>CM045769.1:36006042-36606042 GCA_025200525.1 Camellia lanceoleosa | reverse complement strand
CCCATCTTTGGGATACGTAGGCAGCTTCATCTTGAGGTTCACCATAATCTTTTCCCGATCAACTTTGTCCATTCCGATCATTTCACCATCTCTATTCATCAAGATTTATCGTGATCTCGACATGTTGTTATTCAGACTAGGGGCAACTTTCCGCTAATGAAGTGTTGCGCATCACCAGACTAGGGGCAACTTTCCCATGCCATACTTTGCCGAAGCAACTTTCCAGACTAGGGGCAACTTTCCAGTTGGTAGGATTCGGGGTTGTGCATCTCAGTGACAGATCTCAAGCGTGTCCAGTTCTGATTCATTTCGAAAATAGTTTTGAAAAGTTTTAAAAGTTGACTTTGTTCAAGTTAATCTTTTCACAACTAAGACCATTTTTGGACCAAAGCGAGAATTTTCAAGACACAACCTTCAATTTCATTGATTTCAAAACAGAGTTCTTTTGCTCTTGCATACAATTGAAGTTGCTTTTTATTACATTCATAACGAAAACTTGAAAGTACTAATAAAGCAATAAATCTGGGGCATAGTCAAGTCAGTGTCCTCGCTACCGCCAGAGCTAGTTGAGGCCTCCGATGCCAACCTAGGCCCAACTCAGGCTTTTCGTTAAGCCAATCCCAACACTCATCAGATAAAGTGCAACTAAAAGTAGGGCCGGGGATAGGATAGAGCTCGTCCTCCTCCAGCCGTAGTATGTCGGGCAAGGTGCGCTACGAACCGAAATGTAGCCGGATACTCAATCCCCTCCGGAGGGCAAGTCTGATCATGGCCAAACTGACGCAGAATGCGGAATGGGAAATAAAATACGCAGTGAGTCAAGCCGACCAACCGGATCCCAGTATCCTGAAACATGCTATAACTCATTGCCGGAAGGTTAAGCCAAGTACAGCGCCAAGCAATGCGTTCAGCCAACAAGTTTCACATCCATTCAAACCACCATCCCTCATCACCAGGCGTTGTCGAAAGAAGTAGCTGCGGGCTGAGTAAGCGGGGCAAGAGTCTATAACTTGCAATTTATCCATCAACCATATCTGGGGAGGGACGAAAAATGAGAAAATAAAGAATAGAGAGATGTGCGATGAGAGAAAAGTAAGATAAGGGTTTTGTGAGAAAAACCGAGCCCGAGGGCCGAGTGATGTGAGCAAATACACATTTGAGCTTGGGTGGGAAACATTACCTGTAGCAGTAGTGGACTCCCTGCAAACCTGGCTGTCTCTTGGCGGTAGAAGGCATCTAGACCCATCAGTGTCTCGCCAAAGTCATGGCGATACAACTCTTTCTTCCTCAAGCCTTGAGCGATTTCGATCAGCGGATGTTATTCTCCGAGCCCGAGACGCAACGTAAAATGAGATAGCATGCACAAGCAAAGGGCATGTTGTCGGAAACCTTGCCAATGGTGGTCGCTATGGTCACCAAAGATTGGAGAATCGGTAAATCGACTCGATATCCAACATCCCATTACCAATCGAGATCGAGCATTATGCTACGAGACCGCACATCCGCCCTAAAGCTTGGGCATGGCCAAAACGAGACTGAGGCAAGATCTCTTCTGAGCGTTCAGACTCCATCAAGGCTTGAAAATCTTCAAAAGTAGGACATACCTCTTGCCCGCCAAAGCTAAAGACGTGCGTCACCGGGTTCCAAAACCTTGCCGCAGCAGAGAGGAAAGGAAGATGCAGTGGAGTCCGGCTTAGCGTGAATAGTGCATTCAAGCCAAAACCCCAGAAGTTCAACTTCTCCGAACCATCTAAAGAAGAAATCCAAGATGTGAGATTTTCTGTGAGAAATGCCTCCATTTTTGCAAGGAAAGGTGATGAAATGAATAAGTTCCAAGATTGGGGCTTTTATAGGAGGCTAAAACACTATTCAAGGGACACTTGTCAAAATTTTGGAGGTCACGGAGGTGGCCGCCGCCACCTATTCTAGTAGGCCACCCTGCTTTTCCAGATACAAAATGCTTTCGGCCACGCGTTGGTCCTGTTTTGCCCTCTGGAAGGAAGTTTGAAGTATTTCTAGGCATCGGGAATGTCGAGGGCCTCCATTTCTATCAGTTTCGGATACATTCTATTATCCGGATTGTCCGTCCGAAATATGTTCTGTTGTGTTTTGTTTATCGAGTTGTAAGTTTTGTCGAGCTGTCGCATTTTATGTTTTGAATTGTTGCTTTTTGGTTACGCAATTTTGTTAAGTCTTGTCTATTGAGTCATTAACATTGTTGTACTTTGTTTATCGAGTTGTAAACTTGCTAAGATTCTGTTATTTCTTAGTGAGTCGAGATGTTTTGATTTGTTGCGTCGGTTCACTACCTGACCCGATAAATACATGAGGCACATTTTCATCTAATTCCATTTATGCGATGCGATGCTAAGAATTTCAAATACAAACATCTTTTCAAAAGCTGTTTCATTCCATCATGTTTTTACAACAAAATAAAGGTACAAGTTTTACAGAAAATAAAACTACCTAACAATGTGCAAAGTGCTACAAACTACTAGCCACAAAGTAAAATAAAGCAAGAAATGGCATCAGTATCCTCGGGAACGGGAATGAGGAGGTCCTCTTATCCTCTTCAAGGGATAATTTCAGATCATCATCACCATCCGGATCCGGATCTCCCTCACCTCGCCTCCGCCTCCCGAACCAAGACCAAGCCTCCCTCCCCAGAGATGTCTCGACACACGGTCTCATGACCTCCTCCTCATCCTCGACAATGGGTGCCTCAAGGTCATGAGACGACCCTCGCCTCGAGCTCCTCGAAGGCCTGGATGGCCCAGCCTCGGCCCAAGACTGAGTAGGTCTAACACCTCGACCTCTCCGGGAAGGCCCGGTGGCCCACCTCGGTCGGCATATACGGAGGCATCCAAAATGAAAAGTGCAATACATCGCCTGACATAAAAAGGTGCGCAAGTACAAGATGTGAGTGGGTAAGCGATGTGTTCTACACAACCTATCAAGACATCGAATGTTCAAACCAAAGATATTGATGTAAATATGATAAATGCAAGAGAGATGAAGGGTACCGAAGCCCATGATAGACATCTGCCTCTCACGTAGGACCATCCCTCAAGTGAGGCCACCACCCCGAGCATCCGATCTATGTACTCCGAGGTGGCCGCAGACACAAGCTCAACTCATCAATAAATAAGCAATCGCCAAAATGTCTGTGGTGACAAATGAAAATGATAGAACATACCGGGTGAGTCGATCATCGACATATCTCGTGACTGCATCGGAGGCTCCATAGGGATCGGAATCGAGAAGTAGTCCCATATCGCCAACTCGTCAACTCACGGCATATCCGCCATCCAGATGATCGAGAGTCGGAGGATAGGAGGAATCGAATCGCTCTACCTCTAGATGCACCACCGCTAGAAGAGGATGTTCGCAAAGACGGCACGACTCAAGATGGTGCGCCAGTAGGCCTCGATTAATGAACCCGCAGACTCGTCAAGGGCATCGATATATGCGGCGATAGGTATGAGTTCCCTCAATGAGATGTAATAAAGCATCGCCGCTCGATATCCCTAATGACCTCCAAGAGATAGAATGCTTCGGCATCCGCGATAGTGGGTGGAGGCACAGCAGGAGGGTCCCGAGACTCATACCCCCACACCGACATCGAAAGCGTTTCAAGAACCAAGCCCCGCCGACCGTCCTCGAAAGAATCTATACTGAACTAGTCGACCCTCCGGTAATCGATTCTCGAGATTGTCGCCAAACACGCCTGTGGTCGCCAAGTGATCATGGATAACCAAAGGCATAAATCAATCAAAAATCAAGAAATACAAGGCAGATCAAAGATGAAAATGAAAAGAACTGAGAGCTCGAATACTGCCGCCTCAACAAAGGTCGGC
Source organism: Camellia lanceoleosa (assembly GCA_025200525.1). Lineage (NCBI taxonomy): Eukaryota > Viridiplantae > Streptophyta > Magnoliopsida > Ericales > Theaceae > Camellia > Camellia lanceoleosa. The sequence goes on along the minus strand of CM045769.1, from coordinate 36,602,185 downwards.
ATCGTCGCAGAGAGAAGAGAGTCTCTCGAGGCCTCGATAGGTGCTCGCCCTCAAACATCAATGAAAATGGAGTCATAGGAGGTCCTGCCACCTCCATCTCTGGGGCTAATGTGGGGAAATATGCATATACCCATAGCTGAGAAAAGCAGTGCGGAATGTGAATACAAAGTGCTAAAAGGCAGCATACAGAATGCAAAATGCGCCGTGTGTGCAGTGAACAGGTAATGAGGAGCAAAAATGTAAATCAAGAGGACAGAATGTACCTCCCAAGCTCTCCAGTAGCTGCCAAGTAAGTCCCCCCACGTGCGAGAGATCAAGGCCATGTAGCAAGAAGGGTAGAAAGGCCACGCCTAATCATATCGACCGACGTGGATAGGTCTACCAGAAGGCCAAGAGATACAACCCGACCACGTTCCTCTATCGGCAAAAACAGAGTGGTGCCAAAGAGGAACATGAGGAAACCACGGTATATCGCCGACCTCCTCGGAGACTCAGCTCCATCTCAGGTCACGAAATGGGAAGAGAACCAAGTATACCGAACCCTCCTGGTACCCCTGTCCACAGGTGGGCGGGCCCCCAATAGATGCATCCAAGCAGCCTCCCACTGACCCATATCTTCGTCGTAGGGAATGGGTCCACCGCCCAGGTTCAGGCCTGAGCATAGCAAAGTCCATGGGGTCATGGTCATATCCCCGCGCAGAAAATGGAAAGAATTGGTGTCCCACCATCTCTCCGCCAGAGCAAAGAATAATGTCCCATCGATAAGGCAAGCAGTGATAACCCCGCAGAATGGTCCGAACCCCGCAAAGTCAACCAAGTCCCGGACACCGAAGCTCAAGATACCACTCTCGCGCAAGAGAGCCATATCCAGATCGCGGCGAGAGCCACCAAGATTTAGAATGAATGCGTGTATAAGCAAATGAAGTGAAAATGAGCTGTGTGTTCAGTAAATTTGGTATTTGGGCTGCGTGTTCAAAATTCAGAAAATTAGTGGGCTGTGTGTTCACATTGAATCTGGGCTGTGTGTTCAGTAAATTTGGTATTTGGGCTGCGTGTTCAAAATTCGGAAAATTAGTGGGCTGTGCGTTCACATTGAATCTGGGCTGTGTGTTCAGTAAATTTGGTATTTGGGCTGCGTGTTCAAAATTCAGAAAATTAGTGGGCTGTGTGTTCACATCGAACTGGCCGCGTGTTCAAGAATCGGTATTTGGGGTCAAGGTTCAAATTTCGTAAAATCAGGGCCGTGTGTTCGCTTCAAATCTAGGGTCGCGTTCAAGAATCGAGTTTAGGGTCGTGTGTGTTCTACTCTTAATCGATGGGTTGTGTGTTCACTTCAAATCGGGGTCGCGTGTTCAAGAAATCGAGTTTAGGGTCAGGTGTTCTACTCTTAATCAAGGTGCGTGTTCACTTCAACTGGGTGCGTGTTCAAGAATCGAGTTTAGGGTCAGGTGTTCTACTCTTAATCAAGGTCGCGTGTTCACTTCAACTGGATCGTGTTCAAGAAATCGAGTTTAGGGTCAGGTGTTCTACTCTTAATCGATGGGCGCGTGTTCACTTCAACTGGCTACGTGTTCAAGAAATCGAGTTTAGGGCGTGTGTTCTACTCTTAATCGATGGGTCAGGTGTTCACTTCAAATCTGGTCATGTCGTAAAATCCGAGTTTGGGATCGGCGTTCTACTCTTAGTCAAGACGCGTGTGTGCTCATTTTCAACTTCGTAGGTGTTTGGTGAATCAATGTTTGAGCCGTGGTTCAATTTCTAACTAGTGTGTCTTGTGCGTTTACAATCACAATCAGCCGGTGTGTTCATGAAATTCAAGTGGCTAAGTCACATGCTCAGGATGCAAGTACTATGTCGTAAGCTAAACTGTGTGTCTAAGCATGGCAGGGGAATGAAATGCACGAAAGATACAGGAAATAAAGTAAAATACCTCTGCATCAGAGAGAGGTCTGCCCTGCTCGCAGAAGGAGATCCCCTGGTACCCGATTGTTGAAATCAGTGAAATGACGAAAAACGGCTCGTGGAAGCCTATGTATCGCTGGGGCATATCGCTCGGGAATAAAAGGGCGAACCCTCGGGGGCAATGTCATAATGTCGAAATCATCTCCGGCACCTGGAAAACCTCTGCCGTGAGGGAAGTGACCCGCTATGTCGAGAAATCTGCAAAGAGGAGCAAAAATGAGCAAAACGAGCCAAAATTGGAAAAAGTCAACGAAAGTCAACTCTCGGGAAATGAAAAGTCAACCAAAAGTCAACTCCCAGAAAAATCTTCCAAATAATGAGACAAAATTACCTCAAGTGATGAAAATGAGAAGAGAAGCCCCGAAGTCAAAATTTAGTCGGCTCAAAGTGCTTAAAACTGGAAGATTTCGTGAAAACAACTTGTGTGGAAGGCCGGAGGGCGCGTATAAAATGCAGATCTGAAAGAGAAAATGGCTTAGAGAGCAAGAGGAGGAAGTTTTGCAGCCTTGGGTGTGATTTCGGAGGCAATGGAGGTGTGTATATATAGAAATGGCGAAAAAGACCAAAATGCCCTGCTTTGGAAGGGCCTATGACCACCTAACCTGGCTGGCCGGCCCCTTTACTTTTTCCCCCTGGCCGATGGCCTCTCCTAGGGCAATGGGCTGGCCGACCATGTTCCCCCCCCCCCCCCCCACCCCTCTGGAAAATTTGAGGGAAATCGAGTTCCTGACCAAAAAGTTCAAGAAAAGTGCACTTTCGGCGCCAATTGCTCCAATTTAACTTTAACTGCAATTTCTGACATGTGTCTCATCATTATTCATCAAAATCAGAGGGTATCCTTTTTTAAAATATGTTGTGACCTCTCCGGGAGGTAAATCAAAGGCCGCGATCAAGTTGCCTTCACCGAAATGCGCATTTCCCAGCTCGTTGTTGCGCAACAAACGGGCATCCTGATTTGTGCTCGTTTTTCATTATTTGGCTCATAATTTGCATTCTCATGAATGTTTTGCATTGTCATGCGTGTCTTCTTGATGTACCATACTTCTATGCTTGAGCATGCGTTGTCACGCATTATCTTTTCTCGCATTGTGGTGTATCCACTCGCCGACACTGCGTGTGTCAAACTCTTGGAATCACAGGAATCACATTGAATATATGTTGTTAGCATATTGTTCTTGTTGAATTTCTCTATTTTGCAGGCACGATATTGTATGTACGGTTCATTTGAGGCTGGTGCGACTGCATTTAATCGCCAGTATCGTATCTTCTCCGTGTGAGACGCGACGAGAATTGAATGATTCTCCGCACTCCTAACTGCATGAAATGTAGTTGTTGCTTTGCATTCTTGCTTAGAACTGTTGCATCTATTTGTCAATACCTGCTTCATTACAGCTTGTTGCACTTGCATGATCATTTAGTCACATTTCGCCCTGTGCCTATGACTTTACATTATGCCCCTCGCCTGCGGGCACGCCTGCGGGTGCACATATCTCTGTTCATCTTGTATGATTGTCTAAGTCTTCGGTCTTGTCAAAAATGGGTCGTCTCTGGGCTTTGACATTCACTCCCGTCACTTCATGACTTTCGAGTTCTGTCAAAGAGGGGCAACTGTAGACACCCCATTTTTGACCAACCTTAAGACTCAGACGTCGCTGGTTGAGCGCTCAGTGATGTTACATATTGTGCTCGTTCAGAAGTCTCAGAGTTGCGGCCGCGCGCCCTGCCTCCGGGCTTCCGAACTCTCTTTCGTGCCTTGTCTCGGTTTGCGAACCAGACTCGGTTTTCTCTGTTTTCTTTCCTGAGGGGAGGGAATGGTCCCGTAGACTATCTCCCAGTGGCCGTGAGCTACTTTTTGTGGCCGTAGGCCATTTCGCCCATTTCGAGTCGGTTCCGGTTGAGCGGGCCGTCAGAGTGCCTCGGTTGGACCACCCAACCATCTCCGATTTCTCGGTTTTGGCATGCACCTCTGCTTTTATCATCTTGAGGACACTTGGGGCCTCTGGTACCACTTCGTGGCGAATGCCACTTTGGTTACTCGATCCATTTTCGGGGCCCCGAACCGCGTGGTTTAGGCCTCGAGCATTCATTTTCCATTAGTTTTTGTTCAATTTTGGCAGGTACCTCTGTTTCAACACTAGGAAGATCACTGGAGGGTGGGAGGCCAGCAATTGTTCCAGAAAATCAGTTTCGCTCCTCCGGCGCCCGTTTTGCTCACTTCCGGGCCAATGTTAAACACCCTAGGGGTATTTTCTTCCAACCAAAGCTACATATTTGTGATGAGGGGACATGGGAGGACACCAAAAAGTGGTGGTCGGCCAGTAATTGTTTCTTTCATTTTTGAGCCTCTCCTTCAAGTTCTATGTTGTGACTCTTGTTTCAGTGTTGCCAGATTCCAACCCTGGGGCCTTATTCTACACACTTGGGAGGACACCAAAACATGGTGGTCGGCCAGCAATTTTTGACTTCATTTTTTGGGGGTGGCCGGCAGGGTGAGTGGTCGACCCGGTTGGGGTGTGGCCCGGCCACCTTCCAGAAGTTACTGGCGGCCCGACTTCGCTTCCAAATTTCTTTTGTCCGGATACTTTTTGAAATGTCTCACCCCTCCGGGAGATATTTTGGGAGGGAAAGCTTGGATGCATTTCCCTCCCCTTTTACACCCTTTCTTGCCTATTTGAGGGGCTGGACAGCTCCTTCCCTAGGGTTAGAACATTTGATCTCAAGAGCCTCTCTTCCAAAAGCTCCATTTCCATAGCCAAAAATCCTAAAAAGTTTCAAGTCCCTAGCTAATTCCTTCATCGACCCTAAGCCTCACCATCCCCACTACCATTCCAGCAGCAAAGGAAGGTTCTTCAAGGGCTAAGAAGCAACAAATTCAAGCCAAGAGGTAGCAAAAGTTGGATCTTCAAGGGTAAGTCTCAAATTCCATCTTTTGTGACTTTTTCTTGCTTCCTATTTCTACCCTACTTGCCTACTGTTTTGGGCTCCAACCCATACTGGTTTTAGGCTCATTTTGAGCCCCTCTACAACATTGTAGAAGGGCTCAACCATGTTTGATGCTTCTATATACCACTTGTTTCAATATCCACCTTGTATGTCATAATCTTGCATGCTATTTTTGGCTTACATACATTTTTTTTTGGGCTCCAACCCCTACTGGTTTTAGGCTTATTTTGAGCCCCTCTACAACATTGTAGAAGGGCTCAACCTCATTTGGTGCTTCCATGCATGACCTATCGTTATAGCCTTCTTTTGGTCCATATATTGCATGCTATTTTGAGCATATCTACATACTGATTTTTGGGTTGTCATTCACTGTAAATATGCATATTTTTGGCTCCTATTTAATGTTTTAGAACTGTGTTTTTCAGTTTGAACATTGTAGATACCACTTGCTTTGTAATTCTCCTCTTTTTCCCCGTTTTTTGCATGCTATTTTTGCCATACTTGTGGTTGTTATTTAGCCTTGTTTTGTACTAAAAAGATGCTATTTTTGGGACTGCCTTGCTACTTTTCTTGCTTTCATGTGCCAATTTTGCATGTTTAGCATAGCCGTAGGCCTTTTCGGGTACTTAAAATCACATTTCGGGATGATTTTATGCATTGATTGTCATTTTGTATCATTTCGGGGCTGTTTTCCCCTTCATTTAGCTGCTGAAATTTGTTTTGCATGCTTGCATATCATTTTTCATGTCATTTCATGCCTTAGTACATTGCCTCGGTTTGTGTGCCCATGGGCACGCACTTCGAGGCACTCCGTTTTCATTCATTGGCTTCCTATGTGAGTAGGATGAGGCTCTCTTATGTTGGTATAAGCCCATCATTGCATTTCTGTACCATTTTCATGTTCTTATATCATCGCCTCGGTTTGCGTGCCCGTGGGCACGCACTTTGAGGCACCTCTGTTTTATCCGACGGTAGGCTATGTGAGTGCGGTTGAGGCTCTCCCATGTTGGTGTAAGCCCATCGTGGCATTCCGTATGCCATTTCATTCTATTTCATCATTGCCTCGGTTTGCGTGCCTATGGGCACGCATTTCGAGACACTTCGGTTTTATCCGATTTGCATTTTATCATCGCCTCGATTTGCATGCCTGTGGGCACGCATTTCGAGACACTTCAGTTTTATCCGATTTGCATTTAATCATCGCCTCGGTTTGCGTGCCTGTGGGCACGCATTTTGTGACACTTCGGTTTTATTCGATTTGCATTTCACCATCGCCTCGGTTTGCGTGCCTGTGGGCACGCATTTCGAGACACTTCGATTTTATCCGATTTGCATTTCACATCATCGCCTCGGTTTACGTGCCCGTGTGCACGCTTTTCGAGGCACTTCAGTTTTATCCGATTTACATCCCACATCATGGCCTCGGTTTGTGTGCCCGCGTGCACGCTTTTCGAGGCATCTCATTTTCATCTCATTTTCCCAGTATAGTGCATACCAGGTTGTATCTTAGATTGCATTCATGAATTTTCTCGGTTTGCGTGCCTGCGGGCACGCATTTCGAGACATCTCACTTTCATAGCATTGTGCATGCTATATCACATGTTAGCTGCATTTCATGCATATCATGCATATTGCATCGTGTTCGGGATAGGAGTTAGCCCGGGCACGGGAAACGAGGCACGTTTCGTACTCCGAGTGACGGAACGGGTCTCAATTCCCAAGTCACCGACACTCCGGATTACCCATGATGGAGTTAGGTTTTGTTATAGCATTCATCTGCATTCATCCTATATTGAGTTGTGCAATCCGATTCCTCGGCCATCATGCATCGGTATGCGTGATTGGTGGCACGAGGATCGAGGCATGCATATATTTGTGAAAATACATTGCTATGCCCTTTTACGCTCTCGTTACTGACAAAACCGAGGATCGACAACTTTTGGTCCGCAAGATTTAATCGCAAGCAGAGGCTAATTGGGGCATCGGTGGATTTCCGAGGCGATCCAAAGATACACTATTCATCATAGCAAGGCGGTCCTCGGTTTGCATGCGATTCTAACTTTCTTAGTTTAATTTGTTAATTAATTAGGAAATTGTATATTTGTTTGGACTGTATATTTCGTACTGTAACTATTCTTTCATTTGGGTCTGTATTATTCTTTATTCGGACCCTCTGCGCGAGGGCAATGTTGTAATAAGGGTGTGTGAGTGCGATGTATGTCTTCCAATCCCCATTTCTTTCTCCCTTTTATTTACCCGCTTACGATGGTTAGATATAGGGCATATTTCAATTAGCATACAGCATGACAGCATGTTTGCATCATTCATCTGTTTTGCATGCACCGGGCTCGGCGCATCATACAAACTGCATTTGTATTTCAATTCCAAATTGAATACTTGTTAGCTGTAGCATTTCACCTGCCATGTTTAGAATAGCCAAGCCTGCCATAGTTGCATTTTTGTATGTGTTGCATTAGGCATTTCAGCACATTTAGGTCCATGCATGGATTTCTAATCGGTTTTCTATTTTGGCTTGGAGTACTCGGTGAGTTTTATGCTTTAGCATCCTTGCATGCGTGTGAGTGTTGCCATGAATAGCATGCTTACCATGAGGCTAAATGCTTATGTGATATAACTGCCTTGAATGCCTGTGGGTGGAGGTTGAGTTATCTGAATTGGGACAATTCATTGACTGTTTGTTTTAAGCCCACTAGATAGTGGCAAAATCATGTTTTCTTAAGCCCACCTGAGGGTGGCAAATCCGCATTTTAGCCTACTTGCGAGTAGCACCATCAAACCATTTTCAAACAAGCAGACACGAAGTGTTTTGTTCCAATTCAGGTGGCTCAGTCTATACTTGTATGCTGTGCGCATCACATAGTAACCTAGGCTAATAACCGGAATAAGAACGCACAAAGTTTTCAGAAACAGATATCATGGTTAGTAGAGGCCGGTCTTTGACCGGGCGAGCGGGGGTGCTCACGATGTGACCTTCTCCAATCGTACCCAAGTTCCCGAGCCGAGGCAACTTTGGTGATGACGGACACGTGGCCTTTGGCACCGAGTCAGGGTTTCCTAAATTTCCCATTTTAAAATATTTAGGTGGCGACTCTGTTATCTGGCAAAGCAGTCCATGTTTGGCACTTCTTTCAAAAAAATCTGTCTTCCTTCAAAACGATTTGCCGGATTTGGACTCTTTGGTTCAAGATTGAGAACCGCAACAAAATCGAGTCCGAACTGTAGCGAGATCCCTCGCGGGCTTGTTACACATTGGTGCGCCTAGGACACCGTGTTTGCCGTATGCTATTCCTGAACGGTTTGCCGGAGGCTCGCTTTGCGAAGCGTGCCATAAGGCTGACCGGTTGCGGGCTCTGCCACGACGGGAACACAAACCCCGATTTTTACTGGGGCACCCTTTTGGCCATTCGACGTAGTGCATATTCGGAATCCATAGTGACCATTCCAAACTAGGACAGGTTGCCTACCCGATTATAGGTTGTTTGAAACCGCTGTGTACGTAGTGAAACCCTAGCTCCTGACAAAATAGGACAGGGAAAACCTTACCCCAACATAGGGGTGTTTTGGCTCTCACTTGTTTGCTATGTGCTTTTAGAGTGCGTCTCTACAGGAATGCATGTATCAGTTTGCAAGTTTGGGCATCAGGCATGCGGGCACCATTCAAGATTTTCGAATCGATTATCTCTGGTATCGTAATCGGCTTTTAGGGCGATGATTTGGAAACAATGATCATTTGAGAACAAAGGTATTTCAAATTTTATCAACTGTGTGTTGTGATGCCCAACTGCGTGTTGTGTGTTTATTTTTAGCCGTTATGCTGTCCGTTTGTCTGGTTGTTTATTTCCTTATTATTGCTTTATTTATTTTTTGCTAGGTAGTTTAGCACAATTGCTTCAGACCAAGCAGATATTCCTCAAGCACTCTGGACAAGAGGTTGTTGACTCCATCGATCTAAGGATCTGGTCGACGGACAACCAGTGTATCATTCCCTACCCCCGGTTATCAGACGAAGGTCGAGAAAACACAGTGTATCCGAGTAGAGGTTGCCAGAGAAGTGGTTTACCCCATCAGTGGACAGTCGGACTGAGGTCTCAATTGTTGCTATAGAGATAGACCTACCAGTAGTTCAGAGAGATCAGGGCAGTATGGCAGGAACGAGGGGAGTTAAGGAAATGATACGTCAGATGCAGGAGACCATGAGAGCCATGCAGCAGGACGCTGTTCGCCAAGATGAGTTTGCCAAACAACAGGTCGAGATCATGGCCCAGCAGGCAGAGTTAATTGCTAGGCTGCAACAACAAGCCGGACATCTGCTTTACACCCAGCTCCTCCCCCACCAGGAGTACTAGTGCCCAGGGAAGCACCAAATGTCCAAGGGGATACAGATATCCCGACAGGGCCGGCTCCGCCCCCGATTCTACCTCAACTATCCAAGGCACCTATGCCTGTCAATCAACCGGACTCTCCCTTTAAGTTCGAGGTGGACCATACAGCGTTAAAGTTGAGCAAGCTTGAGAAGTTGTTCAAGAAATCCAGGGGGTGAAGTCCATCCCAAACATCTAGGACGGATATACCGATGTGGCTGTGACGCTGCCAGATAGGTTCGAGATGCCACAAATAGACCGCTTCGACGGATCCGGGGATCCCATGGTGCATCTCCGTTTGTTCTCAGATATACTACGGCCGATGGGCCTCACCAGACCGCAGAAGCTTTCATTATTCGGCCGGACCTTGTCAGGTGTGGCCGCTATCTGCTATGCAAAGTTAGAAGACGATGTTAAGCAGAACTGGGATGAGATGACCGAGGCTTTCATTGCACAGTACTCCTATAACACTCAAATCGAGATTACAACCCATGATCTTGAGACAACAAGGTAGGAGCCCAAAGAGAACTTTTCAGATTTTCTAGCCCGGTGGAGGGCCAAGGCCTCAATGATGACCCTAAGGCCTACTGATAAAGATCAAATTTGGATGAGTGTGCGCAATCTCCAACCAAAATTGATGAAGAAAATGATCGTGCTCCCCTTCCCTACCTTTTCAGATTTGCACGAGATGGGGGTACAAATAGAGGATACTATGAAACAAGGTCTGATTGACCAAGACAGAGAGTAACCCAGAAGAACCTTCAACCGCAACAACAATACAGGCACCAGCAATGCTGCAAATGCTAGAGCTTTAGAAGTAAGCATGGTCGCCACCATCCCCCCTCCAAGACCCATGGTAGCTACACCTTTCTCCGGCGCATCTGGAAGCAATACACAAACCACCAAATACCAACCCAAAGGCCAAAGAACCTTCACGCCTTTATACATGCCCCTGTCCAAGGCTCTACAGGTATTAATCAGGAAAGGGCACTTAAAGCCCCTAGAGCCGAGGCCACTGCCAAATCCACTCCCCCCCTCTCATAACCCAACAAAATACTGCGCATATCACCAACAACATGGTCACGACACTAACCAATGTTTTAGATTGCGTCATGAGATTCAAGATCTCATTGACAAGAAGGTGATTGTGCCTCCAGAAAAACCCAATGTCACAACAAACCCTCTCCCACCGCACAATCAAGCTCCACCTTCCAAAAGAATCAACTTTATCCAGACTGGGGTCGTGTCTTACGATCCTAGTATCTATATCACTCCAACCCACCTACCCAAGATGGAGGTGCTCCTTCCTGACTGCACTGACTTGTGCATGTTGGACATCTCCAGAACCCAACCCAAACCATTGGTGGTGACTGTCGAAGATAGAACAGGGGAGATTTTAGGGGAGAATGGGATTGTTGAGCCAGAGTCTGAGGAATCTGGGAATTTTGCTGAGGAGGTATACAGTCCGAGTGACTACATTCTATCAGTAGGCCAGGTTGGGCTAAATGTGGAATTGCCGGTAGGGGCAGAGCTTTGTGTGATACAAGGGGATGAATCTGGTCAGAGGATAGATGATTTGGCAGCCGTGGAAGGCGACTTTGCTAACCTCCATTTTTTCAATGAACAAGACCCAGAGGGCATGGTAGTCAACTAGTCAGATTTTGAGGAGTCAGCAGAGGTCACTGGGTGGCTTGATGACCTACCAGACGTTGTCGAAGGATCTCAGTTGGAATAGGGCCCGGTAGGGGCAAGAACATCAATTGTGGCCGGAAGGGCCAGAAATTAGAATGCATCGCCGGAGAGCGCCGGTGCTAAGAATTTCGCTCAAGACTTGGGCATTATGAATGCGAGAAATGTTGAACAGCTAGCTGTACTGACGCAGTTGGAACAAGAAAGATTCGGGGATTCTGAGAGAATCAGGAAAGCTAAGGCTCCTGAGGGGACTGAAAGTGCTGTGTGCACGAGGATAGAGAAAGCTGCGAGCATGTGGACGGAAAGTACTGCGAGTACAATTGTACTGGAGCTAGACAGGTGTCTGTTGGCTGTCGACGGAATGTGGTGGGAAGATGATGATCTATGTCTTGCCCACATGGATGAGGATTGGGGGAGCAACTAGCCGAACGATGCCTGGTACATCGGCGAAGTCGATCATATGACTAGAAGCGGGCGGTACTTCAAGCCTCCATATCTAGATCAGCCAGAGGCGTCTGGAAAGGATAAGGAGGCGGAGAAACAGAAATAGAAGCAACTTGAAGAAGAGGCTGTACTGAAGCAATTGAAAAAGTTACAGGCAGACATCTCCATCTGGGGACTGCTTATGGCATCGCGAATGCATCAACAAGCTATCTTATCGGCCATGGACAAGGCCAAGCTCTCAATAGACACCACGCCAGAATAGCTGGTGGGCTTAGTTTTTCCGGGAGGGGCTACCCCGATGTTGACTTTCTCCGACAAAGAATTTCCACCTGAGGGTGCGAACCATAGCAAGCCACTCTACATCTCTGTGGAGTGTAGAAACAAATGGATACCCATGGTGCTTGTCGACATAGGGTTCGCCATCAATGTGTGCCTGGCAAGAACTGCATATGTAATCGGTTTAAAGACCGCGGACTTTGTGCTGACAGCCTAGGTGATTCGGGCATATGACAACACAAGCAGAGAAGTAATGGGGACAGTGAAAATTTAGACCAAGGTTGGGCCGGGACAGCATGAAATAGACTTCCACGTCTTAGAAGTTCCTGCAACTTTCAATATGCTCTTGGGACGGCCGTGGCTGTACTAAGTGAAGGCAGTTTCGTCCACCTTGCATCTGATGGTGAAATACCCCCATGGAAAGGAAGTAGCCATTGTTTTTGGGAATTCATCGATCCATCTACCGCCGGAAGTATCTACGCCAGTTTTGGAAATTGAGCACCGTATGGAGGATGTATTCTTCTCCGGTTTTACCCTGGCTAAGGCCCGGGTCGTGCAGAACATCTTAGCTATTAATGAGGGGGTGTATATTAGCGCACAATCAGTATGCCTCATGAACAAGATTCAACACATCCCTGTGATGGGATTGGGAAAGAGCGGCCGGAATGGCGTTGCAGCATTGGCCAAAATGCCACACAACCCACACACCTTTGGCTTGGGTTATCTGCCCACCAAAGAGGATTGGATAAGGAAAGGTAAGGAGATGGCTGGGAGAGCCAGAGCGAAGCAGGCGGGGAAGCCTTTTGAGTTAATGCATCGGCCCATCCAAGGTACCCTAAACGGACGCTTCGTCTGGGAGGAGGAGGACTTTCCATTTTGTGGCTTTCCAGAGCCGTGGATAAACGAAGAGAAGTGCCGTGTGCCAGGGTTTGAGATTTTCTTTGACCTACAGTTATCCAGGGATGACGTTGCCGAAGAGCAGATGGACCCATTAGCTGAGGCTGAACAGAGCAAGAAAGTGGAGTCTGAGGACGCCGAAAGTGAAATGGGGGTAACGCTGGCGTGTTTACTTTTAGATCCTCCGATCGAACAGAGGTGCTTGGGGGATAACTTCTCGGTATGTGTGATCGGGAATGAAATGGCTGCGGGCCTACTAGCAAACATTTTGGATGCATCTATCGCACCCTCTCTCATTTGGCAGTATGAAGAGGGATTTTTGTCAAGCAGCACCGGGTTAGGTAGTGAGCCGGAATCTGATTCCACTGAATCTGTTGAGTCGGAATCAGGTTCCAGCTCGACTAAGTCTGAGTCTGGTATTCCAGGGGATGATAACCCCGATACCACGATCTGTCGGTCGTTTTTTTTTTCTTTGAGTCTGTTATGTCGAAGAATTGGACAATTTGGATGTACTTAATGAGAATGATGTGGCTATGGTTTCTGAGTACTTTTCTGTACCCTTGATTTATTACATTAACTCAGACTTTCAAAATTTTGATGAAAACGACGAGGAAGAAATTCCTCCGGTTTTGTAATGCTTAATTGAACAAGAGCAGGAAAGATTTGTTAAACCCTTAATGGATGAAATCACTACTATGAATATTGGTACTGAGAACGACCCGCGGCTGGTCCAGATCGGGTCCACGTTGTCTTCGGAGGAACGTGAGCGCTTAGTCGCTTTATTAAAAGATTTCAAAGATGTTTTCGCGTGGTCCTACGAAGACATGCCTGGAATCGATCCTAAGATCGTACAACACTGGATCTCCCTTGACCCCGAGGCCTGACCCGTTAAACATAAACTCAGAAGGATCTGCCCGGACTGGGCCCTCAAGATTAAAGAAGAGGTCACCAAGCAAATTGACGCAGGGTTCCTGCTGGTATCCGAATACCCAACTTGGTTGGCCAACATTGTTCCGGTGCCGAAGAAGGATGGCAGGATCCGAGTATGCATGGATTTCAGGGATTTGAACAGAGCCAATCCGAAGGACGACTTTCCCTTGCTGCATATTGATGAGTTAGTGGACTTCACTACGGGGCATGCTTTGCTTTCGTTCATGGATGGCTTCTCAGGCTACAATCAGATAGTGATGGCACCTGAAGACCAGGAGAAGACTGCTTTCACCACCCCGTGGGGGACATATTGCTACAGGGTGATGCCATTTGGGTTGAAGAATGTTGGGGCTACATATCAACGGGCCGCGACCACGATATTGCACGACATGATCCACAAAGAGGTTGAGGTGTACGTGGATGACATGATTGTCAAGTCCAAAGAAAGAGAGGGCCACTAAACCGCCTTGCAAAAATTCTTCCAAAGGATTAGAGAATTTTGGTTGTGGCTGAATCCTTAGAAGTGTACGTTCGGTGTTACAGTAAGGAAAATGCTGGGGTTTCTGATTACACAGAGAGGTATCGAAGTCGACCCTTCCAAAATCAAGGCCATCTTAGAAATGCCACCACCAAGGACTAAAAAGGAGGTGCGAGGCTTTCTGGGTAAAGTGCAATTCATAAGATGGTTTATCTCGAAATTAATCTTGACTTGTGAACCACTTTTTGGCCTCCTGAAGAAAGGAAAGAAATTCCAATGGGATGGCCGATGCCAAGCTGCTTTTGAACAGATCAAGGAATACTTACAGAACCCGCCCGTGTTGTCACCGCCAGAGCCGAGGAGACCGTTGATTTTGTACCTTTCAGTGACTGAAACAATGATGGGCTGCATGCTTGCGCAGGAATCAGAGGACAAAGTGGAGAGAGCCATTTACTACCTGAGCAAGAAGATGCCGGAGCATGAGGCGCGTTACACACTGTTGGAAAAGGCTTGCTTAGCCTTGGTATGGGCTACCAGGAAGCTGCAACACTACCTGTTAGCTCACTCTGTAATGTTGGTTTCAAGATTTGATCCCATCAAATATCTCTTCGAGAAACTAGCACTTACGGGTAGGCTAGCTCGTTGGTTGATGTTGCTTTCCGAATTCGTTCTAAAATATGTGACGTGCAAGTCAGTCAAGGGAAGAGCAGTAGCAGAATTCTTAGCCGATCATCCAGTGGAAGGAGGTGAAGCAGTTGAGTACTTATTCCCAGATAAGGCCATTCTTCATATCGACGACGAATTTTGGATGATGTACTTTGACGGAGCGTCAAACCAGTATGGGTATGGGATAGGAGTGTTGCTGATAGCACCCAACAACTCCCGTATCTCTCTAGCATTCAAGCTCCGGTTCAAAGTCTTGAACAACGAAGCGGAATATGAGGCATGCATTGCCGGTCTAGAAGCAGCCCTGGAATTAGGGGCAAAACGGTTGGACGTCATTGGGGACTCGAACTTTGTTGTATCTCAAGCGAAAGGAGATTGGAAAGTCAAAGAAGAAAAGATGATTATGTATCACCAGACCTTGGACTTGTTAATTCCTTGGTTTGAGAAGTTAAACTTTGCTCATTTGTTAAGAGAAGACAACAGGTTCGTAGATTCACTAGCAACTCTATCTTCCATGATAGACATCCCGTTTGGAGTCCGGATGCGTCTAGTCATTATCGACCAAAAATTTGTGCCGGCTTACGAGACGATTGCCAATATGGATGAGGTTCAAGATGATAACCCCTGGTATTACGATATTTGGAATTTCTTGGAGAAGGAAACATATCCACCAGGGGTAAATGCCAAGGATAAAAGGGCAATCAGAAGAATGGCCGTTCAATTCATCATTTGTGGAGGTAAATTGTACAAGAGAGGTCATCTGGGAATGCATAAGCTGTGCGTTAAAGCTGAAGAATCAAAACGCCTGATGGAGGCCATCCATGGAAGGGAATGCGATGTGCATATGAACGAGGTAATGTTAGCGTGGAAAATCCTCAGACAAGGTTACTATTGGTCCACTATGGCGGAGGACTGTATTGGCTTTGTTCAGCAATGCCACAAATGTTAGATCCATGCAAATCGCATGAACATTCCACCGTCGAAGCAGTACAATATGACTTCGCCATGGCCATTTTCAGTTTGAGGAATCGATGTGATCGGGGCTGTCACTCCGAAGGGGTCGAATGGGCATGAGTTCATCCTGGTCGCGATAGATTATTTCACAAAGTGGGTTGAGGCCCAATCTTATGCAGTGTTGAAGGCGTCGCATGTTGCGAAATTCATCAGAAACAACATCATCTGTTGTTATGGGGTCCCAAACGAGGTCATTTCAGATAATGGTTCCCACTTCAAGAAGGAAGTGATTGACTTGTTGGAAAAATACAATGTGGCTTTTCATAATTCATCCACATATCGGCCGTAGACCAATGGAGCGGTCGAGGCCGCCAACAAGAATATCAAACACATATTGCAAAAGATGGTAGAAACCTACCGGGATTGGCCAAATAAGTTGCCATTTTCTCTGTGGGGCTACCGGACCTCAATTAGAACTTCTACTAGGGCGACTCCGTATTCTTTAGTTTATGGGATGGAGGCCGTTCTGCCTATTGACATTGAGGTTCCGTCTTTGCGAGTACTGGCTGAATGTCAGATAGCCGAAGCAGATTGGCAACAGAGCAGATTTGAAGAACTCATGCTTTTTGACGAGCGCAGACTGAAAGCACTGTACCATGATCAAGGTTATTAGTGCAGAATTGCCAGGGCTTTCAACAAGAAAGTTAAGGCCAGGAATCTAAAGAAAGGAGATTTGGTGCTCAAGGACAACCGAGCTCCCATCCACGACCTTAGGGGCAAGTTCAGACCCAATTGGACTAGTCCCTACATCATCAAAGCTATCTAGTCAGGTGGAGCTGTGGTTCTAATGGACCTAGATGGCTTGGAGTTCTCCCAACCGATCAACATGGACAAGTTGAAGAAATATTACCCCTGAGAGGCTCGCTAGGCCGAAAACCTGAAAGGGCGACCTAGGCAAAAGTTAGAGTACAAAAAATTTGAAATGATAAAAACTGAGCTCACAAGGTTGAAAACCCGCAAAGGGCGGCCTTGGCAAAAGTTAGAGCATAAAAGGAGAGTGAAAATACTTGAGTGAACCCGAGCTTGAACTACGTAAGGCTTGATTCCCATCTTTGGGATACGTAGGCAACTTCATCCTGAAGTTCAGCCATAAACTTTTCCCCGATCAACTTTGTCCATTTGATCATCTTGGCCATCTTTATCTATTCAGCATTCAAGAGTTCGGTTATGATCTCCGGTGTAGTGCTTTTCAGACTAGGGGCAACTTTTCGTTCTTTGTGCAAAGGTCATGATACTATTCAGACTAGGGGCAACTTTCCAGTTGCTAGGATCCGAGGTTGTGCATCTCAATGACAGATTTCAGGCGTGTCCAGTTCTGATCCATATCGATAATGGTTTTGAAAAGTTTTAATAAAAGTTGACTTTGTTCAAAATTAATCTTTTTATAACTTAGAACATTTTTGGACCAAAGCGAAAAATTTTCAGTACCCACAACCTTCAATTTCATTGATTTCAATACAGAGTTCTCCTGCTCTTGCTTACAAATTGAAGTTTCTTTTGGCTACATTTATAAAGAAAACTTGAAAGTACTAATAAAGCAATAAATCCGGGGTACAGATAAGTCAGGTGTTCCTGCGCCCCCTCCTACAGCTGGTCGAAGCCTCTGATGCCAAAGTGGGCCCTTCCTGTGCCTCTTCATTGAGCCAATGCAAGCACTCATCAGACAAAGTGCAACTGAAAGTGGGAGCGAGGGCCAGGGGCTCTCTAGTCCTCCATGCTGTGGCATACCGGGCAAGCTGTGCGCCTCGGGCTAGGAATGCAGCAAGGTACTCTATCCTCTCTGGCGGGCAAGTCTGATCATGTCCGAACTGGCGCTGGAACCAGAACGGAAAATAGAAGACACAGTGTGTCATGCCAATCAATTGGATCCCAGGTTGACGGGTCATGTTGTAACTCATTACCGGCAGATTGAGCCAAGGGCAACGCCAAGCGATGCAGTTTGCAGACAAACTGCATATCTAGTTGTACCACCACCCTTCGTCCAGGGCATCGACCAGGCGTTGTCGAAAAAAGTAGCTGCGGGCCGAGTATGTTGGGCAAGACTCCACAATCTGTAACTTGTCCATCAACCACACCTAGGGAGGGATGAAAAATGAGAGAATAAAGAATAGAGAGATGTACGATGAGAGAAAAGTAAGAAAAGGGTTTTGTGAGAAAAGCCGAGCCTGGGGGCCGAGTGATGTGAGCAATACATATGTGAGATCGGGTGGGAAACATTACCTACAATAGTAGTGGGCTCCCTACAAGCCTAGCCGTCTCCCGGGGATGAAAAGCGTCTAAGCCCATCAATGTCTCAGCCAATGTCATGGCAATGCAACTCTTGCCCTCCTTCAAACCTAGGGCAACCTCGATCAACCGGACACTGAATCCACCAGAGCTCGGGCAAGCAAGAAATGAGATAGCAAGCATAGGCAAAGCGCGTGTCGCCGATAGCCCTGCCAACGATGGTCGCTGCGATCACCAGCATCAGAAAACCGACAAACCAAGCTGGGGATGTCCAGCTCCCTGTCATGAATCAATGATCAAGCGTCATGTAAAGTGAGGCCGCACATTTGTCCTAAGGCTTGGACGTGGCTAAATCGGAGTTGAGACAAGATTTCCTCATTGCGCTCGGACTCCATCAAAGCTTGGAAATCCTCGAAAGTAAAACACATCTCTTGCCCGTTAAAGCTAAAGACATGTGTTACCGGATTCCAAAACCTTACCGCGACATGGAGGAAAGGAAGATGCAGCGGAGTACAGCCCAGCGTGAATAGTGTATTCAAGCCAAAGCCCCGGAAGTTCAACTTTTCCGAGCCATCTAGAGAAGCACACTAAGTGGACAAGCATGTGTGATAGATACACAAAGTGAGCATAGTGTGATAGATACTCAAAGCGAGCGTAGTGTGATAGATACAAAAAGCAAGTGTGTGATAGACACACAAAGTGAGCATAGTGTGATAGATACACAAAGCGAAGCGAGTGTGATGGATACACTATACGAAGCAAAGTGTGATAGACACTAAAAGTGAACACAAAGTGTGATAGATGCACTATGTGAAGTAAAGTATGATGGATACACAAAAAGTGAACACAAAGTGTGATAGATGCACTAAGTAAACAAAGTGTGATTGATACACTAAAAGTGAACACAAAGTGTGATAGATGCACTAAGTGGACAGAGTGTGATTGATACACTAAAAGCGAACACAAAGTGTGATAGATGCACTATGTGAACAGAGTGTGATTGATACACTAAAAGCGAACACAAAGTGTGATAGATGCACTAAGTGAACAGAGTGTAATTGATACACTAAAAGCGAACACAAAGTGTGATAGATGCACTAAGTGAACAGAGTGTGATTGATACACTAAAAGCGAACACAAAGTGTGATGATGCACTAAGTGAACATAGTGTGATTGATACACTAAAACACAAAGTGTGATAGATGTACTAAGTGAACAGAGTGTGATAGATACACTAAAGGTGAACATAAAGTGTGATAGATGCACTATGTGAACAAAGTATGATAGATACACTAAAAATGAACATAAAGTGTGATAGATGCACTATGTGAACAGAGTATGATGGATACACTGAAGGTGAACACAAAGTGTGATAGATGCATTATGTGAACAAGTGTGATGGATACACAAAAGAGAATGAAGTGTGATGGATACACTAAAGTAAATGAAGTGAATATGTGCATGATAGATACACGAAATGAGGATGTGTGTGATAGATACAGAAAATGAGAATATGTGTGATAAATACAGAAAATGAAAGAAATGTGATTGATACACTAAGTGAAGAGATGTGATTGATACACTAAATAAATGAAGTGTAATTGATACACTAAGCGAATGAAGAAAGTGTGATAGATACACTAAATAAATGAAGTGTGATTGATACACTAAATAAATGATCTCAAACGGAACTTCTTTGAATGAACCGTACATACATTATCGTGCATGAATGAGAAAGAAACTTGAGAGGTACAATGCAATACAATGCATGATGCAATAAACAAGCATAGCGGCGCTTTAGAAAGCACCTCATGGGGTGAGTGGCGATGAACCACTCTACTCTGACGGGGATCTCCCCTCGTGCTCTTTGAACACTTACCTTCAATTAACAATACAAAGGCTCTGAAATGCTGACAAGGGTTCTTCTTGTAGAACACTTTGGATGCTGCCTTTTTTCCTGATCATATTTACAACTTTTCCTATTCTCCAACGGGGTGATAGACTAGGTTGGTTCAGTATCCAGAATCGAGGTGCATACACGCTATCTCAACCTGTGGGGCTTCCATACAGATTTCAAGCCGAGGACACGCCTCTGGGTATTTAAACCAGACTTTAGTCTCAAAAATTCTGAACCTTTGCGTTCTAGGCAACAGCCATTCGAACTCTAGTTTCCACCGTCGCAGTTGGTCTCCTAGGAACTCATTGTGAACACAGCCAAGATGCCTCTGGCAGGGAATGGTACTCAGGGAGAGCACTTTTGATCGCCATTCTGGCTTGAAGTAGACTTGATCTTGAGCTTGAGGTAGAGGCACACTCATACTTCGAAGCATTGGCAAGACCTGAAGAGGTACACACGGAATGCAATCTCGGAACTTACTGAAGTTGAAACAAACTCAGATACCCAACATTTTTCCTCTTTCCTTTTGCTTTGCAATCTGGAACCTATATAGCTTCAGATAGGGCCTAGTTTTACTGTTCTCATGTGACCTGGGTTGAACCCTGTAGTTTTATGAAAGAACAGATCCTGTTTTGCACAAATGTAGAGAATGGCACAGCACTCGAAGCGCAAAACAATTTTATTTTTGAAATTGAGAGATGAGTTCTTGACCAAGGTATTGAGCCTACGACTGAACACAGCGCACTACGACTCAACAACGGAAAACAAAAGGTAAACAACCTATACACATCGAGTAATACTCGAAACGACTCGAAACAAGAATCGAGATAAAACAAAAAGACACAACACTCAGACGTGCATAGGGAGCCTATTTCTCTGGGTATTATTTCCCACCCTTTCTCATTTGTGATTCTCACATCACTCAGTCCTCAAGCTCGGTTTTTCTCTCAAAACCCTTTTCTCACTTTTCCTCTCAGCGCACATCTCTCTATTCTTTAATCTCTCATTTTTCATCCCTCCCTAGGGTGGTTGATGGATAAACAGGAAGTTGCAGGCTCTTGCCCCTAGCATTTTGCTAGATTCTTTTTCTTCGCCTAGCAGTGAACTTTCCCTGAGAGGGTTGCGCTTCTGGTGTGTAGCAAATCTGCAGCTGACATCGGTTGACGATGTTCTGCTGGGGAGTTTGGACATGATCAAATGTGTCCAAACGAGGGAGTGGAATATCTTGATCTATTCCAGTTCATGCTTCGCACTTGGCTTGATACCTCGTTGCTTGGAGGATGTTGAGAGCTTTCAACCATTTTCTGTTAGCTTCCGCTATGCCCTTTCTGGCGAATAGGGTGCCCTTTCCGGCAAGTATGGTGCCCTTTCTGGCAAATGCATTGACAACGGGGGAAAGACAAGAAGCCTGACTCGACTGTGCCCCTAGTTCATTATTTTGACCAATTTTGTTTTTTGGCTTCTGCTTAAAACAATTTTAACCAAAATAAGAGTTAGATTAATGCGCTTGTTCGATTTTCTGATTTGAAATCATGCGAGTTAGGTTATGAGCTCTGAAAATTTTCCTTTTTTGTGTCCAAGAAATGGTCCAGTTTTGGAAAAGTGGAATAATTTTCGAGAGAATTAGTCAACCTTAGTAAAAATTCTCAAAACTATTTTTGCAAACGGCCACTGCTCAAAGTGCACGAAACCTACTCTTGAGATGCACAACCTCAAATCCGAAGGAGAATTGCCCCTTGTCGGAATGGCACTGCATGGCAACGGAAAGCTGCCCCTTGTTTGAATGGCACTGCAGCACGCTGTATGGCAACGGAAAGTTGCCCCTTGTTTGAATAGCGCCGCAGCACATGGCAACCAATTCTTACAGTGACCATTACCACTGAACTCTCGGATATAGAGAAGACAAAGATGATCAGAACCACTACACGGACATAGTCAACTGGGAAGTGTTTACAGTTGGACTTCAGAATGAAGTTGCCTACATATCCCAAACATGGAAATCAAGCCTTACGTAGTTCCGGTTAAGGTACACTCGGGTATTAACCTTTCCTTTTGCGTTCTAACTTTTGCCAAGGCCGCCCTTCCGGGTTTTCAACCTTGCAAGCTTTATTTTTCTTTTCTTTTCGATTCTTTTCATTTCTTTTCTTCTTTTTTCTTTTTTATCTTTTCTTTTTTTCATTCTTTACCTTTTTTATTTTTATTTTTTTGTTCTTTTTCTTCTTTTTCTTGCTCTAACTTTTGCCTGGGTCGCCCATCCGGGTTTTCGGCCCAGCAAGCCTCTCAAGGGTAAAAGTTTAGCTTTGTCCATGTTGAATGGTTTAAGATCTTGGAGCCACTTGAATCCATAAGAATGGCTGCTGTTCGCTGATGATGTAGGAGTCCATCCAATGGGGGCTGAACTTGCCCCTAGTGTTGTGGATAGGAACTCAGTTGTCCTTCAGCGATGCTTTCTTCTTTCTTCCCCTCTGGGATTTGGCATTCTTGCTGATCTTTGTTAGCTTGAGAAACATCCCAATTTTTTTGACTCTTCGAGCACCTTTGACATTTTTGCCCCTAGTTCGAGGGGTGCTTTTGATCTAGCTTTGAAAGCTTCTTTTGACGACGTCCGACTTTCTTGATCTGACTTTCTTGCCCCTAGTTCAAGGGCTGCTTCTGATCTGGCCACACAGACCTTATGTTGTGGTTGACCGTTGAACACTCTGAATCCCAGTTCAAGGTTTGAAAGTGAGGGGTTGAGTCTCGAGGCTGAGAGCGATCCTAGGCTGCACAATCTCAAGAGCGATTCCACACAGGTCTTTGCAGGACCGCGCAAAAACATTTTTTGAAATCTTTTAAGAAAGCGACAAATCGCTCGCGCTGAAGACAGTGCGGAACCAATCTGGATCAAGCCGGGATCCTTCCCAGTACTCACATTAACAAGCATGATCTCATTCATTAAAGGCATAGCACGCTTCTCTTTCTGTCAATTGATCAATTTTTGTAAAACTCGAGGAATTCCTTCCTCTTCGTTTTCATCACAATGTTCAAAAAGGTTTTGAAAAACTTTGGTCAATACAATGATTTTAAGGTACAGAAGAGCAGGTGAAATGTACTGCCGTTTTATTCTAAACTTGCTGGCACAACAGGTTCAAAATCACAAAACATGACAGCCACAGCTATTTCAATTAGATTTACTCGTGTAACTGGCTCCCCGACAGAAACAGACTCAAAAGAAAGCGAAAAGACAAACACAAAACAAAATAGTGATATCCGAGGTAACGCCCCCAGGATCACCCGACTCTAACAAAATAGGACTGACTCGATACAACAAGACAGACCCAATTGACTCAGTATGAAAAAACTGACTCTATACAACGGGACAGACTCTAAATGACATAACAAAAACTGACTCAATACCCAAATCAGAAAGCACAAAAACCAGCATTCACAAATGCTCAAAAAAGTGTGTGCCATACGCCATATCTGGAGTAAACTGAGTGCCGCCCGCAGGTGGTTCATCCCCTGATCACATATTCGTACTATCCCTAAGTTCACTGATTCAGTGGCGATAGACTTTGTTGAGCTGGTACGGCGATGACCTTGTTGTAAAAAAAAACCTGACAAAGTTTATCAGCACGAGCCCAATGTACCAGGGGATATTGGAGCCTTCTGAAGCTATAGTTCCAAGACTACCTTGCAAAAGAGAAAACAGACAGCACCTCAGCCTGATTTCACCAAAACCAAAATGAGCAAAGCTGAATGACTGCGCCCCCCTTACAGAATTCTGCCACAAGTTCTACATGTAAACTGATACCCTCAGGTAAAAATGATCCCCAAATATTGGTGCCCTCAGGCCTGACACCCAGACTTGCAAACTGATACATGTATTCGTGTAGAGACGCACTCTAAAAACACATAGCAAGCAAGTGAGAGAGAAAACACCCCTATGTTGGGGTAAGGTTTCCTTGTCCTATTTTGTCAGGAGCTAGGGTTTCACCACGCACGCAGTGGTTTCAAACAACCTACAATCGGATAAGCAACATGTCCTAGCTTGGAATGGTCACTATGGATTCCGAATATGCACTAGGTCGAATGGTCAAAAAGGGTGCCCCGGTAAAAATCGGGGTTTGTGTTCCCGTCGTGGCTGAGCCCGCAACTGGTCAGCCTTATGGCACGCTTCTCGAAATAAGCCTCCTACAAACCGTTCAGGAATAGCATACGGCAAACACGGTGTCCTAGGTGCACCAATGCAAATGTAATGCAAAGAAACACACAAGTGTAGTCAAAACCAGATATCATGAGTTCGAGTCAAGTTCTCTAACTCCCCAGTGGAGTCGCCAGAAACTGTAGGCGTCCCCGAACGTCTCGGGAGGGAATCCCGTTTCGTTCATTGGGTTCACTACAGTTCAGGACTCAATGTCACGGTCCAGTATCTAATCTCACAGAGTGCAATGCAAGACCGATGAATAATCAAAGTGTCCAAATCCGACAAATCGTTTTTGAAAATAGATTTTTTTGAAAGAAGTGCCAAACATGAACTGATTTGCCAGATACAGAGTCGCCACCTAAATATTTATTTTGGGAGAATTTAGGAAACCCTGACTCATTGCCTAAGGCCACGTGTCCGTCATCACCAAAGTTGTCTCGGCTCGAGAACTTGGGTACGATTGGGGAAGGTCACTTCGTGAGCACCCCCGCTCACCCGATCAAAGATCGGCCTCTACTAACCATGATATCAAGTTTTGAAAACATTATGTGCTCTTATTCCGGTTTATTAGCCTACAATTACTATGTGATGCGCGCAACATACAAGTATAGACCTGATCGCCTAAGTTGGAACAAAACATTTCATGCTTGTTTTTTAAAGCGGTTTGCTACTTGCAAGTAGGCTAACATGCGGATTTTGCCACCCTTAAGTGGGCTTAGAAAACATGGTGATTTGCCACTATCTAGTGGGCTTAAAACTCACAATCAATGAATTGTTCCAATTCAGATAATCTAACCTTCACCCATAGGCATTCAGGCAGAAATATCACATAAGCAAATAGCCTCATGGTAAGCATGTTATCATGGGAGTCACTCATACACATGCAAGGATGCTAAAGCATAAACACTTACCGAGTACTCCGAGCCAAAGAAAGAAGCTAATTAGAAAACATGCATGAATCCTAACTATGCTGAAATGCCTAATGCAACACATGCAAAGATGCAATTAAGATAGACTCGGCTATTCTATACATGGCATATGGAATGCGACAGATAACATGTATTCAACTTGGAATTGAAATACAATGCAGTTAGTATAATGCGCCGAGCCCGGTGCATGCAAGATAGATGAATGGATGCAAACATGCGAGCATAAGTATGCTAATTGAAACATGCCCTAAACTAACCATCATAAGCTGGTAAATAAAAGGGAAAAAGACGTGGAATTGGAAGACATACATCACACGCACGCACACTTATTACAAGATTGCCCTCCTCGGAGGGTCCGAATAAATAATACAGTCCGAATAAATAATTAACTACTCTAGCTAATTAAATATTACAAAAACCTAATTAATTAACAGATTAACTAGGAAAGCGAATAAACTAGCATGCAAGCTATAAAATGAACTGCCTCAGCTCTTGTTCCGAATGATGAAAGATGCACACGTGCTCGGGTCGCTTTGTCGGTAAATTCCTTGCGATGCCCCGATTTGCCTCTATTTTACAATTGGTCCTAGAACACTATACAAAACTTCTGAAGGCTGCTGACTAGTTTTTCTTCTTTGGATTCGATTTCTTTGCAGAGAGCAAGAAAGGGGCATGGCAAAGTATTTTCAACACATGTGTGCATGACCACTCTCCCCGTCATTGCACAAGCTCTAGGGAGTGTAGACCTCGATCCTCGTACCACCAATCACGCATCTCGATGCATGATGGCCGAGGAGTTGAATTGCACGACTCAAGGTGAAATGAATGCACATATAAGCATAACAAGGCCTAAACTCCATCATGGGTAATCTGGAGTGTCGGTGACTGGGAATTGAGACACGTTTCGTCACTTGGAGTACGAAACGTCCCTCGTTTCCCATGTTTGGACTAACCCTACTCCAAACACAGTGCAATGAGATGGCATACACAATGTGACTAACATGCAACCCTAAATGCAATGCAACCTAATCATGCTGGCATGCGAGGGATGATATGCAAACATGCAACTAGCATACGCAATGCTATGAACTGAGAATGGCATACTCAATGCACACGAACTATATGGCATATGCAATGCAATATGGACTTAAACTAAAGTGAGTGGACCTCAGCCCCACTCAAATCAGTGGCCATACATGAAAATGAGACAACCAAAATACATGCAAATATGCACGGATGCAAAGGACCGATCCTGAGGCACAACATGCAACTCTAACTAAGCATGGCAAATGATGAAGTATGGCATGCAAACACACATTTTTCAGCTCTGAAACATAATGTACAATGGTCCCGAATCATGCAAATTTGTCACACAATGTATGCAAGATGGCTCGAATACCGAAACTAGTGAAGTGGGTTATACTAGAGGTACCCAAAGCAATGTATAAATGGCAAAACCAACCCCAAACAGACCCTAGATAGGTCTAAAACAATGGGAAAATGGCCCAAAATGATGACTCAACATGCAAAGAAAGAAAGCTCATGCAATGGTCCGAAAACGAGGCATTTATGCACAACTCTCAAACACGTTTAAAGAGTGGAAATCATGTGAATATGGCATTCATATAAGCTCTAAAATATGATTTATAATGACCCTAAAGCATGAAAACAACTCAGTATATGCATGTAATAGACCTCAAATCTCAAAGCTAGGCATGGATATTGAACTACAAGCATGCAAAACAAGTATCATTCGACCATGAGACCCAAAAACAGAGTTAAGGTAGTCCAAAGCATGCACAAAATCAGTTTAAGGCATGGCCAAAAAGTGCTAACATTAAGGGCCAAAACCACATGCAACATAGGCTAGTAAGCATGGTTTACACTACATGTATATGACGCACATGAGGGGCCACCAAACCAGCCAAAAACATAAACATGGAATGCCAAAATATGACCAAAACCCACTGAAACTCAGTCAACACATGTTAGAATGAAGTGTTCCTTTGAAAGGCCAATGAGAGGATTGTTCTACATATGTATGATGGACACACAAAATGGAAAAACTACCTCTGGACAGAGGTTATGATGACCCTAAAACTCACTGAAAAGGGTCTGAAATCAGCCTAGGAAGCATGCAAGTAAAGGCCCCTTTGAAAGGCCTTGAAGAGGATTACTCTACACATGCACAATAGACATTCAACATGGAAAAAAGGGCTCTGGAAAGAGCCTATGTAGGTCACAAAACTCACAAAAAGTGGCCTAAAACATGGTTTGAAAACATGCAAATAGGGGCTCCTTTGAAAGGTCAAAAATGCCAACAAACAAGACAACAAGGAGATGGGATGGCCCTCTCCTTCTTAGGACCTCAAAACACCATCCCTACCACTAAAATCCCTCTGGATTTTAGTGGTGAGAGGGCCAATACAAATGTGGTCCCGAAGCTCACAAAAAAGGCACAAAAAATAGGCCAAAAAAGGCCTATGAGGGGTTAAACAACCCAAAACACAAAAGTGATCTTAAACAAACTTCAAAAGAATCTCAAAATAAAACTTTTTTCAGTTTATGCCAAAGCCCAAATATGCTTGCAAGTATGGCTAAAAGATGGAGCGAAATAAAGCTTAAAAGAGGGAATAGTGTGTTACCCTTGTAGCTTCAGCAAAACCAGCGGCTTTGAGACCAAAAAACCAAACCTTCAACCTCTGAAAATAGCCTCCAAGATCCTTAGGTTGATGATGGAGGTGTTAGGCTAAGAGTTGGTGTGTAAAGGGACCAAAAACTTCACTCTTTCTAAGCCTAAGTGTAAAGACAAAGAGAGATATATGTGTCTGCCTTAGCAAAATTTTGGAACCCTTCTAAAGGAGATGGAGGGCCTCTCTTATAGAGGAACAAAGGTCCAAGCTTCTTCAAGAAGCTTGTGCGAAGGTCTAAGCTTCTTGAGGAAGCTAGAGCAAAAAGAGTCAAGCTTCTCCTAGAAGCTTAGAGCAAAAGGGCCAAGCTTCTCTTGGAAGCTTAGAAGGGTTCAAGCTTCTCTTAGAAGCTTAGAGCAAAGGGTCAAGTTTCTCTAAGAAGCTAAAAAGGTCAAGCTTCTTGGAGAAGCTAAAAAGGTTCAACCTTCTTGAAGAAGCTAAAAGAAAGGTTCAAGCTTCTTGGAGAAGCTAAAAA
This sequence comes from Camellia lanceoleosa, assembly GCA_025200525.1. Lineage (NCBI taxonomy): Eukaryota > Viridiplantae > Streptophyta > Magnoliopsida > Ericales > Theaceae > Camellia > Camellia lanceoleosa. The sequence goes on along the minus strand of CM045769.1, from coordinate 36,574,098 downwards.
AGGTCAAGCTTCTTGGAGAAGCTAAAAAAAAAGGTTCAGGCTTCTTGAAGAAGCTAAAAAAGGTCAAGCTTCTTGGAGAAGCTAGAGTAAAGGTTCAAGCTTCCTCAAGAAGCTAAAAACACGGGTTCAAATGGTTCAATTTCCTCAAGAAGCTAAAACAAGGGTCTCGGCCAGAAAAAGTGACCGATCGACCAAAATAATAGCCGGCCGACCAAGAACATTGCCGACCGGCCAACACTTTTGGCTGGTAGCAAGAAAACAGGGCCAGTGTCCTCAAGCCAAGGCCGGTGGGATGTGGAGGTGGCCAACAAGCCATTTCCTACCCTCAGAGGCAAAAACCAAAGTGCTTGGTCCACAACCAAGCACAAAACAAATAAGTCGAGAGGTCTTGAGGCAAGGTGTGCGGCCGAAACCTCCGAGAACTCACAACGAACACGAACATGGATAATCATCAAGTGTTCAAACAATGACGTCCATGTCTTGAGGACAGTCAAAAATGGGGTGTGTACACTGAGCAATACATACATACTCTCTCTTTCTTTACATTCATCCTCTCATCCTTCTCTTTAGTTTCTGACTTTAGCATCAGAGGGATTTTTTGACCTAACCCTAGTTGGGCATTCCTCATCGTTTGTTACATTGTGTAAGCTTTGGTTCTTGAAAAGACTTGCTCAACTATAGATCTCCATCATACTCTGTAGTGCGAAATCTCCCCTGCGCAATTGGCACCGTCTGTGGGAAATACCATGCTACTCTGTGACAAATTTCAGCAATGGAAATTGAAGACAAACCTCACTCAGAGCTAAGAAAATAACTTTAATGATGGAGAGGACCAACGAAAGGAGTCTAATATTCTTCAAAAATGTATGAAGATCCTGCTAACCCGGACGAGCGAGCCCCAGATAGGCTAAAGCAATGTCACATCATTGCTAATAAGTCATTCCAGTGTCACTTTCTCGACATAGACCATTGAGACTACATCATCAGCTCTATGGGGATGAAGATCATAAAGCTCTGTTCCCAGCTGAAAAAGATCTTGGACTTGCCTAAGCCAAGGAAATCTAGCAGAGAACACTTAAGGTAGAGGAAACATAGCCCTTCTCCCTTGCCGCCACGAAGAGAGCGAACCAACCTTGGCTCGTTTATGGAGACAACAGCAGAATGAGCCACCTCAGAGGGATCGACTCAAACGCTAAAAGACCATCAACCACCTCTTTGAAGTCCCTTATCACTGTCATGACGAGCGACCCCTTGACTTGAGGACTTGGTTGAACGAGAATAGAAAAAAAAGAGCAATGACCAAACAAAGAGAGGGAGCACGTAGATCGGTCGATACACCAATGGGAACACCTTGCTCTAGACCAATTAGTAGCCTCTCATTTCTCGTCAAATGTAGAGGCCTTGGAGCCTCCAAGGAAATTTACTCCTCCCAAGTTCAGCCCTTATGACGGGAAGTCAAATCTTTGACCTACATCATCCATTATGGTTAGATGATATCCCTCTGGAACTGAAACGATGCACTGATATGCAAGGTCTTTCTCTTCAGCCTTAGAGAGTCTAGATTGCGATAGTTTAATTAGCTTCCCTTTGTACCAGTCCATGACTAGAAGCAATTCTCTAAGGCGTTCCTAGCTTGGTTCGTCTTTAATAACAAGATCCCAGAGGAGCTGGACTTCCTCTTTAGCCTTTGGAAGGATATGAAGGAGATCAACAATTTGGAGGAAAACATTAGCAGCAAACAACTCGCCATTTTTTCCTTCAAGCAATTATTTAGGCATAACCTGGTCTACGTCACACTCAACGAGGGTTTACAATTTTTAGAAAATATTCCAATGGCCGTGTAAGGTTGTGTTGGGTTTCAGTTGTAGGGTTACTAAGTTTGGTCAAGATAAGGAGGATTGCTTTGCATGTGTTGCAACATGAAGGGAGCTGCCATAGTTGGTGTTTGTGAATCTGCCATGAGCTGGCCTGTTTTCATGGTGGTGGGGTGAGAAAGAAAGTAGAAAATAAGAGTAAGAGAAAATTGGACAATTTTGCCCTAGAAGTTCAATACGTGCCTTACATGTTATTATTTTTCAGTTAAAAAGTCAACTATTAGTTATTGTCCTTGTTTGAAACAAAAAGTTAATAAATTGAAGGACAAATGTTTTGTATTTGAATTATTAAGAACCAAATTAAAACTCATAACAAATCACATGAACCATTGATGAAATTTGCCAAAATATTTTCTCCGAAAAATATCTTTTACAAGGAAAACATTTTTTTGTAATAAAATGTTCTCTGTCAAAACAAGTGGGGCACAAAATCACTAATAATAAGGAAACAAAAGCCATCTACAGAATCAGTCACAATCCTTTCACAAGGTTGGGAATGGTTTATGTGTATGCAGTAATATTGTTATTTTAAAATATTAATTCTTGATACATAGATCTAAAACACAATAGGATTAATTAATCCATATTTTGTTGAATGTACTTAAAATACATAAAAGGCATATTATCCACAAAAGAGACGAGTAAACTAGATGAGGATGTTGATTCCTCTCCAAGTTGACATCATTTTGCGTTTCAGAGCAATGAACAATAGTGTTTTCCTTGTACTTTGAGTCAACCATGGAGAGCTTAGCAACTTTTTGATAGAACCGGTCAAACAGTTCATCCATTATCTCATTTCCAAAGTATTCCGCTATCAATTTCTCGTTACCAGCTCTTATGTGTGTTGTACATGTATCCATGTTGATTGGCTCATCAATCCTTAACAAAGGGGTTGTCATTTCTATTTTCTCAATGCTAAAACAAGCATTCATTTCAACCAACTTGACCATCTCTTTGGGTCGAACAATATACAGGGGCATGTTGAAGGAGTCCACTTGAGATTCATTAATCAATCCCTGTATTCAAGATTGGTTATTTCATGGTTACCCAACAGAACTAATGCATTTCTTGTTTAGACAGAAACATAGTTCAACCATATGTGTTGGAAAAAATAGGAGAAAGAAAGAAAGAAGCATCATACATCTATGTATCATTCCTAATTTTTGGAAGTCCAAATTAATGTCTCATGCAAATGTTAGAGAAATCTCTATTTCATAATCAATGGATGTGAAAGATCCAAATCAACAAATATTAAGGAAAATTTTAAAACTTATACTGACGTGGTAGTTATAAACCGTTAGACTTTGAATTTTGATTATGTGTCGCAACCTTCTATGTTAATCACCCATGAATAGTCTCTATTCCTCTTTCTTCTAGTGCTATAGTCGTTTTTGTCTCAGGGTGTTTTTCTAGAGGTAAAATTCTACTTTTATTTTACTTGTAATAGAAGTTTTTCTTTCGCTGCTCAAAAAATCTTTGTACTAGAGCTTATGTGAATATCTTGTCTTGCACTATCAAATCTTTATTATTATTATTATTATTATTATTATTATTATTATTATTATTATTATTATTATTATTATTCCATGAGAGAGATGTGAAGAGCATATAGTAACATGGTACTAGTGCATGGATGGTATTTTGATGCTGGTTTTGTGATGCTCCATCTATTGATAGGTGTTCTATGGTATTTGCTAAATAAATAAATATAAAACATCCATTATATGTATGTATAACTTAAGGTTATTTGAAGTTTCTAACTATGAACATTTAAGAATCTCTAATAAAAGTAGAATGAATTGTTTTTAACCCACCTCTTTAGCCATATCCATAAGGCTGGATCCCAAAGCATCATAAATCCAACCTCCAAACATATCAAAACGATGAAACTCATCTGGAGCAGTTGGTATGAGAAGTAGCATCAACCCTCCACTCAAAACCTCAGTAGCTCTATAATTCAAGAACTTGCCCATGTCTTCAGCAAATTGTGCTGCATAAGCATTAGCTACTTCATCTGAGGCAGTTGTGTAAAAAATGTTTCCCTTATTCCATGCAGAAGAGTCTTTGTCCAATATCTTTTCTGGCACGCGAGAAAGCCACTGAAGTGCAAAGGCTGAATAAATATGCAATATTGAGAGAGGATTTGGGGAATAAACGACCATAGAATGAACCTGGCACTCCAGTGGCGAAATACTGTATTTTTGGAGGGAGGGAAGTGAAAAGGGTGTTGAAGTCATTGGAGGCATGATCATTAAAGAACACTTGGAATTCGGGTATTTTAAACTTGAGGCCTTTCGAATGTGACAACTCTTCTACGACTTCTATTATGTTTTGCACGGAAATGAACGTGTTGTTGAAAATAAGCTTGGTAGGTGATAATGGTAGGTGGCCAACTACACACCATATTTGACAAGCCTCCATTGTTGAAGAAAGATTGTCAAGAAGTAAACAATGGCTGCAAGCTTTCACACTATCATTTTATGTTTTTTATTCTGTCTAGGCTATCTATAAATAGCCATTGTATTATGAGAGTAAAATGTGGGAGAAAAGAAGAAGAGAGTGCTTTGTGTTTGTTGTTCAGAATTTATTTTTTGAGTGAAATAAATATCAATTTGGTTCAGTTTTTAATTTTCTCATTGTGAATCACCAACAGTGGTTTGCACCCGACTCCTACCAACAGTGGTATCAGAGCTCGAAGGTAGCTTGAATTTGCAGAAATTCTGCAAAACTGCCAAGAACAGAGTGTTCTGTGAAATAAGCCCAGAAATCAAAGTTGTTGAAATTCATTTTTGATCATACCAGTGTGTAGCTCTCATTGAGACGATCACACTAAAAAAAAGAACGTCGAAAACCGAGCACTACAGAGCCCACATGCGCCCTACGCGCCTCCCTAACGTCGTTGCCACGCGCCGACACATGCACATGCGTCCTACGCTTTTTCTTCGCCCGGATTGCAGAGTTTGACCCGAAGCACACGATTCAATCCATCAATCTAGATCCGAATCCAAGTTCTAACGTCATCTGCTGACGTCATCCCAGCCGAGCCGCCAAGCCGAGCCTCCAAGCCGTCACGCTGAGCCGTTGACCAAGCTGAGCCATTGACTAAGCCATCGTTGACCTGAGCCGTTTGACCGAGCCGAGCCGCCATTGACTGAGCCGCACGGAGATTAATCCAATGTGTCGCGGCTAAGTTGTAGCCACAGATCTAAGCCGTTTAACTTGTTTTGGCTTGCTCTGACCCATTCGGAGTTTGTTTCGGGTGATCCAATAGTGTTTTCCAACTATTTGGAGTATTCCGGACACATCTGTACGGTCAGAATTTGAAAATTCCATTCTAAAAATTTTCAGATTTTTAAAGACAACCAATGGCCAACACAAACAATTTCTTTCAGCCCTAGTTTTCAAAACTCAGCAAGGAGAACTATGAAAATTGAAGTATTCAAATGCAAGTCCTACTAGCCTCACAAGATTTGTGAGAGTTGGTTGATCGAGGATATGACGAGACAGCTACTCTCAAAGATGAAGGAAATTTAAATGACGCTCAGAAGACAACGTTAAAAGATTCAAGGATGAGAGATAAAAAGGCCTTGTATCTACTCTATCAAGGCATTGATGAATCAAGTTTTGAGAAGATTTCAGCAGCAACAACCTCTAAAGAGGCATGGAGTATTCTTCGAAATTCACACCGTGGAATTGAGAAGACGATCAGAGTTCGACTACAGGTGTTACGTGGCGAATTCGAGATGCTGCACATGAATGAGAATGAGTCAATTTCTGAATACTTCAACAGAATATTGACCATTGTTAATCAGATGAGAAGATATTGAGAGAAGATGGAATCTCTTCAAGTGATAAAGAAGATTCTCCGATCACTCAATTCCAAGTTCGAGCACGTGGTTGTAGCGATAGAAGAGTCCAAAGATCTCAGTGCCATGACCACCGATGAGTTGATGGGCACACTTGAGATTCATGAACAAAGAATCAACAAGAAGACTTCCTCAAGTTCTCTAGAGCAAGCTCTTCAATCAAAGCTTTCTTTCAGAGATGACAGAAACGAGCAAAAGGGGACATCACAAAGAAGCCGAGGAAGAGGTCGTAGTTACAATAACCGAAGTTCTGGTTTTCGAGGAAAAGGCGGAAGAAGTTCAGCCAGAGGAGGAAGAAGTCAACCACACTTTGCTCCAAGAGGAAAAGCGAGCGATAGAGGAGGTGGTTACAACAACCGACCAGTTTTTGACAAAAGTAATGTTCAGTGTTACCAGTGCCACAAGTTCGGGCATTACAGCAATGAATGCCGAAGTAGAGCAACAATAGAAGCCGGCAAGCAAGCAAATTTTGCCGAGTAGGAAACAAACAAAGTTGGACCTACAGTCCTGTTTGTTCACCATAGAGACAATGAAAACCAAAACAACGTTTGGTATCTAGATTCGGGAGCTAGGAATCACATGTGTGGTAAAAGAGAGCTGTTCATTGAGCTTGACGAGACTGTACAAGCACAAGTCTCATTTGGTGATTCTTCAAAGACTCCAGTGAAAGGAAGAGGTAATATTCTGATCAAGCTCAAAAATGGAGACCATGATTACATCTCCAATGTTTATTATGTTCATGCTATGAAGAACAACATTTTGAGTATGGGACAACTCCTAAAGAAAGGATACGATATCAGCATGAAAGATTGTCATCTTACCATCAAAGACAATCCTGGTAATTTGATCGCTCGGGTGAGAATGTCCAACAATCGGATGTTTGCATTGAACATCCAACATAATGCTGCGAAGTGTTTAAATGCCATCATCAAAGACAAAGACTGGCTATGGCATTTGAGGTTCAACTTTGGAAGCTTGAAGCTGTTGTCAAGCAAGAATATGGTAAAAGGGCTCCCTCATATTGCTCATACTAATGAAGTTTGTAAAAGATGCATTCTTGGCAAGTATCACAGAACTAACTTTGCCAAAGAAGTGAAGTGGAGAGCAACAAAGCCGCTGGAGCTAGTGCACACTGATGTGCGTGGTCCATTGAAGCCAATGTCAAATGGACAGAATAGATATTTTCTCACCTTCATTGATGATTATAGCCGGAAGACATGGGTGTACTTTCTTAAAAGAAAGTCGGAAGTGTTCAGCATCTTCAAAGAATTCAAAGATTATGTAGAAAAGCAAAGCGGCTACTACATCAAGACATTGCAATCAGATCAAGGTGGAGAATATACATCAGATGCTTTCGAGAAGTATTGCAAAGAGCAGGGAATCAAGCATCAAACAACACCATCCTATACGCCACAGCTGAATGGTGTTGCTGAAAGGAAGAATCGCACAATCTTAGATATGGCAAGAAGTATGTTGAAAGGAAAGGGACTGCTCAAGCAATTTTGGACTGAAACCGTATCATGTGCTGTGTATCTACTAAATAGATGCCCAACCAGGAGTCTTCATTCTATGACTCCAGAAGAAGCTTAGAGTTCACATAAGCCAAGTGACAACCATCTCAGAATATTTGGGTGTGTTGCGTACACCAAGATTCCAGAAGCAAGAAGAACCAAGCTTGATGATAAAGGAGAAAAATGTATCCTTGTCGGATATAGAGATAAAACAATGGGATACAAGTTGTATAATCCCATTACCAAAAAGGTGATCATGAGTCGAGATGTGATATTTGAAGAAGAAGAAGCTTGGAACTGGAATCAAGATGAAGTTGTCAAAGATGCAGAACTCATTCTTGAAGATGAAACATCAAAAGCTCCTGTTGAAATCGCAAGAGAAGTTCAAGATGAGCCACAAACTCCTCCACATAGAATTCCTGCACCTAGATCGCCAATTTCTCATAGAAGTGCTGCATCATCATCATCATCAGCATCAGCATCATTAGATGATAGTTTTTTCAAACAACCAAGACCAATGAGAAATTTGCAGGAAATATATGAAGCTACAGAAGAAGTAGATCTGAATTTGTTCTGCCTACTCGCAGATAGTGATCCACTTACCTTCTCAGAGGCTATCCAGGAAGATAAATGGAAGAAAGCAATGGATGAAGAAATTCATGCCATTGAGAAAAATGACACATGGAAGCCTACCAGTCTACTAGAGGGGCACAAACCCATTGGAGTGAAATGGGTATACAAGACAAAGAGGAATGCACAAGGCGAAGTGCAACGCTATAAGGCAAGGTTAGTAGCAAAATGTTACAAGCAGAGAGCTGAAATTGACTATGGAGATGTGTTTGCTCCAGTTGCCCGAGTGGAGACTATCAGGCTAATAATTTCTTTGGCTGCCCAGCATAAGTGGCAGATTTATGAACTTGATGTGAAATCTGCATTTCTTAATGGTTTTCTTGAAGAAGAAATCTATATTGAACAACCTTCGGGCTATGTTCAGAATAGGCATGAAGACAAAGTGTACAAATTGAAGAAAGCACTTTATGGATTGAAGCAAGCTCCTCGTGCATGGAATACTAGAATTGATCAGTATTTTCATGACAATGGTTTTGAAAAATGTCCATATGAGCACGCACTATATTTGAAGAAGGAAGCTGATGGAAGCATGTTGCTTGCTTGTCTTTATGTTAATGATCTAATCTTCACCAGAAACAATCCAGCCATGTTCAAAGACTTTAAAAGAAGCATGGTCCAAGAATTTGAAATGACAGATATTGGATTGATGGCTCATTTTCTCGGCATTGAAGTAGCACAAAGAAAAGATGGAATTTTTATTTCCCAAAGTGGTTATGCCAAGGAAATTCTCAAGAGATATAGAATGGAAAATTGCAATCCAGTGAACACTCCTCGAGAGACAATGGAGTGGAGCTCGAAAAAATCGAAGACAGGTGATGTGGATCCAACTTATTTCAAGAGCCTAGTTGGAAGTCTTCGCTATCTTACTTGCACCAGGCCAGACATACTCTATGGAGTAGGACTGATTAGCAAATATATGGAAACACCAGATCAGTCACACCTTTATGCAGCAAAGAGGATTCTTCGCTACATCAAAGGTACAGTCGATGATGGTTTATTCATAAACCAACTGATAATTTCAGTCTTGTTGGCTACTCAAATAGCGACTGGGGACGTGACTTGGATGAATGGAAAAGTACTACGGGGTTTACTTTCTTTATGGGAGATACAGCCTTCACATGGTCATCCAAGAAGTAAGCCATTGTGAAATTATCGACTTGCGAAGCTGAGTATGTTGTAGCCAACTCAGCTGTGTATAGGGCTGTAATCGAGCCGAGCCGAGCCAAGTTTCACTATGTTCGAGCTCGGCTCGTCCTATTATGAAGGTGTTCGAGCTCGGCTCGAGTTTGAAACAAGCCTAAATATGTGAGCTCGAGCTCGGCTCACCTAAAATTTACACAGCTCGAGCTCGGCTCGTTATGGCTCGTTAGCCAAGTGAAACCACCAAATAAATTTTTAAGTTATGGCTTGAGCTCAAGCTCAACATTACTTATAGCTCGAGCTCAACATTTTTAAGCAAAACCTTACTTAGCTCGAGCTCAACATTACTTAGCTCGAGCTCGGCTTGAGTTGTAAATAATAGTCATTTGAACTACAGAAGCAATGGTAGGCTGTTGGCTTTCTCCACTTATATAGAGCCCTTGTCCCTTTTGATTTTGTAAAAGAACCGATGTGGGATACTTCAACCATCCCAAACCTGGGACACATCATTTACAATTCTTTTTTTTTTTTTTTTTTGTGAAGTTTGTTCAGTGGCTGTCCCACATCGAATGAAAATGCAACTTGAAGGAATCTCACCCATTATAAATTGTTTTCCATTCTCTTACTCTTTGCTGGACAATGACTTGGAGATTTTATTATTTATTGATGACTTGGAAATTGGTTATAATTAATATAATATAATATATAAATATTTTATTATAATATAAAAAATATATATAATATAATATATATTTAAAATATAAAAATATAAATTAATATTTATATTTTTGAGCTTGCGAGCCTATTCGAGCCGAGCAATAGTAAGCTCGAGCTCGGCTCGTTTATTAATTGAGCCTGAAATTAAAGCTCGAGCTCGGCTCATTTATTAATCGAGCCGAGTTCGAACGAGCCTTAACGAGCCGAACTCGAGCTTATTCATGAACAGTTCGGTTCGTTTGCAGCCCTAGCTGTGTATCATGCAGTATGGTTACGGAACATGCTGAAGCATTTGGGATTTCCACAAGAAAAACCCGCTGAGATCTATGTTGATAATCGCTCAGCAATTGCATTAGCGAAGAACCCAGTTTACCATGAAAGAAGTAAGCATATTGACACCCGCTATCATTTCATCCGAGAGCATGTGAAAAATAAAGAGGTGGAATTATTGTTTTGCAAATCCCAAGATCAGCTTGTAGATATTTTCACGAAGCCGTTGAAAAATGATCTATTCAACAGAATGAAGAAAATGCTCTGGATAAAGTAGCATGGAGAATCAAACTTAAGGGGGAATGTTGAAAATAAGCTTGGTAGGTGATAATGGTAGGTGGCCAACTACACACCATATTTGACAAGCCTCCATTGTTGAAGAAAGATTGTCAAGAAGTAAACAATGGCTGCAAGCTTTCACACTATCATTTTATGTTTTTTTATTCTGTCTAGGCTATCTATAAATAGCCATTGTATTATGAGAGTAAAATGTGTGGGAGAAAAGAAGAAGAGAGTGCTCTGTGTTTGTTGTTCAGAATTTATTTTTTGAGTGAAACAAATATCAGTTTTGTTCAGTTTTTAAGCCTCTCATTGTGAATCACTAACAGTGGTTTGTACCCCACTCCCACCAACACGTGTTGGGTCCAACTGAACATCCCAAATCTGCGATATGAAATGTATTTGAAGTGGAAGAAGACAAGTTTTGTATGTCAAGTTTCTCGACAATTGCCTCATCAATCAATGCTTTTGTTTTCGTTAAAGCTCGTCTCTGCAAAACAAATCAATAGTTATGGGTTTGCCATTGGTGTACCATGGTCATATCATCATCCTCATTAGTCACAACCATCCATGATTAGTGTATGTTGTAGTTTTGTTCAAGGTTTTGAAAATAAGCCAAAGTGAAAAATTAAGTTGGCTGGGGTGTTTGGTGTAGATTATAGGGGGTGATTATTGCTTATTTTAATTTAAGAATCTGTGTTAGACTGTTTGGTGTAGTTTTTACTTACAATTTTTTAGGCCGAAACAACTTAAATAAGTTGAGAAAAATTGACTATTTAGAAGCTGGAGAATGGGTGCTTTTGATTTTTACTTTCTAATTATTAATTTTTAACTTATAATAAACTGCATCAAACAGTACGTGTACAAGATTTTGAAAAAGTCAGTTTGCATGTAGAAATTACCTTTTACCAAATGCGTTGATATCATTAAAATAGGGACAACAAATATTCTAGTGTATAAAACAATTAGTTATTTGATAAGGTTTTTTTTTTTTTTTTTTAATTTCTACTTATGTTTTCATTTTTTTTCTGAAAAATAGAAGCACAAATTTGTTGTATATATTGTTTTTGTCTTAGAAAATTTTAATTAATTCCAAACTTTTTGAAATTTTTGAAAATAAAATTAAAAAAAGAAAAGTGTTTTTACTTATTTCCAAAATAAGTTTATGATGTCTCATCCCTCTCCCATCACCCACCACCATTACTGACCATGAGCCATTGTTGTCCACCAGGCCGTTGACCCTTTGACAAGCTCCAACCACCTTCTAGACGATTGGACGATCACCATCCACGAACACCGATCACCTTCTGATGACCTTCTAGCCACTAGGGTCGGTCCTAAATTATCCAGGGCCTCAGGCGAACTTATAAAATTGGGTCCTTTATATATAATTATAAAAATAAAAATAAAAATTATTTAGACAAAACAATAATTGATTACAATATTTTTATTTGTTAATACCCGTGGTATATATAGTCATCAAAATTATGTACTAACTAAAATTATATCCTAAATTTATTTACATAGATCAAGATATGAATAATCGTTACAATCACTAAAAAAGATAAAAATAGTATCTTGCTGCTTTATGAAAAATCTAGATAACAAAAATAAAAAATAAAAAAACCATCACCTAATGTATAGAAATATATTAAATAAAATATAAACTTATAATACAAAATAAAAATTGAACGAACTTCTATAAAATATTAGTTAAATATTACTCTTATTGTATTTTTACGTGTAAAAATACTAATTAAGCATTCATAATCTATAAGGGGCCTTTAATTTAAATTGTTTGAATCAAATATTTATTTTATTTTTTTTAGCCTACCAATGCTATAAGAACTAAAATTAATTTGGGTAAATATGGGAATTTTTAACAAAACTCTAACAATACACAAAATTAGTGAGTTAAGGACAAAACAAATGGATATGATCCAAAATGACATCATATGATAACATGAAAATAAATAGATTTAGTTAGTAGTGAGGTAACATTAAAATAAAACTACATAATACCTACTCCTAATTGGGGGCCCTAAATGTTTTCCAAATTTAGAGGCTTGAGGCCTCACCTCACCTCAGGATTGACTCCACTAGCCACCTCGTGACCTCCATCCACTAACTTTAGCTGCTGCCTCTAGTGTTAGAAAGCAATAGAATCGGATTAAGGGAGAGTGTCTACTGTCTATGGTGAACCTGCAAATGATGGATCAAACTTAAGGGGAAGCTAAATAGCTAGGCCTAATGTTTGGTTCATACTTGAGGAGAAAGTTGTTGGAGCATGTGTGCATGTACGCCCGGTCCTGAACAGAGGCAAGAGAGGCTTTGCCTTAGACCCCCAAAATTTGGATCAAAATAAGGGTCCCAAAATTGCTTTTAGTTCATTATACAGGTTCTGCAACATACAGTCCAATTCGCTAAAATCGTACCAATCTGCACCAATCCGCACCAATTTATCCATTTGTATATTCAATTTTAAAATTTATAATCCGCTTTCGAAATCGTTCTACTCCGCTATAATTAATATATATATATATATTTTAACCTCTAATGAATTATCAAAGTAAAAATGAGTGAGACAGATTTAAGATGTGAAATTTGTTACAAATTAGTAGTTATATATATATATATATAAATATTATGTCAAATTAGTTTGTGTTATATATATATATATGTATAAATATTATGCAAATTAGTGTTATATAATATGTAAATGCAATTAAGAATATTTTTCAATCAACTAGCAAATTAAAATCTCCACAAACCGCCCAAACTGCGGTTTGATTATTTTACCCCCTTATGGTATGACTTAATAGTACTTTACCCCTTGTATTTTAAAAATAGCCGCATACCTCCCATATGGTTTTAGAGCAAAATACTATAGTTACATTTTTTTTCATCCAAACTAACAGAGGATGTGTCTCACATGCCTATTTTGAGAGTGGAAAAGGGAAAAAAATTAGCCAAAATTAAATTTCAATGTAAGAAGACGAAATTAACCTTATTTTACCCTTTCATCTTGTACCAAACCCAAACATACCCCGTCTCACCACACAATGTGTATATAAAATTATATAGACACTATAATTTATTATCATAAAATTACCTTAATTTAATTTAATTTTTAATCAAATTTCTTATTTATTAACATTTTAAATTAAACATACATCTTATATATAAATATAACAAATTAATCATAAAACTACTTTAATCTGATCTTAAAATTTTGATCCAATTTTTTATTTAATAAAAATAAACATAAACATACATATATATATATATATATATAACACATTAAATTATAAATTAAACAAAACACCCTAATTTATTACCACAAAATTACCCTATTTAATAGTATTTTAAATTAAACATATATATATATATAACAAATTAAATCATAAATTAACCAAAACAACATAATTTATTACCATAAAATTAAATCATAAAAATACCTTAATCTAATTTTTTTATTTTTAATCCAATTTATTATTTATAACATTTTAAATTAAACATATATATATAACAAATTAAATTATAAATTAATTACAATGTCTATCTATATAGGGTATATATACATGTATATCATAATATCTAATTAAAATTAAAAATTAAGTTTGTTATAAAAAATATTTGTGAAACTCTAATTTTTTAAATGATTTTTCTATTATATTTGAAATAGGATATTTTGTGTTGGGTATTTTGGGTGATCAAAATTAGGTTTAAGGGTAGTTTAATTGTGTGAGGGCATTTTGGTTATTGCACATGCTCAATCAGCCCTACGCAACAAGTTTGGAAGATTCAATTCTTTATAAAGATTGAACAAAACTCCGTTCAGTTGTATTTTTATTTTCTCTATTATACTTGTGAGTTATGAGAGTTTAGATGCAAATCCAACCCTAGCTGTACCAAAGTAGAGGAGTTTGTGCGAACATTTTGTATCTTTTTGAGCTCTCATTATTTGTCACTTCGCCGACTAAGTACGGAAAAGAGAAAACAAAGTGTTCTATATTGGAGAATGTTTATTGTTTTCCTTGATGATTTGATGGTGATCGATTGGTCAATGAGCTTCATATTGATTATCATTAAGGGTTGTTTTGTTTTTTCATTCACAAAAAAATAGAGACATTCATCAGTGGATTCTGGAAAACTTTAGCCTAAAGTTTTGGTGGATTCTAGAGTGGCTTATTGTTGCAGATTCAACATCAGCATTGTGAATTCGACATTGAGCAAAGCAATTCCAAGGTGAAGATGGGGGTGGAAGTGGCACATTGGGTTTGTTTCAATTTGAGTGTGAATTCACTAGGTAATTGAGGGTTCTTATGTGTAATTCTTTTTATCTTCTTAGTGGATTATTTTGTGATTTTGGCCCGTGATTCTTATCACAATTGAAGGAGTCTAATTGTGAATTTTTTTCACGTTAAATTGTTATACCGATTTGTAATTGATTGTTTGATTGGAATTACTATACATTGTTTAAAATTGAATCACGACAAATCAATATTTCAGAGGTTTTTAGAATTTTCAAGGCTCCTTAAATGAGGCATGTTAGCTATTATAGTTAGTATTATCATATTTCAGTCACTCCAACAGTCAAGCTATTATAACAATTATTTTAACAAAATTAGTCAAAGCTATAGCTACATTTGAAGAGCTTTGGGTGACTTTTTAAATAGTTTGGGTCTATAAAGAGGTAAAATAAATAGTAGCATTAGAGTACAAAGATAAAAAAGGAATTAGGCAAAACATATATTTTTTTTATATTTTAGTTAGTAAAAAATAAAAAGTATGGTTGGAGTTGCTTATCTATCAAGGTAATATTTGCATAAATACGTAATTTCAATATTTTTAATTTTTTATTTAGTCATGGAAATAAATTTATTTATTTATTTGTAAAGAGAGACAAAAATAGAATAAAAAGATACAAAGATATAATTGTCTTTTTATTGTTAACATTAATGGAGTTTAAGGTTTCATTTTAGTCCAAAACTAGAGAGTAAATGGTTATTTTTAAAAACAGTAAGATAAATTGTTATCGAGTCATACCACAGGAATATAAAGTGAATTTTATCCAAAAAAATATAATGAGTCATACCAAATATCACATAAAGTAACATCACAAACATCATAACTCACCATATAATACACAACTAAAATGAGGTGTGTATTATAGAATTTTTCTTTTAAAAAATGGTCCCATTATATATGTTAACATATTCAATAATAATGATGTATAATCTGTGTAAAAAAAAAAAAATTCTATGTATGAAGATAGATACGGGTATTACACTATTCAATGGTGTAAACCACGTCAAAAGATATGTAAAAGCATCTAATTTAAAATTAATTGGTTATGGGTGAATCTTTTACATTATATTAACCAAATTTTGATGGTTTAAATTGACGATATAGGTTTAAGTACACTCCCTCCTCACTTGCTGACCAATAGAATGTGAAAGTGATTGAGAGATCTGATTGAAAGATGAACCGTTTATATCACATAACGTCAGTAGTCATCTAAGATTTAGCTTTGATACCATGATAAAGCGTCTAACTCAAAACAAATTGGTTATGAGTGAAGAGACCTCTACATTATATTAATCAAACTTGGATAACTTAGATTGATGATGTAAGTTTAAGTAACAAGATACATAACTGCTATGTTACATGGACTCAAGTAAGGGTTGCAGGTGTGGATATATATCTAGAGATCAGACTCATCAAATCATAAATTTAAGGATACATAGATTCGGCAAAAAAAATCATATTTTTATATTTTTAATCAAGTATATGAGTTAAAATGATATTATATATAACTTATATAGTATCAAAAAGACAATTATAAAAATTACACAATAATATACGCATATAATAATAGTCTTATATATAATTATATAAGAAATGTTCAACACATATTATATATATATTTATCGATGTAACATAACATACCTGAGCTATGGAATTTTTGGAGTAGCTGTATGTGCCATCTCCACCATTCATTGGGAATGATTTTGCCACTGAGGCTCCCTTATCGTTGCTCATATCTCTCTCCATTTTTCTTTTTCTTTTTTTTCCTTTCTCTCTGGTGCAAAGTTTGGTGTCTTTCTTATTAGTAGGAACTCTCTTTCTTTATAGGTGGAGAATGCTAAGGTTTTACTTGGTGTGGGGTGGAGTCAGGGTTGAACTGGATCACCAGCTAATGCTTTTGCATCATTTATAATAATAAAACATTAAAAAAATAATTTTAAAAAAAAAAAGTCAGAGAAAATTAGTTTTATACAAAACAATCCAAAATATATAGGTTGTTGACTCTGCGAACGAATAAAATAGTGGATGCTATCCTATTGTCGGATAGTTATGCCGGTGGCCTACTGGTGGTTTGTTGATAGGCAAGCTTGATTTTAGGTATCTTCAATGCTATATTAATTTTTTTTTTTTTTATTAAATTTGAGTAAAAATTTAAATAAAAGTTCTCTTTGATATTATCTAAAGAAGATATGAAACTATTCATTCATTACTTTCAAAAGAGTATATTCACTCTGTTTATATACATCAGTTAAGAATCGATAACCAACTATATCTATTCTATATCTAACACACAACTAATTCGGTTACATCAACAGAATAGGGCTTTGATATGCTACAACACAATCATATCAGTTCTGGTACTCATCCTGAGATGTACTTTTTTTTTTAATGTTATCTTGAGATGTACTTGATTTCATAAGTCTATCATTATCTAATCCAATAGAGGGTTTGGGTTTTTCATCAAATTATCAATTGATCGGGCGAACGACTGGGCACATGACTAGCCCGTCGACTGGCTAGTATAAAATTTTCATAAAATTTTGTCTTGAAATGGTCATCTAAGAGGACATCTGGGGGACATCTGGGGGGTCATCCGGTAGTAAAAATACAATGGTAATGAACAGTGATTTGATGAAAAGTACATTAGCTCTCAGTTTGATGAAAAAATAAAATAAAATCTTCAATTTAATACCAAATTTTTTTTGATCAGCAAAAGAAATTTTATTAATGAAGAACCAAAATAGGAGAGAACTGACAAGAACAACAAGGCTGTGCCAATTGGTGAGAGACCAATCAACAACACCCAAAAGACACAAAAAGAAGGACAAGAAAACAAAACAGCCCAATCCTAAGAACACCCAACAACTGCTACTGCTCACCCAATTTAACATACAAAAAATATGCAACAACCATACTAAATTTGATGAACCATCATAGCAGAACAAGAAGTTATTTTTCATCAAATTTAAATTTGATAACAGATTTGATGAACTATTGGAGATAATCTAAATAGAGAGCATTGGAATACAGCAAAAGCAGTAAAGAGCAAGAAGAGAAAAACATAGATGTATAAGTTAGAGAGAGTGTCTCTCATGAGAGAGTGAGAGATGTGAGGTTGAGAATTGTGTTGAGTTGAGAGAGAGTGTTGCCTCATTCTTGTCTAGATGACAATCTTTCCATTGATTGTAATCTTTGAAATATAGTGAATCTGGTCGATACATGGAGTTCGATGATGGCTGAACCACATAAATTCTGTGTACCTCATTTGTGTGTGGTTGATGGTGTTCATTTATGATCCCTGAGCTCAACAAGTTCAACATAATAATTATATTACGTTCATTTATAATTTTAATCCGTGTCATACTTTGTCATATTTTTATAAATAATTTGTTAGTATAATGGAGATAAGAAAATAATATTATTATATATTTTTCTTTATTTATTCATATGTCTACCTACCATAAAATTAATTTTACTTACTTTAATCTTATTAACAAAAAATTCAATGTAATTGTGTCAAATTTACAAAATTTATTATATTTTTTTCTAAACATAAAGGGGCCTGTGTAATTTACCCAAATATACAGAGAGAGCCTCTAAAGGAATCCAAAAAAAATTGTTAAGACACCCATTTTCCAAATTTGATTTGTCAATTTTTTTAAACACAAATTAATTCTATTAATCCCCCACATACCGAACTTGCCGTCCATTCACCATGGTCGCGACACTACCTCCTACAATACAACCCCTCCCTTTCCCTTCCCTCCCTGATACCCCTCCACGCTTTATGAGTAAAATGATACCTAACAATTTATAAAAAGTTAAGGTGTCGAATAATATTTTCATGTGAATTTAAAGATGATGTTAAGTTTTTGTTATCCACAATCACGTTTGACAAAATTGTTATCAATTGTAATTTTATTCGATCTTTTATTTCAATGAGGCTATGAGTATTTAAATGCGAATCAAACCCAAATTGTATTTATGTAGAGAAATTTGTGATCTTAATCATTTCATATTTTCCACTTCACTGACTAAGTACAGGGCATCGAGTGGTTATTTTTGCACTCGAGCGAAGAAAATGATCAACTTGTATTTTTTGTAGAGCACCTGAACTTTTAGGAAGAAAGTTTTACCGTTCGAGTGGTCATCTTATATATTTCTCACTACCTTTGGTCACACCGCTCAAGTGGTGAAATGTGCACTTAAGCAGTCAGCATATATGTTTCGCACTACCTTTGGTTACACTGCTTGAGCAGTGAAATGTACGCTTGAGCGGTCTGTGCAATCCTGTTTTCAATAAAGTGCGTTGTTTACTGTTTTTAGGGTTTGAGTCATCCAGATTTTCAGAGAGGAAGAAAAAATACAGTATTTTATATTGGATGCTATTTTATATGAGTTCCCTTGGTGTCTAGAAGGTGATCGATTGATCAACGAATTCAAATTGTTGAACACCAACGGTTGTTATTATTGTTTCGTTTACAAAAGATAGAGTTGTTCTTGAGTGAATTTTGGAGAATTTGGACTTGAAATTTTGGTGGATTTCAGAGTGGCTGATCATCGTAGATTCAACATCAGTGTTGTTGATTTAACGTTGGACACGACAATTCTGAGGTGAAAATAGTGGTGGAAGTGGCAGATTGGGGTGGTTCAATTCGGGTGTGGATTCGCTAGTTAATTGAGAATACACTTGTGTAATTCTTTTTTACCTTCTTAGTAAATTGTTTTGTGACTTTGACCCGTGATTTTTTTTTATCACAATTGGAGGCACTCCAATTATGATTTTTCCACATTAAATCGTTGTGTCGATTTATCTTTGATTGTTTGATTGAGATTATTATTTATTGTTTAAAAATCAAAACATAATCGCAAATCAATATCTCATAAATTTTTAGATTTTTCAAAATATTCTCGTGTGTATGTATATATAGGGTTAATTATATTTCAATTAGCCAATTATGTGTTGGAACAATCTTCTGTGTAAATAAAATAAACTAAAATAACTCAAACAAAATAAATAAATAACATACCGAATTTATTTCGTTGAACCGAATAAATAATTTAAGACCAAGTCGAGTGTGTGACACTCTATCCTTAAGACAGATTCGCCCCGCTACGGTACTTACGATTGAGTGGCGTCTATCTCCCAGAATACAATGATCTTCACAAATTGTAGTAGTACTCCAAAAAATTTATTCGACGAACCAAACCTGTGCTCTAACTCTCTGAATATTTATTCTAAACTAAAATGAAGAATAATGCACTAGAAGAAAATGGACAGCAAAAGGACAAAATTCAGACTCAATTTTTTCGGATCAACCTGGACTGCTGGAAAAGGATTTGAATTTATAGACAAAGAATACGGTCCGAACTGGTGCAGAGCAAATCGAACAGGTACCATTTGAAAAAATTGAATCTGACCGTTGCAGAACAAAAATTCAAACTGTTGGAAAACACTTATTAAACTATTAAATAGTTTAATAAAAAACAAACCGTTGGTCAAAGTCCTACACTGTTGGACCTTTCTCAAATAAACCATTTGGAATATATATATTTAAAATTTTTGAATATATATATATATTAAACTAATGAAATAGTTTAATAAATAAATGAAGAGGTTCAAACTTTAGGAATTATATAAGGAACCTAAAATTTAAATTTAGAATTAAATTAAATTCTAAAATTATAAACTTTAAGAAACCACTCAGGAATCTTAAATTTGAATTTTAGAATTAAATTAAATTTCCACACTAATTTTTATTGAAAAAAATCAAAAGAATTTTATCTAAAAAATTAATGTTAGACCCGAAAACGACGTCATCTTCCCATTCACTCATAAATGGTTTTGACATTCCGTCTTCACCGTGTGACTTGCGACGCGGCAAGGAACACTACACCTCTTCGGACCCACCCCAAAAGACATTTGGGGTCCACCCAAATTTGGCTAAAAATATGCCTATATAAAACCATTTTTCCAACAATCCCCCACATGAATGGAATTTGACGGAGAAAAAATGCAATAACATGATCTAATCAGAGAGTACAGAAATTGGAAATATTCTGCAAAGGATAGGTAGCTTTTGGCTTTGAACCTTCCCTTGTGAGACACTATCAGATTTACTAGCTAATCAGTGAACACGATGTCTTGAACTATTCAGCCGTTTGTGTAAACCAAGACAATAGAACTCACATAGTATATTCCCAGACACAGTTTAGTTCTCACTATTGTGTTCATTTTGGCCCTGAACAACCTGGTTTTTTATGAGTGCTCTAAAGACTTGTAGCCCTTTACAAATCTTATAGAACCGGCCCAGTTCACACTCACATTGGTGATTCTTATGAAGAGTATCCTGCCATACTCCACTAGGTTTACCTAGATATAAGAATCATTAAAATTTTACTTAACCTAAAACGCTACAGACATCACTATTTCATCATAGAAATGGATAGGAGTTAGACCCCCCCAGTAATCCTTCTGAGTCATTCACAACTCGGTTGTCCCTTTGAACCTAGATCTTGGGATCTCCAGTCAACTAGGTTGGGTTGCCGTTGTGGTAACTCTTATTTAATAGGCTTAAGTCCCATTCCCCTTGATGAATTCTCAACTATCTCTCTTGCTAACTCTTTGGTTAGTGGATCTGCTATGTTGTCTTTAGACTTAACATATTCTATGGAAACAATTCCATTAGAGAGTAGTTGTCTTACGGTGTTATGTCGACGACAAATGTGTCATGACTTTCCGTTATACATATGACTCTGTGCTCTACCAATTGCTGATTGACTATCGCAATGTATGCATATAGCAGGCACCGGTTTTGGCCATATTGGAATATCTTCAAGGAAGTGGAGAAGCCATTCTGCCTCTTCCCCAGCTTTATCTAAAGCTATGAATTCAGATTCCATAGTAGACCTAGCAATACAAGTCTGTTTGGTAGATTTCCAAGATACAGCCGCCCCACCAAGAGTAAAGACATACCCACTAGTGGACTTTGAGTCTCTTGTGTCCGATATCCAATTTGCATCATAGTATCCTTCAAGTACTGCTGGATATCTAGTTTAATTAAGCCCAATGTTATGAGTAAATCGGAGATATCTAAGAACCCTTATAATTGCTTTCCAGTGTTCTACTCCCGGATTACTCGTATATCTACTTAATTTACTTACTGCATAAGCTATATCTAGGCGAGTGCAGTTCATCAAGGACATTAAGCTTCCAATAATTTGGGCATACTCTAATTGAGAAATACTTTCCTGTATATTCTTAGAAAGATACAAATTAACATCTACAGGAGTTCTAGCAAGATGATCATCATCTTTGCTAAATTTGTCAAGTATTTTCTCAATGTAATGAGATTGTGACAAAGTGTAACCTTCTGATGTTTTGGTAATTTTCATACCAAGAATTACATCAGCAATGCCCATGTCCTTCATGTCAAAATGTTTATTCAACATTTTCTTGGTAGTTTTAATCATGTCATTATTACTACCTATGATGAGCATATCATCTACATAAAGACATACAATGACATAACCTTTGTCTGTGTTTTTAATGTAAACACATTTGTCACACTCATTAATTTTAAAACCATTTGACATCATTGCCTTGTCAAATTTCTCATGCCATTGCTTTGGAGCTTGTTTTAAACCATATAATGATTTAACCAATTTACACACTTTCTTTTCTTTCCTCGAAAGAAAAACCCTTCAGTTGTTCCATGTAAATTTCTTCATTTAACTCACCATTTAAGAAAGCGGTTTTAACATCCATTTGATGAATTTCTAGATTGCATAAAGATGCTATGGCAATTAGCATTCTAATGGATGTTATTCTAGTAACCGGTGAGTATGTATCAAAGTAATCAAGACCTTCTTTTTGTCTAAACCCTTTGACCACAAGTCTTGCCTTGTATTTATCAATTGATCCATCCGCTTTCATTTTCTTTTTGAAAATCCACTTGTACCCAAGAGGTTTACAACCTGGTGGAAAATCCACCAATTCCCAAGTGTGATTTTGCAAGATGGATTCAACTTCACTGTTGACAGCTTTTTTCCATAAAGGAGCTTCAGGACTAGACATAGCCTCTTTAAAAGTTAAAGTATAGCGGTCCCGGGTTTACCCCTTGTTGTATAGTGGTCCGGACATGTGTCCGTGGATGTTGGTAATTGAGTATTGTCTTATTTATGTCCTTTCTTGCTTTATTTTTGAGATTCTGAGGATGTGTTGGGCGAGTTTGTCACGGGTTGGTTAAGCTTTAGAACCAAGTCTAGTTGCCCAGTTTTAAGCGGTCGCCGGCGGACATGTTTGCGCTTCAGCGGATGGGTTGTTGTTACTTATGCGCCGGCGGAGGTTTTGGTGTCCGAGCGGAGAATGCACCCTTTCAGTATTTCGTGCACCTGCAAAACTTCTGCAAGTGTGGTTTCTGCGCTCGAGCGGATCTTTGTGCGCTCGAGCGTACAGTGTGTTTTTGGTGAGAGTTCTGGGAGGGGGAGACCTGCGCTCGAGCGGGTTGGGAACTTCGGTCCAGCGGACAAACTTTGTGTTCGTGTCTTGGAGCTCGGCGGACAATGTGGCGCCGGAGCGGAACCTGTTTTATGTGTCTTTACGCTCGAGCGGAGAGTCTTACGCTCGAGCGGACCTGTCGTATAACTGAGTGGGACTGGGCATTTTTAAATCACTTTTGACTTATCTTCTTCTTTCTTACTTTACCAAAACACCATTTTCAGAGCTTCTCACTCAAAAACCATAACTTCTCTCTAAGTATTGATCTAGCTAGAGTGTGTTGTTCACCTTTTGCCTTCACAAAAAGGGTGTTGATCGTCGAGGGCGTCATTTTGATCCGAATAGTTTGGTGTTTGGAGCATTTTGGTTTTGGGTCCTTCTCCTTGGGAGCTCATCTTTTGAGGTAGGGATATCCTACTCCTTTTTATAGATTTTGTCTTTGAATTTTAGCATTTTGATATGTTGGTAGTTGTTGTGAAATTTTGGGAAACTTTGGGCCATTGTGTAATTTTTACAAAAGTTGGGGTTTTGTCTATAATAAACCTAGAAGCATGTTTGGTATAGAAACATGGAATTAATGTTGAAACATTAGTGAAATTGGAACCTAAGGGTTATAATGTTAATTATGGAAATGTCCTAATTACATTGATTTATTAATTTGAATAATTAATTGTGGAAAAATGAGGAATTGAGATAGAATTGGGTCATGGGTTATGACAATGGAAAGAATACATTGATTTAATGTATTGATATGTGATGTGTATAATTGTTATATATATGCATTGTGTTGTCTTTGGAGATAGGGGATGTACTCACGGTTTAGGGAAGATAGGGGATGGACCTCTAAAGCGGATGTTTCTGGGAGGAGATAGGGGATGAACTCCGTAGATAGAGCATGTATGCTTATCTAGAAAATATTGGCAGAGCATGTATGCTTGTCATGGAAAGTGCGAATATATCTGTTTTGTTTATATTTGTTGAAGTGATGAAAGAATGTAAAAGAGTTGGCCATCTATCAATTGTTAGTCTTTTAGTCATTATTTATAATTGGTTTAGTATATTTCTACTGGGCTGTGGCTCACCCTATATGGGAACATCATTTTAGTCTTGGTAGCATGCCGCCTCCAAGGACTTAGCTTGGAAGGCTAGTGGCGGATGGACTTTTGTTTATCTTTCCTTTTGCAGTGTTACATGTAAATTCAAGCCTAGGGCTTAATGTGTAAATGAGCTAGCACTCTATTTACTTGTAACCAAGTGTTAACTTGGAAAGCTGTAAGCCCTTAGGGCATTTGCTTTTGTTGTTAACATGTAATACGTTTTGTAATAGAACCTGTTGAATGAAAGAACGTGGATCTTTTATATATCATAGCATGTCAATATTGTTGGGTTAAATGTCATTATTTCCGTTACAACTTGGTATCGAGGCGTCTAGGGTTGAATACTTTGGATGCGTGGGAAGTGATTAGGATCACAATGGGTTTGTCTCGCTTGATAGAGACTTAGGTGTCTTGTTACATGTTTATGTGATAACATGCTTATGTGATTATTTGGGTATGGGATTTAGTTTCTAGGATGTTGATTGGGTCTTTGGGTTTCGAGTCTTGTTGGAAAGGCACTTGATCAATCTTTGTTTCTAACGGTACTCTAACGCCTTGGGACTATCATCATCCGGAAATGAAATTGTAAGTGCTATATGTGTTTATGTGCTTACGTGGAATGAATTATGGTTATTCATGCATTAGGACGTGAGTGTTTAGTTTTGCACGTTTATAAATGTGCTAACGCTCGTGTTACCTTTATTAGGATGTCGGGGCGAGCAAGAGGTGGTAGGCGTGGTAGGCCTAGGAGGCGAAGTGCCATTACGGATGAGGTTCCGATTCAGAAGGGGTTGGTCAGCCAATGTGGCGAGCGAAGGGTCGGCGAGCCATGGGTGCCTTGGCAGAGATGAGGGCCTTAGGTATTCTCGGAGCAGAAATCGTGCAACCGAGGCGGGACCTTCTTTCTTGAAGAGGAGTTCTTCGGTCTAACGGAGGAGTTTGTTGGGGATCCTAAGGAGCCATTGAAGGCGAGCAGTGGCTAGAAACAGATGAGTAAAACGTTGAAATGCTAGGCATTGAGGATGGAGCATTGAAAGTGACCTTGGCATCCTTCCAAATGAAGGAGATCTTGGTCAATGGTGGAAGTATGAGAAGGTTCGTGCGTGGTACTTGG
The DNA here is from genome assembly GCA_025200525.1 of Camellia lanceoleosa. NCBI lineage: Eukaryota > Viridiplantae > Streptophyta > Magnoliopsida > Ericales > Theaceae > Camellia > Camellia lanceoleosa. The sequence goes on along the minus strand of CM045769.1, from coordinate 36,548,789 downwards.
GTGGCGTTTGTGAATGCTTTCCAGAGAGGTTTTTATCCATGATGGCTAGAGAGAGACTAAGGGATCGGTTGCCAAGCTTAGCAGGAGGGTTTGTCGTGGCGAGTTTGAGGCTACATTTACTAGCTTGTCGAGTTCGCACTTTGGCCGGTGGCGACAGAGGAGCGCCGTTACTCTGAGTTTGAGCGGAAGTTGAGGTGGGACCTCAAGTTGAAAGTTGGTGGACCTTACATTCGAGTCTGAGCATTTGGTGGATCTGCGGCTCATATGGAGCGTGATGATGCGAGGAGGGAGAAGAGGAGAAACATGGGGGCTCCAAGAGGGGTCAAGAGGACAGGTGATGGCGGGAGGCGGAGGGGTTATAACCCTCGGCCGTCCCAGTGGTTTGGCGGTCGACTTTCCCAAGATCTGAGTCCCGAGCTCAGGCGATCGGGGAGAGTTCACTGTTTCAAGTGTGTGGCCGGGTCACAAGGCTTCTGTTGCCCGAAGGCGGGTCGAGAGCTGCTTCTTCGTCGGCCAGACCCGAGTCGAGTTGAGGCGGCGGCCGTATCGTGTTACCAGTGTGGGACGGCGGGCACCTGAAGAGGTATTGCCCACAGTTGAGTGCCACTTCTGGTTCTAGACAGACGCAGGGGTTTCAACCACCTCGGTCTGGCAGCCTCGAGGCCAATCCGGGGCCGTCGTCCCGGTCAAGACAATGATCCTATGCTCCGAGGCGAAGCGCAGTAGATCGAGGGCCTCTGGTGGCGTGTATCTTTATTACAGCAGGACCTTGTACCGCTCCATCGGTAGTGAGAGGTACCTTTTGTTTTGCAATTCGGTTGCTAGAGTGTTGATTGACACGGGTGCATCTCATTCTTTGTATCTCTTGCATTTGCATCGTGTTGGGCTGGAGTTAGCACTTTTAGCATCTCCTATTTGCGTTGTGTCACCTATTGGGGTGAGTTAATTTTGAGGCACGGATGTAGAGGTTTGTGATATAGAGGTCGGCGATCATCGACTTCCTTTTCCATTTGTAGTTATGCCCATGAAGGGCTTTGATGTTATTTTGGGTATGGGTGGTTATCGTCATACTAAGGCGGTTATTGATCGCTACCGCCAGAGGGTTACCTGTTGTACGTTGAACAGGGAGTTTTTCCACTTTTTAGGAGACGGGTTGGTAGTATTGTGCCACGGGTGCGGTCATGAAGGTGGAATGAGCTTAGTAATTTACTTGCTAGTTTTGAGAATGGTGAGTGTGATGAGACCCAGATTGAGTTGCCGAGGGTAGTTTGTGAATACCGGATGTCTTTCCCGAGGATCTTATTAATTTGCCACCCCATCGAGAGACAGAGTTCTCTATTGATTTAGTGCCCGACTACCGATTTCTATGGCACCTTATCGCTTTTGCCGGCAGAGTTGATTGAGTTGAAAGTTCAGCTCAAGAATTGCTAGATAAGGGCTTCGTTAGCCTAGTGTATCGCCGTGGGAGCACCGCCCTCTTTGCTAAAAAGAAAGATGGTGCCACGAGGTTGTGTATCGACTAGGAAGTTGAATCGATTCTGATTAAGAATAAGTACCCTATGCCCGTATAGATGACTTGTTTGACCCGGTTGAAGGGTTCCGTTGTTTCTCTAAGATAGACTTGAGATCGGGTTACCACCGGTTGAGGGTCGAGAGGAGGATATTCAAGACGGCATTCCGACGCAGTATGGCCATTATGAGTTCTGGTGATGCCATTTGGGCTTACCAATGCACGGTCTTTATGGACTTGATGAACCGGATTTTAGAATTCTTCGATCGTTTTGTGGTCGTTTTTGTGGACGACATTCTTATCTATTCACCCTCAGAGCAAGAGCACGAGGAACACTTGAGAGTGGTGCTTGAATTGCTTAGAGCCCATAGGCTGTATGCCAAGTTTGGGAAGTGCGAGTTCTGGCTAAGAGAAGTCAAGTTCTTAGGCCATGTAGTTTCCGGGGAAGGGGTGTCTGTTGATACAACCAAGAGGCGAGGCAAGGCTGGGCACAACCTAAGAGTGTGTTTGAGATCCATGATTTTACGGGATTAGGGTACTACCGCCGATTTGTGAAAGATTTCTCCGTGTTAACCGTAGTTGACTAGGTTGACTCGCCAGGAGTCAAATTTGTATGGAGTGAGACTTGTGAAAAGTCGTTTCAGAGTTGAAAGTTAGATTGACCACCGCTCAGTCTTGATTATTAGGAGAGAGGGTTGGGTTATCGGTCTATTGTGATGCCTCACGAGAGGGTTTGGGTTGTGTGTTAATGCAAGAGGAAAGTAGTAGCCTACGGCTCACGTCAGTTAAAAATACACGAGAAGAATTACCCTACACACGACCTAGAGTTGGCGGCTGTGATCTTTGCCTTGAAAATCTGGAGGCACTACCTTTATGGTGAGAGATTCGAGGTGTTCTCGGATCCTAAAGTCTGAAGTATCTGTTTTCACAGAAAGACTTGAACTTGAGGCAGAGGAGGTGGATGGAGTTTATAGAAGATTACGACTTCGAGTTGCATTATCACCCAGGGAAGGCCAATGTTGTGGCCGATGCCCTTAGCAGAAAATCCGTTAGTAATGTAGCTTGTATCGCTATCCGGGAGTGGGGGATGTTGGGGGCAATCGGAGAATTTGATTTATTCAGGCGAATCCAAGCGGCCTTGTTTTCGTTGTTGCAACCTACACTAGTGACTAGAGTGTTAGAGGCGAGAGGTGACCTTGAGGTGGAATCACTCAGAGAGGATCTCCAATGGGAAGGTTGAGAAGGGTTTGACGGTGTATCCCGACCTGAGTGTGAGATACCGAGACCGTTTGTTTGTACCGGAGGCCTGCCGAGAGGAGGTACTCCGAGAGTTCCATCATTCGCGCCTTGCGGTGCATCCGGGAGGTACCAAGATGTATCGGGATTTGGGTCGCCAGTTTTGGTGGCGGGGTATGAAGAGAGATGTGGCAGTTTTTGTGTCTAAGTGCCTTACTTGTCAGCAAGTGAAGGCCGAGCATCAGAGGCCAGCGGGTTTGTTACAACCCTTGCCTATTGCCGAGTGGAAGTGGGAGCATGTCACTATGGACTTCGTTGTAGGTCTTCCGAGGACTCAGCGGGGTAGTGACGCTATTTGGGTGGTTGTAGACCGGTTGACCAAGTCGGCGCATTTTATTCCGATGCGCGTGAGAGATTCAGTAGATCATCTTGCCGACTTGTATATTCGGGACATAGTGAGACTGCACGGGGTACCAGTGACGATCGTCTCAGATAGAGATCCTCGTTTCTTGCTAGGTTGTGGCGAGTTTGCAGAGTGCTTTAGGTACTAAGTTGACTTTAGTACTGACTTATCATCCTCGGTGATGGGCGATGGCGTACCATTCAGATCCTTGAGGATATGCTTGAGGTTGTGTCCTTGATTTCATGGGACATGGAGAGGCACTCATCATTGGTGGAGTTTGCCTACAATAACAGCTAGCCTAGTATCGGTATGGCACCATTTGAGGCCTTGTATGGCCGACTTGTAGGTCTCCAGCTTTGTTGGGCCGAGGTGGGTGACACACCTTGTTGGGTCCGAGTTGGTTAGGGAGACGACGGAGAAAGTTGAGCTTATCCGTAGGAGGCTTGTTACGCCTGAGCCGCCGAAGTCCTATCTTGGCCGTGAGGAGGAGACCGTTAGAGTTTGAGGTGGGTGATCACGTCTTTCAAGATATCACCTAGGCGGGTTTGTTGAGATTTGGGAAGAGTGGGAAGTTGTCCCTCGGTTTATTGGTCCTTTTGAGGTCCTTGAGCGGATTGGCGAGGTTGCTTATCGTTTAGCTTTGCCGCCACGCTTGGCGGAGTTCATGACGTGTTTCATGTAAGTATGCTTGAGGTATGAGCCGGATCCATCACACGTGTTGGATTGGACCGACTTAGAGGTAGATGAGGATGCCTCAGATGAGGAGAGGCCGGTTCAGTCTTGGATAGGGGATCAAGTCCTGCGTGGTAAGACCATCCCTTTGGTTAAGGTTTTGTGGAAACATCACGGAGTGGAGGAGGCCACTTGGGAACGTGAGTTGGGAGTCCGTGAGAAATATCCAGACTTATTTGTTGATGTGTAATGAAATGTCTTAAGTTGTGAAACATGGTGTATGTTTTGGTTAATGTAAATGTTGTAGAACTTGCCTTGTTATGGGAGTTGATTATAATAGTGCATATGTTGGCCATATTATAGAAATTGAATTGTATCATGATTATTGCTTATGATATAAATTGTGAACCATCTATGTGGGAAATGGTTGAAACGGAAGGAAAATGCATGTGGAAATGTATATATTGTTAAATGCCTCTTGATAAGAGATGGAATGACCGGTAATGGGTCGAATTGTGTAATGTTGTGATATAACATTGTCTAAAATGGAGAAAAAAAATGCTTGTTTTTCAAAAACTTGTTTTAATTTCGGGGACGAAATTCCTTAAGGGGGGGAGGTTATAGCGGTCCCGGGTTTACCCCTTGTTGTATAGTGGTCCGGACATGTGTCCGTGGATGTTGGTAATTGAGTATTGTCTTATTTATGTCCTTTCTTGCTTTATTTTTGAAGTTACAGGATGTGTTGGGCAGGTTTGTCACAGGTTGGTTAAGCTTTAGAACCAAGTCTAGTTGCCCAGGTTTTAACTGGTCCGCTCGAGCGGACATGTTTGCGCTCGAGCGGATGGGTTGTTGTTACTTGTACGCTCGAGCGGAGGTTTTGGCGCTCGAGCGGAGAATGCACCCTTTCAGTATTTCGTGCACCTGCAAAACTTCTGCAAGTGTGGTTTCTGCGCTCGAGCGGATCTTTGTGCGCTCGAGCGTACAGTGTGTTTTTGGTGAGAGTTCTGGGAGGGGGAGACCTGCGCTCGAGCGGGTTGGGATCTACGCTCGAGCGGACAAACTTTGTGTTCAGGTCTTGGAGCTCGAGCGACAATGTTGCGCCGAGCGAACTCGCTTTATGTGTCTTTACGCCGGCGAGAGTCTTACGCCGAGCGACTGTCAGATAACCGAGTGGGACTGCATTTTAAATCACTTTTGACTTATCTTCTTCTTTCTTACTTTACCAAAACACCATTTTCAGAGCTTCTCACTCAAAAACCATAACTTCTCTCTAAGTATTGATCTAGCTAGAGTGTGTTGTTCACCTTTTGCCTTCACAAAAAGGGTGTTGATCGTCGAGGGCGTCATTTTGATCCGAATAGTTTGGTGTTTGGAGCATTTTGGTTTTGGGTCCTTCTCCTTCCGAGCTCATCTTCTGAGGTAGGGATATCCTACTCCTTTTTTATAGATTTTGTCTTTGAATTTTAGCATTTTGATATGTTGGTAGTTGTTGTGAAATTTTGGGAAACTTTGGGCCATTGTGTAATTTTTACAAAAGTTGGGGTTTTGTCTATAATAAACCTAGAAGCATGTTTGGTATAGAAACATGGAATTAATGTTGAAACATTAGTGAAATTGGAACCTAAGGGTTATAATGTTAATTATGGAAATGTCCTAATTACATTGATTTATTAATTTGAATAATTAATTGTGGAAAAATGAGGAATTGAGATAGAATTGGGTCATGGGTTATGACAATGGAAAGAATACATTGATTTTATGTATTGATATGTGATGTGTATAATTGTTATATATATGCATTGTGTTGTAATGGAGTAGATAGGGGATGTAGTATGCGGTTTAGGGGAAGATAGGGGATGGACCTCTAAACCGGATGTTACTGGGAGGAGATAGGGGATGAACTCCGTAGATAGAGCATGTATGCTTATCTAGAAAATATTGGCAGAGCATGTATGCTTGTCATGGAAAGTGCGAATATATCTGTTTTGTTTATATTTGTTGAAGTGATGAAAGAATGTAAAAGAGTTGGCCATCTATCAATTGTTAGTCTTTTAGTCATTATTTATAATTGGTTTAGTATATTTCTACTGGGCTGTGGCTCACCCTATATGGGAACATCATTTTCAGGTACTGGTAGCATGCCACCTCCAAGGACTTAGCTTGGAAGGCTAGTGGCGGATGGACTTTTGTTTATCTTTCCTTTTGCAGTGTTACATGTAAATTCAAGCCTAGGGCTTAATGTGTAAATGAGCTAGCACTCTATTTTCTTGTAACCAAGTGTTAACTTGGAAAGCTGTAAGCCCTTAGGGCATTTGCTTTTGTTGTTAACATGTAATACGTTTTGTAATAGAACCCTGTTGAATGAAAGAACGTGGATCTTTTATATATCATAGCATGTCAATATTGTTGGGTTAAATGTCATTATTTCCAGGGCGTTACATAAAGGCTCATTTTCTAACAAATATATTAGAAAATCTGGACCAAAAGATTTTGAGGTTCTAGCACGTTTACTACGCCTAGGTTCTTCTTCCTCATTTTGATCTAACTCTTGTTCTTGATCATGTTCTTGATCCTGACTAGTAATAGCATCAAAAGATCTTTTATTAGTACTAGTCCCTTGTCCAGTCTTCTTTGGAAATACATGTTCAAAGAAAGATGCATTCCGAGACTCAATAATAATATTTACATGCATTTCGGAATGTTCTGATTTATGATTCAAAAACCGATATGCACTACTATTCTTGGCATAACCAATTAAAATGCAATCAATGGTCTTAGGACCTATCTTAGTCTTTTTAGGATTAGGAATAGCCACTTTAGCCAAACACCTCCACACTTTTAAGTATTTGTAGGATGGTACTCTTCCATGCCACAATTCATAAGGTGTTTAATTTACTTTCTTTCGGGGTATTTTACTTAAAATATAATTAGCAGAAAGTATTGCTTCCCCCCACAAGTTCTGAGGTAATCCAGAACTTATTAACATGGCATTCATCATTTCTTTTAAAGTCCTATTTTTCCTTTCAGCAATTCCATTTTGCTGAGGTGAGTAAGGAGCGGTGGTTTGATGAATTATTCCATGTTCTTTACAAAATTCACCAAAAGGTGATTCATATTCACCACCTCTATCACTTCTAAGTTTCTTGATTTTCTTACCAAGTTGATTTTCAACTTCATTCTTATATTGAATGAAAGTTTCCAAAGCTTCATCCTTGGTTCGAATTAAATAAATATAACTATATTTAGTATAGTCATCTATAAAAGTGATTACATACTTTTTTCCACCTCTGGTTTGAATTGATTTAAAATCACAAATGTCACTATAAATTAATTCAAGTGGTTCCGTACTTCTTTCAATTGAATGAAAAGGAGTTTTAAATAATTTTGCCTCAACACAAATTTTACATTTATGATTTGAATCAATATCAAATTTAGGTAAACATTCCATATTAATTAATCTACGCACAGATCCATAATTAACATGTCCTAGTCTACCATGCCATAAATTTGAAGACTCAGGCAAGTAAGAAGAAGATGTAGTATTATTAATAACAGAGGGTACAATAGTCATTACATTTAACTTGAAAAGGCCATCAGACATGTAACATTTTCCTACATACATCCCATTCTTAGTAAGTACAAACTTATCACTCTCAAATACTAGCCTAAACCCATTCTTACTCAACAAAGATTCGGAAACAAGATTCTTGCGAATGTCCGGTACATGCAACACATTGTTGAGAGTGAGTTCCTTTCCTGATGTCATCTTGAGAACAATCTTTCCTTGTCCTTCAACTTTGGAAGTTGAGGAGTTGCCCATAAAAAGTTGTTCACCATTGTCCACTGTAGAGTAAGATGTGAACATCTTTTTGTCGGCACAAATATGGCGAGTAGCACCAGTGTCCACCCACCATTCTTTAGGATTTCTGACAAGATTTGCCTCTAAACAAGCTGTAAAGATTGATGTCATCTACACCATTAGAAATATTGTCCACTTCGGTCATATGGGCTTGAGCGCTTTTTGCTTGTTCTTTTCTTACTTTTTGCCTTTGCTACGGCAATCTTTGGCCCGATGTCCCTCTTTGTCACAGATGTAACATTTGCCATTAAACTTGTACTTTTTATTATCCCCTTTAGAGCCTTGTGATGAACTTTCTCGTAAGACTTACGTTTCTTGGTTTTTGAAGCATGTTCTACCACATTTGCCTTAGACTCCATAGGATTCTTACCAGCCCGCTTATCAGAATTGCGGTTGTCCTCCTCAATCCTTAAACGCACAATTAACTCATCTATAGAAATTTCTTTGCGCTTGTGTTTAAGGTAGTTCTTGAATTCCTTCCAGCCTTTGGGTAATTTTTCAATTAAAGCTGCAACTTGGAAGGATTCACTGAGAGACATGCCTTCTGTGTGAATGTCATGCAGAATGAGTTGGAAATCTTGAACTTGGCTGATCACAGTTTTTGAATCAACCATTACAAAATCCAGGAATTTGCCAACCACAAATTTCTTTGAGCCGACATCTTCCGTTTTGTATTTTTTCTCCAACAATTCCCAAAGTTCCTTTGCTGTCTTGATTGGACTGTAGACGTTGTATAATGTGTTGTCAAGTCCGTTCAAGATGTAATTCCGGCAAAGGAAATTGGCATGTTTCCAAGCATCAACCGCAGCAACCACTTGCCGGTCGGTTTCATCCTCTTTCAGGATAGGAGCATCTTCATGGAGGAAATGAGCCAGGTTCAGAGTTGCAAGATAGAACAACATTTTCTGTTGCCATCTTTTAAAGTCGGCCTCGAGAACTTCTTCCGCTTTTCACCGTGATTAACTGGTACTGTCATCACAGGAGAGGGGTTTGGTGCAATCGCAGCCACCACAGTAGTACTTGTTTGGGCATTTGTTTCAGTAGCCATCAATTATAATTTATAAAACAAAATTATAATTAGAATTTATACTACACAGAAAATTAAACCAAATACACAGAATTAAATTCTGTAAAAATAAAAGAAACAAGAATATAACTTTTATTTTCCAATTAATTTGAAAATAAAATAAAATTTTATTTAAACAAATTAATTCCACACAGAAAATAAAAGAAATAAAAACTATAACTTTTATTTTTCAATTAATTTGGAAATAAAATTTTATTTCACCAAAATAATTCCACACAGAAAATAAAATTATGTAAAATAAAAGAAATAAGAATATAACTTTTATTTTTTTCAATTAATTTGGAAATAAGATAAAATTTTATTTAACCAAATTAAATTCACGCAAGAAAATTAAATTCTGTAAAATAAAAGAAATAAGAATATAACTTTTATTTTCAATTAATTTGGAAATAAAATAAAACTTTATTTAACCAAATTAATTCCACACAAGAAATTAAGTCTCTTGTTATACTCCAGAAATTAAAATACTAAAAACAAAACTTTAATTAATGAAAACTCAGAAAATAATTTCTAAAATCCAAAATTAATTTCTGAAAAAATTCTACAAAAATATATTCTGAATTGTTAATGACACCAGTATCGTACTACTAGTTGTTGTCAAAGAAAAGAGACAGTATATTATTACTATCTGTCAAATAGCATATAATCACTATTTGTTTTTCCAACCAGAATATTATTTTGTAAATTCACAAAATAATTTTCTTTCGAAATTATTTACGAAGAATGAAAAAAGGAAACAAATGAAAAATTCTATAAACAAAATAATTCGAATCTGTCTTAAGATTGTTGAAACAATCTTCTGTGTAAATAAAATAAACTGAAATAACTCAAACAAAATAAATAAATAACATACCGAATTTATTTCGTTAAACCGAATAAATAATTTAAGACCAAGTCGAGTGTGTGACACTCTATTCTTAAGACAGATTCGCCCCACTACGGTACTTATGGTTGAGTGGCGTCTATCTCCCAGGATATAATGATCTTCACAAATTGTAGTAGTACTCCAAACAATTTGTTCGGCGAACCAAACCTGTGTTCTAACTCTCTGAATATTTATTCTAAACTAAAATGAAGAATAATGCACTAGAAGAAAATGGACAGCAAAAGGACAAAATTCAGACTCAATTTTTTCGGATCAACCTGGACTGCTGGAAAAGGATTTGAATTTATAGACAAAAAATACGGTCCGAACTGGTGCAGAGCAAACCGAACAGGTACCATTTGAAAAAATTGAATCTGACCGTTGCAGAACAAAAATTCAAACTGTTGGAAAACACGTATTAAACTATTAAATAGTTTAATAAAAAAACAAACCGTTGGTCAAAGTTCTACACTGTTGGACCTTTCTCAAATAAATCATTTGGAATATATATATTTAAACAATTTGAATATATATATATATTAAACTAATGAAATAGTTTAATAAATAAATGAAGAGGTTCAAACTTTAGGAATTATATAAGGAACCTAAAATTTAAATTTAGAATTAAATTAAATTCTAAAATTATAAACTTTAAGAAACCACTCAGGAATCTTAAATTTGAATTTTAGAATTAAATTAAATTTCCACATTAATTTTTATTGAAAAAATTCAAAAGAATTTTATCTAAAAAATTAATGTTAGACCCGAAAACGACGTTATATTCCTATTCACTCATAAATGGTTTTGACGTTCCGTCTTCACCGTGTGACTTGCCACGCGGCAAGGAACACTACACCTCTTCGGACCCACCCCAAAAGACATTTGGGGTCCACCCAAATTTGGCTAAAAATATGCCTATATAAAACCATTTTTCCAACATTATGAGTCTTCGGTCATTTTAGTTTTTAATGTATAAAAGTGTTTTAATCTAGTCTCCAATGTTTCAATTATGTCAAAGTGTTTCCCAAAGTATAAAAAATTAATTGGGGACTAGAATTTTTTTTTTATTTTTTATCGGCAAATGTTAGTTATTAGTTGTTAGATTAGCACCTATGGGAGAAAATCTCTCCACCATTGGCAAAGCACCTAAGTGTTTGCACTGCCTTAATTTAACCCTGCTAAGGAGAATTGAACCCATGAGCTCCTTGAGAACTAAATTGAGACAAAAACTAAATAGAAATGTTTTTTATATATTGGGGATTAAATAGAGACAATTTAAATATTAAAAAAAATCAAATTAACATAATTTGAATATTGTAGACCAAAACAAAACAATACTCATACTTTAGGGGATAAAATGTCATTAATATATACACACCTAAGTAGAAACATTGTGGTCTCTTTGAGGTTAGAAATCTCAATCTAATTTTCTCATATTTTTTCAATTTTTTAACATTTAAAATACACATGTCATTTTGTGGTCTAAAACCTAATTTACATATATTAAGTTCTTTTTTAAAACCTCTTAATCATTGCTATTAGTATTATTTCTTTAAATTTTGTGATTTCAAAATATGTAAGGATGTAATTATTATGGTTATGGTATGGAATCTATGTCTATATCTATACAAAAATATTATTGGGTGAATAAATTTAAAACTTCTAATCCATTTTTTTTAAATAATAAAATACAAAAATACATGTCATAAATTTATTGATTATTTCACTTTAATTATAATTATTAATATTTTTAATTATTATGGTAATATATTTCAAAATTCATAATTATCATCCTTCAAATTGTTAAATGTATGGTACTTTTATGGTATTGATATGAAAAATAAATCTGAATTTTAAACTATAATAACAATAGAACACTACTTCACCAAATTTTGTTTGTTTATAGTGTAATAGTGAACATGCAATACATATTAATCATGACCTATCAATATTAATTTTAAAAATTTATTATGGAGAGTTTTATTTTTTTGGTTCAAATTTTATATGTAATTTATTTAAAAAAATCTTACAACTGTTTTTTTTTTTATTTATAATTTTTAAAAGCTAAGAAATATATTTGGCATGAAACTATTGGCACATTAAACTATATATCTAATTTTAAATATGTTAAATGGACAATTTTATTCACAATTAAGTCACATGTCATTTAAAATTGAAAATATGAAATTTAGTAATGCTACTGTGATCGTATCTAGTAGTATCTGATATAACGCCATAAAGACAATAATTACTTGTGTCATGTGACGCCCTTCGAATGATGTGAGGTGTTACAATGCATACTATCAAAATCTGATATTAAAATATGTGTTGGCTGTATAATTTGTAAAAGCCAATCATAGACTGACACATGGCATGTAAAGGGCAATAGGGGGAATTAATGCAAGTCTCCAATAAAAAAATGGACACGTTGTAGTTCGTATTGGCAGTATCAGATCTACATAGCACTGGAACATTTGAGAGATACAAGATAATGTGGCCTAACCGTTACTCATAAATTTAAATTCAAAATCAGGAGGGCAGCCTATTTGCAAAGAGTGGCGTAGTGGGATTGACTGTGAGAGAACATGTTCAGCAATCATGGAAGGACTATTCGACAGTTGGAAGTCCACTTCGATGGTTATCATTGAAGAGTATAAATAGCAAAAAAGGCCCTAGAAGGAACCCCCAGACTCAGATCAAAAAATCAGTTTATTTACTTCATTTTCCTTCTAATTTTATAGTTTTTTACATTTCTGCACTTCAATTCCTGTACTGCACTTCATTTCATAGGAGTAGTTTTAAATAGTTTGTTGCTGTGAACCTCTACGAGGCTGGGTCAGATCATTGTAAATTTTTATTTATTTAATGAAATTCAGATTCTGAAATTTTTTTTCACTTGTTGTTATTTACTAATTTCTCCTAAATAAGCTACCAGTAAAAGTTCTTTTCATTGAGACTGAAAGAACTATAACACAATCGTCTGATAATTGGTTGGAAATTAATATTTACATTATTAACCTTCAAAAGCCAAAAAGCCAACATATACTTCTCGCACGCCTAGTGGGACTCTAAAATGGCTAGACGTAGGAGACAATGAGAAAATAAACGCTTGGAAGAAGGTGTGGAAAGAGAGGTAAAAGTACCTGATCCAGAGGATAATGTGATAACATATCCTATGGAAGCACCTATCTCATTACAACCTATGGTCGAACAGACCAACACCTCGAAGCATGCACTACATATTCAAAATATTGGACGAGGCCATGGAATTGGACCATCCACTGTTCCATCTACTCAACCAATGAATTCGTGGGATGGCTTGCTAGATGCCATGGGATAGCAGTTAATGTATACAATGGAAAGATGGGCAACATCCTTCATGAATCGAATGAATTCCCATCAACTAACTATCACAAGGCATATTCAGGACAATTCAAATGTCCTCTAGCAAAGATTGGCTAGAGATAAGTAGCCTATGCAAACTAATGGACATACTAATGGTCAGACTAGTAATCAAAATTACGAAAGACCATCACTTGTACCTCAGTCATGATATGAGCCTCCTTTGAGGCCTTTGGTAAATCAAAATATCTCATTACCTAACAGCGAAGCCATACAAATTGGTGGATCTGGGCCAGCACAAGAAAATGGCATGAAAATGTTTCCAAATCCCATGTTCGAAACCATGCCTGGCACAAGAGGGTTCACTAAGCCTCTGTTCGAATTCACACCCAAGGGGTTGGAAGGGTTTCTTGCGACTGGGAGAGAAACAACACCTGTTTCTCCTTTTGCAGCACCTTTCGCAGGTCCTTTCTTAGGACAGGCCCAAAGATGTCAACCATACCCCCAACAGCAACCAGTACCACATGGCTAGCCATTCCTAAATATGCCTCCTTATAGACCAAGAGGACCTCAAGCACATGGGATTCCACCAAACCCTGTGTTTGTTTCTCCAGTAGTAGTCCAACAAGCACAAAATATGGTTCCTAGGGAACAAATTGTTGATATTGTTAGAGAAATGTGTGGACCTATAGCTCGGGGGGTTCAAACTCCTGTATATAGAAAGCCATACTTAGAATGGGTGGATATGGTACATAAATATCCAAGGGGGTTTAGAATACTAGACTTTGCTCTTACTACAACAAAAAGCATTTTTGGCGACACTTTTTGGCAACCAAACAAAAATTTAGTTGCCAAAAATACATAATTGGCAACAGAATATTTGTGGTCACTAAAAAATAAACTTTTGGCGACGAATTTATAATTTTGGTCGCTATTGATTTTGGCGCCAAGTGAATTTCTTGCGCGAGAGCGCGAAAAACTTTTCAGCGACTAAATTAATTTATAGCGATGGAAAATTTAGTCGCCAATTGTATTTGTTTGGCGACAAATATTACTTGGTCGCTAAAAATCTGAATAACATTTATGGCAACCAAATTAATTTGGTTGCCAATAAATTATTTGTCTTTACCCTAATTTTTTATTGCCAAAAATTGTTGACAAGTGAATAAACAAACAATTGACCTAACTTCTTCTCATTTTCTCATCCATCTGAAACGGCACAGCACAGAACGACACAGCACAGATCAGGTATGTTCGTCTTCTCTTCTTCTTCTCTCTCTCCCTCTCTTTTTTACTCTCTCGCGCCGCTGAATGTGAAAGGCACAGTAGTGCTCGGCGGCAGCAGATCGCAACCCTCTTTTTGGGTCGCTGCTCTGTTCTCTTATTTGTCTCTGATGTTCTGAATGTAGTCCCTCTCCCTCTCCCTCTTGCTTTCTCGCGCCACCGAATGCCAACGGCATAGCACCGCTGGGCAGCAGCGCCGAATGCCTAATTTTTATTTTATTTTTTATTTTGGGTATATTCATGGTTATGTATGTGTATGTATGTACTCATAGATTTGTTAGTTTTCATGTTTATATGGGATTGAGATTGTTGCTTTAGCTAGTTAGGTTACACTGTTTATGCCATTATAAACATACATAAAAAGAAAAAGAAAAAAGAAAAGATTATTCTGATGTAAGAGGTGTTAGCATTTGTGAGTATAACTTTTCCTTCTGTATGTATTATCCTAATAGGATGCATCGGAAGAATGGTCAGTTTGCTTCATTGAAAGAAAATCCAGCCTCTTTATCTCAGGTACATTGTTCAAGCTTATGAGATTTATATGTAATTAAGTGAAAAGAAAAGCATAAAAATTCATGTCTTATGATGATTCTTTGCGTTTTCTCTATCCACAGATCATTGAAAACATAGAACATGGTGGATTCTTTCTATTTCCCTCTTTTTAAGAAAGGAGTTAGCAGAGAGAAGGCTGCTAATACACATAGGAGCTCAACTTCCGTCTTCATGCCTTATGTCTAAGTTTTTGATTTCTAAATTTTTTTTACGGCATGAAGTTTTGGTAGAGAAATAATTACTTGAGAAAATATGCATATTCTCATTTTGGTCCTATTATTAGGCTACAGGACAGCACTTGTATTCCATGAGTACTAGTTGGTTGATTAATTTTTCTTTCCTAAAAATGGCAACACTGTGTGGCTTTCAAGTTTCTTAAAGCTTCTTGAAGCATGCTACTTATTTTTCCAAACTCAATGTAAATTATTCTTAGTTTCTTGTGCTGTGAGATGTGTTTAATTTCAACCCCGAGCACATTGATGGAATATGTCCATACATGTCCTCAATGTTCTCTTAAGTAAAGACTAGCCCCATATGGATTTCTTGTCAGTTGAATGATTGAATGCGTTAGGTAGCTTGGATATAGTATAGTTGTCTTTAATTTAAGCACAGTAAGAGAGCAAAAATAGTTTTTTTTATTTTATATATTGGATCGGCCACTAAATCAGTGAATTAACTCGTTTTAATATATCTTATAGGTTGTCAAGGTCACTTTTCACACTTTATCGTTTCTTAAGCTAATTGAAATTGTATTGTCTAGATTTTCACTGGTAATCATCTCGAACAGGCATTGCATATGAACAGAAATGATTATTATGTAGGAGAATCAACATCCCTTCATCTTTCTCAGGTAACTTTTTCTATAGTTATACGGAAGTGCTCCAACTTAACCTATGAATAATGTGTGTTATGTATATGTATATTTGTGCTCCAATTTGAGCTTCTATATTTCCCATTTTTATTTTATTTAATTTTTCCATTGGCATGTTACCCTCATCTTTCCATTAGCTTTGGAAGCATTTCAGAGGGAGTGAGCAACCTCCAAAAAGTTTAGGTTCAAGCAGGGACTACAATGTTGATATGATACCCAAGGTATGTAGACTCAAATTTGTTGGAACGTAGATATGATAATTTGCTTCAACTTGTGTCATGCTTTAGTTAGTTGCCCTACAGATTTTGAACCACGCAATGCTTCACTGGATCATATAAATTGGTAAATTGCATTTTCTGGAATTAATGAATTGGCAACTTGTTCTTAAGTCTATAGTTTATTGGTTATGAGGCCACTCACTAAAGCAAATTAGCATCATTTAATATTTTACCTTGAAATGTTGGCATTGTTTTTATGTTCTTCACCTTTTAACCTGGAAATTTTTGTGTATGTGTAGACACCCCATTTTTGACCACCTTTAAGACTTGGACGCGACTGATGGTTCTGGAAGTTGTGTAGTGCAAAGGTTCAATTTCTTCGGCAAGAAGAGAGAGTCAAATCTCAACTTCATACCCCTTTTTTTGGACCAAAACGATCTTGATCAAAATATTTTAGTCTTAAAACCCTCTCTTTCAAAATGTTTTTCAAATAAAGTTTTTACGATGTTCCGAGGCTCGCATTTTTTCAAATATTGCGCTTTTCGGTAAACTGGGCAAAGACAAAGTGGAAATGAATGACAGAGAGATGAAATCTTTGAAAAATCTTTCAAAACACCATACTTAGGGGTTTGGAGTTGAAGAAAAGAGAAGAAAAGAGAAGAAGACTAGATTGGGAGAAGTTCGGCATGAATCCGAGTAGGACCAAATCTGCGCGGCTTCACCGAAACGGGCATAACTCTTTGCACAGGAGGAATTTTGATGCGAGGTTGGCGCCATTGGAAAGATAACTTCAAGGGCTTCAATGTGGCCACATGGGAGGCCAGCAATATTTCTGGCTGACCAGCTTTTTTTGGTCAAAAGTGATTCAGCATGAATCTGGGAAGGAGAGAAAACACTGCGCGGCTTCACCGAAATGGGTATAACTCTTTGCACAGGGGAAATTAAGGTATGAGGCCACCACCATTGGAAATCTTACTTCCGGGGCTTCATTTTTTACTCAAGAATCTCCTAAGGACAAGTCCGGGTGGGGGATATATGGTTGTTTGAAGTCCGGTTGGACAGAATCTGCGCGACTTCACCAAAACTGGCATAACGTTTTCCACAGGAGGAATTTTAATGCAAGGTTTGTGGCATTGGAAAACTAACTACTGGGGCTTCATCCTAACGGGTGGTCGGCCACATTAAGCCTTTTGACCTGGTCGGCCAGCCACCTGAACTGGCCGGCCGGCCACTTGAGCTCTCAGAAACTTGCCGGCCATGCTCCCTTCAGCTAGTTCCTTACAGATACACCCTCATTTTCCCCCAGATTTTGTATCCGAGGGGGGAACTTTTGGGGGGAAAATTTGAATTTCATTTCCCCCCCTTTTCTCCACTCCTTTGTCTATAAAACCAGCAGCTCCAGCTGCATTTTAGGAGGGTTACAAAAATTTGTTCTAAGCCTCTTGCATTAACTCTCCCTCTCCCTCTCTTCCACACCTCAAAACCTTCAGCTTCCTACACCCTTTACCCTACAAGCCATAGCACAATACCTCCAACATCCATTCCAGCAACTTGAGGCTGTCTTCCAGAGGTTAAGAGCTCTCGAACTTGGTCCAAAGGCTGTTAAAGATTGGCTTTACAAGGGTGAGTCCCATTTTCTCTTTTTCTAGTCTTTTTTTGCTCAATATATTAGCTCCTCCTGCTTGCATTTTTGGGCTCCGAACCAAACTGTAAATAGTCATATTTTTACCTCCTTTTCATGTTTGATTAAGGGCCTTTCCCTGTTTGAGGCTTCCTTCTTACCCTTTGTGTTTAAACTCTCTTTTAGGCCTATTTTTGCATAGTATTTTAGGCTTATTTGTGAGCTGTTTTGGGTTTGGTCATAAACTGTAAAATATCATGTTTTGAGCCCTTCTTCAACATTGTTGAAGGGTTGTCCTCTGTTTGAGGCCAGCAGCTACCACTTGCCTCTTTGTCCCTCTTTTGGCCTTTTTCTTGCATGATAGTTTAGCCTCACTTGTGTTTATTTTAGTGGCTTGATGTAAACTATAAAGTACATTTTTTTGAGCCCCTCTTCAATATTGTTGAAGGGATCCTTGCCATTTGGGGTCAGCTGTTGTCCCTTAGCTCTTTTCCCGCTTTTAGGGCCATTTTTGCATGATAGATAAGCCATATTTGTGATCACTTTTGAGACTTGTTATAAATTGAGAAAAGGCTTGTTTTGACATCATCTTCATGTTTTATTAAGGTTCCATTTTTTTTTGAGGTCATATGCTATCTTGTATGCTTGGTTGCCTCTCATTTTGAGCCTTACATCCTAGCCCTTGTTGCATGCCTTATTTGACCCTCTAGCCGATGGAATCCATTGGATTTCTAGTGGCTTTGATGCTATTTTTAGCCTCCAAATTAGAGGGGGGTGACCCCCTCTCACCTTGGCTTGTTTGATGGCCATCTTGGCTTTTCAAAGCGACCCCATCTTGCATGCTTCCTAGTCACATTCTAGGGTCAATTTATTGAGTTTTGGGACTACCATATTTTATTTTCAAAGTTGGTTTGAGGCTGCCACATGTCTATTTTGCATGTGCTTAAGAATCCCTTTGTATGCCCTCTAAAGGAACCCATCCTTTATGCATGTGTTGGCTACATTTCCATGGTTATTTGGGCTTATTTTGGCATCTTTTATTCACTAATTTTTTCTGGTTTGGTGAGTGCTCACTTGCTTCATATACTTGCCATGTAATCCATGATTGATAGTCAAAATTGCATGATACTTTAAGCCATCTTGTTAGCACTTTTTGGCCACACTCTAAACTGGAAAAGTTCATGTTTTGGAACTTCCTTGACTCTTTCTTCATGCTTCATGTTCAAATAATGCATGCTTTGTATAGCTATAAGTCATTCCATGTGCTTAGTTTTGAGTTTCGGGTCTCATCTCATGCATCGGGTGCCGTATTTCCATGTTTCGGGGCTGTTTAGCATGATGTTTTAGTGCTGAAATTTTCTTGTTTTCATATCATGTTCCATGTCTTGCCATGCCTTGGTAGAGTGGCATTCGTGCCTTAGGGTCGGTCCTCGATTTGCGTGCATGTGTGCACGCATTTTGAGTGTCTCATTTCCATCTAATGGCCTCTTATGTGAGTGTGGCTGAGGTCCAGTTATGTTGATGTAAGTCCATTATGCATTGTGTATGCCATTTCATTTCATAGCATTGTGTATGCTAGGTTGTATGTTAGCACATTGTGTATGCCATGTTACCTCGTGCATCGTGTATACCATTTCATAGCATTGTGCATGTTAGGTTGTATCTTAGTTGCATTCATGCATGTCGTGCATATTGCATTGTGTTTGGGATAGGAGTTAGCCCGAGCACGGGAAACGAGGTACGTTTCGTACTCCGAGTGACGGAACGTGTCTCAATTCCCCAGTCGCCGACACTCCGGATTATCCACGATGGAGTCTAGGCCTTGTTACGTTTTCATGTGCATTCATTTCATATTGAGTCGTGCAATTTGATTCCTCGGTCATCATGCATCGATATGCGTGATTGGTGGCACGAGGATCGAGGACTATACTCCCTGAAGAGTAGTCATGCATACATATGTGAAAATACATTGCCATGCCCCTTTCTTGCTCTCTGTTGCAGCAAATCAAGAATCAGTAGCCTTTCGGAGCTTGGCACGCTTTTCAAGAACATTTGCAAACAGAGGCTAATTGGGGCATCACAGTGGATTTCCGCGCAAGGCAACCCAAACATACATCATTCATCAGAGTTGAGGTAGTCCCTGGCTTGCATGCCAATTTATTGCTTTCCTAGTTAAGTTTGTTAATTAATTAGGACTTTGTATTTATTCGGACTATAATTATTTATTTGGGACTGTATTATTTCTTTGGACCCTCTGCGCGAGGGCAATGTTGTAATAAGTGTGCGTGAGTGTGATGTATGTCTCCCAACCCCACGTCTTTCTTCCCTTTTATTTATCAGCTTATGATGGTTAGATTAGGACATGTTTCAATTAGCATAACAGTATGATAGCATGTTTGCATTCATTTATCTGTTTTGCATGCACCGGGCTCGGCGCATCATACTAACTGCATTTGTATTTCAATTCTGAGTTGAATACTTGATAGCTGTTGCATCTCATATGCCATGTTTAGAATAGCCGAGCCTGCTATAGTTGCATTTTTGCATGTGTTACATTAGGCATCTCTGTATAGTTAGGATCATGCATGGATTTCTAATTAGCTTCTGTTTTGGCTTGGAGTACTCAGTGAGTTTTTATGCTTTAGCATTCTTGCATGCGTGTGAGTGACTGCCATGATAGCATGCTTACCATGAGGCTATTTGCTTATGTGATATAACTGCCTGAATGCCTGTGGTGAAGGTTGAGTTACTTGGATTGGAACAATGCATTGACTGTGAGTTTTAAGCCCACTAGATTGTGGCAAAACCATCTTTTCTAAGCCCACCTGAGGGTGGCAAAATCTGCATTTTAAGCCTACCTGCGGGTAGCAAACCATCTTTCAAAAACAAAATGTTTTGTTCCAATTTAGGCGACCCGGTCTATACTTGTATGCTGCGCGCATCACATAGTGAATCTAGGCTAATAACCGGAATAAGAAGGCATAATGTCTTCAAAACTAGATTTCGTGGTTAGTAGAGGCCGATCTTTGATCGGGCGAGCGGGGGTGCTCACGAAGTGACCATCCCCAATCGTACCCAAGTTCCTGAGCCGAGACAACTTTGGTGATGATGGACATGTGGCCTTAGGCAAACGAGTCAGGGTTTCCTAAATTTCTCCAAAAATAAAATATTTAGGTGGCGACTCTGTATCTGGCAAAGAATTCCATGTTTGGCACTTCTTTTCAAAAAATCTGTTTTCTCAAAATGATTTGCCGGATTTGGACTCTTTGGTTCAGATTAAGAACCATGACAATTTGAGTCCTGAACTGTAGTGAGCCCAAAATGAACGGAACGGGGGGCTTCATCCCCTTCCCGGGGCGTTCGGGGACGTCTACAGTTTCTGGCGACTCCGCTGGGAATTTAGAGAACTTGACTCGAACTCATGATATCTGGTTTTGACTACACTTGTGTGTTTCTTTGCATTGCATTTGCATTGGTGCGCCTAGGACACCGTGTTTGCCATCTGCTATTCCTGATCGGTTTGCCAGAGGCTGTGTGCCATAAGGCTTACCGGTTACGGGCTCTGCCAGTATGGGAACACAAACCCCGGTTTTACCGGGGCACCCTTTTGACCATTCGACCTAGTGCATATTCAGAATCCGTAGTGACCATTCCAAACTAGGATAGGTTGCTTACCCGATAGGTTGTTTGAAGTCGCTACGTGCATAGTGAAACCCTAGCTCCTGACAAAATAGGACAGGAAAACCCTACCCCAACATAGGGGTGTTTTGGCTCTCACTTGCTTGATTATGTGCTTTTAGAGTGCGTCTCTACAAGAATGCATGTATCAGTTTGCAAGTCTGGGTATCAAACCTAAGGGCATCAATATTTGGGGAATCAATTTTACCTGGGGGTATCAGTTTACCGGCAGAATTTTGGGCAGAATTCAGTAGAGAGCACACTCATTCAACTATGCTCGTATTTGTTCAGGTGGAATCAGGCTGAGATGCTGTCTGTTTTCTCTTTTGCTAGGTAGTCTTGGAACCATAGCTTCAGAAGGCTCCAATATCCCCCGAGGTTCATCGGACTTGTGTTGATAGACTTTGTTAGGTCAGAGATTCAGTTCAAGGGCAATCTGTATTCCTTCTTTGAGGCAGGTAAAGGGCCACCACGATCATCACCGATCACCGGTTACAGATCAAGGGCCCTTATCCACCCACCAAAGGAATTGTCAGGCTGAGGTCTCAGTTTCTACTGCAGGGATAGATATACCAGTCATTCAGCCGGGTCAGCAGAATATGGCAGGGATGGAGGAGATGATGCGTCAACTCCAAGAAAGTATGAAGCTCATGCAGGAGGACGCTGTCCGTCAAGCAGAATTCTCTAAACAGCAGGCCACAATCATGGCCCAGCAAGTGGAACTGATTACCCGGCTCCAGCAGCAAGCCGGAGCATCGGCCTCACATCTAGTTCCTCCCCCACCAGGGGTCCCACTACCCGAGCTGACACCAACTACCCAGAATGTCCTGCCAAATGCCCAGAACATTTTGTCGAATGTCCAGGCCGTTCAGGAGGACACAGACATTCCAACGGGGCTAGCTCCACCCCCGCTTCCACCTCAATTATCCAAGGCACATACACCCATCAACCACCCGGACTCTCCCTTCGAGTTCGAAGTAGACCCTACGACACTAAAATTGAGCAAGCTTGAGAAGCTATTCAAAAAATCCCAGGGGGTAAAGTCCATCCCGGACATCGAGGACGGATACACTGACTCAGCTGTGACACTGCCGGACAGGTTCAAGATGCCTCACATCGACCGTTATGATGGGTCAGGAGATCCTATGGTCCACTTGAGTTTGTTTTCAGATGTTCTGCGCCCCATGGGCTTGACATGATTACAGAAGCTCTCCCTTTTTGGCAGGACCCTGTCGGGTATTGCGGCCATCTGGTACGCCAAATTGGAGGATTTAGTGAAACGAAGCTGGGAGGAGATGGTCGAGGCCTTCATCGCACAATATTCATACAATATCTAGATCCAGATCACAAACCGTGATCTTGAGACGACGAGGCAGGAGCCTAAAGAGAGCTTCTCAGAATTCGTGGCCCGCTGGAGGGCCAAAGCCTCAATGATGACCATTAGGCCAACGGACAAGGATCAAATACAGATGGTTGTGCGCAACCTCCAGCCCAAACTAATACAGAAAATGATCGTGCTCCCCTTTCCTACCTTTTCAGATTTGCATGAGATAGGAGTACAGATCGAGGATGCCATGAAGTAGGGCCTTATTGACCAGGAGAAGGAGCAGCCTAGGCGGGCGTTTTCCCGCAGTTCGAATGCGACCACTAGTGGTGATGCAACTGCAAGATCTTCTGAAGTGGGCATGGTCACCACCACCACATCAAGAAAGGCTACCCCATTCACCGGTGCGTCCGGAAGTAGCTCACAGACGGCCAAATATCCACCCCGAGTCAAGAGGGTTTTCACCCCACTTTATATGCCTTTGTCAAAGGCTCTAGAGGTCTTAATCCGGAAAGGACATCTGAAACCATTGGATCAACGGCCTTTACCTGATCCTCTCCCTCCAAAGCATGACCATACTAGGTACTGTGTGTACCATCAACAAACCGATCATGACACTAACAGTTGCTTTCGTGTGCACCATGGTGTACAAGATCTGTTTGACAATAGGGTCATCCTCGCGCCAGTCCAGCAAAGTTTATCGGCACTCGACCAGTGAACCTGTGGAGGATAATGTGACTATGTGATCAGGGGATGAACCACCTGCGGATGGTACTCGATTTACTCCAGATATGGCGTATGGCACGCACTGTTTTGAGCATTTGTGAATGCTGGTTTTTGTGCTTTCTGACTTGGGTATTGGGTCAGCCTTGTTGTTTTGAGTCCGTTTTAAGTCAATCTTTTTGTTTCGGGTCTGTCTTGTTATATCAAGTCAATCCTGTTGTATAGGAGTCGGGTGATTCTGGGGGTATTACCTCGGTCATCACCAGTTTCTTTTGCGTTTGTCTTTTCGTTTTGTTTTGAGTCTATTTCTGCCAAGGAGCCAGTTGTGCGAACAGTTTTTTGAATGAAACAGCAGTGATTTTTTACGCTCTCGTGTTTGCTTCTGCCTTGTGCCAGCTATGCCGGAAGTTCTAAAGGAGATGACAGTATTTGACTAAGGACTCTGTCTTTTCTGTGCCTTGAAGTCATTGTAATGACCTGAGTTTTTCAAAACTTTTTGAACACTGTGGTGAAAAACGAAGAGGAAGGAATTCCTCGGGATTTGCAAAAAATTTGATCAACTGAGAGGAAGAGAGGCATGCTAAGCCCTTAATGAATGAAAACATGCTTGTTAGTGTGAGTACTGAGAAAGATCCTCACTTGATCCAGATTGGTTCTACATTATCTTCAGTGCGAGCGATTTGTCGCTTTCTTAAAAGATTTCAAAAACTGTTTTGCGCGATCTTGTGAAGACCTGTGTGGAATCACTCTTGAGATTGTGCAGCTTAGGATCGCTCTCAACCCCGAGACTTAACTCCTCACTTTCGAACCTTGAACTTGAATTCAGAACGTTCAACGGTCAACTACAATGTGAGGCCTGAGTGGCCAGATTCAAAGCAGCCCATGAATTAGTGGCAAGAAAATCATATCAAGAAGACTAGATGTCACCAAAAATAGCTTGCGAAGCTAGGACGAAAGCACCCTTCGAACTAGGGGCAAAGATGTCAGATGTGCTCGAAGAGCCAAAGATGAGTCCTTTTGCAAATCAACAGCCACTCTCCCGGATACGGATGACTTCAAAACCCTACAAACATTTGGCATGGACCAAGCTACACTTTTACCCTTTGAGAGGCTCGCTGGGTCGAAAACCCAGAAGAGCGACCCAAGCAAAAGTTAGAGCGAGACAAAAAATTTACAAAAAAAAAATGCAAAAAGAAAAGAAAAAGAAAAATGCAAAAAAAAAAAAAAAAAAAAAAAGAAGAAGAAAAAGGAATGAAAAGAACATAAAAAAAAGAAAGAAAAAAGAACAAAGCTCACAAGGTCGAAAACCCGCGACGGGCGCCTTGGCAAAAGTTAGAGCCTAAAAAGGAGAGGTTAATACCCGAGTGTACCTTAACCCCGAACTACGTAAGGCTTGATTCCCATGTTTGGGATACGTAGGCAACTTCATTCTGAAGTCCAGCCGTAAAACACTTCAAATTCGATTGTGTCCATGTAATGGTTTTTGATCATCTTTGCCTTCTCTGTATCCGAGAGTTCGGTTGTAATCATCACTCCAAGGACTGACTACAATGCGCTGCGGTGCCATTCAAACAAGGGGCAACTTTCCGTCGCCATTCAATGCGCCGCGGTGCTGTTCAAACAAGGGGCAACTTTCCGTTGCCATGCAGCTCTCTTCAAGCAAGGGGCAATTTTCCTTCAGATCTGAGGTTGTGCATCTAAGGAGTAGGTTTCATGTTCGTTGAGCAAGTGGCTGTTTGCAAAAATATTTTTTGAGAATTTTTACTGAGGTTGACTAATTTTCTCGAAAATTATTTCATTTTTCGAAACTGGACCATTTTCTTGGACCCAAAAAGGAAAATTTTCAGTGCTCATAGCCTGACTTGCATGATTTCAAATAAAAAATTGAACAAGCATGTTAATCAAACTCTCATGCTGATCAAAATTGTTTTAGTAGAAAATCAAAACAAAAAAATGGTCAAAATGATGAGCTAGGGGCACAGTTGAGTCAGGCTCTCTGTCTTTTCCCTGTTATCAATGCATTTGCCAGAAGGGCATCATACCTGCTGGAAAAAGGCACCACTGAAGCTAACCACAAAAGGGCCGAAAAGCTCTCACACCCTCCGAGCAATGAGGTGTCGAGCCAAGTGCGAAGCACGAACTGGAATGGATCAAGATATTCCACTCCATCATCTGGATAGATCTTATCACGTCCAAACTCCCCAACAAAGCATCATCAACTGATGTTAGCTGCAGATTTGCTACACACCCAGTTGTAGTGCAACCCTTCTATGGGAGGAATTCACTAGCTGTGAACAGAAGAAAGAGAATCTAGCAGCATGCTAGGGGCAAGAGCCCGCAACTTCCTGTTTATCCATCAACCACCCAGGGGAGGGATTAAAAAATGAGAGATTGAAGAATATAGAGATGTGCGATGAGAGAAAAAGTGAGAAAAGGGATTTTTCAAAAAACAAGAGATTGAGTGCCAGAGTGATGTGAGAATCACAAATGAGAAAGGGTGGGAAACACTACCTGGTGAAATAGGCTCCTTGTGCACATCTGAGTGTCGTGTCTTTTTTGTTTTATCTCGGTTCTTGTTTTGAGTCATTTCGAGTGTTACTCAATGTGTCTAGGTTATGTGCCTTTTATTTCCTTGTTGAGTCGTTTTGCTGTGTTCAGTGATAGGCTCAATACCTGGTCGAAAAATCATCTCTCAATTTCAAAAATAAAATCGTTTTGTGCTCTGAGTGCCATGTCGTTCTCCACATTTGTGCAAAACAGAATTTGTTCTTTCATAAAACCGCAAGGTTCAACCCAGGTCATGTGAGAACAGTGGAACCAGGACCTATCTGAAGCTATAATGGTTCCGGACTGCAAAGCAAAAGCAAAAGAGGAAAATGTCGGGCATATGAGTTTGTTCCAACTTCAGTAAGCTCTGAGATCGCATTCTGTATGCACCTTGTCAGGCCTTGTCAATGCTCCGAAGTATGAGTGTGCCTCTACCTCAAGCTCAAGATCAAGTCTGCCTCAAGCCAGAATGGCAATCAGAAATGCTCTCTTTGAGTATCAGTTCCTTGCCAGGGTCATCTTGGCTGTGTTCACAATGAGTTCCTAGGAGACCAACTGCGACGGTGGAAACTAGAATTCGAATGGCCGTGGCCTAGAACGCAAAGGTTCGGGATTTCCGAGACTAAAGTCTGGTTTAAATACCCAGGGGTGTATCCCCGGCTTGAAATCTGTATGGAAGCCCCATAGGTTGCGACAGCATGTATGCACCTCAATTCTAGATACTGAACCAACCTAGTCTGTCACCCCGTTGGAGAATAGGGAAAGTTGTGAAAATGATCATGAAGAAAGGTAGCATCCAAAGTGTTCTACGTGTAGAACCCTTGCCAGCATTCCAGAGCCTTTGTACTATGAGTCGAAGGTAAAGTGTTCGAAGAGCACAAGGGGAGATCCCCGTCAGAGAAGAGCGGTTCACCGCCACCCACCTCATGAGGTGCTTTCTAAAGCACCACTTTGTCCATTCGTTGCTTTCCGTAAGCATCATGCATTGTAATGCATCATACCTATCAAGTTTCTTTCTCAGTCATGCACGATATTGTATATACGGTTCATCCAAAGAAGTTCCGGTTAAGATCATTTATTTAGTGTATCAATCACACTTCATTCACTTAGTGTATCAATTACACTCTCATTTATTTAGTGTATCAATCACACTCTCTTCACTTAGTGTATCAATCACACTTCATTCATTTTGTGTATCTATTACACACATTCTCATTTTGTGTATCTATCACGCACATATTCACTTTTGTGTATCTATCACACACATTCTCGTTTTCTGTATCACACTTTCAGTGTATCAATCACACTTCATTGATTTAGTATATCAATCATACTTTGTTCACTAAGTGCATCTATCACACTTCGTGTTCACATTCAGTATATCAATCATACTTTGTTCACTAAGTGCATCATCACACTTCGTGTTCACCTTTAGTATATCAATCATACTTTGTTCACTAAGTGCATCTATCACACTTCGTGTTCACATTCAATATATCAATCATACTTTGTTCGCTAAGTGCATCTATCATGCTTCGTGTTCACATTCAGTATATCAATCATACTTTGTTCGCTAAGTGCATCTATCACACTTCGTGTTCACATTCAGTATATCAATCATACTTTGTTCGCTAAGTGCATCTATCACGCTTCGTGTTCACATTCAGTATATCAATCATACTTTGTTCGCTAAGTGCATCTATCACCCTTCGTGTTCACCTTTAGTATATCAATCATACTTTGTTCCCTAAGTGCATCTATCACACTTCGTGTTCACATTCAGTATATCAATCATACTTTGTTCACTAAGTGCATCTATCACACTTCGTGTTCACATTCAGTATATCAATCATACTTTGTTCACTAAGTGCATCTATCACACTTCGTGTTCACATTCAGTATATCAATCATACTTTGTTCACTAAGTGCAGCTATCACACTTCGTGTTCATCTTTAGTATATCAATCATACTTTGTTCACTAAGTGCATCTATCACACATTGTGTTCACCTTTAGTGTAGCTATCACACCTTGCTCACTTCACCCTTTGTATATCAATTACACTTTGCTCAAATAGTGTATCTATCACACACTCGCTTTGCCTACTTTGTGTATCAATCACACACGCTCGCTTTGTGTATCAATCACACACGCTCACACTATGCCTACTTTGTGTATCAATCACACGCGTTCGCTCTGTGTATCAATCACACACTCTCGCTTTATGTATCTATCATACTTGTTCACTTAGTGCATCTATCACACTTTGTGTCCACCTTTTTGTGTATCAATCACACGTTCGCTTTGTGTATCTATCACACATGCACACTGTATTCAAAGTGAGAATTGCAGTAATTTTCTTACATCCTTTCTGTACGAGACGTAGTTTGGCTCGATTTTACTTGCTTGCCTAGCATTCGCTTTGCATAATTGCTTCATTACAGCTCTTTTTGCATGATCATGAGTGATGTTCGGCTTCGCGTAGCGTATAAGTCCAATTATCAAATCGGCTTCGCGTAGCGTATAAGTCCAATTTTCAAACCGGCTTCGCGTAGCGTATAAGTCCAATTTTCAAATCGGCTTCGCGTAGCGTGTAAGTCCAATTATCAAAATCTTCCCGCATATCATTTTACATCCTGCCCCTGAACTATGCATGTTTGATTCCTTGCAAAGGGATACGTAGGCAGCCTACGGGCACAACCATTTATTTATTTATATTTTGTTTGTTTGTCCAAGTCTTCGGCCTTGTCAAAAATGGGTCGTCTCTGGGCTTTGACATTCACTCCCGTCATTGTAGTGACTTCTGAGTTTTGTCAAAGAGGGGCAACTGTAGACACCCCATTTTTGACCACCTTTAAGACTTGGACACGACTGATGGTTCTGGAAGTTGTGCAGTGCAAAGGTTCAATTTCTTCGGCAAGGAGAGAGAGTCAAATCTCAACTTCATACCCCTTTTTTTGGACCAAAACGATCTTGATCAAAATATTTTAGTCTTAAAACCCTCTCTTTCAAAACGTTTTTGAAATAAAGTTTTTACGATGTTCCGAGGCTCGCATTTTGTCAAATATTGCGCTTTTCGGTAAACCTGAGCAAGGACAAAGTGGAAATGAATGAAAGAGAAATGAAATCTTTGAAAAATCTTTCAAAACACCTTACTTAGGGGTTTTGAGTTGAAGAAAAGAGGAGAAGAGAGAAGAAGACTAGATTGGGAGAAGTTCGGCATGAATCCGAGTAGGACCAAATCTGCACGGCTTCACCGAAACGGGCATAACTCTTTGCACAGGAGGAATTTTGATGCGAGCTTGGTGCCATTGGAAAGCTAACTTCAAGGGCTTCAATGTGGCAACATGGGAGGCCAGCAATATTTCTGGCTGACCAGCTTTTTTTGGTCAAAAGTGATTCAGCATGAATCTGGGAAGGAGAGAAAACACTGTGCGGCTTCACCGAAATGAGTATAACTCTTTGCACAGGGGGAATTAAGGTATGAGGCCACCACCATTGGAAATCTTACTTCCGGGGCTTCATTTTTTACTCAAGAATCTCCTAAGGACAAGTCCAGGTGGGGGAGATATGGTTGTTTGAAGTCCGGTTGGACCGAATCTGTGCGGCTTCACCAAAACTGACATAACTTTTTCCAAAAGAGTAATTTTAATGCAAGGTTTGCGGCATTGGAAAGCTAACTTCTGGGGCTTCATTCGAAGGGGTGGCCAGCCACATTGACCCTTTTGACCTGGTCGGCCGGCCACTTGAGCTCTCAGAAACTGGCAGGCCATGCTCCCCTCAGCTGGTTCCTTACAGATACACCCTCCTTTTCCCCCCAGATTCTGTATCCGATGGGGGAACTTTTGAGGGGGAAATTACCCTTTTCTCCACTCCTTTGTCTATAAAACTAGCAGCTGCAGCTGCATTTTAGGAGGGTTACAAAAATTTGTTCTAAGCCTCTTGCATTAACTCTCCCTCTCCCTCTCTTCCACACCTCATAACCTTCAGCTTCCTACACCCTTTACCCTACAAGCCATAGCACAATACCTCCAACATCCATTCCAGTAACTTGAGGCTGTCTTCCAGAGGTTAAGAGCTCCCGAACTTGGTCAAAAGGCTGTTAAAGATTGGCTCTACAAGGGTGAGTCCCATTTTCTCTTTTTCTAGTCTTTTTTTGCTCAATATATTAGCTCCTCTTGCTTGCATTTTTGGGCTCCGACCCAAACTATAAATAGTCATATTTTTACCTCCTTTTCATGTTTGATTAGGGGCCTTTCCCTGTTTGAGGCTTCCTTCTTACCCTTTGTGTTTAAACTCTCTTTTAGGCCTATTTTTGCATAGTATTTTAGGCTTATTTGTGAGCTGTTTTGGGTTTGGTCATAAACTGTAAAATATTATGTTTTGAGCCCCTCTTCAACATTGTTGAAGGGCTATCCTCTGTTTGAGGTCAGCAGCTACCACTTGCCTCTTTGTATCTCTTTTGGCCTTTTTCTTGCATGATAGTTTAGCCTCACTTGTGTTTATTTTTATGGCTTGATGTAAACTATAAAGTGCCTTGTTTTGAGCCCCTATTAAATATTTTTGAAGGACTCCTTGCCATTTGGGGCCAGCTGCTGTCCCTTATCTCTTTTCCCCCTTTTAGGGCCATTTTTGCATGATAGATAAGCCATATTTGTGATCACTTTTGAGACTTGTTATAAACTGAGTTTTTTTTTACATCATCTTCATGTTTTATTAAGGTTCCATTTTTGTTTGAGGTCATATGCTATCTTGTATGCTTGGTTGCCTCCTATTTTGAGCCTTACATCCTAGCCCTTGTTGCATGCCTTATTTGACCTTCTAGCCACTGGAATCCAGTGGATTTCTAGTGGCTTTGATGTTGTTTTGAGCCTCCAAATTAGAGGGGGGGGGGACCCCCTCTCACCTTGGCTTGTTTGATGGCCATCTTGGCTTTTCAAAGCGACCCCATCTTGCATGCTTCCTAGTCACATTCTAGGGTCAATTTATTGAGTTTTGGGACTACCATATTTGATTTTCAAAGTTGGTTTGAGGCTTCCACATGTCTATTTTGCATGTGCTTAAGAATCCCTTTGTATGCCCTCTAAAGGAACCCATCCTTTATGCATGTGTTGGCTGCATTTCCATGATTATTTGGGCTTATTTTGGCATGTTTTATTCACTAATTTTTTCTGGTTTGGTGAGTGCTCACTTGCTTCATATACTTGCCATGTAATCCATGATTGATAGTCAAAATTGCATGCTAATTTAAGCCATCTTGTTAGCACTTTTTGGCCACACTCTAAACTGGAAAAGTTCATGTTTTGGGACTGCCTTGACTCTGTCTTCATTCTTCATGTTCAAATAATGCATGCTTTGTATAGCTATAAGTCATTCCATGTGCTTAGTTTTGAGTTTCAGGTCTCATCTCATGCATCGAGTGCCATATTGCCATGTTTCGGGGCTGTTTAGCATGATGTTTTAGTGCTGAAATTTTCTTGTTTGCATATCATGTTCCATGCCTTGCCATGCCTTGGTAGAGTGGCATTCGTGCCTTAGGGTCGGTCCTCGATTTGCGTGCATGTGTGCACACATTTCGAGTGTCTCATTTCCATCTAATGGCCTCTTATATGAGTGTGGCTGAGGTCCAGTTGTGTTGGTGTAAGTCCATTTTGCGTTGTGTATGCCATTTCATTTCATAGCATTGTGTATACTAGGTTGTATGTTAGCGCATTGTGTATGCCATGTTACCTCGTGCATCGTGTATACCATTTCATAGCATTGTGCATGTTAGGTTGTATCTTAGTTGCATTCATACATGTCATGCATATTGCATTGTGTTTAGGATAGGAGTTAGCCCGAGCACGGGAAACGAGGTACATTTCAGACCGATTTTAACGGAACGTGTCTTAATTCCCCAAATGATTAATTCGGATTATCCATGATGTAGTCTAGGCCTTCTTTTGTTTTCATGTGCATTCATTTCATATTGAGTCGTGCAATTCGATTCCTCGGTCATCATGCATCGATATGCGTGATTGGTGACATGAGGATCGAGGACTACACTCCCTGAAGAGTAGTCATGCATACATATGTAAAAATACATTGCCATGCCCCTTTCCTACTCTCTGTTGCAGCAAATCAAGAATCAGCAGCCTTTCGGAGCTTGGCACGCTTTCCAAGAACAATTGCAAACAGAGGCTAATTGGGGCATCACAATGGATTTCCGCGCAAGGCAACCCGAACATACATCATTCTTCAGAGTTGAGGTAGTCCCTGGCTTGCATGCCAGTTTATTGCTTTCCTAGTTAAGTTTATTAATTAATTAGGACTTTGTATTTATTCGGACTGTAATTATTTATTTGGGACTGTATTATTTATTCGGACCCTCTGCACGAGGGCAATGTTGTAATAAGTGTGCGTGAGTGTGATGTATGTCTCCCAACCCCACGTCTTTCTTCCCCTTTATTTACCAGCTTATGATGGTTAGATTAGGACATGTTTCAATTAGCATAACAGTATGATAGCATGTTTGCATTCATTTATCTGTTTTGCATGCACCGGGCTCGGCGCATCATACTAACTGCATTTGTATTTCAATTCCGAGTTGAATACTTGATAGCTGTTGCATCTCATATGCCATGTTTAGAATAACCGAGCCTGCTATAGTTGCATTTTTGCATGTGTTACATTAGGCATCTCTGTATAGTTAGGATCATGCATGGATTTCTAATTAGCTTCTGTTTTGGCTTGGAGTACTCGGTGAGTTTTTATGCTTTAGCATCCTTGCATGCGTGTGAGTGACTGCCATGATAGCATGCTTACCATGAGGCTATTTGCTTATGTGATATAACTGCCTAAATGCCTGTGGGTGAAGGTTGAGTTACTTGGATTGGAACAATGCATTGACTGTGAGTTTTAAGCCCACTAGATAGTGGCAAAACCATCTTTTCTAAGCCCACCTGAGGGTGGCAAAATCTGCATTTTAAGCCTACCGGTGGGTAGCAAACCATCTTTCAAAAACAAAATGTTTTGTTCCAATTCAGGCGACCCAGTCTATACTTGTATACTGCGCGCATCACATAGTAAATCTAGGCTAATAACTGGAATAAGAATGCATAATGTCTTCAAAACTAGATATCATGGTTAGTAGAGGCCGATCTTTGATCAGGCGAGTGGGGGTGCTCACGAAGTGACCTTCCTAATCGCACTCCAAGTTCGCGAGCTGAGGTAACTTTGGTGATGACGGACACGTGGCCTTAGGCAAACGAGTCAGGGTTTCCTAAATTTTTCCAAAAGTAAAACATTTAGGTGGCGACTCTGTATCTGGCAAAGCAGTCCATGTTTGGCACTTCTTTTCAAAAAATCTGTTTTCTCAAAACGATTTGCGGGATTTGGACTCTTTGGTTCAGATTAAGAACCATGACAATTTGAGTCCTGAACTGTAGTGAGCCCAAAATGAACGGGCAGGGGACTTCATCCCTTCCTGTATGCTCGGGGGCGTCACAAAGATGGTTTGTATTTTTCTTATTAGATACACCCTCTTTTATGCTAGGTATGTGTTATGGTGAAAGGCATTTTATATTCTTTGTTTTATATTCTTTGTTAGTTCATGATGGAAAATGGAGGTTTGGTATGTGCCTTCATCCACACTAATGTGACTAAGTACCTAAACTTCAAAGCTGTAGATGGTAGTTTCGTGTACAAGAAAGAGAAGGTATGCTATATTTTCCGTATCTCCTCTGCATAACTGATCACTCACTGTTTGTTCTTATTCTTTCTTTCAACATTTTAAAATGAAATTATTTCTTTTTCAACTAA
This sequence comes from Camellia lanceoleosa, assembly GCA_025200525.1. Lineage (NCBI taxonomy): Eukaryota > Viridiplantae > Streptophyta > Magnoliopsida > Ericales > Theaceae > Camellia > Camellia lanceoleosa. Next base: position 36,515,198 of record CM045769.1, on the reverse strand, counting down.
ACTTATTCCCTCTAATATATATATATATATATATTGTTTCAGATTTACAAAGTTCCAGCAACTGACATTGAGGAAGTACTGGTGTTTGTAGAACACAACTTTGATGGAAATGCATGCACCAAAGAGTCAGGTTTTGTTTAGATGTTTTGACTACTATTTTACAATTGAAAGCTGGTTGATGGAGAACTTTGTCATTGATTAATGTAATTTTCAACACAATCGACTATGGGTGTCTTAATAATGCCTATTTTCTTTCTTCTTATTCTTTTGATTTTTTGTAACATACACTATGATTGCTTATCTGCATATGATGAATGAAAAAGCAATAACAATAAGAAGTTCATGACCATCATTTGAATTTTGCATTTGATTGCCTCTTATTCAACAGTATGAATTAACTTATTCACTTTGTTGTTGCTGTAGAAAATATGGACTTGAAGATGATACCATTGACTCCATTGGTCATGCCTTGGCACTACATATTAATGATAACTATTTGGACTAGCCTGCTATGGATTTTGTGAAGAGAGTGAAGGTGAAATAATTTTTTCTCAACTCTCTTCCTTTATTATTTTTTTTTTAAAAAAAAAGGAAGAAAAGAAAGAAAAAAACGACATGGGGTGCAATATCTTCATCCAACCATAACCATAAGCACTGTAAAAGAACAAAAATTCATAACTAGGTAGTCCTCCATTATCTCTTGCACAAGACTATGTTCTTTCCTTATGTGAAGTCGCTTGTCAATGAAACTTAAATTATTTGCTAACTATTATGGCATTCAATCCAAAAGCTCTATTCAGAGTCTCTGGCACGCTTTCAAGGTGGATCTCCTTATATCTAAATTGAAAGTTATTGTACCCGTAAAATCGAACTTAAAACATGGGCCATTAGGTAATTCTGTAGTTATCAGTGCATCCACAGAAAAAAATAAAATAAAATAAATTTGAGTTAGAAACTTCTGATTCGCCACCGTTATTTTTATTTATTTGTTTATCGCTACAGTATCTGCTCATTGTTCTATACCCACAACGTGGCGTCAAAAGGGAAATACATTGCTTTTGTTACTACAGAAGCAGAGACTGACAACCCTGAGGTGGAATTGAAGCCTGGCATAGACTTACTTGGACCTATAGACGAGATATTCTTTGAAACTTACGATAGATTTGTACCCACAAACAACCATGATGTTGACAATTGCTTCATATCTATGGTAAGTAGACTTAAATGTACACTTGCAATAGTTACTGAAGACTAGTTGATGTGTTTTGCTATTTGTGTTGTTCTTCATTAGCTTGAAAGTTTGAAATCTAAATGATGTTGAGGTAATGCCTTCATATAAATTGACAATTATGAAGAATCTAAAATCAGATAGTGTATCATTTAAGATGAATCATGTGGTATCAGAGATTTTTGGTTTAGTAGTTCTAAGTGTTCAGCTATTTGATTTTCTTTTGATAATGGAATGTGCAAGTGGTGGTAGTTGTCATTCTTATGCTTTAATGATGTAGTTTGTTTTATGCATGCATCCCTTTCTTCATTGGACTTCTTGTGAAGTATGCAGCTTTTATTAGTTAATTACACATTTGTATAATAGTATGATAACTACAGTTAGACCTTTGCTTCTTTTTTATCTTCTTCCCTTTTTCTTTTCTTTTTTTGGTTGTGTGGTACCATTCGTTTTACAAGTATGACTACAAGTCGACAAGTCTTGTTCATTTTGACAGTCACATGAATTAATTGATCAATATGGAGGAGCAGTCATAGTGACGGACAAGGAATTACAATGGGGGGCTTTTTGCTGGAAGTGATGATAAAACAGTGGGTTGCAGATCTGGTATGTAGGGGGAAAAAAGATGAGGTTTTAGAGTTACAATATTGCCCTCATTGTAGTCGACAAAGGAAAGGGACTGGGGTATTTTTTGTCCAAATTCTAACCTTCTTTAGTCATTGGCTAAAGAAGGTCATGTATAGGTAAATAGTTATCATAAATATACTTCCTATTACTCTAGTTTCGGTTTTGTTTTATGCACCATGTCAACTTTTAGTTCTCAATGGTGATCATTTCAACCCTATCTTGATTAAGATTATGATTCCTATAACTTCATGCAAAGAAGTCCTTTTTGCATCATTAATGATAAATTTCTAGTCTAGCTAAGATGTTGCTCACATGAAGTAGTTTTGTCTCTATGATTCATCAAAGTTAAGTTGAATTTGAGTCATCTTTGCCTCAATCTTTACTTCTTTTTAACTAAGAACTATCATCGCACAGCTTTACCTCTGTCATTTCCACTTCCTTTCATGAAGTGATCTTGAGCGTGGAAGTCCTGTTGTTGCCACTCTATGGTAGTGCTTTGCATTTTCTGGCTTCAGTGGCCTTAAACTGAGCTCTGGCTCATTTATGCAGTTCTAATTTTGCTGTAAGCGAGCAACTGTTGTCTTTATGTGGACTGCCATTATCTAATGGCATTTAAGATGTTTTTGACATCATCTATGAAGCCTATGGAACATCTTGACAATTCCTTTCAAATGAATTCATTCAACTCAAAATCTCTTAAGTGTTTTCTAAGATTTTCAATTTGCCTTAATTATCACTGATACAATCACCACAAATTCATTGCATTGTGAATGACTTTTCTACTCTTGAGTTCTGATATTTTATTTTCTTTGCTGTCCTTAATTATACAGTTGTAGATTTAAAGTTGTATTTTGTTTATCATATATAATTTTCCACTAATTTTTATTAAATTTTATATTCTTATGTCTTTTTGTGTCTCTTACAAAATGGAAAAATAGATAATCTTTTCTGCCTAACATCCGTTATATGCATAAGCCGGATGTTACCCATTGCCACTATTTACATAAATGTTTACAATGATTGCCTTTTTTTGGTGTAGGGATGGTTACAATGACTTCAACACATTCTATATGCAAGTAAGCATTGTGACATTAGATGTTATTTGTTGGATTTTATAAATTACAAAGTTTATCAATTTTGCTGGAGTTATTTTGATAATTCAAGTTGCTAAGCAAAATTTGTGTTGGACTCATCAGTTAGCATTGCTATTGATTGGTCCTTGGTGTCAGCATTAACACATTTTTTGTTGGTCTAATTAATTTACCACCACCATTGCTAGTGATTGTTCCTTCTCTCTTATTGTTGAATTGAACATTTTAACATTATAATTTTTTTTTTCATATGTTTGACAGATTGGCAATGGATGGAATATAGTTCGGGGAGCATCAAAGGATTACATTTTGAATTTTTGGATATATTTTGTCATAGGTTTTTGTTATGAATTTGCAAGCTTAGAAGGTTTTTGGGCATTACATGTTTCAAGTTTGGGATTGTAAGAGATTTGTACTTAAATTGGATGTTTTGGATTTGATATGTTGTTTATATTTAATATGGTACTACTTTTGAATTAAGTTTATATTTTGGATGCTTTGCACAAGTGTGTTAATTTGAATTATATTTTGCTTATGTTTATAGGTTTATGAATTATGTATTGAACAGGGAAATTGTTAAAAAAAATTTATAAATAATGAATTTTTGGTGACAGGTTTTTTTAGTTGTAAATTTACTTTTGGTGACATTTTATTTATGTTACTGAAAGTATGTGTTAATTTTTTTAGCGACCCAAAACTTGATTGGTCGACAAAAGTTTTAACATTCAACAACCAATTCTTTTAGTCACTGAAAGATATTTTTAGCAACGCATTTATATGTCGCTAAAGCTTAACATGTCATCAGCTGAAGGCTACTTTTAGTGACTAAATGTTAATTTATGGCGACGAAATTTTAGTCTTTTGGCGACGGAAATATTTGGTCACCAATTTATTTATAAAGGCAACCAAAATTGATTTGGTCGCCGAAGTCCTTAGTGACAGGGCTTCAACGACCAATTTTGTTCATGTCGCGGATACTTTCAGCAACCAAAATTACACTTTTGGTAACTAAAAAACAGGTCGCTAAAAGTGTTTTTTGTTGTAGTGTTTCTTTTATGGAAATGGAAATCAGTCAACAATAGAACACATTGCTACGTTCGCAGGCCAATGTGGTGAATTTACCAATAATGATTATATAAAGTTAAGACTCTTTCCAAATTTTTTAACTAGGGCAACCTTTGTATGGTATATTAACCTTACACCTGGCTCCACCCAAACTTGGCAGCAAATGGAGGAGGCATTTCATGCCCAATTCTTCCAAACAAAGCCTTAGTTGCCTTCTTGCCAACTTCTTGATACCGAGTGTGATGAAGTCCGAGTTGAGTTGCCAAGGGTAGTTTGTGAATACTCGGATGTTTTTCTGGAGGATCTTACCAATTTACCACCTCACCGAGAGATCGAGTTCTTTACTGACCTAGTGCCTGGTACGACATTGATTTCTATGGCACCACATAGATTTGCACCTGCCGAGTTGAGTGAACTGAAGATTCAACTCCAAAAATTGTTAGATAAGGGTTTTATTTGCCCTAGTACCTCACCTTGGGGAGCATCAGCTCTTTTTGTTAAAAAGAAAGATGGTGCGTTACGACTTTGTATAGATTACCGAAAGTTGAATCGAGTAACTGTTAAGAACAAATACCCAATGCCTCGAATAGGTGATTTGTTTGATTAGTTAAAGGGGTCTTGTTGTTTTTCTAAGATAGACCTGAGATTTGGTTATTACCAATTGAGGGTAAGGGAGGAGGATATCCCGAAGACAACATTCCGTATGCGGTATAGCCATTACAAGTTTCTAGTGATGCCCTTTAGGCTCACTAATGCACCAACTTTGTTTATGGGCTTGATGAATCGGATCTTTCGTGAGGTTCTAGATCGTTTTGTGGTTATTTTTGTGAATGATATCTTGATTTACTCACCCTCTAAGGAAGAGCACGGGGAACACTTGCGGGTAGTGCTTAAGTTTCTTAGAGCCCACAAACTGTGTGCTAAGTTTGGGAAATGTGAATTCTGGCTAAGAGAAGTTAAGTTCTTAGGCCATGTAGTATCCGTGGAAGGGGTGACTGTAGATTCATCCAAGATAGAGGCAATGCAAGATTGGGAACAACCTAAAAACGCTTACGAGATCTGTAGCTTCTTGGGGTTGACCAGGTATTATCGTCGGTTCGTGAAGGATTTCTGTAGATTAGCCTCACCATTAACTAGACTGACGAGGAAGGTAGTAAGTTTGTGTGGAATGAGACTTGTGAGAAGTCTTTCCAAGAGCTTAAGGTTAGACTTAGCACTGCTCCAGTTTTGATTATTCCGGAGAGGGGTTTGGGTTATTTGGTATATTGTGATGCCTCATAGAAAAGATTGGGTTGTGTTTTGATGCAAGAGGGGAACGTAGTAGCTTATGGCTCACGGCAGTTGAAAACACACAAGAGGAACTACCCTACTCATGACTTAGAGTTAGCGGCAGTGATCTTTGCCTTGAAGATTTTGAGGCATTATTTGTATGGTAAGAAGTTTGAAGTGTTTTCTGATCATAAGAGTCTGAAATATCTGTTTACACAAAAAGACTTGAATCTGAGGCAGAGGAGGTGGATGAAGTTTATAAAGGATTATGACTTTGAGTTCCATTACCATCCGAGAAAGGCCAATGTTGTGGCCGATGCCTTGAGTAAGAAATCAATTAGCTGTGTAGTTTGTATTGCCATTCGAGAATGGGAGATGTTGGGTGCTATTGGGGAGTTTGACTTGCATCTGGGTGAGTCTGTTGAGTTTGCACCCTTATTTTCAGTAGTTCCACAACCTACACTTGTGAACCGAGTGTTAGAAGCACATAAGGGCGACATTGAGGCAGAATTCCTCTGGGAGAAGATCTCCAGTGGGAGGGTAGAAAAAGGCTTGAATGTGTATCTTGACTTGAGTGTGAGATACTGTGATTGCTTGTTCGTATCGGAGTCTCATCGAGAGGAAGTACTCTAAGTGTTTCACCATTCACACCTTGTGGTGCATCCGAGAGGCACAAAGATATATCACGATCTTAGTCTCCAGTTTTGGTGGAGAGGTATAAAGAAGGATGTGGCTATGTTTGTATCGAGGTGCCTTACTTGTCAACAAATAAAGGCCGAGCATTAGAGTCCAGTGGATTTGTTACAACCCTTGCCTATAGCCGAGCGGAAGTGAGAGCATGTCATGATGGATTTTGTTATGGGCCTTCCAAGGATTCAACGGGGTAGTGATACTATTTGGGTTGTAGACGCGCTCCCGGGGAGCTCTCCGACATCCGCGCGCCTGCGATGGGGGGCAGGGATCTCGTTTTGTTCTCTGCTACTACAGTTCAGACTCAAATGTCACGATTCTGAATCTAATCTTACAATGTGCGACGTAAGACCGATAAATCACCAAAGAGTCCAAATCCGGCAAATCGTTTTGAAAAACTGATTTTAATAAAGAAGTGTCAAACATGGACTGCTTTGCCAGATACAGAGTCGCCACCTAAATATTTTATTTTGGGGGAATTTAGGAAACTCTGACTTGTGCCTAAGGCCACGTGTCCGTCATCACCAAAGTTGCCTCGGCTCGAGAACTTGGGTACGAGAGGGGAAGGTCATGCAATGAGCACCCCCGCTCGCCCGATCAAAGATTGGCCTGTACTAAACATGATATTTCATTTTTGAAAACACATGTGTTCTCATTCCGGTTAACTAGCTAATCTTACTACGTGATGCAGACAACATACAAGTATAGACTAGATCGCCTAATTTAGAACAAAACATTACATCTTTATTTGAAAATGGTTTGAAGTTTGCTACTCGCAAGTAGGCTAAATTCGAGATTCGATGAATTGTTCCAATTCAAGTAATCTAACCTTCACCCACAGGCATTCAGGCAGTTATATCAAATAAGTAGTTACCCTCATGGCAAGCATGCTTTCATGGCAATCAATAACATACATGCAGTATGCTAAAGCGTAAACACTCATAGTGTACTCCGAGCCAGAACAGAGAACTAGTTAGAAATCATGCATGATCCTAGTTCATGTTTAGATGGCTAATGCAACACATGCGAAAATGTAACTAAGATAGGCTCGGCTACCTAGAATGTCATGTGAAATGCAACTTGATAACATGCTGTTGAACACGTATTCAAGTAAATGTTTTGAAAATACAATGCAATTAGTATGATACGCCGAGCCCGGTACATGCAAGACAGATGAATGGATGCATGCATGCAAGCATAAGGTATGCCAAATGAAATATGACCTAAAACTAACCATCGTAAGCGGTTAAGTAAAAGGGAGAAAGAAATGGAGGTTGAAAGACATGCATCACACACACGCACGCTTATTACAACATTGCGCCCTCTCGACGAAGGGACCGAATAAGAAGCTAACTAGCTAATCTAAGCTAATTAAACTAATTATTACAAAACAAACTAATTAACTAATCCTAGTTAACTAATTATTACAAAACAAATTGAAATAGCTAAACGCATTAACTATTAAAGTACAAAATGAAAGCTTAATCTAGCTAAGTAAAGAAGCTAAATAAAGCAGTAAAACATGAGGTTCTCAGAGGGAGAAGATTGGATGCATGCTCGGTCGCCTCGTTCGGAAATCCAACTCGATGCCCCAATTTGCCTATGTTTGCAATTGTTTCCAGAACACTGCACAAAGCTCCATAAAGCTGAAACTCCATCATGGGAACTTGTGGGAGGGCTGCCGACCACTTTCAGTGCTAAAAACCAGAAAAAGTGGTCGGCCAGCTAGTAATACTGGTCGGCCAACCAGTTGTTGCTGCTAGACTCCACTTTGCTGCAACAGAGAGCAAGAAAAGGCATGGCAATGTATTTGCAAGATATGTGTGCTCAACCACCCTCCCTATTATGTCATGAGCTCAAGGGAGTGTGGTTCTCGACCCTCAGGCCACTAATCGTGCATTTCAATGCATGATGGCCGAGAGGCGAAGTTGCACAATTCAATGTAAAATGAATGCACAAGTAAACACATAAGGCTTAGAACTCTATCATGTATGATCAAGAGCGTCAGCAACCAGGAATTAAGGCACATTTCATCACTCTAAGTATGAAATGCCCCTCGTTTCCCGTGTTTGAACTAACACCTATTCCAAACACAATGTAACAAAAGCATGGCGTATACAATGCGACTTGAGCATGCAACACATGCAATGCAACATAAGCATGCAAACATGCAAGAGACAAGCTGCAAACCTACAATTAACATACTAGCATACACAATGCTCATGACAACTAGCATACACAATGCAATGAACATGGCATACACAAATGCAATGATCAATATGGCATACTCGATGCAATGTGACCTAAGCATGCAAACAACATGGTATATACAATGCTAAATCAATCATGCAAACAACATGGCATACTCAATGCTATGAACTACATGGCATACACAATGCATAATGGACTTAAACCAAAATGGATAGGCCTCAGCCATGCCCAAATTAGTGGCCATAACACCAAAATAAAAGCACAAAATACAAAGCATGCATGCACAATACATTGGCCAACCAAGTAGGCCTAAGAGCACAACCCTCAAGAAGGCTCAAGGAGTGATAAATGCGGAAGTGTAACAACACTAAATGCACTGAAATTAAGTAAGAAATGATGCCAAATCATTCAAACAAACACAAGTATAGCATGCAAAGGTCCTAAAGCATGAAGGCTAATAAAGAGGACTACAAAGGAGGCATGCAATACATGGAAAATATGCATAAACCAACCACAAATAGAGCTCAAGTAGGTCTAAACATGGACCAAAACATGCTGAGTTAGGGGTTCAAAGGTCAAGGCATGCAAGCATACATATTAAGCCATAAACAAGGCAACAATGCTCAACACTCAAAGGCACTTAAAGAGTGAATGAAGTGGGAACATGGCAATGCTACATGCTCTAAAATAAAGTATTAAATGATGCCAAATCATCTAAATAGCTCAAAGATAGCATGCATGAGTCAACAAAACACAAAGCTAGCAAGGCCAATTGTACTACAGTTATACAAAGCATGAAGGATATGACAAAGACAACCCAAAACAGTCCTAGAACATGTCAAAATGATACTAAGACATACATGGAAGGAAGCCAAAACAAGCTATCATGAAGGGCATAAGGCATGATGCATACAAGGCAAATAAGGTGGATTACACTACACCTATTAAGACCAAGCATGGGATGACTTAACCAGAAAAATTTAGAGTTATATCATGGCAAAATAACCCCAAATAAGCACTGAAATGATAGCTCGCAAGCTTAGACATGAGGGCATACACAATAGTTCATGTTAAGGCATAAAGGGGCCAACCCTCCAACGCATTGAATGAGTGATAAATGCAAGTACATGACCATGAAACAGGGACTGAAATCACATAATAAATGATGCCAAATCATTCAAATAGGCCAAGTAAAGCATGCTAGTGGACTTGACACACAAAGCTAACAAGCTAGATTGAACCATGGCTATGTAAAGCAAGTCATGCATGGCCAAAACAACACAAATCAGACCTTAAACATGGTAAAACATAAAAAAAAATCTTCTCAGAGCTAAGCCAAAAGCATGCTAAAATGACATGTTAAAGCATGAGACACATTAGGCTAGTTCATGGAATTGCACTAAAAGTGCATGGAGCATGCAAGAGGTGACCAAACCAAATCCTAACACAGGTATGACATGGCAACACAACACCAAAAACATGCTGAAATAGAAACAAAACAAGCTAGAATAACATGCTACTTCATGAAGCATACAAGACTAGTTTGTGTGATTTACACTACAAGTGTATTAGGCATGCAAGAGCCAATGAAACCAACCCAAAACAGATTTAAGGCATCTTAAAATAACACCAAAAACCTACTGATATGGCCCCAAAACCAGCTAGAAAGACAAGCTCAAACATGAGGCACACAAAGCTAGTTTGCAAGATTTACACTACAAGTGTATTATACATGCAAGGGATGACCAAACCAAGCAAAAATAGTGGTAAGCCTTAGCAAAATAACCACAAATACAAGCTAAGATATGGCTAACATAAGCTCAACAAAGATGCTCAAACATGAGGCATATGAAGCAAGTAAACAAAACACAAGGAGAGGGGATGACCCTCTCCTATTAAGGACCTCAAAACCACTTTTCCACCACTGAATATCCTCTGGATTTCAGTGGTAGAAAGGTCATGTAAAGGCTAGAACAAGAGCCAAAAGTGATGGCTCAAAACAAGGGCTAACAAGGCCTAAGAGGGGGTGAACCACCCCCAACGCAAAAGTGACCTTAAACAAACTTTTAAAGCATAAAAAAAAAAAAAAATCTTTTTCCAGTTAAGAGCTAAGCTTAAAACAGTATGCAAATAAGGCTAAAAGCTTAAGCAAGAATGGGGGATTTAAGGGTTAAAGACTCACCCTTGAAGACCTTCTTTACTACTGCAACTCCAGCAACCTCTTTGTGCTCAAACCAGCCCAAGAACACCAAAAACAACTTCAAAAAGCCTCAGCAACACAAGCAAGGTGTTTGAGTGTGTGTTTGTGTACAAAAGTATGACAAATCTACACTTTTAAGGCACAAAACAAGAACAAAAGAGAGATATAGATACAAGGCTATATGTATATCTCAAGGGAGATTTTTCTTAACCTAAGGCATGAGGAAAGAGGCTCCCTTATTTAGCAAAACAAAGTTGCAATCCCTCTATACACGTGTATGGAGGATGCTTTCTATGCCTTCTAGCTGGCATAGCTGGCAAGAAAATATCTTCTAAAAGTGAAGGAAAGCCGCCGACCGTTATGGTCGCCGTTGGTCGGCAAGGCCAAAAGTGGTCAGCCAAGTGTCCAAAATGAACCCTCAGAAGTTAGCTTTCCAACGATGGTGGCCTCATAGCTGAAATCCAAGTATACAAAAGGATAGGCCTGATTTAGCGATGGCTGTTCGATTAAAAACCAGCTGGCCGACCAGAAAACTGGCTGGCAGGGAAGAAAAGTGGTTTACGACCACAAAAAGTGGTCTCCCAGACCACAGTGTCCCTCTAGGCAGAGGCAACAAGGCATGGTTCAAAAGCCATGCCAAACAGAGAACATTAAGCGGTCCCGAGTCAAGGCGCGCGGCCGAAGGCTCCGAAAATCGGAAACTGGTCTCCAAGCAAGAAAAGTGGTCTACGACCACAAAAGGGTGGTCTATAGACCACTTCCTCTCTCCAGGGAAGAGAAACAAGGTTCGGTCCACAAACCGAGCCAAAGCACAAAGAGTTCAGAGGCCCGGAGGTAAGGCTCTCAGCCAAAACTCCGAAACCTCGAAACGAGCACGACATGCACTATCACCGAGCGCTCAATCGATGACGTCTGAATCTTAAGCTCGGTCAAAAATGGGGTGTCTACAGGTGATAGTTAACTAGTTGACTAGTCGGTGCACTTTATACCTATGAGTGTGAGTGACTCGGTAGACTATCTAGCCGACCTTTACATTAAGGACATAGTGAGGTTGCACGGGGTCCTTGTGACGATTGTTTCAGATAGAGATCTGTGTTTTACAATTTGGTTGTGGCATAGCCTACAGAATGCCTTGGGTACGAAATTGGCTTTTAGCACGGCATATCATCCTTAGATTGATGGGCAGTCAGAGCGCACCATTTAGATCCTTGAGGATATGCTTCAGGGTTGTGTCCTTGACTTCAAGGGGTCGTAGGAGAGGCATTTGCCCTTAGTGGAGTTTGCCTATAACAATAACTTCCAATCGAGTATTGGCATGCCACCGTTTGAGGCCTTGTATGACCGACCGTGTAGGTCTCTTGTGTATTTGGCTAAGGTGGATAATGCACCTATGTTGGGTCCAGAGTTAGTCTTGGAGACGACAGAGAAAGTTACACTTATCCGTAAGAGGTTGGTTACGGCTCATAGTCGCTAGAAAAGTTATACCGGCTGTAGGAGGAGACCCTTGTTTTTTGAGGTGGGAGATCATGTCTTTTTTAAGATATCACCTAAGAGGGGTTAGATGAGGTTTGGAAAAAGTGGGAAGTTGTCCCCTCAATTCATTGGGCCTTTTGAGATCCTTGAGTGGATTGGGGCAGGCGCTTTATCATTTAGCCTTGCCACCATAGCTTTCCAGGGTACATGATGTGTTTTATATTAGTATGCTTCGGAAGTATGAGTCGGATCCATCGCATGTGTTGGATTGGACCGACTTAGAGGTAGATGAGGATGCCTCGAGCAGAGGCCGGTGAGAGTCTTGGATACCTGGGAACAAGTCTTGTGAGGCAAGACGATTCCCTTGGTGAAGGTATTATGGAAACATCATGGGATTGAGGAAGCAACTTGGGAACGTGAGTTGGAGGTCTGTGAGAAATACCCGGACTTATTTGTTAATATTTGAGCATGTAATGGAATTTTGTTATGTTAATGAAATATGAAAACATTGTATATGTTTTGGATATATGAGAACATTGTATATGTTATGTATGTTTTGGAAACATGAATTTAATGTAAACATTGTAAATGTTTTGGGAAATGTGGATTTTACTTTCAATATTGGGACTTGTGTATCAAGTTAATGAAAATGGATGATCGGGGAATGGGTCATTGTATGGGAATTGGTTATTTATCGTTATGGTGTTTGATTTAAACATAACTGTAAAACCTAATTTGAAATTTCAGGGACAAAATTCTTTAAAAGGAAAGGTTATAGTGATTCCAATTTTGACACGACCCTTGTTGTAATTTTGATACGGGTTTCTTGGTTTTGTACTGTTGAGTATGTCTTGCTTATCTTCTTTTCCCTTAAACTTGGCTATGGGATTGTTGTGGTGGTGTTTAGAACAGGTCGGTTGTTCGGTTTCTCAACTCTTGTTGCCCAGAATTTTGCTCTTCCGCTCGAGTGGCACTTTACGCCGAGCGGGCCAAGAACTCTCAAGATTTCTTGCAGTGTCTCAAAACCATCGAAGAGTGTATTCTACGCTCGAGCGGAGCTTTGCAAACTCTCAGTACTTTTGCAGGTCTGCAAAACTACTGGAAGAGTGTATTCTACGCTCGAGCGGAGTTTCCTACGCTTGAGCGGGTGTGTGCTCAAGCAACCATTCTTGCGCTCAAGCGGTGTTCTTTTGTCTGCAAAACTACTAGATATGTGTATTCTGCGCTTGAGTGTCACTTCTTCTGCTGGAGCAGAACAACTTATTGTATTTGACACTCGCCAACTCTTGCGCCGGCAGACTCACAGATATTAGTTCACAACAACCCTTTTCTACATCATTTTTTCATCTCTTTCTCTCTCTAAAACATTTCAAAACCCTAGATCTTGAGCTTCTCTCTCTAAAACCTACCTTCTCTCTACATTTTCACTTAGATCTAGTGATCTCTTTACCCGTGTGCCTTTGTTAAAAAGGTAGTGCATCTCAATAGCTCTTTGTTGGTCCAATTAAAGCTTGGTTTCTACGTATTTGAAGTTTCTCCATCTCTCCCTTTGGTCTTCTAAGCTTGAGGTAGGGACTCTCTACACTCTCTATGAGTTTTAACTTAGTCATTTCTTGGTGTGTAAGAAACATTGGGTTTTGGGGTGATTTTAACAAACCTAGGGTTTAGGGTTTAAATTCAAAAGAGGGGTTTTAAAAAGGATGTCTTGGAAATGATCATGGGAATGAATATGAACTTGTATTATGTTAAAATAGATGTTTTGGTGGTTGGGATGAGATTTGGAAGGAAATAAGGTTTTGTCCTAAAATGTTCAAGTAATTATTTTGCATAAATAATGAAATTGGAAATGTGAATATGAAATTAGGTGAATGTATATATAAATGGTGAAGTTGGATGTGTATCATCTCCCACCTATGCAAATCTAAATAATTTATTTGTTTTAAGGGTTGTATATCTATTTAGAAATATCTATTTTGAGTTATCGGTGGATGTAGACCGCCCGAACTCGCTCCGCACGCCCCCTTTTCGGAGTGGGCGCGAATTGTAGTTCTAGCTACTACAGTTCGAACTCCTATCACGGTTCTGAATCTAATCTCACAAAGTGCAATGTAAGACTGATAAATCACCAAAGAGTTCAAATCCGGCAATTGGTTTTGAAAAATCAATTTTGGATCAAAAAACGCCAAACATGGACTGCATTGCCAAATTTTAGAGTCGCCACCCAAATATTTTGTTTTGGGAAATTTAGGAAACCCTGACTCGTGCCAAAGGCCACGTGTCCGTCATCACCAAAGTTACCTCGACTCAGGAACTTGGATACGAGAGGGGAATGTCCTGAAATGAGCACCCCCACTCGCCCGATCAAAATCGGCCTCTACTAAACATGATATGTTGTTTTTGAAAACACATGTGTTCTTATTCTGATTTATTAGCTATCTTTACTATGTGATACACACAACACACAAGTATAGAGTAACTCACTCAACTTGGAACAAAACATCTCATGCTTATTTTTTTGAAAATGATTTGAAAATGCTACTCGCAAGTAGGCTAAGATGCGGATTTGCCACCCTTGAGTGGGCTTAAAAGACAACATGATTTTGCCACCTCAAGTGGGCTTAAAACTCGCATTTGATGAATTGTTCCAATTCAAGAAATTAAGCCTTCACCCATAGGCATTCAAACAGTTATAGCAATTAAGCAAATAGCCTCATGGCAAGCATGCTATCATGGCAACACTCACACTCATACAAGGATGCTAAAACATAAACACTTATAGTGTACTCCGAGCCAAAACAGAAAACTAGTTAGAAACAATGCATGATCCTAACTATATTAAAATGCCTAATGCAACACATGCAAAAATGCAACTAAGTAGGCTAGGCTATCTAAGATGGCATATGAATGCAACACTTTGATACACGTATTCAAGTAAGTATTGAAATACGATGTAGTTTGAATAATGCGTCGAGCCCGGTGCATGCAATACGAATGAATGATGCACGCATGCAAGCATAAGGTATGCTAATTGAAATATGCCCTAAAACTAACCATCGAAAGCAGTTAAGTAAAAGGGAGAAAGACGTGGGGTTGGAAGACATTCACACACACACGCACACTTATTACAACAATATGCCCTCGCGAAGGAGGGTCTAAATGAATTTAGGTAACTAGCTACTCTAATTAAACTAACTATTACAAACCAACTAATTAACTATGCTAAGCTAATTAATTATTACAAACTTTGACTAATTAAAAAAATTAATTAAGTTACAAAACCAACTAAATATGAAAAGCATCTAAGTTAGGCTGCCACAGCTCTGCCTTGAACAATGAAGGATGCATGCTCGGTTTTCGCCCCGAAAAGCTCTCCGGTTTGCTCTTGAAAGGCTTTGTTTGCAGGGTGTCCTTGAGAACTTGCTGCTGAATCTTATCAAAATAGTGCTGGGGAGTGCACTAGTGGCCTGCCGACCATGAGAAGCCACTGCCGGCCACCTGTTGGCCAAGAATGCAAGGGTGCCGACCATCAGTGTGGCACTGCCGGCCACTGGTGTGCTATGACACCAAACTGCAATAGAGCACAAAACAGAGGAAATGGAGGGTCTCCCTAGGGTACGTGTACTATGCCACTCCATATCATCTCAAAACATCAAGTGAGAGGCATCATTGGGTCCAAGACCATCAACCGAGCATCTCAATGCATGATGGCCAAAGATCCAACTTGTACAAATTCAATGAATGCATGACAAACAAGACACTAAGACCACGGCCTTATCATGAGTGATCAAAGGCAATGGAGTCAAAGGGGATTGGCTCACTTTCATCACTTTGAGTATGAAGTGAGCCAATCCACCTTGTGTTTAACATAACGTCTGGTTGAACACGATGCAATGCACACAAACAACATGCTATGCAAACAATCATGCTAATCTTGACATGTTAAGGTAGCATGCATGAGACTCTATCATGCAAGCAATGCATGCATGGCATGTTTAAAGGCTAAGGCATCAAAACTAGTGAAGTGCAGTACGCAAGAGGCATGCAATACAATGCTCAATGGACTAAACCAGCCCCAAACAGACCTCATGTATGCCAAAACAAAGGCATAAGCATGCTGGAATTGAAGCTTAAAGGACTAGACAAACATGCATACATGTTAGGCCACAAACAAGGCACAATGCTCAACTATCAAACACAATTAAAGAGTGATAAACATGAGAGTGTAACAAGGCTATATGCTCTGAAATTATGTATTAAATGATGCCATATCATGAAAACATCACAAGCATAGCATACAAGAGGCCATAAAGCATAAGGCTAGTAAAGTGCACTATACAATAAGCATGCAATACATGGCCTAAACAACCAAGCCAGCTCTGGACAAAGCTCAATCATGCCAAATCAAAGGCCAAAATATGCCGAAATGATGGCCCAAAAGCTTAGACAAACATGCATACGATGAGCTAACAAACAAGGCATAAGACACATCTCTCAAAAGCATTGAATGAGTGAAACATATGAGAGTGTCACTACACTATACGCACTGAAATCATGTAAGAAATGAGGCTAAGGCATGCAATCATCACATTCAAAGCATGCTAGGGACTTCCAACACAAAGCTAGTGAAGCCCAACTACACTATAGCTATACAAAGCTAAGCATATATGACCAAGACCACTTCAAAAAGACCTCAAGCATGTTAAATCAGTAGCAAAAATGTGTTAGAGCAAAGCTAACACATGCTAGAATGATGAACTAAAGCATGAAGCATGTTAGGCCAACAAGCATGATTGCACTACAAGTACTAAAAGCATGCAAGAGGTGACCAAACTAGCCAAAAACAGAGTTATGGCAGGTCCAAAAAGTCACAAAAAAGTGCTTGAACAAAGCCACGAAGAAGTAAAAACACATGCTCATTTGGTAGGCCATCTATATATGCAAACAAGACAAGAGGAGGGGGGAACCACCCCCTCCTATTTGAGGCCTCAAAACAAGTTTTGAACCACTGAAATTCCTTTGGAATTTAGTGGTTAAAAGGCCAAAACAAGATGGTTTCAAAAGCTTTAAAGGAAGGCAAGAAGCTTAGCAAATAAGCCACCAAAGAGGGTGAAACACCCCTAACTCCAAAAACAATTTAAAATACCATTTTTTAAGCCTTAAAAAAAATTGTAGTTGACAACTAGGCCAAAATCAGCATGAAAAGGTGGCCAAGGTTGTGTACAAAAATAAGCTTAAAAAAGGGAGAAGCTCACTCTTGAAGCACAACAGCAAATAGCCAACAAACAGCCACTTTTCTTGAACCAAAACCACCTTTAGCAGCCCAAAACAATTTCCAAGGGACCTCAGCCCAATGGTGATCAAGTCTTCTTAAGGGTTGATAGGTTGAAGGTGGTTGTATGCAAGCCTTCTAACACAAAAGCTTTGGAGAGGGTGAAATCTAAAGAGAGGTTTGAAGAGGGAGAGGCTCCCAAACCTTTGCCAAATTGTTCTCAAATGTTCTAACCCTTGAATATGAGATATTTGGCTTCATTATATAGCAAAAATGGAGCATTTGGTTGAAAATATCTCAAGAGAGATAGCTGGAGCAAGCTGGAGCAAAATATCTGCCAAAATCGCCGCCATCAATGGCCAAAGATCAGACCATCGTTGGTGGTACTTGACCATTGTTGGCCGGAAGTACACTCCCTTGGATGGCAGGTGGCCGGAATTGGCCATTCATGGATGGCACATGGCTCAAAAATTCCATTCATGGTCATAAACTTCCACCTCTGGTTGGACAGGAAAATCTACTTTTTGGGTCCGACTTCAATCGAACATATCTCCTTCATCTGGACTCATTTTTAGGTCATTCTTGAGCCTAAATTGTAGCCCTGGAAGTATTCTTTCCAATGGTGAAAACCTCACCTCAAAATTCCAACTTTGAAAAAATTTATGCTCCTTTGAGTGAAGACTGTTCAGTTTCAATCCTTCCCAAATTCATGCCGAACTTCTCCCAAACTAGTTTGCTTCTCTCCTCTCCTTTTTTCTTCAACTCCAAACCCCTAAACAAGGTGTTTTGAAAGATCTTTCAAAGATTTCATCTCTCTTTCATTCATTTCCACTTTGTCCTTGCTCAGTTTACCGAAAAGCGCGACATTTAACAAAATGCGAGCCTCGTAACATCGTAGAAACTTCTTTCAAAAATGTTTTGGAAGAGAGGGCTTTAAAACCTAAAAATCATTTTGGTCAAAATGGTTTTAGTCCAAAAGGGGTGTGAAGTTGGGATTTGATGCTCTCCTTGCCGAAGAAATCGAACCTTTGCACTGCACATCTTTCACCACCAAGTAAACCATCAACGGCGCCCAAGTCTTAAGGACGGTCAAAAATGGGGTGTCTATAGTTGCCCCTCTTTGACAGAACTCGGAAGTCATGAAATGGCGGGAGTGAATGTCAAAGCCTAGAGATAACCTATTTTTAACAAGGCCGAAGACTTGGACAAGCAAACAAAATATAAATACAGAAACAAATGGTTGCGCCAGCAGGCTGCCTATGTATCCCTTTGCAAGGAATCAAACTAGCGTAGTTCAGGGGCAGGATGCAAAATGATACACAATATAACAAAACAGTATAAATGATATACAATGCAATGAAATAATCAAACCACAAGCAGTGCAAAACCACACAAATATCACAAAGGGATGGAGATGCAACATCAAACTACGTTTAACATAGAAAAGGTGCCAAAATCCTCAAACCACAACTCTCTTAGTGGGATAAGTGTGTGCACAGGCAGAACTATGTGTTTCACAGAAAGAAAACAAGTAATTGGGTGGCATGATATAAGTGAGGAATGATCTGCTGAGGAAAGATCATGATCCTAAATGTTGAATGTAACAAAACAAGGTACAATGAAATGGATGTGATGGATGTAATGAATAAGGCGCGCATCCAAACCACATTTTGCCTAGAAAAGGTATGGATGCAAAACAGACCACGTCTAACACAGAAAAGGTGTCGCTACCCTCAGACCACAATTCTTTTAGTGGAATAAGCGCGTACACATTATCACATACTCCAACCATGCCAGACTAAGCTTAACACGAAAAGGATGCAGGCAATAAAACAATGCAGTAGATACATGCGATAGATGCTATATGCAATGCAATAGACATAATAGATGATGCAATAGATAATAAGGGTGACATACTCCAACCATGCTAAAATCATGAGAGGAATAATCAAATTCCAAACATGCTGAAATCATGTAAGGAAAGGGGACACTCAAATCACGCTGAAATCGTGAGAAGAGATTTGAAAACAACCAATCAGGAGCGCGTTCCACACATCCTGAGATAAATTCCAAACACGCTGAAATCGTGTGAGAAAGGGAACACTCTAACCACGCTGAAATCGTGAGAAGAGGAAGAGGTCCGCAAACAAACCAACCAGGAGCGCACTCGACGCAACCTGAGATAAATTCCAAACATGCTGAAATCGTGTGAGGAAGCGAACACTCTAACCACGCTAAAATCGTGAAAAGAGGTTTGAAAACAAACCAATCAGGAGCGCGTTCCATGCAACATGAGATAAATTCCAAACACGCTAAAATCGTGTGAGGAAACGAACACTCTAACCACGCTGAAATCGTGAGAAGAGGTCCGAAAACAAACCAATCAGGAGCGCGTTCCACGCAACCTCAGATAAATTCCAAACACGTCAAAATCGTGTGCAGAAAGGAACACTCTAACCATGCTGAACTCATGAGAAAAGGTCTGAAAACAACAATCAGGAGCACACTCGATGCAGCCTAAGTCAAATCCCAAACACGCTGAAATCGTGTGAGGAAAGGGACACTTTAATCATGCTGAAACCGTGAGAAGAGGTCCGAAAACAAACAATCAGGAGCGCACTCGACGCAACCTGAGTCAAATTCCAAACACACTGAAATCATGTGAGGAAAGACAAACTCTAACCATGCTGAAATCGTGAGAAAATGAAGGGAAACAACCGCTCAGGAGCGCGCTCGACGCAACCTGAGATAAATTCCAAACACGCTGAAATCGTGTGAGGAATAGGACACTCTAACCACGCTGAAATCGTGAGAAGAGATCCAAAAACAACCACTCAGGGGCGCGTTCCACGCAACCTGAGATAAATTCCAAACAAGCCGAAATTGTGTGAGGAAAAAAAACACTCTAACCACGTTGAAATCGTGAGAAGAGGTCTAAAAACAACTGCTCAGAAGCGTGCTCAACGCAACCTGAGATAAATTCCAAACACGCTAAAATCATGTGAGGAATGGGACACTCTAACCACATTGAAATCGTGAGAAGAGGTCCAAACACAACCACTCAGGAGCGCACTCGACGCAACCTGAGATAAATTCCAAACACGCTGAAATCGTGTGAGGAAAGGAATACTCTAACCATGCTGAAATCGTGAGAAGAGGTCCAAAAACAACAAATCAGGAGTGTGCTCGACGCAACCTGAGAAAACTTCCAAACACGCTGAAATCGTGTGAGGAAAAGAACACTCTAACCACGCTGAAATAGTGAAAAGAGGTCTGAAAGAAAAGAAATCAGGAGCCCGTTCCACGCATCTTGAGATATAAGAAAAACTGCTCGGGCTTGTGTTCCACACGTCCCGAGATACAACCCGCCCAAGGCCACGGTTCAAGCGTCCTGAGATACAAGAAATAGGTACGAGACTGTACCACAAATACACAATTGTAATGAAATTTTGTGCTAGATGCACAAAGTAAATGAGTGCGATAGATGCAAGTGCGATAGATGCAAAAAATGAATGAGTGCAATAGATGCACAAAGGTGATGTGATTACAGTAAATAGACAAAGCGGCTTTTAGAAAGTACCTCATGGGGTGAGTGACGATGAACCGCTCTACTCTGACGGGGATCTCCCCTTGTGTTCTTTGAACACTTACCTTCAACTCACAGTACAAAGGTTCTGAAATACTGACAAGGAGTAACCTCAGCATGTAGAAGCCACAGATGCCACTTTTCTTCCCGATCATATTCACAACTTTCCCTATTCTCTAACGGGGTGGTAGACTAGGTTGGTTCAGTATCCAAAATTGAGGCGCATACACACTACCTCAACCTATGGGGCTTCCATACAGATTTCAAGCTGGGGATACACCCCTGGGTATTTAAACCAGACTTTAGTCTCGGAAATCTCGAACCTTTGCGTTCTAGGCATCAGTCATTCGAACTCTAGTTTCCACCGTCGCATTTGGTCTCCTAGGAACTCATTACAAACACGACCGAGATGCCCCTGGCAGGGAATGATACTCAAGGAGAGCACTTATGATCGCCATTCTGGCTTGAAGTAGGCTTGAACTTGAACTTGAGGTAGAGGTACACTCACACTTCGAAGCATTGACAAGGCCTAAAGAGGTACATCCGGAGTGTAATCTCGGAACTTCCTGAAGTTGAAACACACTAAGATGCTCCAAATTTTCCCTTTTTTCTTTTGCTTTGTAGTCTAGAACCCATATAGCTTCAAATAGGTCCTTGTTCTATTGTTCTCACATGACCTGGGTTGAACCCTGCAGTTTTATGAAAGAACAAATCTTGTTTTGCAAAAATGTGGAGAATGGCACAACACTCCAGGCACAAAACAATTTATTTTTGAATTTGAAAGATGAGTTCTAAACCGGGTATTGAGCCTATGACTGACCATAGTCAAAATGACTCAACAAAGAGAAAAGGAAGGTAAAACAACCTAAACACATCTATTGACACTCAAAACGACTCAAAACAAGAATCGAGACAAACAAAACAACACACACGACACTCAGACATGTTCTAGTTGCGAGAGGCTTCTCAATTCACAAGGAGCCTATTTCTTCGGGTATTGTTTCCCACCCTTTCTTATTTGTGATTCTCACATCACTCTGGCACTCAATCTCTTGTTTTCTGAAAAAGCCATTTTCTCACTTTTTCTCTCAGCGCACATCTCTCTATTCTTCAATCTCTCTTCTTTTTTATCCCTCCCCTGGGTGGTTGATGGATAAATAGGAAGTTGTGGACTCTTGCCCCTAGTATTCTACTAGATTCTCATTCTTCCACTCGCAACAGTGAACTTCTCCCACAGAGGGGTTGCGGCGCGACCAGATGCACAACAGATCTCTAATTGACATCGATTGACGATGCCCTTGGCTTAGCTTGATTGAGGTGAGTTATCGCATGTCCCACCGGCTAGGTATTCAATTGATTAGTTCCACACATTGTGTTTTCTACGTCCTTGTTTCGGGTTAGACGCCAGTTTGGGAGTGATCGTCCCAATTGAGGGAATCGAATATCCAGCTCCATTCTAGCTCATGCTTCATGCTTGGCTTTATACCTCATTGCTTGGAGGATGTGAGAGCTTTCAACCCTTTGCTGTTAGCTTCAGTTGCACCCTTTATGACAAATGTGGTGCCCTTTCTGGCGAATAAAGTGCCCTTTCTGGCGAATACAGTGCCCTTTCTGGCAAGTACGTTGACAACCGGGAAAAGACAGGAAACCTAACTCAACTGTGCCCCTAGTTCATCATTTTGACCATTTTTTATTTTTTTGGCTTTCTACTAAAACAATTTTGATCAATATGAGAGTTAGATTAACATACTTGTTCGATTTTCTAATTCGAAATCATGCAAGTCAGGCTATGAGCATTGAAAATTTTCCTTTTCCGGGTCAAAAAAAATGGTCTAGTTTTGGAAAAATGGAGCAATTTCTGAGAAAATTAGTCAACTTCTTTAAAAACTATCAAAACTTGTTTTTACAAATGGCCACTACTCGACCAACACAGAATTTACTCTTGAGATGCACAACCTCAGATCCAAAACAATGAAAAATTGCCCCTTGTCTAAATGGCACTGCACGACACCAAATCTAGAAACAAAAAGTTGCCCCTTGTTTGAATGGCAACTCACGGCAACGAAAAGTTGCCCCTTGTCTGAATAGCGCCACAGCATATTGTAACCAATACTCATAGTGACAATCACCACCGAACACTCAGATACAGTGAAGACAAAGATGACCCGTTCAATCTCATGGACAGGACAGTTGAATTTGAAGTGTTTACGGTTGGACTTCAGAATGAAGTTGCCTACGTATCCCAAAGATGGGAATCAAGCCTTACGTAGTTCGGGGTTAAGGTACACTCGGGTATTAACCTCTCCTTTTGCGCTCTAACTTTTGCCAAGACCGCCCTTCCGGGTTTTCAACCTTGCGAGCTTTGTTTTTCTTTTCTTTTCATTTTTTTCTTTTCTTTTCTTCTTTTCATTTCTTTTTTCATTTTCTTCATTTTTTTACTTTTGTTCTTTTCTTTGCTCTAACTTTTGCCTAGGTCGCCCTTCGGGGTTATATGCAAATGGTAAATTATGCAAATGGTCTCTATAGTTTATACGATGTGTCAATTTGGTCCATATTGTTTCAATTTGCTCGATTTTTCCCCTTAATTTAACAGATTGTGTCATATTAGTCTAATAAATAATGGTTGTTAGATTTGGTGGGTGGAAAGTGAAATGATGTGTCAATTTACACTACAACATATAAGAGTTTTAGAGATCAAATTTTTTAGTCTCTAAAAGTGAAAATTTTGTTGCAAAAGACATTTAGGGACCAATTTCTATCGTCATGAGAATAGTTGCTAAAAGTAAAAAGAATCAATATAATATTGCTTTGATATTCAATGAATGAATATTACAGTGAGAATAGTCCTATTTATACAAACTCAATCTTGAACCTAACCATGACTACCTAACCTGAATCTAATTACTTAATCAAACCATAGTTAATCTCTAAAAAACTAACAACTCAATTACAACCGACTTTAGATTACACACGGCTCGACATCGTTGTGCTATGACCTTGGTCAAGAATCGATATAGTCAGTGGTCAGGCAATGCACTGTGAGCTACTATGACTATTGTGGCTTTAGCTTTAGCTTTAGCTTTAGCTTGTGGTTGTGGTAGCTCCGTGATCTGCTCTGTGAGCTGTTGTTGTGGTTGGAACTTATCATGCCCTCTCAAACTCAGGGGATTGGAAAGGACATTGAGTTTGCTTTGAAGATATTGAAATCGTGCCACAAACAAGGCTTTAGTAAAAACATCAGCAATCAGATCAGTAGTGGGAATATGACAAATATGAAGCTTCTTGGAGGCAACCCTTTCGCAGACAAAGTGATAATTGACTTCAATGTGCTTAATACGAACATGAAAAACATGATTGTTACTCATAGCAATTGCTAATAAATTGTTACACCATAAAGTAGGAACAGGAACATAAATATGAAGCTCAGCGAGCAACAAGCCAAGCCAATTGAGTTCAGTTGAAGTCTTAGCCAAAGCTTGATATTCGGCCTCTAAAGAAGAATGAGATACAGTTGGTTGTTTCTTGGCAGACCAAGAAATAAGGTTAGGACCAAGATACATACAATAACCAGTTGTAGACCTTCTATCAAGCACATCACTTGCCCAATCTGAGTTTGAGTATGCATTGAGAATAAGAGGACCAGGAGAGAAATGAAGACCATGAGATAAGGTGCCTTTCAGATACCGAAGTAATCTTTTCATAGAGGCAAAATGACTAGTCAAAGGTGTGTTCATGAATTGACAAAGATGATTGACTACAAAGGCTATATCTAGCCTAGTGATAGTAAGATATTGAAGTGCTCCTACCAAGCTTCTATAAAGAGCTAGTTAAGAAAATGGACAATTAACTGCTGAAGAAAGAGAAGTGGACTTAGTAGCCATAAGGAAAGAATAAGGCTTGCAATCACTCATACCAGCTTTGGCTAATAATTCTGAGTTACTTTTGCTGAGAAAGAACATAACCATAACAAGATTTGGTGACAGAGATATCTAAGAAATAATTGACAAAGCCGAGCTCTTTCATAGAAAAGGTAGTATGCATGTGTTGAATGAGAGAGGTAATGTAAAGAGGATCACTTCTTGTGAGAAGAATATCATCTACATATATAAGAATAATGGTGATAGAAGTAGTAGCTTTCTTGAGAAAGAGAGAGGAGTCACAGTGGCTTGGAACAAAGTGGTAAGTGAGAAGAAAAGTGGAGAAGGTAGAGAACCAAGCTCTAGGGGCCTACTTTAAGCCATAGAGGGCTTTGCTTAATTTGCAGACAAGATGAGATTGAGTAGTTTGAACAAAACCTTGAGGTTGAACCATGTATACTTCTTCTTCAAGAACACCATGGAGAAAGGCATTAGATACGTCAAGTTGCTTAATGGGCCAATCAAAATAAAGAGCAAGACATAAGAGAATTTTGATAGTTGGTTGCTTAGCTACAAGACTAAAGGTCTCATGATAGTCCACTCCTTTAGTTTGGAGAAAGCCCTTGGCAACCAGCCTTGTACCTACCTATAGTGCCATCTGAATTCTTCTTGATTCTATAAACCCATTTGCATCCTATGGTTTACTTTCCAGGTAAGAGAGCAACAAAAGACCAAGTCCCTTGTTTTTGTAAGGCTTGAAATTCTTCTAGCATAGCAGACTGCCAAACAGAAGAAGAAGCTGCTTCCTTATAATGTTGTGGCTTAAAATGATTAGTAGAAGAAAGAAGACAAGCAATGAGGGAAGAAGAAGGAAAATGAGAATTAGATCTAGTAATCATTGGATGAGCATTGGATGTAATACAAAGAAAATTAATAGAAATATTAGAAATAGGATCAAGGCACCTATTGCCTTTGATTGAAGGTTGATAACCAAGGAAAACAAATGAAATGGATCTTGGCTGGAGCTTATTAGTGGTGTATGGTTTTAGCAAGGATAACACCTACACCCAAATGATCTCAAGATCATATAATCTGGTTTGTGTTTGAACAACACCTTATAGGGAGTAAAATTATTGAGCTTGAGAGTAGGATGTCTATTGATCAAGTAGACAGCAGTGGCAAGAGCATAAAACCAATAAATCAAAGAAAGAAAAGAATGATGCATAAGAGTAATAGTAGTTTCAATGAAGAGGAAAAAGCCAAGTAAACTTGCTAAAATCATCAAAGAATAGCATATAGTACTTAAAGCCTCAAATAAAAAGAGCAAAAGGGCCCCAAACATCAATATGGATGAGAGCTAAAAGTTTATTAACAGTAGAATTAGACACACTAAAAGGCAATCGATGGCTCTTTGAAACACAACAATGTTCACACAAACTGGAGCCTTTATTAAACAAAAGTAAAAATTTGGAACCTAGATTGTGATGGGAAAGAATGAGATGAAACTTCTTAGATAAAGGATGACCAAGTCTAAAATGCCAATCGGGTGCAACTAAAGGTGTGGAACAGGAAAAACAAGCTTAAGAAGCTTGAGAAGCTGCAACAGAAATGGATGATGGTGCAGCAGAAGTGGATGAGCTGAATGGATAAAGTCCATTCGAATAGCAACCTTTATACAAGATGTTTTGAGTGCTCTTGTCCTGAATAACAAAAGAACTCTCATCAAATGTAATAGTGCAGTGATTATCCATGGCCAACTGGTGAATAGAGAGTAAATTTGAAGATAGTGTGGGCACATGAAATAGTTTTGTAAGTTGGAAAGGAAAGGAAGGAGTTGGAAGAAGGCCTTTACCAATGTGAGCAATGGAGCGAGCAAAGCCATCACCAACTACAACTTGATCCTGGCCATAGTATGGTTGATAAAATGATAGATGACTTAGATCATGTGTCATGTGATTGGTGGCTCTAGAGTCAAGAAACCAGTTAGCATTAGACTGGGGCTGAGTTGAAGATGATGCAACATATGCCTTGGACTAGGACTAAGTTGGAGAGAAAGAAGGCAGAGAAGTCTGGAAAGTTATGTCTAACCTGCACCAGCAGTCTATAGCAGTGTTGTTTCCTTTTCCATAGATTTGACAGATCACATTTGAATTTGAATTATTTGAATTATTTATAACAATATTATTGTAGCTATTAGTGTAGCTGGATTTGTCTCTCTAAGATTGTGAGCCTCTTTGATAGTGATTGATCTGTCCTCAAGATCTACCTCTATCTCTGCCTCTAAAAGAACCTCTGCCTCTATAATAGCCTCTAGGACCTCCTCGGTTAGAGTAATTACCTATGTGTGCACCATAAGTAACTGATCCTGGAAGATTTGAGGCATGTGCATGTTTAAAGGAAGACTCCACATGAATAGACTCTGAACAGAGTAAAAAACATAGTTGATCTATGGAAATGGGATCTGATCTGGTGTGGATAGCAGTCTTTGAAGCATTATACTCCTCAGGCAGTCCATTCAAGATCAAGAGAACTAAGTTTTCATCATCAACAAGAGATGATGCTAGAGCAAGTTAATTAGATAATGTCTTGAATTGATTCAGATACTCTTCCATTGCTGCTCATTTCTTAACAATTCTACTCAATTTGTTCTTTAACTGATATAAGTGAGATTTGTGATGGGAGACCTAGAACCTAGATTATGATGGGAGAGAATGTGATGAAACTTCTTAGATGAAGAATGACCAAGTCTAAAATGCCAATTAGGTGTAGCTGAAGGTGTGGAACAGGAAAAACAAGCTTGAGAAGGTGCCGCAAAAGTGGATGATGGTGCAGCAGAAGTGGATGAGCTGAATGGATAAAGTCCATTTGAATAGCAGCCTTTATACAGGATGTTCTGAGTGCTCTTGTCCTGAATAACAAAAGAACTCTTATCAAAAGTAATAGTGTAGTGATTATCCAAGGCCAATTGGTGAACAGAGAGTAAATTGGAAGATAGTGTGGGCACATGAAGCAGTTTTGTAAGTTGGAAAGGAATGAAAGGAGTTGGAAGAAGTCCTTTACCAATGTGAGCAATGGAATGAGTAGAGCCATCACCAACTGCAACTTGATCCTAGCTATAGTATGGGTGATAAAATGATAGATGACTTAGATCATGTGTCATGTGACTGGTGGCTCTAGAGTTAAGAAACCAGTTAGTATTAGACTAGGGCTAAGTTGAAAATGATGCAACATAAGCCTTGGACTGTGACTGAGTTAGAGAGGAAGAAGGCTGAGAAGTCTAAAAAGTTGTATATAACCTGTACCAACAATCTAGAGCAGTGTGGTTTCCTTTTCCACAGATTTGACAGATCACATTTGAATTTAAATTATTTAAATTATTTGCAGTAGCATTATTGTAGATATTAGTGTAGCTGGATCTACCTCTCTGAGATTGGGAGCCTCTTTGATAGTGACTGATATGTCCTCGAGATCTACCTCCATTTCTGCCTCTATAATAGCCTCTAGGACCTCCTCGATTAGAATAATTACCTCTGTGTGCAGCATAAGCAATTGATCCTGGAAGATCTGAGGCATGTGTATGTTTAAGGGAAGACTCCACATGAATAAACTCTGAACAGAGTAAAGAACAGTGTTAATCTATCGAAATAGGATCTGATCTAGTGCGGATAGCAATCTTTGAAGCATTATACTCCTCAGGCAGTCCATTCAAGATCAAGAGAACTAAGTCTTCATCATCAACAGGAGATGATGCTAGAGTAAGTTAATCAGATAATGTCTTGAATTGATTCAAATACTCTTTCATTGTTGCTCATTTCTTAACAATTCTACTCATATTGTTCTTTAACTGATACATGTGAGATCTGTAAAAAGAAGTAAACCTTTTGGCAAGAACAGTCCAGACTTCATGACTGGTTTGGCAATGAATAACAGTTGTGAAAATAGATGGAGATAGTATTGAAGTGATGCCACTTAGGAGATGAGCATCTACAGTAGTCTATAAGATACAATTTGGATTTGAAATCTCAAGATTATTTGAATCTGACACAACTGATGGAGGACATACCTCTGATTCATCCACATAACCAAGAAGCTTTGTGGCTTGCAAGATGTTCTGCAACTGGTTCTTCCAAACTATGTAATTAGATGAATCGAGCTTTGTAGAAACAAAGGAACTGAGATTGGAAATCAATAGTATGAGATTCGAAGGTAATGTTGTGGACGTAGACATCAAAGAAGAAAAAGCTACAGTTACAACTATGGTGTTTGGAGAGGCCATTGATGAGTCTCTGAAGATCTATTGCTCGTAAGAGCCTAGGGCTCTGATACCATAAAGAGAATCAATATAATATTGCTTTAATATTCAATGAATGAATATTACAATGAGACTAGTTCTATTTATGTAAACTCAATCTTGAACCTAACCATAACTACCTAACCTAAATCTAACTACTTAACAAAACCATAGTTAATCTCTAACAAACTAACAACTCAATTACAACCGACTTTTAGATTACACACGCGTTCGAGCATCACTGCGTGACCTTGGCCGCAGAATCGCAGAAGTTGTGGTGGCAACTCTGTGAGTCAAGCAGACTGCTAGGCTTTTAGCTTTAGCTTGTGGTCAGAGCAACTCTATGATCTCGCTTAGAGTCAGCCGTGGTTGTGCGAGCTGCTGCTGTGGCTGGAACTTATCAAAAGGTCGTTCCAAAAAGTCAAAAATAAGGTTTTTAGCGACAAAAATTTGAAAATGTCACTAATAAATAGACTTTTAGAGACAAAAAAATTTGGTCTTAAAATGGTTTATTTTTTAAGATAAAAAATTTGGTCCCAAAAGGATAATAATTCATAACTAATGTTCAATTTTCGTTGCTAGAAATATAATAACAACACTTTTCGCAACAAAAATATTTAGTCCCTAAAATATAATTTTGTCCTTAAATTTTAGTCTCTAAAACCTTAATTTTTTTGTAGTGTTAGTTCATGTAGCTTACACAATGTATCGATTTAATCCTTGTCAAAATCGAGCAAATTAAAATAATAGAGACCAAATTAATACATTGTACAAATTATATGGGCCAAATTAACCCATTGTTTGATTTTCCATCAATCAAACCTAACAGCCATTATTTATTGAACTAATATGACACAATCCGTTAAATTAAGGGACAAAATTGAGCAAATTGAAATAACAGAGACCAAATTGACATATCGTGTAAACTATATAGACCATTTGCATAATTTACCCTTTTAAAAAAGTTTAGAAAGTAATTTCAAAAACATTTCACCAAATATTATTATTGTTCTTATTTTTGTTTTATAAAAAGTGAAAATAAAAAAAAATGATACCAAAACAGTTAATTTCTTGAATCGAGGTCTATTCATATATATATATTTTTTTAAGAACTTTGTAAGTTGAAGGACTTTAAGAAACAAGGGAAATCAAATCGAAATTAACAAGCAATTCATGAAAGAAAAAATAAATTAACACAAGCAATCCTAATAAAGTATTTAAGTAATTATGTTTACGATAATTGTACAACTAAAGTGTCTCTTTACTTTGTTTTTTCATCTCACTACAACAAAAACACATTTTAGTGACACTATACCAGTGGCATCTTTTTAGAAAATGTCATAAAAATAATATTTAGTGGCACGTTTTTTAAAAATGTCACAAAACGACAAACATAAAAGACTCTAGTGACATTACAATAAACAAGTGCCACAACACTACAACAAAAATATTATTTAGTGGCATCATTTCAGTGTATTTTTCTTTTTTTTATACATATAAATGCTATTATAAATACATCTAATGGCATTTTTTTTATGTCATTTAACCATACATCTATTCCACTATTTGAGTGGCATTTTATTATTTAAGGCTGTCAGTAGAAATAAATTTTGTTGCAATTTTTAAAATTAAAATAAAATTGAGTAACATTTTATTTATTTAAGGTTGCCAACACAAATAAAATTTAATGGCATTCTAGAATTAAAAATATAAAATATAAAAGGCTATTGAGCGTTGCCATTGCAATCCTAAAATTAGACTTCCACTTGGGAACTGACTCACAAAAAGAAGGGGAAAAATCCTAGGGTTTGCAAGTGCTTATGTTCAGGGAAAATCCTAGGGTTTGGGTTTCAATGAAATTGACTTCTCTCTACTCTCTCTATCTTTGATCGACATTGGCTTGATCACCACAACCCAAATCATTAACTCTCACTCTTCTCACAGACCTGACTCACATTTGCTCTATCAGGTAATTAATCTTTCTCTCTCTCTCTCTCTCTCTCTCTCTCTCTCTATGTACACATACATATATTCATAAGCCATTGACTCTTTATTCTATTGAAGGAAGTAGAATCACAAAAAAATAAATAAATAAATAAATAATTAGGGATTGAACTCCAGAAAAGCTCTGATTTGTTCAAATTATTATTCTTCTATGGTTTGAGCTTTTGAGGGCGCAAAGTAGGCCCTTCACATTCTTTGAGACAGTTAAAATTGATATAAATTGTATGTGTTCTATACTTCTTGAGAATTTGCTATCCTTATCATAGTAGTAATTTTCACATTCACTCATCATCTTCCTTCTTACTTTAATTTATGTCTTTGTATTTTGTATAAACCATTTGTTTTGTCAATAGTTATACTTACTACTTGTTCAATCAAAATACAATTTTGATTGTTTTTTCCTCCTAAATATGCAGGGCATACTGTTGAATGTTCCATTGGAGAATTAGCTCAGGCCATGGTGGTAATGTCCTAATATTTTAACAAGTCATCTAGAGTATGATGTTGAATAGTGATAGTGTTAAATGCCTTGTTACCTATAGTACTACAACTTAACATGCCTACCATCTAGCAACTAATTTGATTGTTATATATAATACTACTAACACTAATGCCCTATCGTTTTGATTACCAATAGCAACACTACAATCTTACTTGGAGCATCTGTCACCTTCTAATTCTATGCAGTTTCAATCTATTCTTGATGAAATGAATAGTTGTTTTCTTTAATCAAGAGAAAAGCATAAAACCAAGCAAACTTAAAATATTTATTGCTTATTATGTGTGTTTGTCTATAGATATCCATTTATAAATGTTGATGAATAGATATATACAGGTTTTCAGCAACCCAATTTTGAATGTATATCTATACAGCATCAGAAACATTTGAATATATATGATTACTAGGCTGATTAACAATGGTAGGATATCTATATAGCTACCATTGTTAATAGAAACTTTTTTCTTTTTTTTTTCATTCTTTAAATATGATTGTTTAATTTTTATACATCACCTTTTTTTTTTCCCCAAAAATGTTATACTTCCAACAAGTTTGTATTCTTCATTTGGCTACAAAAATTGTTCACGTACGTATCAATGGTAGTTTCATGCACATTGGTTTCATGGGCTTGGTGGTTGTATGTGCATAAGTTGTCTTGCAAGTGTTTGATAGAATGTCCCAATGAGTCTATCTTGCAAATGGATGAATGTGTTTGACTAATAGGAAAGTAATTTACTTTATTATTTGTTAGTAGTAGTCATTCTCGGTCGAGAACAATTATTACGTAGTGTCACATGGCATTTCCATGTGAGATCAAATACCAATCACTAGTTGCCACCCTCATGTTGTTAGCCAAAATATTAACATAAATGTTATGGCCAGCCCCATAATGTAAACTAATCATGTTCGAATAATGTAACACATAGAAATAACCTACATGACACCCAATAATTGTTTCTTGGGTGAGCAAGTTGTAGACACCCCATTTTTGACCGTCCTTAAGACTCGGACGTCATCGCTTGTGCACTCGATGATTATGATTGCATGTGTTCGTTTTAAGTGCTCGAAATCCTCGGCAAAGTGCCCTGCCTTTAAGCCTTGAAACCTCACCTGTTTTGTACCTTGTTTGGTATTTCTTGCTTGGAACTTTTGGTGACCTGTCGGCCACCACCATAAGCTGTTGGCCATGGATAATAGTTGTCGGCCAGAGGTATGGCCGACGGCCACCAATGCTTTTTCTAGATATTTGTTGACAACAGCTACTGTTAGCACATTGAGTCGCATCTCTACACGTGTATGGTGGGGTGTTTCTAAGCTTAAGGAGTGTTTTTCTATAAATATGGGGGTTTCTCCCCCATTTTGGGAGGTTAGCAATTTTGGAACAAAATTCTTCCTCTCTCTCTAGATTCCTCTCTCTCTCTCTCTCTCTCTCTCTCTCTCTCTTACAATTTTGTGCTTTGTAGCTAGTTTTCTCTACACTTTTGTATACACTACCTTGATCAAAGTTACTTCTATTTGAGCTGAGATTCCTTGAGACTTGTTTTGAGCTCTAGCAAGTGGTTTTAGCTTGGATTTCTGCCTAGAGTTGTTCTTTGCTTCAAGAGGTAGCTTACTTGCTTTGTTCACTTGTTAAGTATACTTGTTTTGCCATCTATTTTAATTGTTTTTGGCCTGGTTTTGAACTATAAAAACCTCTATTTTTATGACTTAAAAGTGGTGGTTTGAGCCTTTTTTTAGTTAGGAACGATTCACCCTTCTTGCTTACTAGTTTGCTAAGCTTTTGTGCCGTTGTTCATTACTTTCAAATCAAATTTTTTCGGCCTTTTAACCACTTAATTTCAGAGGTTTTTTAGTGGCCAAAAACTTATTTTAACGTCCAAAATTAGAGGGGTTAGCCTCCCCTCCTCATGTCTTGTTTGCGTGCCTAGTTAGCTTCAAATGTTGGCATGTTTTTCTAGCCTAACTTAACTTGAGTTCAACATGTTTTAGTCTCTAAAATAACCTATTTTGGCTCTGTTTTGGACTGGTTAGTTTGTTTGAGTCTTGTTTTGCATGGTTGTAGTGTTAATTTCTTCACTAGTTTAGTGTTTTAAGGCTTTAACTCTCATTGGTGTAAGTTGGTTGCATGTTTTAGTGCTTTTATCATTCATTTCCAGCACTTAATCACTTCTGTAATCCCTCTCAATTCTTCGCTTTTGATTTTCTTTGAAAGTGGTTTCAAACCACTTGTTTGCCTAAGTGTGAGATACTACACCTAATGGTTTAATCCCTTGGGGGGTTCATTACCAACAGTGTAATGCCTCTTTCATGCCTAAAGCAAGTTATGGTTTGAGCCCTCTTTCCATTAGAAGGCACTCACCAATGGACTAATCAATTAAAGAATGACTTGGTGATTAAAATGAGTAAACAAAATTGACAAGTAAAAGAGGCAAGATAAGCATCTCTTTGTGTTGCATTGTATGTGTTCAAACCGGACGTTAGTTTGAATACAAAGAAAATGGAACATTTTATACTCAAAAGTGATGACATGTGCCATTTTTCTTGGTCACCATTACCTTTAATCATGCATGATAGGGTGGTGGTCATTTTTGTCTTGTTTGTGCATTTATTAAACTTGTACAAACTTGGTCCCATATCCATCATGCATGGAAATTGCTTGATTGATGGTTAGAAGGGCCACGAGTTTCTCTCCTTTGAGTTTGTGAGATGATAAGAAGGGTAAACAGTATAAACAACCTGTGAGAATAGACTGTTTTGCTTTGTTTTGCTCTCTATTGCAGTATGGAAGTGTCCAACCAGCAGTGGCCAACAGCCACCACCAGTGGCTGACCGGCCCCCATTGGTAACCGACCGGCCCCTTGTTCCTCTTGTCGGCCATCAGTGATTTTTGCACAATGTGATGGTAAGATGAAGCAGAGGTGTTCTAAAAGTTGGCAGAATTTTCAGTGATCAAATGTGCAAGCAAAGGCTTGTAACAGTACGACAGTGGCTTTTCGGGTGGAAACCGAGCATGCATAATCCTCCCTCGCTTTCCCGGATTAGCTAATTAGTTTAATTAGCATTAGATCAAATACGTGTTGCAATTAATTAGTTGTAGCTAATTAAGAGTTTGTAATAATTAGTTAACTAGACTAGTTATTTAATTTCGGTTTGTAATAATTAGTTAGCTTAATTAGCGTAGCTAGTTGGTTAGCTTATTCATTCAGACCCTCCTTCGCGAGGGTGTGATATTGTAATAAGTGTGTGTGTGTGTGTATGTCTTCCAACCCTACGTCTTTCTCATTTTTATTTAACCTCTTTCAATGGTTAGTTTAGGGACATATTTTAATTAGCATACCTTATGCTTTATGTTTGCATCCATTCATTAGTATTGCATGCACCGAGGCTCGGCGCATCATTGAAACAGCATTGCAATTTCAATTCTTATTTGAATGCGTGTTTAACCGCATGTTGTTCAAATCGATCCATATGTCATATTAGTAGCCGAGCCTATTAATTGCATTATCGCATGCGTTGCATTAGACACTTAACATTGTTAGGAATCATGCATTTTTCTAACTTATGTTTTCCTAGTTTTGAGTACTATGTGAGTTTTATGCTTTAGCATACTCTCATGAATGTGAATGTTGCCGTGATTAGCATGCTTGCCATGAGGCTTAAATGCTAAACTGCTCGAATGCCTATGGATGAAGGCTTGTTGTTTGAATTGGAATAATTCAACAAATGTAAGTTTTAAGCCCACTTTGTTTGGTGGAAAAATCGCATCTTTAAGCCCACTTAAGGTGGCAAATTCAAATCATTTTCACAAGCACACATGAGTTGAATTGTTACAAATTGAGCAAACTAGTCTATAATTGCTTGTGTGCATCACATAGTAATGCTAGTTTAATAACCGCAATAAGAATACATAATGTTTATAAAAAATCATATCATGATTAGTAGAGGTCAATCTTTGATCGTGAAAGCGAGTGCTCAATTCATGACATTCCCCTCTTGTACCTAAGTTCCCGAGCCGAGGCAACTTTGGTGATGACAGACACGTGACCTTCGGCATGAGTCAGGGTTTTCTAAATTTCTCCAAAACAAAATATTTAGGTGGCAACTCTGTATCTGGCAAAATAGTCCAATTTTGGCATTATTTAATTTAAAATCAATTTTCTAAAAAGATTTGCCGGATTTGGACTCTTTGGTGTTTATCAGTTCACATTGCACTTGTGAAACTAGATTCAGAACCGCGGGAGTCCAAACTGTGAGGCCTTTCTTTCAAATCTTCCGAAAGGGGGCGTGGAAAAAGGCGAGTCTACACAAGTCTCTTTTCTCTTGTTCTCTACACTTTATTGCCTGAAGTGTCATAATAGTAACTACTAACAAAAATCGTAAACTAGTTTTGGGGAAAACATTTGTGTAAAAATAGAGGTTAATGATATTGAAAATTTATCATGTAAATTACCATGAGAAATTAAAGACAATCAATCATGGTTTCCCATACATGTTTAAGCAAAGGGTAATACATAATGGTTGTGATTAAAGTAATTAGTGTATTTTTTCAAGTAATGCATTTCCTTTCCATATATTTCTTTATTATTTTACTCATGAATTTTCTTTATTAACGGTAGAGTTGACTTTGGTGCAGGTGCTTCAAAAGTAATTAGTGTATTTTTTCATTAATGGGTATTATCTTAAATGATTTCTATGCTCTATCACAATAACCAAATTATTCCTAGGGATGAGAAGCCTGAAAGACTTATAAATCTCATTTTCATTGTTATTTTTCATTGTAAAGAAGGTGAATTTTTTGTTTTTGTATTTTTTGTTTTTTTAACAAAGAAGGTGAAGCACTTGTTCTGTTATGTTTCGTGAAACAATTGGGATAAGTATTTGGTTCACATGAATTTGAATCTTTGGGTGTTTGGTTTATTAATTTATGTTGCTTTTGTTTTGTTTATTTAATTCTTTCTTTTTTCTTCTTTCCCTTTTGTAATATATATTGAAACCAAAGGCAACATGTTATCATCAGAGCATGGAAAATATAGATTCAAAACAATATCTTAAAATGTATGAACTCTCTCTCTCTCTCTCTCTCTCTATATATATATATATATATGTACGTGTGTGTAAAGCCTTCATGTTCTATTGATCCTTGATTTAGGTAATTTTTTTCTTAAGGTTAAGGGATAATCTATCATGCTATATTAAGTAACTTGGATTCGCTCCAAAGCCTTTGACATCTTGCTTCATATTATGACAGAAAATAGAAGAAACTAGCTTTGATTCAAGCATGGGAAGAAAATGAAAAACCAAAAGAAGGGTGTAGTGTAATTCCTTTTCTCTTTTTTCCTTATGTACAATTCATTTTGTGGTGGTGCTATTAGCTTCTTTCATTTCATTGTTTTATCATATATCAATTTGCAGCATAATTGGAAAGTATCTTATATACTAATGTTGGTGAGTTACTATAAAGTATCTTCTATACTATATATCCACTAATGATTACTAATATGAATTCAAGAGAAGGGATTTACTTGTGATATATTGAGCTCTTTCTATTTGTTTTTAATTTTGCTTTTTAGAGAGTATTTTTTTTTCTTACTTGCTGATTTTTGCTTGTATTGCAGTGCGTCATCATCAAAACATTTGAAGAGTATATTTATGAGACTCCATTCTAATTTGTATAGACAATTCTATGAGGTTGATTCTAGCAATTACAAGGAACTTATAAGAACTTGATTTGGGCATTGACTTCCACAAATATTATTGAAGTACTATAGCAATACACGCTTTTCATGAATATGAAGATTCCTTTTTTTTTTTTGGATATGTAAATATTTATTTGTTTAATTTTTGTTTCTGATATTATGATAATGATATTGACTTTGTTAAAATAGGAACAATGTTTTGATTTTATTTTATTAGTAAAGAATAATATTGCTATATTTGTGTCAATTGTAATTACATTTAATAAATGAAATTTTATTTGTTTATCTTACAAACCAAAATATCAATGGAGTGAATGTTGTAAAACAATTATTTATTTATTTTTGTTTTGTTTTTCAATTTATCTCCATTTATGGCACAAATGAATGGTGAAGCATTGCCACTTTGATCTGTCACTAAAAGTTGGATCTAGTGGCATTTATAAGAGTTGTTAAAAAAATTAATTATGGCATAAGAAGAGCCATTAAAAAAGTATATAGTGGCATTTTTTTAATTGTAAGTCTTCTTTAATATCGCTTGGTACTGTCATTAATATTGTCTACGATGACATTAAAGTGTTACTAAAAGGTTTTAGCCTTCATGGTGTAGTGGCACTTAAGTGCCACTAATATCTACCGTGGCATCGATATAAATGCCACTTGTTTAAAACACCACAAAATTAAAAAATGTCACTGAAAAAATAGTTTTGTGGCACTTTCAAGTGTCACTAAACTAAGAAAATGTTGTAGTGCCTGTACTTTTTCATTATAATATTTCCACTGTTGGGCAATGCAACTTCATAGGGAGCTGGCTCTCATTCATGAAGGTTTTATTGAAAGCATATTTAGAGATTCTAAAAAGGGTTTATAAATTTATATAAAGTTGATAATTGTTCAAGTGATTATATTCTATACAGATGATCTTCAACTTTTTTAGCAAGGTATAACTGTGCAAGTCGCATGTGGTGGCACTACAACAAAAAAGGCCTTTGGTGACAGACTGATTTTGTCTCCAAACATCAAATTTTCATCACTAAAGTGATCTGCAACGAAAAAAATTTGTCACCACGTTCGTGGCCTATACGTCGTCGCTGAAAGTTCCTGGTGACGAAAAACAGTTTCGTCGCCTATTTTTCATTTTTGGCAACGATATGTTTCGTCTCCAAATATTGAATTTTCCGTCCTTTAAAATATCAATTTTGTCACCAAAACTAAATAATATTTTATTTTAATTGTTTTTGGCGACGAAATATTTCGTCACCAAATATATTTTAGTGACGAAAGTTTTCCTCACCAATGATATGGACTAAGGTCACAAAAAAATTTGTCACTAAAATGAGCAAAAAATAAAATTATTCAATGACAAAAAACATTTTGTCACCAAATATTTAAATTTAGAGACGAAATATTCAACAAATGTGATGAAATTATTTGTTTCGTACTATATCAATAGTGACAAAATTATTCCTCATATTTTTTGAAAACTAATAGCGATATTTTTTATTTCGTCACTAATAAAAATTAAAAAATTTGAAAATGGAGGTACTATTTTCTTCCGAATTTTTTTCTTTTCAGTAACAATTCCCTGCGCATTTCAATAACCTGTTCAATAAAATATCTGTTACAAATCAATAAAAAAATATGTTCATTTTCATAAACATCACAATCGAATTTCAGCACTATCCACAAAAATACAATATGAACTGCATGCAGATTATAAACATGTCTCCTAATATCCACAAAAAACGTCTACTAATATCCACAAAAATATAATATCAACCGCATCCGAATTACCAAACACATCTCCTAATATCCAACAAAAACATGTCTACTAATTTCAACAAAAATAAAATATCAAGGGCAGATTATCAAACATGCCCGGTAATACCAACAAAAATATAAAATTTACAACACAACCAAAAGACATGTAAGGTAATATGAACAAAAACACAAAATGAGCTGCCATCTGCCCTCCAAATTACCAAACATGTCCATATCAAATCTCGAATCTACAAACAAAAAAAAAAGAAACACAAAAAAAAAAATAAATAAATAAAAGTTAGACAATTATTATCTTATCAATAAAATATACAATTTAACATGCATTTTTCGAATTAGTTTTCAAATTGGGAGTCCCGTGCTAGTTTCGTAAGTTTCCACAACTCACATTGGTTCCTCTCGAGGTGTTTGAGGTGCTACCCGGGCTGTCTCGTCATTGTTGCACGATTTCAGCCTCCGATGGCCTATTTTCAAGCTTAAGTGTGAAAAAGTGCATTTTTCGACTTAGTTTTCAAACTGGAAGTCCCGTGCTAGTTCTGTAAGTTTCCACAACTCACATTGGTCCCTCCTAAGATGTTTGACTTGTTCCCTGGGCCATCTCATGGTTGTTGTATGATTTTGGCCTCCGATGGCCTACTTTTCAAGCTAAAGTGTGAAAAAGTACATTTTTGGACTTAGTTTTCAAACCGGGAGTCCCGTGTTAGTTTCGTAAGTTTCCACAACTCACATTGGTCCCTCCCGACGTGTTTGACATGTTCCCCAAGCCATCTCATGGCTGTTGCATGATTTTTGCCTCCGGTGGTCTATTTTGAAGCTTAAGTGTGAAAAAGTGCAATTTTGGACTTAGTTTTCAAACCGGAAGTCCCGTGCTAGTTCCGTAAGTTTTCACAACTCAAATTGGTCCCTCCTGACATGTATGACGTGTCCCTCAGGCCGTCTCGTGGTTGTTGCACGATTTTGGCCTCCGATGGCCTATTTTGAAGTTTAAGTGTGAAAAAGTACAATTTTGGACTTAGTTTTCAAACTGGGAGTCCCGTGCTAGTTCCGTAAGTTTCCACAACTCACATTGGTCCCTCCTGAGGTGTTTGAGGTGTTCCCCGGGCCGTCTCGCGGCTGTTGCACAATTTTGGCCTCCGATGGCTTAGTTTCGTAAGTTTTCACAACTCACATTGGTCCCTCCCGAGGTGTTTGACGTGTTCCCCGGGCCGTCTCATGGCTATTGCATGATTTTGGCCTCCGATGGCCTACTTTTTAAGTTGAAGTGTGAAAAAGTACATTTTTCAACTTAGTTTTCAAACCGGGAGTCTCGTGCTAGTTCCGTAAATTTTCACAACTCACATTGGTCCCTCCCGACGTTTTTGACGTGTTCCCCAGGCCATCTCGTGGCTATTGCACGATTTTGGCCTCCGGTGGCCTATTTTGAAGCTTAAGTGTGAAAAAGTGCAATTTTGGACTTAGTTTTCAAACCGGAAGTCCCGTGCTAGTTCCGTAAGTTTCCATAACTCACATTGGTCCCTTCCGAGGTGTTTGATGTGTTCCCTGGGCCGTCTCATGGCTGTTGCATGATTTTGGCCTCCAGTGGTCTATTTTTAAGATTAAGTTGTGAAAAAATGTATTTTTTGACTTAGTTTTCAAACCGGGAGTCAGGTGCTAGTTCTGTAAGTTTCCACTTAAAAGAATCTAAAAACAAAAACACATTTGAATGTTGAAAAGAACACCTTAACTACACTAATAATTTTAGAACATAAAATTCACGTAAGGATGAAACTACACATTATAAACTCCATTTTTACAAACCCAATGAATTCAAATTCAAACGTTTCTTTCTTTATCTATGTTATTGCTATCATTTAAGTCATAAGAAGAGAACTCAATACTATAAGGATTGTATTGTGTAACTTGTATATGAACTCAATACTTCAAACCGCAATACTTTTTGTATATGATAGTATATGAGTAATCCATATTTTAGTAAAAAAACAACCACGCATTCGCAAGACACCATGACCATTTTATATTTTCTATGGTACATTCTAACAAGTTAGACCATGATACCAAAACCATGAACTTGAAAATGGTTACAACTTACAAGGGTCAGAAAGAAAATAGCATTCCAGCAATTCTCACATAGCCAACATTTTAGCTGTCTGACAGGGTAGTGCACCAATTAATGTATTGCAATTTAAATTAAAAACAGGTTAAAGCATACATCTTACAATAATACAAGTATTTGCAGTAGTGATTCAATCATTGTCTATAAAGGCCAAGCAACGGCTTCCCTCTCTCCTCAACTCTCTTCCTTGCAACCTCTCTTTTTTTAAGTGCAGCTGCTTCCTCTTCAGATAAAACCTTGGGCTTTTCATCTTGCCTCTTTCTCTTGTTAATAGTGAGAGATGGAGGAGCACCTTTAATAGATCTCTTGGGATTCAGAGGCGCAGAGACAACTGGCCCAGTTAGCGCTCCATTCTGAGATTTTGCAGCGCCTTTGTTTTCCAAAGCTGATCTACCCTCTAAAGCTGACAATGGCTTTTTCAAAATGGGATTTTTTGAAACTAAATTTGAAGAAGCTCGAGATGCAACAAATGCCTCTTCTCGTGTCACCCACCGCCCTGTTTCATTTCAAACAAGTAAATACTATTATAAGAACACATAACCAAGAAGTATATTTTGGGAGGAGCAACATAAAAATGACTCAAGTAAATCTATTTGTACACTCAATACCTAAAGCATCAGTGTAGTAGAAGCCAAAGTTTGGATCATAGAAACAACCAGTATTTTGATTACAGTAATAGCCTGAAGAGCTGTTATACACCCACTCTGCCATCATGCCAAGCAACATCATTTAGTGTTAAACAATACTATACTAAAATCAATAAAATTCACAATTTGCTTGTTAAACATTCAATACTTTCTTTGTTAGGATTCTGGTTAAGGACTTTCATTTAGCCCACTCAATAAACCTGATCAAGTGCAAAATCAAAGTCAAACAAATTTATACCAATATTTGAATGGGAAAGAAAAACATTAAATTACAATCATGAATAAGATTTTACCAAACAAGCACATCTATAATCCAGCCATATCAAGACAGTACTTGCAAAACTCTCTATTTAAAATCACAATTTATTAAATCCACATTCTAGAAATGCCACCAACCCAAGGAATGAAAAACCATTTTAAAGTGCCTTATATGGCTTTAAATAACAGATGCAAGATCAGAGTTGTAAGAATCAAGCACAAAGGTTGTTGCATTTGCTTAGAGCTCAAGAATACTCCCACCAATTGGCCCCATCCAGCTTTGTTTTTTAAGAAATTTAGCCACAATTGAGCCTGTTAATTAATAGCTTCATCTGAAATCCATCTCTGCCTAAGAACCGTACAATCCTAGGCTTGATAATGCAAGTTATTGATTATAACATATTCCAAAATCCAACTTTATTCAACTTTGTTCCTTAATGTTACCTCTCCAAAGAATTCTTTGAAAGGTAATTTCTTACGGATTGAGCCA
Source organism: Camellia lanceoleosa (assembly GCA_025200525.1). Lineage (NCBI taxonomy): Eukaryota > Viridiplantae > Streptophyta > Magnoliopsida > Ericales > Theaceae > Camellia > Camellia lanceoleosa. Next base: position 36,472,858 of record CM045769.1, on the reverse strand, counting down.
TTACAGCTACATGATGCCTACCACAACTGTCCATGAGCCTAGTCATGTTAATCCCAGTATTGGTCAAGCCTGGATGAGTGATAATCTAACTCAAAAAATTAGTTGAGCTCACAAGCTCATTTGCTGGAGAAGAAGCTGTAACAAGCTTTTTGGATAGCTGATCTTGAGCTTCTCAAAGTGCAGCTCAATTAGTTTAACAAGAAAAGAATTATGTCTACCTAAAATAGATTCATAATCATACAAACTGCCGCAAGATAACTGTAATACCCCGACCCTCATATCTGATTCTGCTGTCTGTATAATTCCCTATTCTGTGTCTTTGAATGTTATTGTGAAAATCTATGTGGAAATATAGTAAAAGAGCATGGAACTTAGAGATATGAGTTTCTATCTGTTGAATTAGAACGTATCTGTTACACTTGATTACTTAAAATGGAAATTGAGCATCTTAGAGATTTAATTTGCAGAAGTTGATTTGATATTTGTATCCTACATGATTTTTAAGCAATAATGGGATGTTCTGTGAAATTTTAATTTCGGCACCATAAAGCGATTGATTTTCGTCTTTTATGCTCTTATATATATTGCTATATCTATGTTTAAGACTTGTGGGACTTGTGATCAAAACGTGGGACTCTAAGAGGGAGAGAAGAGAGAAACGTGGGTGAGCAATTGGGGGAAACTTGTGGTTCACCAAGGGAAGCTAATCAATTGATAGAATTGAAAGAGGCAAGTTAAGGTAACTCAATTCCCTTGTATAACTCTTCAAGAATTTTAACCCATGTTTGTGTTGAGTTCATGGATAAGAATGTTTGATTCATTAGGGGTTTTCACTTATTGAGCATGTTGACACTACCTTGAGTGTTGTATGAATCTATACTTCAAATCCTTGATTTTGAATCATCTAATCTTGCATATATGTTGATTTTGGGTGGTATGTTTAAAGAACTTGAAGTTAGATTGAAATTTGTGAGAGTGTTAGCTTGTTGAAGCCTTTAACTTGGTTCAACTTGATGTGATTAAGCTTTAATCCATGTTATGGTGTTGTTAAGTGGCATGTTTGCATGAATTTTACCCTTGATTGCATGAAAAATTGGGTTTGAATGATGAAATTTTGGCTTAAGATCGGGCTGCCCTGAATCTGGGTAGTCGTCACTCCGAGCGGTCGAGGCGCTTCGGCGTGAAAATGCACCTTCCAAGCGGTTTACGAAATTTACCTGTCGCTCGGCGGAGAACTTACGCCGAGCGTGAAAATCGACCATCGATATTTTTGGTAGCACTACTTTGTCATTTCGGACAAAGCTACGCCGGCGAATCTTTTTTGATGAAAACTCTGTTTTGTTCAGTTTTTCATGCTTGACTCTTTGGTGCTATTAGAATGTTTTTCGATGAGTTTGTGATAGTGATATGACATATGGAATGGTGATAAGGATTTAAAAGGGAAGGATACTAATTTATCAAGATATTATGTGCGGGGCACACTCGAGAAGAACTAGTACGCCCTAACGTTGTGAGTAATAGTGCATTACATACATATTTATGTATACGTTACGTAAGACATAATTGTAAATTATGTAATGATGCAGGAATGCAAAGTGGAAACCATATTCGTATACTTGTGCCGAAGGCTATCATTGTGCCGTAAGGCTACATGTCTTAAGGCTACCCGAGTCGAAAGACTATCGGTCTTAAGGCTACTGAGTCGAAAAGACTATCTGTGCTTAAGGCTACGAGTCGAAGACTATCTCGTGCCGCATAAGGCTACATTGTGCCGCAAGGCTACTGTTGTGCCATAAAGGCTATCTGCGCCGCGAGGCTATCTGGGCCAATAGGCCAATCTGCTATCTCGGTGTTTGATTTGATACATATACTACTGTACATTGTGATTTTATTACTACGCACTACTATTCACTGAGCTTGTCTCATTCTGTAATTTTGCGATCAGAGGAACCAGCTTGAGGAGCCGATCTAGTACACTTCATGCACTTTGTCAGCCTAAGGATTACCAGGCACTGGAGGAAACCCTTACATAGTAGATCAGTTTTCTAAATGTAATTTTTGGTATCCACATCGCTGGTTAGGGTTATGTATTTATTGTTTTGTATGCCTAAAACCTGGGCTGGATTGTAAATGTTTATGTAACTTCTTTTGTGTGCATGCTACGTTATGTACAATGTAAGATGGTCCTGGCTTGTTGATAGGTGCTCAATGGATATTTCTAGATGTCGTTTTAAATTTTATGCTTCCGTTCAGGCCCCCAATGAATACCATACAGGTTATTCTGTCTGTTTCTGCTTTAGTCATGCCCAAACTTATAGGGGCTGGGTTGGGGTGTGACAAGTGGTATCAGAGCACGAGTTGCTATCTCACACACGGATCCATTGAGCGTTAGGATGTCTAGTGTAGCAGGCATCAAACAGGAAAGTAGGAATGATAGCAACGTGATATGATTTCTGCTGCTGACACCAATGCTAACAATTTGACTTCCTTGTACACCTTTGTGTATGGTATAATGATTTGTTTTGTAGACTATGGTGAGAACAAGGGCTGATGAGCCAGAAGATGCTACCTCGGTGCGGTTGGATAGGATGGAAAGAATGATGAGAGATATGGTTTGAAACTCTCGACAACAACAAAGAACAACAACCTCGTACCGCCACTTGATTACCCCCATTGTAATGCAAGATATTCACGCTGAGGATCGTACCATTACACTTACACGGGAGTTTAAAAAGATGAAACCACCTTCGTTCAAAGGAGGAATTGAACCGATGAAGGCGGAGGCATGGGTGCTAGGGATAGAGAAACTATTCGAAGTCTTTCCTTGTACTGAAGTTCAGAAAGTGCAGCTTGCCGCTTTCACACTTGAAGAAGAGGCGCGGAGGTGGTGGATGCTTACCAGAACAATGCATCCTGAGTTGACTTGGGACAGGTTCTTGGTGTTGTTCTATGATAAATATTTTCCTCAAAGCATGCGAGACAAGAAAGTAACTGAGTTTGAAACGTTGAGACAAGGAAACAAAAGCTGTGGTAGTACGAAGCCCGGTTGCGAACTAGCTCGGTTTGCACCTCAGATGGTAGACACAGTACAAAAGCGCGGAAATTCGAGGAGGATTACGGAATGCCATTCAGGATCGGATCAATGTGTTGAAGTTACCGCGACGTTGATGTCTTGGAGCGGTCATCATCGCAGAAGGAAATTTGGCTACTCAGACTCGGATTTCTGAATGGAAGGGGAAGAGGCAAAATACTCAATGGCCTAAGGGATCAACCATTACGCCAAATAAAAAGCAGAATTCGGGAAACTTCACCAGTACAACATCTCAGAATTCGACTCCTGAGTGTCAGGAATGCGGGTTGAAACATCGTGGGGTTTGTCATCGGTTGACTGGAGCTTGTTTCCGGTGTGGAAAAACAGGACATTTGATTAGGGACTGTCCACAAAGGAATCAACAACCCGGTAGTAAGGCCGCCACAAGCTCACCGGGTCTACCGACTCCTAGTGCCAAATCCATTGTCAAACCAAATAATCACAAGGACACCATGAAGCAAGGTAGGGTGTTTGCGTTGGTTCCGGGAGATATACAGAATGCAACAACAGTAGTGTCAGGTACATTTACAGTTTATGGCCACTCTGCTTATGTTTTGTTTGATTCTGGCTCTACCTACTCTTTTGTGTCAAAGCAATTTGCAAAGAACTTAGATACACCTGAAATAGAATTAGCCTATGTGTTGTGTGTTACATCGCCTATGGGGACTTCCTTGATCTGTACTTCTGTCTATCCTACTTGTGAAATTCTCATTGGAAATGCTCGTGTATATGCTAATTTAGTCCCACTTGATATGATTTCATTTGATATTATTTTGGGGATGGATTGGTTGGGAGAATACGGGGCTACCATAGATTGCCTGATGAAACAAATTAAATTCCACCCTCCGGGTCAGTTAGAAACTATTTTCCAGGGTCAAGAAGTGACATCACCACCATATGTGATCTCTGCAGCTAAGGCTTATAAATTGATTCAAAAAGGATGTCGGGGGTATTTGTGTAATGTTCTGGGAGGCCCAGTAGAGAATGAAGATGTTGATACGATTCCGGTCGTTTGTGACTTTCCGGATGTCTTCCCAAAGGAACTGCCGGGAGAGTTAGTGGACCGTGAAATAGAGTTCACAATTGATGTGTTACCTGGAACTCAACCCATCTCTAAAACTCCGTATCGAATGGCATTAGCTGAAATGAAGGAATTGAAGGGTCAACTTCAAGATTTACTGGATAAAGGGTTTATTCGTCCAAGTGTCTCTCCCTGGGGTGCACCAGTCCTGTTTGTGAAAAAGAAAGACGGGACACTTCGGTTATGCATAGATTATCGGGAGCTTAATAAAGTAACAATCAAAAACAAGTATCCTTTACCGAGAATTGATGATTTATTTGATCAGTTACAAGGGGCACAGGTTTTCTCTAAGATTGATTTGCGGTCCGGGTATCATCAATTGAAAGTCAAAGCCGAAGATGTCGAGAAGATGACCTTAGAACCCTTCTGGTCATTATGAATTTTTGGTTATGCCCTTTGGGGTTACAAACGCAAAGACATTTATGGATCGATGAACCGAGTTTTCAAACCTTATCTGGATGAGTTTGTAGTGGTCTTTATAGATGACATCCTTATTTACTCGGGAACGTAGAAGCTCATGAGAATCATCTTTCGAATCCTCCAAACTCTCAGAAAAAGAAGGCATGCATAAAACTGAAGAAGTGTGAATTTTGGCTACATGAAGTGGCATTTCTGGGTCATGTCATAACTAAAGAAGGAGTTACTGATGATCCATGTAAGATAGAGGCAATAGTAAACCGCCAACCCGACTAATGTAAGGCGCGCAGTTTTATGGGACTAGCGAGGTTATTATCGGAGATTTGTCCAAGACTTTTCTAAGATTCTTTGTACCACTTACGCAGCCTAACGAAGAAGGGCATTGCGTTTGAATGGATTTGAGCCGAGAGAATTTGCTTTCCGGGAGTTAAAAACTAAGTTAACTACCGCCCCGATTCTTGCATTACCATCTGGTAACGAGGGATTTGTAATTTATAGTGACGCCTCACATAAGGGACTGGGTTGTGTTCTTATGCAGAACGGAAGAGTTATCGCCTACGCCTCTCGCCAGCTTAAACCCCATGAGAGAAGTTATCCCACACATGACCTTGAATTGGCGTGATTGTCTTTGCGTTAAAGATTTGGCGACATCTGTATGGGACTTCTTGTGATATTTATACTGATCATAAAAGCCTCAAATACCTCTTCACCCAAAAGGAGTTGAATATGCGCCAACGGCGGTGGCTAGAACTTATTAAAGACTATGATTTGCAGCTTCACTATCATCCTAGCAAAGCGAACACGGTAGCAGACGCACTCAGTCGGAAAAATATGGGAAAACTGGCAAGTCTATTGACAGAAAATAAAGAATTGATAGGGGACCTGAATAAGATGGAAATTGACTTAATACTACGGGCAAAGAGCAACAATAAGCAATGATGGCTCAAGGCACTCTTGGAAGAGATCAAGCTACGTCAAATGGAGGACGCCCTCAAGAAAATATGTAGTGAAATGGAGACAAAACCAAGACGGGATTTACTTTGACCAATTCGTACTTAAATTTCAGTCGAGTGTGTGTCCCTAATGTGGTAGAACTTAAAAAGTTGATGAAAGAAGCACATGCCTCAAGAGTCTCAATACATCCAGAAGTACCAAAATGTACCAAGATTTGAAACAACATTTACGGTGGCCAAGTATGAAGAGGAGATTGCGAGTTTGTATCTAAATGTTTGCAAGGCGACAAGTTAAGCGAGAACACGAAACCCGGGGGTTATTTACAACCCCTTCGGTTCGAGTGGAAATGGGAACACCTAACGATGGATTTTGTAGTAGGATTACCACGGACGCCTCGAGGTATGAATTCGATATGGGTTATTGTTGACCCATTAACCAAATCCGCCCATTTCTTGCCTGTGAAGACCCAATATAACGCCGACAAACTTGCTTTGCTCTATATAGATGAAATTGTAAGGCTTCACGGGTCGGTTTCAATTGTGTCGGACAGAGATCCAAGATTTGTATCACGGTTTTGGCGAGTCTCTGAGAATGCAATGGATGCAATTGAAGTTGATCTGACTTTCCATCCTCAAACGGATGGACAGTACGAAAGGACGATTCAGACGTTAGAAGATATGCTTCGCATGTGTGTTCTGGATTTTCAAGAGAGTTGGGAGACTCACCTACCATTGATTGAATTCGCATATAATAATAGCCACCATTCGAGTATTCAAATGGCACCTTATGAAGCCCTGTATGGGAGACCGTGTCGCTCACCAAAGGTGTCTTTGATTTGAGGTAGGAGATAGGCCTTTGTTAGGGCCAGAGATCGTTCAATTAACTACCGAGAAAGTGAAGATGATTCGAGAGAAATTTGGAAAAGCTCCATGAGGCGAAGAGTTCTGTGAGATAACCGACGAAGGAATTTGGAATTTGATGAGAAGCAGTCATGTCTTTGTGAAAGTCACTCAATGAAAGGTCACCCAAGATTTGGAAAGAAGGGTAAACTAACACCCGATATGTCGGTCCTTTCAGATTTTCTGAAAGTCGGACAAGGTAGCTTATCGAGTTGCCCTTCCGCCACATTTGAGTCAGGTTCATAACGTATTTCATGTTTCTATGCTCGAGAGTACCTTCAGATCCATCCCATATTATTGACCATCATCAGTTGAGCTAACCGACGGGTTAACATATGAAGAAAAACCACTCCAATTCGGATCGTCGGTGAAAGCGATTCGAACCGGAAATTCAATGGTAAAAGTGGAGTGGCAAGAGCACTACGGATTTGAGGCAACTTTGGGAAAAAAGAGGATGAAATGCAAAATCAATATCCGTATCTATTTTCGTCCTAAGGTAAAAGCAAGTTTGGAGGACCAAACTTAAATAAGGGGGGGGGAGAGTGTAATACCCCGACCTTCATATCTGATTCTGCTGTCTGTATAATTCCCTATTCTGTGTCTTTGAATGTTATTGTGAAAATCTATGTGGAAATATAGTAAAAGAGCATGGAACTTAGAGATATGAGTTTCTATCTGTTGAATTAGAACGTATCTGTTACACTTGATTACTTAAAATGGAAATTGAGCATCTTAGAGATTTAATTTGCAGAAATTGATTTGATATTTGGAATCTACATGATTTTTAAGCTATAATGGGATGTTCTGTGAAATTTTAATTTCGGCACCATAAAGCGATTGATTTTCGTCTTTTATGCTCTTATATATATTGCTATATCTATGTTTAAGACTTGTGGGACTTGTGATCAAAACGTGGGACTCTAAGAGGGAGAGAAGAGAGAAACGTGGGTGAGCAATTGGGGGAAACTTGTGGTTCACCAAGGGAAGCTAATCAATTGATAGAATTGAAAGAGGCAAGTTAAGGTAACTCAATTCCCTTGTATAACTCTTCAAGAATTTTAACCCATGTTTGTGTTGAGTTCATGGATAAGAATGTTTGATTCATTAGGGGTTTTCACTTATTGAGCATGTTGACACTACCTTGAGTGTTGTATGAATCTATACTTCAAATCCTTGATTTTGAATCATCTAATCTTGCATATATGTTGATTTTGGGTGGTATGTTTAAAGAACTTGAAGTTAGATTGAAATTTGGGAGTGTTAGCTTGTTGAAGCCTTTAACTTGGTTCAACTTGATGTGATTAAGCTTTAATCCATGTTATGGTGTTGTTAAGTGGCATGTTTGCATGAATTTTACCCTTGATTGCATGAAAAATTGGGTTTGAATGACGAAATTTTGGCTTAAGATCGGGCTGCCCTGAATCTGGGTAGTCGTCCGCTCGAGCGGAGGTCAGGGCCGCTCGAGCGTGAAAATGCACCTTCCAGCAGTTTTCTGAAAATTTACCCTGTCCGCTCGAGCGGAGAACTTTACGCTCGAGCGTGAAAATCGTCCATCCAGTATTTTTGGTAGCACTACTGATCGCTCGGCGGACAAAGCTACGCTTCGGCGAATCTTGTTTGATGAAAACTCTGTTTTGTTCAGTTTTTCATGCTTGACTCTTTGGTGCTATTAGAATGTTTTTCTGATGAGTTTGTGATAGTGATATGACATATAGAATGACTGATAAGGATTTAAAAGGGAAGGATACTAATTTATCGGTATATTATGCGAGGCACACTCCGAGGAAGGAACTAGTACGCCAGCCGAACGTTGTGAGTAAGAGTGCAGTACATACATATTTATGTATCTGTTGTGTAAGACATAATTGTAAATTATGTAATGATCTGGGAATGCAAAGTGGAAACCATATTCAGTATACTTGTGCGAAAGGCTATCTCATTGTCCGTAAGGCTACCTGTGCCGCAAGGCTACCTGAGTCGAAAGACTATCAGTGCCGCAAGGCTACCTGAGTCGAAAGACTATCTGTGCCGCAAGGCTACCTGAGTCGAAAGACTATCTGTGCCGCAAGGCTACCTGAGTCGAAAGACTTATAGGGGCTGGGTTGGGGTGTGACAATAACTCCAACATCCAGATTCCAACCTGGACCTTGTTTGGTAAAAGACATCTTTAAAAAGGAAAATTTCAAGGATAAGTACCTATAACAATACTCAATACTTTCGCATGAAGTGTGGTTATGTGGTGTCTAAGTTGCCAAAACATGAATTAAGACTAAAGCTGTGAACTTTTTACCTTCTCTAGAAATCACACTCCCCTGACCATCCTCTTAAGCAACTAATGCATTGGCATTGGAATCTCTGGCCTCTCAGAAAGATGATATATCCTTCTGATAACTACGGTTGGCTTTCTAAAAGAGACATTGGGATGATAGGAATAATTAATATATGAGGAAAAAAGAGACATAATAATATATGAGAGTAAAAGTTAGAATTAATGCATTAATAAACATGGTCAACATATGAGAACAATAAAGATAAAAACACTAAAAATAATGCATCAGCATCTGTAGCCAATGGATCATCTTTCACTCTGAACTTCATATTGGTTCATGTGTGATGACCAAGATACACCACTATGAAGCAGTGGAGTGGGGGGAAGTTAATGTGTCAGGCACATACTTGTCAATTTATTAGTTGCCAGATGAACCAGGAATGTTGCTCCAAAGATATAATTACAACATAATAAATAGATAAATAAAAGGAGTCAATGCAAAGCATTTTCTGGCATACTAACACAATCACACCGTTGATAAATTAGTATTATACTTCAAGCCCTTGAAAAATGATATAATCAGAAAGGCATAACATAAGGAGCCACTCTAAAGAGAGATAACATACCAATTAATTATGCCTTACTCTGCAAACCAGGTTGCATTTCATGATTGACTTAGGTCTCAACTTTTTTTGTGTAGAATCACTTACTAACCTTTAGAATGCTTATTGAAATTTCCACGTGATTTCATATTTTCCACACCCAATTCTTTTGTTTTGTATTCATCAGAGAAAGAGCATCGAGAGAGAGAGAGAGAAACAGCGGTGGTGGTGAGCCGATCGGCACAGCAGCGATGGTGAGGAAAGGAGGGGCTAACGATCGGTAGCAAGGGAAGGAGAAACCAACGGCAGTAGTGAGGAAAGGCTATCGGCGGTGAGCCGATCGGCACAGCGACAATGTGTGTGAATCTATGAAATAGTAGCAGTGGCAGTGAGGAAACTGTGTGAATGAGTATAAGGTGTGTGTGTGTGAAATCAGGTTTGATGGAGAAATTATTGTGTGTGTTTGAGAAGAAGAAGAACCGATTGCTGTCTATCTGCTCCTGTAGGCACCAATACATTTTTATTTCCCCCTAAAATATTTAGCAACTAAATTATTTATTGGTGACAAAATTCTTTCTTCAAAAAATAAAACTATTGGCCACAAAAATAGTTTTGTCACTAAATGATATTAAAATATTAAAAATTATTAGTGACAAAAATATATTCGTCATTAATAATTTTATAATTGGTGACCAATTTTTTCGTCACCAAAAGTCTCAAAATTTTGGTACCCTCCAGAAAAATTAGCGGGAAAATCTTCGGTGTCAAAAAAAATATAAATAATGATGAAAAATAATTTCGTCACCTAATTTTTTTTTATGATTTAGATTGGTGACAAAATTTTATTTTTGTCTCTAAAAGTGGTACATTTGGAGACAAAATATTATTTTTGTCATTAAAAGATACGTATTTCGTGACAAAATTTATTTTTGTCATTAATTTTCGTCTCTAAAGACTATTTTAGTTGTAGTGTGGGCATGCGTAACCTCCTTTTTGATTTCTCATTCCATCAAGATTTTCTTTTACTTGTTTGTTTTCTTGTGTATATTAACTTGAAGAAGTACTTAAACAATGTTTTTACAAACCCTAAAACAAAAAATTAACAAGATCATGCTTTCGAGCAGGACAAGAAAAAGCCATACATATGTACTAGAGATTTATTTATTCTTTGATTATTGTTAAACAAGATATGAGGTCATTGCTTACGTGCATTTGAAAAGCTTTTTTTTTTTTTTTTTTGGATGATGGCACGCACATGGTGCCAGTATGAAATGCTTAATGATCTAGTTTGGGATGAAATCCACTTGGGGTAATAAGGAAATCACTAGCCCACAAAATATAGAGTTTATTTCATTAATTTTTTTATTATTTACTTTGATGTGTGCATACGCATGTGGATGCATGTGTGGACACATTTGTTGCAGAAAAGACATGATAACCTAAGCAGCATTTGGAGAAGTTCATGAACAAGTGATAATATTCAATAATTCTATTCTGAGTAGCATAGGCATTCACACAGGATAGTGATGAGAATCACACTCAAACAGAGCAAGAGCATCAGATCAAGAACAATTACCGATCAAGTGCATCATCTGATAAGGATGAGCAATAGCAGATAACAATTCTTACAAGTTGTTATAATAGATTTAGGTAGTGGAAAATTGTTATGAGTTAGTTAAGAGGTTGGTTGTATAGTTAGATATAGCTTACGTGTATATCATCTCTTGTATATAAATATCTGGACAATAACCAATTTAATCAATGAAGAAATAATTCATCATTTTACAGTTTTCTTTAGATATGACATAGACACGTGACACACCACTTTTGAAAAAAATACAAAACACAACATGTTTGGAACATGTTAAAATTTTATAATTTTATTATATGTCATATATATGAATAATATTATTCAATAATAATAATAATAATAAATGAAATGTAACACCTTATATGTATATATTAGAAAGTTATATATTCCATAATTTAAACATCAATATACCATTCACGTAACAGTTTCATTCTAAAGAATGCAACCCAATCCCCCCCCCCCCCCAAAAAAAAAAAAAAAAAAAAAATATAAAACTGCAAAATAATTTTATAGCATTGTAGTACGAATTATGTATTCATCTTGTACATATGTTTCAAAATATATTTACAATACATAAGTTGTATTATGAAAAATGCAAAATATTATTATAATGAAAGGATTCATCATATAGGAGGTGTTTGGAGCGTTAAAGAGGTGTCGCCTAAATGACTAATGTTATAAATTTAATCAACTTGTGAGGGGTGCCAATGGATAACTCTAGAATCTACTGAAATGTTTCTTAATTGGTGGTATGGATGAAGAATGGCACGGCTAGTTGTATGATAGTGTGATGTTGAAATTCAAAACAGAGTATTCTTTGCAGGGTATTGAGATGGTGCTAAAAGCATGTATTGGTCAGAAATAGGGGTGGCAAGACTGTTGCGTTGACTTTCTCATCAAAAGAGGATATGTTGTCACAACTATTGTTGATCAATGAATGATTCAAGGATTGGTGTGCATCTGTCAAACTTTGGGAACCAAGATTGTATGCAGAGCAAGAGAGGTGCCTGTGGCTCAGATATTATGGTGTCCTTCTGAGTATGTGGAATAGAAGCACCATCAATAAGATTGGTAGCATTTGGGGTAGTGTTCTTAGTTTCGATGGGAACATCAGCTAACCACAATTCTTTAGTCATGGAAGAATTAGAATTACAACTGGGTGTATGGAGTTTATCAATCAAACCATTAATCTGGAGTGCAAATGAAGACTCCATCTAGTTATGGTTTGTGAAGAACAACATTTTATTTGACAGTGGAAGCATATTGTCCAATGAGGTGGTGGAAGACCGTAATTCAAATGAGGTTGATAAGCCTGAACCAGTAGGGGTGGGCAATGGTGATCAGATTGCTTCTAATCTGGCCGTGGAGGATAAAGATGTTGACGTTGAGCTGGCCAACAATTAGGTGGACACAGTAGTTGAGGTGACTGAAAGTGGTGTGGGGGACATCTTGGTGGTTGAAGAGCGTAAAGAGATGGTGGTGGCAGAGAGTAGCCTAGAGGCTAATGATGATAATCTAAGGGTTGAGGAGCAGCTATGTACACCTAGTTATATTCAGTGTTTGCATGGGTCGGCTGGTCATAGGCTTGGTATTAGCCTGACAGTTAATTTGAGCCATCTCCACAACCTAGTGGAGAATAACAGATCTGGTATCGTGGTGAGGGGCCCAAATCCACATTTAACTTCTACTTCTAATTGGGCATTTATAAGGCCCAACATATACAAGGTTCAAACAAACCCAAATGGATTTAAAGACGGCATACCTAATGTGCTGAAGTCAAAAAAGAAAGGTAAGATTTTCTAGTGCAACTAAATCCCTCACTGAGGCTAATGGGTATTCATATCTTGCTCGTATGTATGGTCATAAAGGTGCATCATCAAGTCCACCCCTAAATGTGCTATATTTCGGGTTGCTGCAACAGCTTTGTCTCTCTCTACTTCAATGGAGGGTAGCTTTAGCACTAGAAGTCACATTCTTAGTGAGACACAAGGCAACATACAATTGGGGAAAATACAGGGCATCAATTACAAAGGCAAAGAGGCTGAAGTTCTGGAAAAGATGGAGGATCTAGAGTTAGTTGACAGAGCAAGGAGGAAGGAGAAGAGGAAAGAATAGGGGTTTCGAGTCTCTTTGCGGTTTTTTGGTGTTATAACTATTTATTTAAGAAGTTGGTGTCTTGGAATGTTAGAAGCTTGGGGAAGTTAGAAAAGAGGGGAAGAATTAGGAAGCTTATCTATGAAAGAAAGGCTGATATTGTGCTTCTTCAGGAGACAAAGAAAGTTACTATTTCTGAGAATGATGTAAGAGCTTTGTGGGGAAAGAGAAACATGGATTTTATGGTTGTACGTTCTGAAGGGACGGTTGGGGGTCTTCTTTGCATATGGGACCCAAATGTTTTTCGACTGGTGGATTGTTGTATTAATAGAAGATTTATTCTTCTATCAGGTACCTTGCTGAATACTTTTGATTGTACTATTTTGAATGTGTATGCACCAAATGAGATGAGTAGCAGATGTCAACTTTGGGACACCTTACTCAAGTTAAAATATGAGTTCCCAAATCCATGGTGTTTGGGGAGAGACTTAAATGAGATTAGAAATATTGGTGAGATGGTGGGTTGTTCCAGAAGAGATAAGGGGATGATGGATCTAAACTCTTTCATTGAGAGTTGAGAGTTGAATGATCTACCTTCGCTAGGTAGGAAGTTCACATGGTGCAATCCTCATGATGGAGAGAAATGGTGTAGAATTAATAGAATTCTGCTTAATTCGAAATGGCTAATGAAGTTTAATTTCAAAGAATGGGGTTGTGAGAACCCAAATAAAAAATTAAGTAAATAATTAAATAATAATATTACAATCTCAAATATTTTGGTGATGAATTATAAGGTGCAAATTAAATATTATTGGAGGATCTTTTAATTAATTTTAAACTTAAAATAAATTGGTGGTGAAAGTATTTAATTTAGAGGCAAGATTTATTTATTTATTTATTTTTAAATATTGAGGGCAAGTTAGTAAGTATATTTTGTTATAATAATAGTTATATTTTATTTAATTAATGTGTTAGAAAATAAAGTAATACAAAAGATAATAAACTAGAGCCTTTTGGTTAGATATATATATATATATAGGAACCCTAGGTTGTCTAACACTTATATAGCAGCAGCCCCTTAGGGTTCATAGCAGCAGCAGGAGGCAGCCACGGGAGAGAGCAAAGTTGAGAGAAAAGAAGAAGAGAAAAAAAAGGGGTTTGCAAACAATGAAAGTTTTTTTTTGGGTGTGTTCTCTAGCTTTCTTCTTCCTTTTACTTTTGTTTTTTTTATCCTTACTCTATTACTATTTAATTCATTGATGGAGAGGTTGTAGGTTTATGTATTTTGTATATATATATATTGCTAAGAAATTTGAGGTGAATGAATTGAGTGTAAAGAATGGGTGTAATTCTGAGTTTAAAAATTCTGTACAGAATCACGAACTTTAAAAATCAAGGAACTATATCAGACGAATGAATTTTGAACTGAAAATTTTACAGCAGATTAATTACATATCGAATTGTATACCACAATTTTCTTATAATTTTTGGGAGTCAAAATCCATAAGAACTGATGCGTTGATCAAATCTGTCCAGAAAACCAGTACAAAACAGTTATTTCGGGAGTGTTATTCTATTTGGGTATAAATCCGAAAATTCTCAAATTAGCGTCATTGGAACCGGTTACGAGTCTAGTTTCGTACGTTTTTGGCCTTGCATTGATTGCTCGTGTATATTAAGAGAACCGTCAATTTCTTTAAAGTGCTGCAGAAAACAACCTGTTTAGATATAATAAATTGTAGATAATTAATTTGATAAGAAAATCAAGTGAAACCAATTGTGTTTGATACTTAGGATATATTAGATCATATCTGGAGGTTATTGGAATTTTTCGAATAGCGTGGAGTGGGTTTTGTAATTTTCAAAGTTAGCGAATAGGTTGGGAAGGCTTGTTTGAAATTCTGTTTTATCTTAAAGTCACAATTAATTAAGTTTCGATAGGAACCTATGTCTTGGGTGATTTTAGACCTTGAAGAACGTGAACTTAGGTAATTTTTAAGAGTAACGGTGAGTTGAGTTGAGCCGTGTTGGTGCGCTTTAGTTTGGAGTTACTTAGTTCTTATTCTTTAGTACTTTTAAATTAGTAGTGACGTGTAGTTTTAATATTGGTTCAGGGCACTAGTTGGACTTTCATACTCTATTCGAGGATTATGTTATTTCGTTTCCAGGTGAGTAGTTCCATGCTACGTATTTTTATAAATGTTCCCCTACCCTGAACTGTTGGAAAATTAAATTATTGTTTTAAGACTAAACTGTTTTGATAAATTATTATATTATCAATGAAATCAAATTATTTCTGAAACATGTGTGAATTTGGCATACTGTAAACTATTTGTTTTGGTCTCATGTTTATAATGATGAACTACCATGTTTTGCGAAACTGATGTGTATTGATTATTGGGACCATGTGTGTATTTAGTCCAGGGAAATTATTCCACTGTGTGTGGTGACTCTGGCCACTAGGGAACAGATCCGGGTTGGGCCGTGATGACTCTAGTACTCAACGATTGTAAGGAAAAGACCTTTAAAAACAACTAGGTGACCTTCAATCGGATCGTCTTTGAGAAAAGGCCCAGGTGCCACCCTGAGGATGACTCTTAGTTCGGTATTGGATCCAACGGGGCTTATAGCCTGAGAAATGTGTGGCATATTATTGTTTTTCTTGGTACCCAGAAAATTATTGGTGTTCATGTTATAATCTGTGAAAAATGTCTTTTAACATGTTCTTGCGAGACATGAGTATTTTAATGTCATTTAACATGTTCTTGCGAGACATGAGTATTTAAAGTATTGAACTGTGGAACCTTCTTTTTGAAACAAATAGTATTTGTCATTTAACATGTTCTTGCGAGACATGAGTATTTTAAGTGTTGAACTATGGAACCTTCTTTTTGAAATAGATTGTATTTACCAAACTGTATGCCAAACTAGTTTCTGTGATATATATTTTATTTTGGAATTGAACCCTGTTTTCAGAACTGTATTTACTATCCATGTTGCTACTCACTGAGCTATCAGCTGACTTAAATTTTATCACTTCCAGGTGTTAGAAGGTCTTAGAGTGGACTCATGGCATAGCGGGGACTCGATTGCATGGACCTCTAGGGCATTTATTTAATTTGTTTTAGGTTGCTAATCGAGTTTGTGCATATTTATATATATATATTTTTTTTTATTGAAATTCATTTAGGATTATTTTTGATATGTGGGTTGTTTATATCCCATAAGTTTGGATGGGTTTGATTACGGTTGATTTTTCCGTTTACAATTGTGGCATGTATGGATTGAGTTTTGGTTATTTATTATTGGACTATTGTTTAGTTGTTCAATGTGATTATGGATTCGTGTTTTAGGCTTACGTGTGCCTTGGGCTAAGGCCTGTAGCCTGACGTTCATGCTGGATTTGGGGTGTGACAATTGTGGTATCGAGGCGAGTTATCGAGTTACATATCTTGCATTTCATCATTTAGACGAGGTCTGTGTCCCTATAGTCCTTAGTAGTGTGTGGTTGAGTTAGTTTTGTTTAAATTTGTGTTGAATCTTTCTTGATCTCATTTTGAAGGTTAAGAGTTGGTACCTAAGTTTCTACGTTGTTTGTGTATTCCTTGTGAGCCTTTGGATGAATGTATTACCGTGTCTACTCCATTAGGAGAAATAGTACTGTTTGGGGATGTTTGTAGATCTTGTGAGATAGAGATGGATGATAGGATTTTTTCAGTGGATTTGATTTGTTTTGAGATGAAGGATTTTAATGTGATTTTGGAGATGGATTGGTTGACAAAGTATCATGTCTCTGTTGATTGTTTTAGAAAAATGGTAGTTTTTGCTATGCCGAGGCAACATGATTTTTTTTTCTTTCAAGGAGATAAGAAAAGGTTTTCTATCTGTTTTATTTCTTCTCTTTAGGCTAACCGAATGTTGAGGAAAGGGTTTCATGGTTATTTAGCTTTTGTGGTGAGTCTTGAAACGGCGAATAGAGGTTAGAGGAGTTGTCTATAATGAGGGAATTTGTTGATGTTTTTCTAGAGGATCTACTTAGTCTTCCTCGAGATAGTAAGGTAGAATTTTCCATTAACTTAGTCCTGACACAACATTTATTTCTAAAGCGCCCAATGGAATGACACCATTGGAATTGAAGGAGTTACAAACTCAGTTACAAGAGTTGCTAGACGAAGTTAGTTATGGTTAGGTTGTTTCACTTGCTTGACGGACTACTTGTGAGCTTAGTGATGGGCCTTAGGCCAATTATTTTGTATGTGTTTGGGAATAAATGTAGTCTCAGCATGATAGAAATTATAGCGTGTAGTAAGAGATGTGTTTCTTAGAGAGTTTGTTTTATTCATTATTTTGTTGTAAATCTTAAGAGGGCAAATAAGAGAAATAATTTTGAGATATATTGGAATGAGATTAAATTTGATTTGGGTTATGCCATTTGATGGGATTATTAGTAGTAACAACATTGGCTACGGTGAGTCGATATTTTAGAATATATATCACGAGTTTGGTGCTTCGAGATTGGTGGAGTCCATTGTCTCGAGTTAGTTGTTGATGTTCTCGAGTGCAATAATGAGTGTTGAGGACATGATGTGATGGATGTTGTGGAGTTATGTTAGCAACCAATGTTCTTAGAGGAAATTTCTAAGATTACTTTGTGAGGATATTATAATTCTAAACTAGGTGCTTTAGGATAATTAGTATGGTGGTAATTTGAGTATTTCCATGGAATTTATGCTTGACCCATCGAGGGTGATTGATGTTAACATTCTGTTACTTTTATGTATGAGTTAGAAATTGTGAAGATGGAAGGTATATGAGAGTGTTTTGGGTTAAATTTGGGGTGTGTCGTGATAGTGTGGTTCACGTAATGCAAATGGAGATTGTTTTGTATCCCTTGTCCTTTAGTTATAAGATTGTTTTGTATCCTTAGTGTAAAAGTTGTGAATCCCTTATATTAATCTTTCGCTTTGCTACCAGAGTGGTAAGAATTCGTGTTGTTGGTATGTTGGTCTAATATTACCATTGAGTTCAATTTGAGTGTATTTGACCTTAAGTGGTAAGTGTTTCCTTAATTAAATGTATTTAGTTTTGCCTAATAGAGGATGATTGGTGATATTACCTTTGAAGAAGTTATTCGGTAGACCTTTCGTCGGGGAATAAATTGGTATGAAGTAATTTCGTTATTCTGCTAGTCTTGGAAATTGTTAAGGGATGACTATTGTTGATGTAGAAATATTTTTTTACAGTAAACATGTGGCATTATAGCAAGTGGTTGTACATTTTTTTTAGAGTTGTGTAAGGGTGAGTTCGATTAGAGATATTAGATAAGATTTTGAGGTAACCACAAGACTGAACACTTGTTGGTGTAACCTTTCGTCTTGAGTTGTGTAGGCTTTTCATGGTGGGTTTGATATGGTAATTGGTGTTGTTATTTGTGACATGAGCAGTTATGAGGATTCGATTTTGTTTTCTTTGCACTTTAGTAAGCTATGGTGGATTACTTTCAAGTTAAATTATTTTTTAGGTGGAGAGCAAATTTAGTAGTGATTGGATTGAAATACTGAAAAGATTATTTTAGTTAGAATTTTTTTATTAGATGTGTAGTATTATTTCTTTTGGTAAGAGATGTACATTGAATTTCGTTTGGAGAGATATTATTGTCATTTGAGGGTAATCTATTTATTAACGATTCAAAAATTTTTGGGTTGTTTCGGTGTTAATTTTTATAAGTGTCTCATTGTGATTTGTTCGATATACTTCTAGGGTGAAAGGTAGAATATTCTATTAATAGGCCTTAGGAGTGATATTAATAATTGTCAATAAGTGAATTTGTGTAGTAAGAGTTGTTGAATCGAAATTTGATCTTGTGGATTATCGTAATATTAGTGTGATGTGGAATCGTGTTGCAACCTTGGAGTTGGTGTCATGGCTTTGGTTTTAAAGAATGAGAATGGCTTTGAGTTAACTTTTGTTGGGAGTATCTTAGTATGATTAGAATGTGTACCCAGTCTTGATGAATTCTATGTGGACTCGAAGTGCATTGTGTGAGTGTTTGGATAAAATCTATATTGGAGTGAGATGGTGTGAGTGGATGTAGACAAGTTGTGTAAACTGTTAGTCGGGTTGTCAAGTAAAAGAAATAGAGTAGATAGGTAAAAATAATACAGAAATTGCTTGGTTGGGCAATTAACGTTATGGCTGAGCATGTTCGAGTAGTGTGTTTGGCGTGATTGCATTATGTTTCATAAGGATTGGTGTTTCTTGTTTTCTAGGTGAAGCAATTGGGGCTAAGGTGATTTGTGAATTTTCTGTGAGTGGAATAATTCAGGGAAGAATATGATTGTACTAGGCGATGAATGGAGGTTTTTATAGATGAAACATTTCAAGTTAATATTTCTGCTGGTTTAATTCCAAATTGAGTAATTGAGTGTGGATTCGTTTTAATATTGAGATGCGTTTGTTGTCGTGTGATGGTTGGGACCTGATTTGGTGGAGGATACTACACAAAAAAAATTATCACCATCAGAAAGAGATTACTAACTACTCAGAGTAAAAAAAAAAAAAAAAAAAAAAAAGAGTTTTGCTGATCATCGTAGGAGAGATTTAGAATTTCATGTGGGGGATATGATATTCTTGAAAGTATTACCACGGAAAGGAGTGATTAGGTTTGGAAAGAAAGGAAAGTTGAGTCCTAGATACATTGGTCCATTTGAGGTATTGGAGAAGGTTGGTGAGGTTGCGTACCGTGTTGCTCTACCCCCTAGGTTGGCAGGAGTGCATAATGTGTTTCACGTGTCTATGCTGAGGAAATATGTGCATAGTCCATCGCATGTGATAGATTATGATCCACTTCAGATTAGGGAGGATTTTTCGTATGAGAAGATACCTATTCAGATGTTGGATTCGAAAGAGAAAAGGTTGTGTACAAAGGTCATTAAATTGGTTAAGGTACTGTGGCATAATCATCTAGTTGAAGAGGCGACTTGAGAATGCGAGGACGAGATG
This sequence comes from Camellia lanceoleosa, assembly GCA_025200525.1. Lineage (NCBI taxonomy): Eukaryota > Viridiplantae > Streptophyta > Magnoliopsida > Ericales > Theaceae > Camellia > Camellia lanceoleosa. Next base: position 36,452,858 of record CM045769.1, on the reverse strand, counting down.
CGCGAGAAGTACCCACATCTATTCTCATGATTTACTCAAGTTAGTTTCGAGGACGAAACTTTTTTTAGGAGGGGAGAATGTGAGAACCCGAATAAAAAATTAAGTAAATAATTAAATAATAATATTACAATCTCAAATATTTTGGTGGTGAATTCTAAGGTGCAAATTAAATATTATTGGAGGATCTTTTAATTAATTTTAAACTTAAAATAAATTGGTGGTGAAAGTATTTAATTTAGAGGCAAGATTTATTTATTTATTTATTTTTAAATATTGAGGGCAAGTTAGTAAGTATATTTTGTTATAATAATAGTTATATTTTATTTAATTAATGTGTTAGAAAATAAAGTAATACAAAAGATAATAAACTAGAGCCTTTTGGTTAGATATATATATATATATAGGAACCCTAGGTTGTCTAACACTTATATAGCAGCAGCCCCTCAGGCTTCATAGCAGTGAGGAGGCAGCCACGGGAGAGAGCAAAGCTGAGAGAAAAGAAGAAGAGAAAAAAAAGGGGTTTGCAAACGATGAAAGTTTTTTTTTGGGTGTGTTCTCTAGCTTTCTTCTTCCTTTTACTTTTGTTTTTTTTATCCTTACTCTATTACTATTTAATTCATTGATGGAGAGGTTGTAGGTTTATGTATTTTGTATATATATATATTGCTAAGAAATTTGAGGTGAATGAATTGTGTGTAAAGAATGGGTGTAATTCTGAGTTTAAAAATTCTGTACAGAATCACGAACTTTAAAAATCAAGGAACTATATCAGACGAATGAATTTTGAACTGAAAATTTTACAGCAGATTAATTACATATCGAATTGTATACCACAATTTTCTTATAATTTTTGGGAGTCAAAATCCATAAGAACTGATGCGTTGATCAAATCTGTCCAGAAAACCAGTACAAAACAGTTATTTCGGGAGTGTTATTCTATTTGGGTATAAATCCGAAAATTCTCAAATTAGCGTCATTGGAACCGGTTACGAGTCTAGTTTTGTACGTTTTTGGCCTTGCATTGATTGCTCGTGTATATTAAGAGAACCGTCAATTTCTTTAAAGTGCTGCAGAAAACAACCTGTTTAGATATAATAAATTGTAGATAATTAATTTGATAAGAAAATCAAGTGAAACCAATTGGGTTTGATACTTAGGATATATTAGATCATATCTGGAGGTTATTGGAATTTTTCGAATAGCGTGGAGTGGGTTTTGTAATTTTCAAAGTTAGCGAATAGGTTGGGAAAGCTTGTTTGAAATTCTGTTTTATCTTAAAATCACAATTAATTAAGTTTCGATAGGAACCTATGTCTTGGGTGATTTTAGACCTTGAAGAACGTGAACTTAGGTAATTTTTAAGAGTAACGGTGAGTTGAGTTGAGCCGTGTTGGTGCGCTTTAGTTTGGAGTTACTTAGTTCTTATTCTTTAGTACATTTAAATTAGTAGTGACGTGTAGTTTTAATATTAGTTCAGGGCACTAGTTGGACTTTCATACTCTATTCGAGGATTATGTTATTTCGTTTCCAGGTGAGTAGTTCCATGCTACGTATTTTTATAAATGTTCCCCTACCCTGAACTGTTGGAAAATTAAATTATTGTTTTAAGACTAAACTGTTTTGATAAATTATTATATTATCAATGGAATCAAATTATTTCTGAAACATGTGTGAATTTGGAATACTGTAAACTATTTGTTTTGGTCTCATGTTTATAATGATGACCAACCATGTTTTGCGAAACTGAAGTGTATTGATAATTGGGACCATGTGTGTATTTAGGCCAAGGAAATTATTCCACGTGTGTGGTGACTCGCCACTAGGGAACAGATCCGGGTTGGGCCGTGATGACTCTAGTACTCAACGATTGTAAGGAAAAGACCTTTAAAAACAACTAGGTGACCTTCAATCGGATCGTCTTTGAGAAAAGGCCCAGGTGCCACCCTGAGGATGACTCTTAGTTCGGTATTGGATCCAACGGGGCTTATAGCCTGAGAAATGTGTGGCATATTATTGTTTTTCTTGGTACCCAGAAAATTATTGGTGTTCATGTTATAATCTGTGGAAAATGTCTTTTAACATGTTCTTGCGAGACATGAGTATTTTAATGTCATTTAACATGTTCTTGCGAGACATGAGTATTTAAAGTATTGAACTGTGGAACCTTCTTTTTGAAACAAATAGTATTTGTCATTTAACATGTTCTTGCGAGACATGAGTATTTTAAGTGTTGAGCTGTGGAACCTTCTTTTTGAAACAGATTGTATTTACCAAACTGTATGCCAAACTAGTTTCTGTGATATATATTTTATTTTGGAATTGAACCCTGTTTTCAGAACTGTATTTACTATCCATGTTGCTACTCACTGAGCTATCAGCTGACTTAATTTTTATCACTTCCAGGTGTTAGAAGGTCTTAGAGTGGACTCATGGCATAGCGGGGACTCGATTGCATGGACCTTTAGGGCATTTATTTAATTTGTTTTAGGTTGCTAATCGAGTTTGTGCATATTTATATTTATTTATTTTTTTTTTATTGAAATTCATTTAGGATTATTTTTGATATGTGGGTTGTTTATATCCCATAAGTTTGGATGGGTTTGATTACGGTTGATTTTTCCGTTTACAATTGTGGCATGTATGGATTGAGTTTTGGTTATTTATTATTGGACTATTGTTTAGTTGTTCAATGTGATTATGGATTCGTGTTTTAGGCTTACGTGTGCCTTGGGCTAAGGCCCTGTGGGCCACGACCGGTCATGCCTGGATTTGGGGTGTGACAGGGGTCTTCCTAGGCTGTTTTCTGATCATTGTCCTGTTTTTGCTAATGGATGATGAGAGGGATTGGGGGGCCTAAGCCTTTTAGGTTCATTAATGCTTGGACTATTCATCCAAGCTTTTCCTCATTTGTGGAAAAGGTTTGACATGAATCTAGGATTATTGGGAGAGCAGGGTATGTATTGTACCAGAAGCTAAAAATTCTGAAGATAGAGCTGAAAAAATAGAATTATGAAGTTTTTGGGAATCTAGCAACAAAACTCAAGAAGGTTGAGGAGGAGTAGGTTGAGTTGGACATTTTGGCTAAAAATAGATCTCTAGTTGTGGCTGAGAAGACTAGAAGAAGAGAAGTAAGAGGTGAAGTTTGGAAGCTTAGTAGAATAGTAGAATGGCTATGGCAACAGAAGGTTAGAGTAAACTGGACCATTAATGGGGACAAAACAGCAAGTTCTTTCATATTATGGCTAGCAGTAGCAGGAGTAGAAATTCAATTAATTCCATCACAGTTGAATAAGAGGTTTTCAAGCAGCTAGATAAGGTAAGGTATGAGGTTTTACAACACTTCAAGAGGTAGTTCACTGAAAGTTGGGCAAGAAGACCAGTTCTGGAAGGTTTCTTTAAATTAGTTCAAGAAAGTTCTGTATATCATGATCTTGAAGCTGTGTTCTCTGAAGATGAAGTTAGGGCAGCTGTTAAGGAGTGTAATGGTGATAAGGCTCCAAGCCCTAATGGGTTTAATCTTCTCTTTTTCTAGAAATTTTGGAAGTCAATTCATCATGAGGTCATGCAGTTCTTAAGGGACTTCCATGCTAATAGCAAGCTTCCCTATGGGATTAATAGTTCATTTATCACTCTTATTCCCAAGACTGATAATCCCATTGGGTTGTTAGATTATCTTCCCATTAATTTGGTGGGTAGTTTGTACAAGATTCTCTCTAAAGTTCTAGCTCATAGACTCAAGAGGGTTTTTCCTACAGTTATTGGTGAAACATAATCTGCTTTCTTAGAGTGGGTGGGTGGGGGGGCGGAGAAGTATATTGGATGGTGTGTTTATTACAAATGAAATAGTAAATGGATGGAAAAAACCAAAAGAAAAGGTGTTATCATCAAACTTGACTTTAAGAAAGCTTATTATTCAATTAATTGAGAATTCTTGTTCTCTATGCTATCTAATTTTGGTTTTGGATCAAAATGGGTATCCTAGATGAAGGAATGTATCTCTACAACAAGGTTGTCTATTTTAGTGAATGGCTCACCAATATAGGAATTTTCACCACAGATAGGTCTCAGACAAGGTGATTCTCTATCTCCATTCCTCTTCATCATAGTGGCTAAAGGTCTGAATATCTTAATGAACAGAGCTTATGAGGAAAGCATTATCAATGGGGTAAAAGTTGGAGTAAATGAGGTAGTGATATCCCATCTCCAATTTCCTGATGATTCCATAATATTTTGTGAGGCAGATATGGATCAAATAATGCTCACAAAGAGGATCCTAAGTTGTTTTGAAATCCCGTCTGGAATGAGAATTAATTTCCACAAGAGTGTGGTGTGTGGAGTTAGAGTGGAGGAGGAAACTTTGTTTCTTTTGTTGATATTCTGATTTGCAAGGTCCATGGACTCCCACTCAAATTTTTGGGTTTGCCCTTAGGTGCTAATCTAGAAAGGAAATCTACTTGGAAACTAGTTTTGGATAAAGTAAGATCTAGGTTGGCTGGGTGGAAGAGAAGGCTCATTTTCTTTGCAGGTAGATTAACTTTGACTAAGTCTGTATTATCTAACCTTCCTATTTATTATCTATCTTTGTTCAGACTGCCTAAAGGAGTGGTTAGAGAGATTGAAAGGCTTAAAGCTTCTTTCCTATGGGGTGGAAATGGCTTAAAGAGGAAGGTTCATTTGGTGAAATGGGCTGAAGTTTCAAAAAATCTGAATCAAGATGGGTTGGGGATTAGGAGACTTAAGGATGTCAATACAAGCTTACTTATTAAATGGTGGTAGAAATTTGGAAGTGAAGTAAATGCTCTTTGGAGAAGATTATTGTACAACAAGTACATGATTGAGAAGGTTCATTAGCTCCGATATATAAACTCATCATCCAGACTATCTAGAATCTGGAGTGATGTTCATGCAATTGCTAGTCATAATCAACCTCTAGTGGAGTTCTTTTTGGGAAAGTATCAGATAAAGGTTGGCAATGGGCATAAAATCAAGTTTTGGTATGATAAGTGGGTTGGAGATAGGTGCCTTAAAGATGAGTTCCCTAGACTATTTATTCTATCAAATGAAAATGAAGGCACATTGTCTTATTTTTCTAAGAGGAAATCCAGTTTGGAGGAGTTGAACTTCTTTTTCCGAAGGGCTTTATATGATTGGGAGAAGGCAGAGGTCACTAGTTTGGCTGCCGTTTTGCTGGTGGCCCCTTCTCTGAGACTTGATAGAGAAGACTGTTCTGTTTGAAATGGTTCTAATAATGGAAATTTTAAGGTCTCTGATATATATCAGTTCAGTGATTCTCTTATGGGCCCTCATATCAAAATTTGTAAGTTTGTGTGAAATAATGGCATTCCCCCCCAAAGTTCAATTTTTTGGGTGGTTGGCTTGGAGGAATAAAGTTAAAACAAAGGATTTGTTACAACACATCGGTGTCCCGAATAGTAATGCATCTGTCTTATGTGCTCTTTGCAAAATGGAAAATAAATTTGTTATTTATGTCCTCTTACACTGTCCATTTTCATGGAAAGTTTGGTCTGATTTACTGCTATGGTGGGGGTGTTTATGGGTGGTTCCAAGGTCTATTGATTGCTTATTTCATTGGTGGTCAGGTTGGAATCATAAGAAACGGGTTAGGAGATTGTAGAGGGCCTTGCATTTTATTATTCTATGGTACATTTAGAAGTTAAGGAATTGTTGTATATTTAATGGAGTGCAGCCTAGTGGGTCTGAGTTATGTGACATTATTAAGATTAGATTTGCTTTATTGGTTAAAGCTTCTTCAAAAGAGATCATGTACTCTGCCATAGACTTAATCAACAATTTGGCTCAGATTAAGAACTGTAGTTGAGGGCTGCTAGCTGATTTGGTTCCTGGCCTATTACATCTGGTGAGTATGGTCTGCTATAATCTGAGGGTTGCTAGCGTCTGGTGTGTTTGGTATGCTGTTATTTGGTCTGTATTCTGATGTGTTCTAGTCTGTAGTGGTTGCTGGTTTGGTGTTTTTGGTGGCATTTAGGTGACTTGGGCTGATCTGTTACATTGGTGTGATCTTAATTGGGTAACAACTGCCTCAGTTATGGCTGTGTTACACGGGTGGATGGGTTTTATTAGCATAAGGTTCTTCTGTACCTGTGTTACTAGCTCTACTATCTCTACATCTGTTGTTACTAGTTCTTTGTATCTATTGTTGTGTTTCTATGTATATGTTGGTCTCTCACTAACAGGCTCTTGGTTTGGTGCTGCTATATGATTGTGCGGGCTGCTTAGTGCCAACCTAGTTGGGATTGGGCTGTTTCGCTTTGATGGCCTCTGCATCATTCCCCCCCTCTCTCTTTTGTTGATGTCTTTTTCCTTCCTTGTAAGGTTTTCTCTCATCAATAAAGTTTTCTTCGTTGTTAATCAAAAAAAATTGATGGTATAGATGGAAATTCAAGAAAGGAGAAATGCAATTATGAAAAGGCTTGCCATGTGTAGTAGTTTGGTCAATTTGGAAGCATAGGAATGATATTATTTTTAATGCTAAGCAACTATCTTGCTCGGATTTGGCTGAGCTCATCAAGGTAAAGGTGGCATTGTGGATGAAGACATACTCATTAGGCAAGTTTTATTCTGTTAATGATTTTGTTTCAAATCTACAGTAAGTGAGAGGATGCCTTGGCTCAGGTGCTAATTTGGCTAGGTGAAGATGACTTGAAAATTGGCAAGCTGTAGGAGCACGATTGATAAAGTGGTTGCTGCTATAGTTGTTTTTCTGGGTTGTGTTGTAACACTTGTGCTCTTTAAGTCAATAGAAAGGTATTTAATTTCTTTATTATTGTTGTTAAAATCCTTTGGTTGTTATTAGAGTCTTGATTGATGTGTTGTCGTATCCATTAAGTGAAATTTTATCAAAAACCTTGATTCGGATATTCGTTCATTTTATAGTCTTCATTTTCTTGACTCATTCTCTCCCTATATTTTGAATTTTGATGTGAGAATAGAATCATAGGATAGCTTGTTGGTAGGGCTTCATTTTATATTGTTGATTTGTCCAAAAACGAAGTTCGAACAAGAGTTATGTCCGTTTGTAGTTTGATTACCTGGGCTATTAGCACTGTTTGCTCGAACGCACATTTGGTCGCTCAAACGGTCTTTAGACCTTCACAGTTTTGAGTTCTAAGACCTAAGATACTGCAAGCCACAATTCTTTGCTCAAGCACTACTTTGGTTGCTCGAACAGTCTGCTCGAATTCAACGTGTAAAAGTTGTATTTTTAGTCAGATTTATGGGCTCAAAACTCACTTTTTTGCACTTGCACTATATTTAGACCTATACACACTCTCTCTCATCACTTTTCGCACACTTACTCTCTCTTTCTCTTCTCTTATTTTCTCTAGATTTTTACTTTCTTCACACAATCCTTCGATATACCTTATTCGGATCATCTTCTCGCCTTGGTTCTTTGAATTGAGTTGTAGAGCATGGGAAAACCCGAATATACAAATAAAATAAATAATGAAATAATTATTATTTTACAAACCTCAAATATTTTACTTGTGAATCTTAAGGTGCAAATTAAATATTATTGAACAATCCTTTAATTTAGAGGTAAGATTTATTATTTATAAAAAATAAAAAATAAAAAAAAAAAATATAAAACATAGGGGAAGAGTTAGTAAGTATATTTTGATCAAATAATAGTTGTATTTTATTTAAATTAATGGTGAGAGAAAATAAAATAAAATAAAACAAAGGATTTTAATAATTTAAAGCCTTTTATGTTTAGATAGTTGTAGGTGTATGTATTATATATACATATATATATATATATACACTATTAAAAAAATTGATGAGCTAAATTCATGTATAAAGAATGTGAGTAATTCTTAGTTTAAAAATTCTATACAAAACCACAAACTTTAAAAATCGAGGAATCATATCAAACGGATAAATTTTGAATTGAAGTTTTTATAGTAGATTAATTACATATTGAATTGCATACCAGAATTTTCTTATAATTTTTGGGAGTCAAAATCCATATAAACTGATGTGTTCAAATCTGTCTTGAAAACTAATACAAAACAGTAACTTCGAAAGTGTCATTCTCTTTGAGTATAAATTCGAAAATTTAGAAATCAACGTTGTTAATGTATATGTGGTATTCCTAGATATATTAGGTATTGATTTCCTAGATATATTTAGGAATAGCCATAGTTAGATTTCTAATAGGATACTATTTCTCATAGTTAGGTTTCTAGTAGGATACTCTTTCTCAGCCTATATATACAGGCCTTCTATTGTATAGGATTAATAGATTGAATACAACACATTATTTCCTCTTTCTCTCTACTATGCTAACATGGTCGCAGAGCTACGTTAAGTATCTAGTAATTTCGCTTTACCGGCAGGCAACAGCCTTACCTTGGCCACTTTTCGAACCTCAACCTATTCTTCTATCATATTTTCCTGTCAATATTGCTTCGTAGTGATCTCTTCTTTTGTCCACTGGTTTTTTTTTTTTTTTTTTTTTGTGCTCCACTTTGTCTTTCCCTCAATTTTAACCTCAAATAGGTTTCTATCTTCAAACTTATTTGAGTTTGAGGGGGGACATTATACCTATATCATGGTGAGTATGGTTGTACACCATGCGAATCACCCAAGCCGCCTCCTTTAGCGCCCCACCCAAGCTGCTCCCTTTGGCGAACAATCCAAGCTGCCTCCTCTGGTACATAATCAAAGATACATCGATCCAGCATAAGCATGGTTATACACCATGTGAACCACCCAAGCCGCTCATGGTTATACACCATGCGAACTACCCAATCTGCCTCCTTTGGCTCACCACCCAAGTCGCCCCCTTTGGCATACTATCCAAGCTGCTCCCTCTGGTGCACAACCCAAGAAGCCCCCTTTGGCACATAATCCAAGCCACCCCTTAGCGCACTCAGTTATCTGTTGCCATCGTCATTCAGCACCACGTCATAAGTTATGTGTGTGTCATGCTTGCTAGTTCAACATCCAGTTCTCTACATCGGTTTGACATGACCCCTTTAAATTGTCCTAACATTGATTCTGATTCGCTCCTACATCAGTCCGGCATAACTCTTTTAAATTGTCTCGACATTGATTTCGGTTAGCTCCTATAATGGTTTGGCATGACTTAAACTGTCCTGACATTGATTTCGGTCAGTTCCCACAACGGTCCAGCACGACCTTAAACTGTCTCGACATTAGTTTCGGTTAGTTCCTACAACAATCCAACACGACCATAAACGGTCTCCCTGCATTAGCTGTGGCCTCTAATATATCTCAAGCGCCCTTGTGCTCCTGTTTGGACTTTGCAATCTATTTTCCTTTTATTTTATTTAGTGTTACCTCATGTTTTAGTTTCATTTCATGTTTTAGTTTCTCTTTCCAAACTCAAGATGTTTATCCTCCTTGAGTTTGAAGGAGCATGTTAATATACATGTGGTATTCCTAGATATATTAGGTATTGATTTCCTAGATATATTTAGGAATAGCCATAGTCAGGTTTCTTGTAAGATACTATTTTTCATAGTTAGGTTTCTAGACGGATACTTTTTTTCAGTCTATATATACATGCCTTCTATTGTATAGGATTAATAAATTGAATACAATACATATTATTTTCTCTTTCTCTCTACTATTCTAACAAGCGCCATTAGAACCGGTTATGAGTCTAGTTTCTTACATTTTTGGCCTTGCGTTGATTGCTCGAGTATACGAAGAGAACCATTAATTTCTTTAAAGTGCTGTAAAAAGCGACCTATTTGGGTATAATTAATTATAAATAATTATTTTAATAAGCAAATCAAGTAAAACCAATTGGGTTTGAAACTTAGGATATATTAGTTGATATCTGAAGGATTTTGGAATTTTTCTAACAACGTGGAGTGGGTTTTTAATTTTCAAATTTAGCGAATGGATTGAGAAAACTTGTTTAAAATTTTGTTTTATCTTAAAGTTACTTTTAATTAAGTTTCGATCTGAACCCATATCTTGGGTAATTTTAGACCTTGAAGAACATGAACTTAGGTATTATTTAATAGTAACCGTGAGTTAGGTTGAGCCGTGATAGTGTGATTTAGCTTGAGGTTACTTAGTTTCCTTTTCTTTTTAGTATTTTTGGATTAGTAGTAGTGTGTAGTTTTCATACTTGGTTCAGGACACTAGTTGGTCTACTATACTCTGTTCGAGGATTACATTATTCCGTTTTCAAGTGAGTAGTTACATGCTACATATTTTTATAAATGTTCCCTACCTTGAACTGTTGAAAAATTAAAATTTTATTTTAGAACTAAACTATTTTGATAAATTATTATATTATAATATAATTAAATTATTTTTGAAACATGTGTAAACTTGGCATACAGTAAACTGTTCAAAATATTCTCATGTTTATAATGGTGAATTACCATATTTTGTGAAACTAAATTGTATTGATTATTGGAACCATCTGTATAAAAAAGTCCAGGGAAATTATTCCACTATGTGTGGTGACTTTGGCCACTAGGAAATAGATCCGGGTTGGGCTGTGATGACTTTAGTGCTCAATGATTGTAAGGAAAAGACTTGGGCTAGGCTAGGTGACTTTCAATTGGATCGTCTTAGAGAAAAGGCCCGGGTTGCCACCTAAAGGATGACTCTTGTTTGATATTGGATCCAACGGGCTTATTGCCTTGAGAACTGTGTGGCGTGTTACTTGTTACTCTTGGTAACCAGAAAATTATTGATGATAATGTTGTAATCTGTTTTAAGTAGAGAATGTCATTTGTAATGTTCTTGAGAAACATGAGTATTTTAATTGTTGAACTGTGGAACCTTCTTTTTTGAAACAAATTGTCTTTATCAAAACTGTATGTCAATCTAGTTTCTGTGATATATATCTTATTTTGGAATTGAACCCTGTTTTTCAAAATTGTATTTACTATCCATGCTTCTACTCACTAAGCTATCAACTGACTTAATTATTTATCATTTCCAGGTGATAGAAGGACTTAGAGTAGACTCATGGCATAGAGGGGACTCAATTGCATAGACCTCTAGGACATTTATTTATTTATTGAGATTCATTTAGGATTATTTTGCTATGTAGGCTGTTTATATCCTATTGGTTTGGATGGTATTGATTATGGTTGGTTTTTCCGTTTATACTTGTAACTTGTAACTGGATTGGGTTTTGATTTGTTTATTATTGGACTATCGTTACATTTATTCTTTGTGATATTGGGTCCGTGTTTAGACTTATATGTGCCTTAAGCTAAGTCCCTATGGGCCACGACTAGTCATACTTGGGTTTGGGGTGTGACAGAGCACATTAAGAACTTTAATTTGGAGAGTTGAAAAGGGAGCCCTATTCCAAACTAAACAGTTCCGCTACGTAGCTCGAAAGTTCCGAGCTCGAAATTGGCCCAAATCCAAAACGACGTTGTTTTAGAATAGATTTTTTTTTTTTTCCATCCTTTCCAAGCAGAAGAAGATGAGGAAGAGGAAGAGGAGGAGGAGGAAAGAGAGAGAGAGAGAGAGAGAGAGAGAGAGAGAGTGGAATTTTTTTTTCCCATCCTTTCCATAACTGGAAATCAAACCAAAAATCATCATCAACACAAAAGAAAATCAAACAAAAAATCATCATCAACACAGCAGAGAGAGAGAGAGAGAGAGAGAGAGAGAGAGAGAGGATTTTTTTTTTTTTCATACTTTCCATAACTGGAAATCAAACCAAAAATCATTATCAACACAACAAAAATCATCATCATCAACCAAACACATCATCATCATCACACATAAAGATCAACCAAAAAACAAACCCACCATAGAGATCGACAAAAAATATATATATAAAAAATGTAAAAACCCACCCAACACATCAAAATGAAAAATCGAAATCAAAATAAAATAAAATAAAATAAACCAAATCTACACAGAGAGAATAGAGACGACCGTCGCACCATCGCCTATCACCGTCCGTCACCCATTGTCGCTATCTCCATCTCTCTCTTCCCTCCAACTCTATGTGTATGTGTGTGTGTTCACTCTCCCTCTCTTTCTTCTCTCTTCCTCTCTTTCTCTCACTCTCTCCCTTCCTTTTCAGGTATAAAAGAAAAAAAAAACTGCCCAAAACGACGTCATTTTGGACAATTAAGCCATTTGGGACAAAAATGTTTCAAAATCCTCCCCAAACTTCAAACTAAAACCCTCCCCAAACTTCAACCTGACCCTCCCTAATCCAATCCCTATCCCAATCCTCAATCAAATCCAGTGACATTAGAAATTGCAATCATAGGTTCAAGGACGATTCTGACTCTGTTCCACAGTCACTTCCACCTGAGCATGCTGAGAATGCTTTGGAAGCCGCCAAAATCTTGGGAATTGATTTCAAGGTAGAGAAGTGGTTCTCCTCAACGATTTCATTAAAATAAGTCTCTCGGGTGGTCTATTATCAATTTGGGTCGATGGGGTCTTCTCTATTCAAAGGAAAATCCTTTAGCAGCATTTTATCCTTTCGGAGGGTGTCTTCACTTCCAATCTTTGTGTCATTGTTAACATCTATGGTCCCAATGATGAAAATGAGCGGTCTTCCTTATGGGCAGAGCTTTTGGCGCTTAAACCTCTCTTTCCATGCCCATGGATTATTCGAGGAGATTTCAATAAAGTTCAAGTGTGTAGAAGATCCCTGTTAGCCAATCTATGGGAAACTCACTGTATAGCGGAGTAACTCATCAGGCAGAAATCTTGGGCGACTTGGCTTCAAGTTACAGATAAAAATTCGTCTTTCTTCCACAAGTTAATGAAGAGGAGATTTCAGAAGAACTTTATTGGGCATCTTTATGTGGGGAATCTCCTTATTCATTCTCCCGATGAAATCAAGTCTGCAGCTATTTCCTTTTTCTCAAATTTATTCTCTGAACCCCGAGTGTGTCGCCCCCTTCTAAGAGGTAACTGAGTGCCAAAACTCTCTGCCCCAGCTCAATTCTGTTAGTGGCACCATTTTGAACCTCCGAAGTAAAGTTTGCAATTTGGGGTTGTGCTGGTAATAAAGCCCCGGGGCCTGATGGGTTTAACTTCAATTTCTTCATAAAGTTCTGGCCCTTAATGCAAAGTGGCATCAAGTGATTTGTTAACGAGTTTCACCAACACAGTAAACTTGTTAAAGAATTAAATTCCTCATTCTAAAGAATTAAATTCCTCATTCATCGTTCTTGTGCCTAAAACTGAGGCTCTAGACTCCCTCCTCAACTATAGACCGATCAGTATCATCAGTTCAACCTACAAAATTCTTGCAAAAATCCTATCTAATAGACTTAAGTTAGTAATCCACACGGTCACCAATGAATGTCAAACAACTTTTGTAAGGGGAAGGCAAATTCTTGACGGTATCCTTATTGTAAATGAGGTCATTGACATGTGGAAAAGGCGATAATCTAAAGGTATTATTTTGAAAAGGCCTTTGTTCCAGTCAATTGGAACTATCTGTTTCACATTATGGATTGATGGAGTTTAACCTCAAATGGATCAGTTGGATTAAAGAATATGTTTGCTCTGCATCTGTTTCTGTTCTAATTAACGGGTCAGCATCAGCTCAATTCCAGATGTCGAGGGGACTTAGACAATGAGACCCCCTTTCTCCTTTCTTATTTTTTATTGCAGCTGAAGGCCTCAATTGTCCATTCCAAGGGTAAGAAGTGGCCATTGGGCAAGAGAGACTTGTTATTTCCTATCTTCAATTCGCAGATGACTCCACGATTCTTGCGAATGCCAACTTGGTTGAGATTAGAGAAATCAAAAGTGTCCTTTTCAACTTCGAGAGTATATCTGGTCTGAAAATTAACTACTCCAAGTGCTCTTTGGTAGGAGTTAGTTATGCATTCCTAGCACAGGCAGCAAGCATACTTTGTTGTAAAACGGCAACTTTACCTCTATCTTACTTGGGCCTCCCAATCGGTTTTAATTCAAGATCCTTTAGTGCTTGGCAGCCAGCAGTAAAGAGATTAAACTCTCGATTGACCCTTTGGAAAAGAACACATTGTTGGGATCGGGGATCCCGCCCAAGACCTTATAGAAATTATAACAACCAGAAAAACACACCCACACAGAAGGAGACACAATATTTAATGTGGTTCGGCAATAATGCCTACGTCCACGGGAGAGTAACCGTTTATCATTCATGGAGAGATACAGAAATATTACAGAGAAGAAGCTCACACTATTCTCACTCACCCATTCCCCCGTCTCCCTCGCTCACACCGAGGGAGACGGTTTCTCACATCTCTCACTCTCTTGTTTGTTTACACTCTTGGTTTTTCTCTTACTTTCTATTTTTCTTCCTCCTCTCTTCATCTATTTATACACAAGAACAAAGAAGAAGAAGACAGTAGCTGTGACTGGATTCAACCACCCCACTCTCTAGTGGGTTCAACCACCCCACTTCCTTTCAATGGGTTCTCCATTAACTCTAGGTGGAAGCTCCATTCTCTTTAGTGGGTTAGCCACAAGGGATGATCCAACACACATTTCTTGTTAGGGGGTAGACTCACTCTCTTAAAAGCTGCCCTCTCGAATCTACCTATCTATCATATGTCACTTTTCAAGTTACTAGAATCAATTTGTAGTGAGCTTGAAAAATTACAGAGGCAATTTCTTTAGGGTGATAGTGATGGCAAGTGCAAACCTCGTCTAGTGCGATGGAATATTGTTACAAAAAGGCTGGAGCATGGGGGGTTCGGTATCCGTTCTCTAAAGCTCAAAAAATGTTGCTCTTCTTGCCAAATGGTGTGGCGGTTTGGATAAAAAAAGAAGTCTCTGTGGAGAAATGTAATAGTCCAGAAATATGGCCTTCACTCAAGCAATTGGTTCCCTGTGTAACCTCTTTCCACCTCTTGCTCAGGCTTGTGGAAAGGTATTATGTCATTCAAATTCAAAAACAACAATGCTAGAGACCTCTAATTTAAAAGCTCTAAACACACCTCTAATGAGGTGAAAAAAAAAAAAAAAAAAACCAAGACAAGCACTAATGTGACAGTGGGTGAGACACACTGTCACATCACTAATAGTACCTCTAATTAGAGATCCCAAACATTTTTCATTCAAAAATTAGACATTTTTTCTTGAACAATTCAATTCTCAAACTTGGTTCTGGAGTTGACATTTTATTCTGCACTGACTTTTGGCTAACAATGCTCCCTTCTTGGAATT
Source organism: Camellia lanceoleosa (assembly GCA_025200525.1). Classification (NCBI taxonomy): domain Eukaryota; kingdom Viridiplantae; phylum Streptophyta; class Magnoliopsida; order Ericales; family Theaceae; genus Camellia; species Camellia lanceoleosa. The sequence continues at coordinate 36,437,675 of CM045769.1, read as the reverse complement.
CCCTCCCCAGACTATTCTCCTTGTCCTCTCAACAAGATTGCTTTATATTGTAAATCTTCCGTAGCGGCTGGTTATACACTAGAATCATCTTTTGAATAAAAAAAAAATCAAAATTCTTTTCAAAATTCATAACTAAACAAAATTTTCAAATTCAATTCAAAAACTAATTTCAAAACTTATAACTAAACTCTTTTCAAAATTCTATTTTTTAAATAAAAAAATTCAAATTTTTTTTTATTTTGTTCTTTAAAATTATGTTTTATTTTTTTACTTTGTTCAATTTTTTTTTTAATTTTTCAAGAAAATATTTTTTTTTGAAAAAAATACTTTTTTATTATTTTAAGTATTGGCCAAATAATTTGTTATGATTTAAATGTATATGGGCAATCCAAAATTTTTAAAATTTAAAAAACAATTTAAATATTTAAGAAAAAATATAAAAATATATTCAAAAAAATTAAAAAAATAAAATAGAATATTTAAAATAAAAAAGTAAAAAATATTTTAAATAAAAATTACGTAATTAAAATAAATAAAATAAAATTTTTAAATATTTTAAAAAAGTACAACGTACAAATGTAATAAATACAACGCACATTAAAAAAAATAAATAAATATTTACAATAAAAAATATTTACCCTAACAAAAATTAAAATTAAGAAAATTTTTAAATATTTAAAAAAAATAAACTCAAAAAATTTCAAAATACAACTCAAAAATTTAAAACTCTTTTCAAAATTTATAACTAAATAAATTTTTTCTTTTCAAAACTCGTTTTAAAAACTCAAAACTCAAATCATAATTCAAAAACTAAAACAAACGGATCCTTCTCTTCGTCTGGTCCTCTTTGGAATTTGAAATTCAGCCGAAGCCTTCGTGCTTGGGAATTAGAGTCTCTATGCCAGTTAACTTCTTTACTCATCTCCTCACCCTAACCTCCAGGATATGATTGTTTGGAAACTAGAAAATTCTGGTTGTTTCTTGGTAAAATCTTTGTGTCATTGGTATGAATCATCACTTTCTATTGCTGACGAGAATTTAGACAACATGTGGAAAGTCAACAAAGAGTATAACTAGAATACTATGAAAGGAAAAAAAACAAAGCCTAAAGTAGGTAAATATTGAAAATTTCAATACAACGCCAACCAACAAATGCGATGTCTCACTACTCCTCTGACAAAAACTTATCTAGCTTAGTCTAAAAATAATACACGATCTGCCACCAGTCAATATGTTTTGTAAAAAACTTCCTCTGTTTTGTAAAATGGTATAGTGCTTCTTTATGTTTTGTCTTCTTCTTGAGCAAAAATTTTTCTACCTCCACGTGTTTAATAGGGGTCATTTTGAATAAGTTGTTTGCTATTTCTCGGATGACAATTATATTCATAAGTTTCATGCATTTACAGACAGTTCAGCCTATCTCGGTAAGCAATCCCTATTCTTCTTACCTATCATACCTCCACATTTATACCTTAAGCCTCATGTTGGTTCTTTATATTACTCTAATATTACTACTTTCTTCGCCAGGTATCCGCACCCTCCTAATGTCCATACGCTTTTTCCATATAGCAAACCATCCCCATCCTTTACCCTTCTCTGATGTCCATATCGATTCTTTCCCCATATGATCCTCACTTGGAGAGTGCATATAAAATAAACTTATGCAGACCATGAAATAACTTCGGAGTGCATATAATAATGACTAAATTAATTTACTTTATCAAGTTTCATCTCTACTGAAGTAGCTGGAACTTGATTCGATATATTCCATTTTGAATTTTCTTTATTAGTTTACTCGAGAATTTATTTTATTACATCCTGCTTTGATAATAATCTTGCACTGGATAAGATTTCCAAACAATACACCCCGTTAGCAAGTTAACAACCCACACACTTCAAACATACAACCAATTGCCACTACTAGAATCAGCCACTTCAACAAATAAAAATGCGCAAAATAAATCCCCATTCCAATATCATCAACAAAATCAATCATAAGCCAAAAACACAAATATCAAGATTATCTACACCGTAACCACCATGTTTGCCCACATAGATAACTGATTTATTTCCTCTTAACCACCCATATTTTCAACATAGATGTAAATATTTGTAATTTCCTTGATTTTTATTAAACAAGGTATGATCGCTTATTCCATGATATAGAAGATGCAAACTTTCATTGGTAATTATTGCAAACTTATAAAAAATCCATGTATACTTTCTTTCTGAGGCATATCCATGTGTAAAACCCATGGCACTATCCTGCTTCAAAATTCAATCCAATTTATAAAAATTTAGTAATATTAAAAAATAATAGTATTCTTTTTTTAGTTTTGCTTAGTCAAATATTTTTAATCCAAAATTAAACTTAAGTACTAAGGTTAGTAATGCTCTAATGGTAATTTGTTTTTGTAATTCATTAATACTACTTTTTTGTTTTTGATAGTAAACATCACGCACCATCACTTTGTTTTTGTGTGGCCCTAACCTTCAATTTCGCAGTCTTTTTTATCTTCAGTGCGGCAATGCTATATTCATAGCATCTACCATCATCTCCTCTTCAGTTCCTCTCTTCACAATTAGATCTTACTTAGATATTCTACATATCTAAATCTTTTCCATTATTACTATCCTAACAACATTCAATTCACATCATATTGATAATGTGACAATTTTTTGATTTGGTGAGATGATATATTGTGGACTTCCTCGGATACATAGTGAGAAGTTGGGTGGATTCGACATATTGAACAATGTTAGATAGGATTAGTAACAAGGTTCTAACATCTTAGGATTAGGGGCTGATGATAGGTCTAAGAGCATGCAGCAATAGTAGAAGGAAATATTAGCCAGAGCTAACAACACCCAACAGAAGTCCATACGAAAAGGCGCATGAATCAGCAGATCAACAAACAACGAATCCAACAATCAAAGAAGTATAAGTACCTCAAGCTCAGTAATGATGATGGTATGAAGTAGACAACTCGACATGGGAGATAGTAGAATTAGGTTGTTTGTTGTGAACTTGGTTTCTTCCCATTGTACCAATGGCAACTCACAACGGGAGTCTTTTCTTAGTTCACCTGCTGGAACACATCTTCTTTAAAACTCAAAACAAATCTGTTCTGCAAATGTCCTCATGGGTAGGAAGAAACACACTCATGGTCATTCTATCAAAAGCAGGAACATGAGGATGGTAAAGCCTAGAGTCATAGTAATAATGGCAAGGAATGGAGATCTTGGTAGCATCGGTAGATCCACTAAAACACACACCCATGGAAAATGAAGATTCAAGCATATAACACCCATGAAAACAAGATGAAGATTTAATAAGAATGACAAAGGAACAAGAAAAAATCAAGAAATCAATCGATGGGATAAAGCAAATAGAGCACAATAGATTAAAAATATAGGAAAAAGATGTCTATGGAAAAAATAATAAGAGAAGATAATAAGCAACCTCAAGAATATGTCTGGGGGGCAAGCCGCAACACCATTTTGTTAATAAGACCATTCGAATTTGCGAGCGGCCTTTGTTCGCAAGTTTCTGAAATAATTCAAGAATTTTGTTGGAGTTATGTTCATTCCATTTGCGGGAGTTCCGAATTTGGCTAACTAGTTTATGGATCTTTGAAATTGAAAATGAAAGAGAGCTTGATTTTGGACCAAACATCAACTTTATTGAAAATGATTACCAACATCACTTTTTGAGCACAATCAAAAACAATGGTTCAAAACATCAGTGAAAATGAAACGAATTAGTTTTATCAAGCAACCCACCAATACCAAGGATAACCAAACAAATGGAACCATACATTTATTAAAACCAAGGATAACCGGACATCGAGTGTATTAAAAAATACGGACAAACTTACCTATTAAAACTCAAATGGAACATACACAATGTAAAAACTTATGTAAAAACTGAATGTAATGTAAAAGAAAAATACATGACATTATGAAATAAAGAATATGATAAATTTTTTTCAAATTTGAAGGTAGTAACACAAAACCATGAACTCAACCACTGCCAAAAGGCATGCCATCATATAAATTTCATCACTCTTACTTCTTCATCCCATAATGCAACAGTGATAATATCCTGACACAAAATCAGTCCCCAATGATCTACTATAATTGGTACCTGTTCCAAGCAAAAAGGAAACATTAATACTATATTAATGGAAAATGCATAAAGCAAATTAATTGAAAGGACATAAACGTAGAAACAAAAACAGTAAATTATAATAAGCAAGCAAAGAAACAAACAACCAATGGTAGGCCAGGCGTAGTACGACGAGATGAAATTGATTAAAAAATTTAGTTTCAGTCTCGAGGAGATCGATCACCGATCACATGAGATTCATATTGAAGTCAGTCATACGTGCTTCTAGGATTAGAGTCCCGAAAGGATCTGGGAGTCTTTCCTCTTGAGAGAGAGTGGGATTCTAAGGAGAGAGAGGGGCTAGATGACGACCCGGAACAGAAATAGAGAAGTGACCCAGGTGTGGTGGTTGGTAATGTGTCTTTAGAGTAGTGGTGGTAACGCACTTCTGGCTTGCGATGGATTTGACGCGCAAGATTGAGTTGCTTTTGGAGTCCAAATGGCGCATGGAAACCTGCTGCTTAAAGCAATTATTATAACCGAAACCGAGACCATTCCAACAAAAACCACAATATGCATGTACATTTTATTTTGTGCAAAATAATCACGTTTAGGATGAGTTCTGGATGCCAGGATTGGGGAATGCGGGCCGGATGATTGGAAGAACCAATGGAATGGAGAGAAGATGAGCAGAGCGCAGAGCATGCGCATGATAGTGCTCACTTGTGCTCGCCTATATAACGAGAGGATATAAGCCGGATATATGGTTGGATTCCTCTAAAATTCAAAAAAATCGTATCAAAAAAGATCAAATCCAATCCTCGAAAAATCATAGAATCCGATCTTTCAATCTTATTTCCGACGAACTTTTATATAGTAATTCAAGTCATTTTTTATCTTAAATCAGCTCTATCAATATGGCTCGAAATCAGCTCTTGCCAAGCCAAATACAAAGAATAGGACGACTGGAGTGCTGGCTTTCTGGTGGTTGCGGGTAGCGGTCAAAGTCATCTGATCATTCATATTCCATCCCTTAATTCACCGATTACACCTCCAAGCCCGTAGCCAAGAAAGAGGCCAGCCAAATCAGAAGCCCCCATCGGGTTATCCATTATCCATGGTTCCATGGTTTCCTCCTAGCCACTTTGCATCCCACTTTCGATCTTCCACACGAGATGCATCACACCTAAGTATAGTCCACAAGTGCGGCCCAACACCTTGCCAATTCATCATTCCATATCATAATAGTGGTAATTAAGAGGAACAATTCAATTTGAAATTTGATTCCAAATGAATAATGAGAGGATAGTAGGGGATAGTCACCACAGTTTGGAGTTTTTTATTAGCTTTAATTTACAATTATTATCATTTATCATGATGATGATTGGAGATGATTGAGAGTAGAGTTTGTTATTGGTTTTTTTTAAAGAGCAAGCAAGCAAAGCAACTAAATCAAGAAGGACCTGCAAAAGACAAAGACAAAAGTGATAAATTTTTAAAAAATAAAAAATAAAATTAGAAGAGAGAAGAGAGAAGAAGCCTTATAGGCGTAGGGAGTCTGGAGGGTAAGGCAAGTCAAACACTGATATGGACAGGGAAAACTATGTAAGGAAAAAAAGCTTATTTATGGAAGTAATACAATTGGAAATAATACAACCCATGCCAACAAATTTTTAGTCCATTCAGAAATCTATAGCCCCGCCAAAAGTAAGAATTTTTAGTTGGTTAGTGTTGCAAGGTAGAATCGCCACTCTTGCCCTGTTAATCCGAAGGCACATTTTACATTTAGATGCTGACAGCTTATGTGTTTTTGGCCATGACACCTTGGAATCATTGGACCATCTTCTTCTCGTCTGCCATTTTTCATGGAGTGTGTGGTCTACATTACTCTATGGTGGGGTATGGATTGGATTTGTCCTCATTCATTGGAGTCGCTTTTCTCTTTGTGGTCAAGATTTCGGTTCAAAAGCCTGAAGAAAATCATCTGGTTGGCTCTGTTCCCATGCATATGTTGGAATTTATGGCTAGCAAGGAACTCTTTGATATTCAGTGGCAACCAACCTAATCTAGATAATTTCGTGGATGAAATTAAAATTCATTTAGCCTTATGGACAAAATTCAACTTGGGTTTCACTGGTTTTTCAGTAAAAGACTTTGTTCTCCATATTCAAGACATTCGGAAGATCAAAGCAAAGAAGTGGAGATAAGCTTTTATATTTTTTTAGCTTGCTCCATTTTGTTTCCTTTCAGTTTATTTCTTTCAGATTGTTTTTATGGGTTTTATCTAGGCCTTGTTTGGCATCTTGCCTTCATCCCCTTGTATGTCATGCTTTGGGTGGCTTTGTTCTTGCTTTTTGTTGGGTGCCAACCTTGTTGGGATCAATTTTAAAGCTTGATGCTTCCCCCTTCGCATGCTTTTGTTTTTGTTGTTGTATCGCTCCTCTCTGTTTTCATAGATTGGCGTATCAATAAAACTTTCTTTTTGCCAATCAAAAAAAGAAAAAAAGAAAAAAAAAGGAACTTCAATCTAACCAAAGCCGATTGTCATTTCGACACTTTGGGTTTTCAAGCTTTTCTTCTCCTTTTCTTTATTGAAGGTAGGGATTTTCTCATCCTTGTATATTTGTTTTACCTTGTTTATGTGGTATTTTGTTAGATATGATTCTGTAGAAAATTTGGAGATTTGATATGTATATATATATATATATGATTAAAAACTAGGGTTTGCTTCTTTTGGTTTAAAATTTATGGAATTGTCTCTCAAATTGATAAATGGTGTTTTGATTTCAAAGCTTGATATTGAAATTGAGAAAGCTCTAAATTTTCTTCAAAGCCTAGAATGTGGAATTTAGGGGTTTTGTTGTATATTGAAATTTGATGGGGGAAATAAAGTTTTGTGTTGGGATTTGTGAATTTCTTGGAAAATTGGACATTGTTGAATGTATTGGGATGATTGGAAATATTTGAAATGTTGGAATAGTATGATAGAAATAATTGTTTTGGCAATCAGTAAAGGATTGCATGATTATTGTAGGATGAATTGAAATCCTAGGAAAATTGAAACTGATTTCAATTCATGAATTGCATGCTTTCATACTAGGGTATTTTGAAACTTTTGACCAGTCATTGAAATCTTGTTGAATTATTAAAGTAAATAATGTGGTTGAATCCGAGATATGTAGAAATGTTTAAAAATTGAATTTAGTTGTCTTGAGATCCTCAGTGAAAGTTCATAAACACGTGTAGAGTCAGGTGTCCAATTACTCTTTTGGTTAATAGCTAGAGAATGTGAATTTTTTTATAGTTCTGGATTGACTACTTGCAAACACATGGCTAGAGATTTCTTGTGTATTACTATTTAATAATTGGGTTATTTGAAATTTATTGAAACTTGTGATTTATTGAAAGGCTTACATTGTTACATTCATTGACGAAGAAAAATATTTGAGCATGAAATGACATCACTTGCATTTATTATCATGCACATGGTAACCTCATATACTTGCATACACATGGCTAATTAAGGATTTCCGGTGTATTATTTACTGTTTAATAATTGGGTTATTTGAAATTTATTGAAACTTGTGATTTATTGAAAGGCTTACATTGTTACATTCATTAACGAAGAAAAACTTTTGAGTATGAAATGGTATCACTTGCATTCATGATCATGCACATGTTAATCTCATATACATTGGTAATATTGTCTCTACTGGACATTAGTGCTCATCCGTTCATGGAAAAATATTTTTCAAGTACAGGTGATACACCTCTGCCTCGTTGAAGGGCTGGAGTTTGTGGAGCATGAAGCTCGTTTTGTTGATTAATTGTAAAGCTTAAGCTTATGTGTTTGGGTTAGAGCTCGCTTTTTGTAACAAGGGTTTCAACCTTGAATAAGTCATTAAGACATTTTATTTAGTTATTTATATAGTTTGTAATTCTATCCCATGTTATAAATTCAGACCTTAAAAATTATAAATGTATAATACATGTGATTAATTTTGTATCTCACAAATGATGAAAAGACGAATATGGGTTTATTTCATGTTATTTGGATCCATAGAAATTAAGATGTTACATGTGTAGTACTACTTGGGATGTATTTTGGGGGGATTTTGGTTCGCCTCTCACCAACACTCAATGTGATGTTTGCATATTGTTGAGCTAATTTTCGGGTTTCAATTCAGTTTGGATCAATTTTCCTAGCTATGATGCTTGTTGCATTCATTATTTTTCTATTTTATTGATGTATTGATCCTATTGTACATTTGATTTATAATCAATAAAAAAAAAATTTGCTGATAAAAAAATAATAATTTAATTTTTTAATTAAGATACATTAAATAAAGGTAAAATTACACTAGCATTCTCTATATTTTGATCTTATTTTGGTTATTGTAATTTTAATTGGCTTGATTTTGACCATGAATATTTTATTTTGTCTCAAGTTGGTCCAATTGATTACAAGCATTAGCATTATTTTATGGAAAATGCACAAATAAGCGGGTCACTAACTTAGTGATCATTTTTCATGAAAAAAAAAAACATAAGATAGTGTTTGATTCACTAAAATGAAGTGAAATGGAATAGTCATTCCATCAAAATTTTCATTCTCAAGTTTGGTTAATTAAAAAAATAATGAAACATATATTGCAAATGAAATCATTATTTACCAATGTAAGGGAGTGATCATTCCATATGAGATTATAAGGAATAATCATTCCATTCTATTCTATCTCATTCCAGTCAACCAAATAGGGCATTATGATATTGTCAATGGGTATAGGGTTATTCGAACTGCACAACCCGCTCAGCCCGATTCGATCCGCATACAAATAGACGGTTTCACAAACACAATGCGGGCAAATGCGGTTTGGAATATGACATAATTACAGGTTGCGAGTGGGTTACACGTTTAACCCGCTTCCGCAAGAATCCGTCTGCACTTAAATTGTATTTTAATTTTTATTTTTTAAAACCTGGAATGTTGATTTAATTCATCTTATTCTAGATATTTTTGGCCAACACGCCAAACCCTAATTTCATGATACAAAAAAAAATGTAGAGAACATTGTTTGAGAACATTGTTTTTTAATGTTTTTGTTTTTGTTTGTTTTTGTTTGCTCTGTGAACATTGTAGGAAATTGAATCTACTTCTTCATGACGGAAAAATTGAATCTGTTAATTACTTTTGAAATTGAAATCAATTTTATATTATATTGAATCAAGAAATTGAAATTGAATCTTAAATTTGAAAAATATCCAATCCGTAAACCGTCCGCAACCTCCCGCATATCCGTGAACCCTATCCGCACAAACCGCAACCCATATTGTGGGCGGTTGCGAGTTGAATTTTTTTCAAACCGCATACATGCGGGTGGGTCCAAACCGATCCGCAAACCGTCCAAAATTGAACCGCAAGCACCCTTAGTCAATTGTATCAATTTAACACAAAATTTAAAATTAAGAGTCAAAATTGAGCCAATTAAAAATATAAGAACCAAAATGACATAAAGAGAAAAATATAAAAAATACCGATCACTATGTTTGTTTCTTGTTTTTTAAAAACACTTTTCAGAAAATTCTACTTTCTTGTTTTCCGTATTTTTTTTTTGTTTTTATTGAATTTTTTTAATATTTTAAGCAATTTTTTTTTTTAATGTTTAGACACACCTAACATAAATACATTTAAAAAATATAAACTTTGTGAATTTTTTTTTAAAAAAATTCACTAAATAGCAAAAAAAAAAAAAAAAAAATTTACAAAAATTTAGTATATTTTTCGTATTTTTGTATATTTATTAATTTTTTAAAATATTTTTTCACAAATATTTTAGTTTTTAGATACATCTAAGTAAGGTGCATCTAAAAAAGTTTTTAAAAAAATGTTTAAAATTTAAAAAATATTCACTAAAAATAAAAAAAATAGAAAAAAACAAAAAATTCAATTTTCAAAAACCTGAATTTAGAAAACACACTGTAATTTACCCTTAAACAAATGATAGACATGCTTTTTAAAAGTATCAAAAGAGTGTCGTGTGACACACTTCCTTTGCAGAAGTGTCCATGCTTCCTCTGTATTTAGTCGTAGTGTTTAATTCAAGCAGAGGCCGTAAGGTGGAGAATCTGTTTTGTTACTGCCTGCTATAGCCTTTTTCTTGTCATGGATTGTAAGTGTATTGCTTGGGGGTTTTTTGCCTTATTAGTGTCTGGTTGTTTGCCAACTTGTTTGTTTTGATGATCGCATCAGATTTCGCTATTTGATTCTGTGTCAACTTAATTGGTATGTGATCATAGTCTCTGTTTGTTTTTACCATAAAAGTGTTAGGGAGGACGTACCTCACATTGAGGGAACCGCGTAAAAATTCTTGTGTTGCTTTTGATTTAATTTTTTTGCTTTAGTTTTTATTCTCATTGATTGATTTACTTGTAGGAAATCATTAATTTTCCCTAACAACAAGAAAGGGTTATTTTTGGCTATATAAACCATTAACATTTTAACTGTTTGGTTTTAATTTATTTATTTGAAACTTGAGAAATAAATGTATTTTTTAAACACAAAGAAGCCAAGTTTTAAAATTTTTATAAAAAAGAAATTCCAAACCCCACATAAATATTCCAATAACAAAAATTAATTGTTTTAACATTTTCCAAATGCATGAACTATTTTAATAACAATTTGATCCTAAGAAGTAAAATAACAAAAAATACTGGACATACATGCTTTGCACTAGTACACCCACAAAAGAGAAAACAGAGCAAATAAGCTGGAACAAAAGGTTGAGTTCTCTAAGTCACATTATTTGCACTTCACAACAACCAACAGTATAATTTTTTTCTTGTATCTTGTTCCGTCATGGAGACCACAGCTACATTTTTATAACAGAAAAAGTTATCTACCATGAAAACTTGTAAAGGGTTTTGTCTAGAAAAGCATGTGTGATTTGGATTCAATTATTATTTAGTGAGAGCTACACTTGAAACAAATTGCAACCATACATTTGAGCTGTTTGCTGCAGCATGTCAGAGTTGTTTATAGTTTTTTTATTTTTGAAATTTATGTCAGACTGTTTGGTGTAGTTTTTGTCTATAACTTACTAGGCAAAAAATAACTTAAATAAATTGAAAAAAGTTGATTTCTAAAATCTAGGTGAGGTGTATTTTTTGACTTCTACTTTTGGATTATTAACTTTTAATTTACAATAAATTGTACCCAACAACACTATCATCTCTTTTGTAGTATTTTTCTGAATAAATTTTATGAATCCACATCATTTGTTGTTTTCCTAAATCGGACCAATATTTGGGCCATTATCTTACTTCCAAAGTGTTTGATGCGTTAAACATGCGTGCATAATACGGAGCTCATCAATTTTCAACAAGGAATTTGTCAACTGCATTCTCTTAATGCTGAAACAAGCATTTCTTTCCACAGCCTTGATCATGTCGTAGTGAATTACATACACAGGCAAGTTGAAAGAGTCTACCCGAGATTCACTAATCAATCCCTGTATTAAAGATTGGTCATTTCATGATCACCTAGATAGGGCCGTCCTTGACTTTTCGAGGGCCTAAAGAGAAATTGTTTGGCATATTTTTCATATGAAAGAAAATATCATAAATGCAAGCGTGCTCAGCCCTGAAAGGGCTACCTCATCTAGATTCCCGCATCTCAAAGACAAATTTTTGGTGCTTCCTAGCCCCATTAGTTTGAGGGAGGATGATAAGAGTACTAAGTCCATGTGCCAAAAGCCAGCACAAACCACAACTGCAGCCATAGCCACAACAGCAGCACCAGCACCACATGCCATTGTGTCAACAGGCATCACAGCCACAGCTGCAGCCACAGCAGCAGATGCAGCCCAAGCAGTTTAGCCAAAGGCTGCAACCTCAGCACAATGTGAGTGCGTTTCACACAGCCACTAGAGTCAAGATTAGATTCAAGCTTGTGAAGGTGCAACTGTAATAGTGAAGGTTGTTAGATGAGAAAGTGGATCAGAGTTAGTTATGAACACTTGAGCATCAACTAGTACAAATATCTGTAATTGTTCAACTATTCATTCATTGAATAAGATTTCCATTTCTTGTTAGGTGCCAACCTAGTTGGAATCGTTTTGTCTCGCTATGATGCATTTTGCACTCACCTTTTCTCTTTCTTTATTGCTGCAGGATCTCCTTGTTTTGATGATTTTCATCAATAACGTTTCTTTTTGCGGATCAAAAAAAAAAAAAAAAAAAATTTACAAAATCGATCCAGCCTTGGCCAAGTAACTCAAGAGGGAAGGAGAAGCAAGAGCTAAAGGTTTCCCACTACAGATAACATTGTCAAAAGGGTTTTGCCTCTGGCTATTTTGTTATGATGTAACCTATTGTAATCCTTGTGCCATGCTTTATATCAATAAAAATTTTCTTTCTAGATCAACAAAATCCTTATCATGAGACAACAATATGTGAACTGATCACTAAGCTCAATAGGTCATTAAATATATATATATATATTTTCAAATAATCAGAAGAACTTCAATGCAATTGTTTTACTAGGACAACACAAAGTTTAAGTCAATGTTCTTGTTGATCATCGTTAAATACATCGTATTAGTACCCATTGAAAAAGAAAACCACACAAAATAGGTTGGAATGAAAGTTTGAGTTCTTCTCCAAGGATCATTATTTGCGCTTCAGAGTGACAAACAGTACAATATTTTTCTTGTACCTTGGCTCCATTGTGGAGAAGACAACAGCTTTTTTGTCAAACCGGTCAAACATTTCATCCATTATCTCACTTTCAAAGTGTTTCTCAATTCCAAAGTGCTTCGCTATCAGTCCCCCTAGGGCAGCCCTTGTGTGCGTTACAGATGCGTGCATGTCAAGGGGCTCGTCAATTTTCAACAAGGGATCTGTCAACTGCATTCTCTCAATGCTGAAACAACCGTTTCTCTCCACCGCTCTGACCATGTCGTTAGGGCGGACTATGTAGATTGGCACATTGAATGAGTCCACTTTAGCTTCACTAATCAATCCCTGTACAAAATATTGGTTATTTCATGTTTATTTAGAGAGGTTGGTCCTGAGTTTTCAGGATCCCTAATTAAGCTAAAACCCTCAAGCATTCACAAGAAACTAGCTAAGCAAATAATTTAGCTAAAATACCTAGTCAAATTAAAGAAAAATATCTCTTGCATGCTATTTAAAAAGACTACATAAAATAGTTGTATACAATAATTAACTACTTCTATGGAGCCAATATTCATTAGTGAGTTAATTTCTTATTCTTAAACCATTTACTCTTTCATTTTTTCTCTCATAAAAGTATTGAATGAATATTTTAAAGAACGATAGTTAAAATAAATAAGTATTATTGTTACAATAGCTGAAGTAATAAAAGTAAAATTTTGGTTAGATATTTTGACTAGTATTACTAGAGATACTCTATCATAGAGTCTTTTTACATATTTAAAAAATAAATAAAAATTCTACAAAAAAGTTTGGGGCCTCTAGGCAGCAGTCTTTCTTACCTATGCCTAAGGCTCACCCTACCTAGAAAATCGATGAAGTTCTTGTTCAAATAACAAGAGCATAATCACCTGTGAGAAGAAAAGAGGATAGAAGATTTTGGGCCAAGGGTCATTTGTACCCTTATCCTCAATGCACTCCTAACTATATACAATGTAGTGAGAATTTTGAGATATAATTTTGTTAGATATGATTTCAAAAATAAATAATTTAAGAAAATAAATAAATAAATAAATAAACAACAAAAATTAAATCGTAAATAACTTTTGCAGATTATTTATGAAAAAGTTTGTGATGAGGCCAGTGTTAGTGTATTTAAGAGATAATTTTGTCCTCTACAATGGTACTTGAGAATAATGGGTGTCTTGTCTCCATGATAAAAACAATCACCACAAGTAAAGATAGCACTCTCTTTGATTGTACAACAAACTAGAATTGTGCCTTTCACTCACACAAACAGAGACTCACAATTGAAGAATAAAAGTATGAAAATTGGAAAGGAATTTCGAAATGAATAAAAAAAATTGGAATAGAGACTACTGCCTTTATATAGGCAAGGAAACACCTATTCTGATTGACCAGAAAAGACATGGGTGTAAAAGTAATGTTTGCACGTTGCCAGACAGGCACCTGTTCGAAAAAGACAATAGGAATTCAAATTTGAATTTCAAAAATTTTGGCCCAAGAATTTTGAATTTAGCGCAAAAAATTTATATTCAAAAGTTTTTTGCCCAAAAAGATAAGCAACGGGCCAACCTAACCCACACCATGCACCTGGTATGGTGTGGGGTGATGGTAATACGCGTGTCTTGTTTTTGGATCCAACCCAATTTGGTCTACAACTTCCTTCCTTACAAAACTTGTGGTGCCCTAAGGATCTAAACCCAAAAGTCCAACTTGAAGCTTATAAACACTTTAACCACCTTCTATATTTCCAATATGGACAAGAGAATTGCACCTTATTCAAACATATAAAATGTTTCGTGAGGCACACTTCGGCATCAATTTTCATTTACATGAAAATTGATTTCCACCAACTAAATACATATTACCTCTTAGATCCATCCACATGGACGTGTGGATCCCACTTAATTATTCATGAAAATTTTTTAAAAAATAATATTCGAAAATAATTTTTTCAACAGAATTTGTGGTTAAAAATGCATTAGGAACCCCCTGGGGGGTGGGGGGTGTGGAGTTCTTTGAAGGGAAAAAACTATATATAAACTAATTTACAAAGACAATTAATCAAGTGTATTTATTAATGTGACCTCAAATAAGTGCCTGATGGTAAAAAAAATAAAAAAATAAAAAATGACAAAAATCCATTTATATATAACATTACTCTACTTTGAGACCCAAATTAGCATTAATATAACATAGGTTTGGTAGTTATTTTTTCTAGATTTAACTTTGAGAATTTAGTCATTTTTTTCATGGGTAAAATAGACGATTGGTCTCAAGATGAAAAATGATCAGAGCCCCTTTCTCCCCACCCCCGTTGACCCCTTCTCTTTTTGATTGGTCAGTTTTTTTTTTTTTTTTAACTTCTCCTCCAATCACTACCCGTCACGTGTGTGTGGGGGTGGTAATTGGAGGGGGTTTCAATCATATCCCGTATTTAAATAGCTGTCTTTATTTTAATCCAAATTTCACAACAGAAGATAAAATTGAGACGGAAATTGTGCTAGCAATCATTTAAATACAAATTAAATAAGTTGGAGACTAAATTAATACATTTAAAATATGATGGACTAAAAATGAAAAAGACAGCATACTTTGAGGACCGACAATATGTTCATATTTAAAACCCTTTCTAAGCTAAAGTAAAGGGATTAGTATTACTGACTGACCTCTTTAGCCATATCCATGAGGCTAGACCCAAAAGCATCATGAACCCAACCTTGAGGCATCTCAGAACGAGACACCCCATCTGCAGCAGCTATTGTGAGAAGTAGCATCAACCCTCCACTTACCATCTCCACAGCTCTGGCATTCAAGAAGTTGTCAACATCTCTGTCAAATTGTGATGCATAAGCATCAGCTACTTGATCTGAGGCACTTGTGTAGTAAATTTTTCCCTTATTCCAGGCAGGGCTATCTTTGTTTAGAATCTCCTCTGGTACCTTAGAGAGCCAATGAAGTCCACAGGAGCAGTGAACTATGTGAAGAGAGGACTCGGGGAATAACCGACCATGGAATGAACCTGGTACAGCTGCGACAAAGTAGTTATTTTCGGAGGGGAGTGAAGAAGTGAAGAGGGTGTTGAAATCATTTGTCGGAAGATCATTGAACAAGACTTGGAATTCGGGTATTTTGGACTCGAACCCTTTGGATCGATAGAGTTTTTCCACAACTTCTATTATGTTTTGGGTAGCAAAGATTGTATTTGTTCCTGATGCGCATCCCAAATCTGCAATACGAATTGTGTTTGAAGTGGAAGAGATGTTTTCTATGTCAAGCTTCTCTGCAATTACTTCGTTGATCAGTGCTTCCACAATTATTGAAGCTTCTCTCTGCAAACAAAAGGATAAATATGTATTGATATGTGCATTGTCAATGTCATCATCTTAACATTATGATTAATACTATTTTCATGTGGAAATGCATACGGGTAGTGCTTGTGTCTAAAAATTAAAATATTTTTAAAAATTTATAAAAAAATTTATTCAATAAATACCAAAAAAAAAAAAAATTTGAAAATATGCTGAATTTATATATATATATATATATTTATATTTAGTGAAATTTTAGAATATTTTTCACAAACCTTTTATAACTGCTAATTTTTTTAGAATATTTTTAAAAAAAAATTTAAAAATATTTTAGAATAATTTTTTTTTTTTATAGAATATTTAGTGAAATGTATGTAGAGTAAGAGGATCTAAAAATAAAATAAAAAAATGCTTAGAATATTAAAAAAAAATTACGAAAGAAAACAAAAATAACAAAATTCAAAAACTTTTTTTAAAAACTGTTAATCAAATATGTGATTTAAAATTTTCAAATGGTTGTCTGTAGGGACTCATTTAAAAACTGTCACCTAGTGTGTAACTTTGAGGGAAATTTCAGTTCAGTAGATATTTGGAAAAATAATTATGAATAAGTAATAAATTTTATAAGTACTAATAATTAAAAGGTGTGTCCCTTAGGGGTGCATATCATATGCCCCCTACCATAAATTGACGTAATTTTAGTATAAAATCTTGTAACATCAACCACAAAATATGTAATATCGCCACAAATTAGTATAACAAAAATGTCGTAGTCTAGGCATAAAATTTTATAAAATGAACTACAAAATTTTGAATATTTTGTTAGGTTAATTTGTGGCGAGATTATATATTGTGGTTAATTTTATGATAAAATTACACCAATTTTTTGTAGGGTGCATGTGGTGTGCACCCCCTTAGGCTTTCCCTAATTAAAATCATAAAATTTTCTATAAATATGTAATAATTTTATAGAATTACAACTGAATAGTAATTTGCTTTAACTTTGATGTGTTAAAACCATCTGCACCATGTTAAAGATCAATTTTAGAACTCTCTGTTGAAACATGTGTAAAAATATACAAAGTTTTACATGGGATAAAAATTAAAACTAAATTGTTTTTAATTTACATTCAAATGGAATCACCACTTGTAAGTTTTAGCTTCAACAATGTATGTTGAACTTCGGGGCAGCAAGTGTGGTCTAAAATTTTTACCCAAAGGCTTAAACCGTGTTGTGCGGATGTGGCATGCCTCTATTTGACATGAATGCTTGAAACAAACAAACAACCAAAACTTTGCACTTTACTATGAGATAAATGGTTCAAGACTTCAAGTCTAGCATCAGGCATGACTTTCCTTCCCAAGTTACAACCTCCAATTTAAAAAAACATAAAAATAACAACAAATGCAATGTAATAAAAATATGTATGTGTAGATATATATATATATATGATTCATTTTAGTTGAATATCTAGTAGAGGTTAAGGGTATGTATACCTGAATGCTGGAGTTTTTGGAGTAGCTGTATGTGCCATTTCCACCATTCATTGGAAATGATTTTGATAATGAGTCTGTGTTGTTGTTGCTCATCTCTCTCTCTCTCTCTCTCTCTCTCTCTGCTTGTATGCACTATGACACAGGTGGATGGTTAGTAAAGCTTGGTGTGTCAAGGTATTGGAGTTCTCTTGCTTTATACATTAAGAATATGCTTAAAAAAATTACAAAGGTCATCGTACTTTCCATATTTGGAAGGAAAGTTCTATTCATACATAAAGTTTTACCTAAAGGACATTATTATTTAGGTTCAAAAGTTAGACTAACTTTCTAAACCCAGTAATGTGTTAAGAAAATGTTTGGTTGATAATTAAATATTCACTAATTATCAATCAATCATTTTCTTAACACATCTTTGAGTCTAGAAAATAGATAAAAAAAGTGGACTTATGTATCATTTTCATTATACCAATGATATGTCAGTATCATTTTTATAAATAAACTTATTTTCACAAATGTTTAATTTTAATGTGAATGATTCATATTGAGTGATATCATTTTGTATGAAATCTATGAATTTTTTGTTTGTATATCATTACTCTATTTAAAAGTATAATTTGAAAGTATGTTAAGCTATGATGAGTGTCTCAAGAACAGTGAAAAGACAATACCTATTGATGGTATGGTAACTGGGGGATCAATACAGATCGAACCTTTGGTTGTTGATCAAAATTTCATTTTTGTGTGTTGTTTTGATTAGTTTTGAAATGTTACATTTCAAAAACATAATGAAAATGATGCTTTTTTTTTTAAAACAAAAAAACAAAATTTAAACTTTATATAACAATTAAATATTTGAAGGCCTACACATTAGGGTACCATGGTTCATAAATTCAAATTTGAATTTTCTTTACTTAAAGGTCCACACTCTAAAATACTCAATCCATAAAGACAAGCTCGTACAAAATGACTAAACTAGGGTTTCCTTTGGTATGACTTTTTCCCTCATTTCACTTTCCCTCTCTTTCCAAACCTAGGGTTTCAATCCCTTATTCTCTCTCTCTCTCTCTACAAGACTCCACCGTGTCCTGTCCTTCATCCACACCAGCAACCTCCACCATGCCTCTATCATCGCCTGCTAGTCCGTTTTCTTCAACACCTGTCCCACTGTTTTCACCTGCAACACCATCATGGCTTTCAAAACTTAGCTTTGCCAGCACTGTCGCTAGGGTTTCGGTGTCGTTAATAGTGCTACTAGTCAGACTCCGACGACTCTTTTGCCATGAGAAGCTCACTGGTCTCTCTCTCTTTCTCTCTCTCTCTCTCTCTCTCTCTCTCTAACCAACTGACGATCATTGAACAATCCAAATTCACTACCACCTTACCGCCACCAATCTGAATTGTCCGATCTTTCACCGTTCATCTGTGTGTTGTGTATATGTAATCAATCAGTGATCTCTAAACCATCTGATCTCCCTCGTGCCAAACGATCTCCCTCAAGACCTTCTAAATCTATCGATAGAGTCTCGATAACCTGACAAAGCCGGAGCTCTAGGATTACTAGATTGACCTCAAGGACTGTAGTCATTGTTGTGTCCCTACTAACATCTCTCATCTCTTATTTTGTAACTTGGTAACTACTCTCTCTCTCTCTCTCTATATATATATATATTTGAATTTTCTCGTTTCTAAATCAATAATAAATCTCTTAGTTGTGGGTTTCATTTTTTGTTTTTATAGTTTCAGTTATGAGATTTATAGTTTGTAGATCTGTTTATGGTAAAAGTGATATCAGTCTTTGTGTTCATCTGCTTGGTTTGATTTGAGATTTATGTTCATTAAACTAGGGGTGCAACTCGGGCGGGCTCAACCCGAGCAACCCGAGCCCAGCCTGAGTTTTTTTAGGGCTTGGGCAACTATATCTTGTAATCTGGACGGGCCTGAGCAGATTTTTGATACCTGAATTGTAATTCGGGCCGGGCTTAGGTAGAATCAATGGCCAACCCAAGCAACCCGAACCCGAATTGAATTTAATATATTATATAAATTATATAATATATATAAATTAAATAAAAGAGTTATTCTTAATTTTTAAATAAAAGAGATTAAAGCAGCAGCTGAGCTAGCCAATGCTGCTAAATTCATTGATAAACTGCCTCAGGTTTGAAGTTTTTTTGCCCTTTTGATTACATTCTTTCTTATATATTCTATCTATTCACTTTCATAAGCTTGTTAATTCTTTATTTTACCTTTGTATTTTAAATATTGGATTTAGGGACTGGACACCATGGTAGGTGAGCATGAGACTCAATTGTCTAGTGGACAACAATGCTCGGGCAATTCGGGCAACCCGAGTTCAAAATACAAAGTTTGGTCCGGGCTTGGGCAGCAATGCTCGGGTTGATGGTCGGGCTTGGGCGGGCTTGGGCACTGCCAAATACAATTCGGGCTGGACTTGGACAAACCCCCAACTCGACCGAACCCGCCCGAGTTGCACCCCTACATTAAACGCATATTTCCCTTTCTGAGATTCAGCATCTTCATCATTTTCTTTCAATAAGTAGAACCAGAGTCGAAACACTACAAGAATTTTCATTTTTGGCGACTAAATTTTTAATCGCCAAAAGTTAATTTTTAGTCGCCGAATGGTTTTGGCGACTAAATTATTTGGTCGCAAAAGTATTCGCCAAAAAATTGTCGGTAAAGGTAATTAGCGACTAAAATTATTTTAGCCACCAAATGTATACAATTCCCAACTAAATTTTAGTCGCCGAAAGGTTGGATATTATATTAAATTAAACCCTTTTCGGCGACCAAACTTTTAGTCGCTTAAAGTCTCACCTTTTTAGCTATTAAAATTTTAGTCAGTAAAGAGTTCTTTTTTGGCTACTAAAAATTTAGTCGCTAAAAGTCCCCATCTTTGGCTACTAAATATTTAGTCGGCAAAGAGTTCCTCTTTTGGCTACTAAATATTTGGTCACCTAAAGTTCTACATTTTTGGCTACTAAAATTTTAGTCGGCAAAAGTTTTTTTATAATTTAGTTTTTTGTTTTTAGTTATGAAATATTTTAGTCGCCAAATGTTTAATTTTCTTTTGGCTACTAAACTTTTAGTCGCCCAATTTTTATTTTTTTTTGGCTACTAAACTTTTAGTCGCTAAATGTCTTTTTTTTTTTTGCTACAAAACTTTTAGTCGCCAAATGTCTTTTCCCAATTTCTTTTTGCCTACTAATTGTTTAGTCGCCAAAAACATGATATTATGTTTTATCGCGAAATTATAATTTCTCCACAACATGTTTATATACACACTACAAGAATCTGCACTTTTAGCGACCACTTTTCGCGACCAATATAAAAGTTGATAGTTAAAAGTTACCTTTTGGCGACCAAATATTAATTAGTCGTGAATGATCATTATTTTTGCTGACCAATATGAGTTGCTCGCAGAAGGTCATATTTTGGCGACCAAAAAATGAGTTGGTCGCAGAAAGTGGTATGGTTTTGGCGACAAAGTACAAATTTGGTCGCGGAAGGTCACATTTTGGCGACCAAAAAATAAGTTGGTCGTGGAAGATCAAAAATAAGTTGGATGTGGAATTGGCGACCAAAATTTTGGTTGCCAAAAATTTATTTTTAGCGACAAAAAATATTTTGATCGCCATATATTGAGTTTTGGCTACTAAAACAATGTAGTTGCCGAATGAAAAATAAAAAATTATTTTTTATCTTTTGGCGACCAAAATTTTGGTCGCCAAAAAACTTATTTTAAAAAAATATTTGTATTTTTCAATAAAAAATATTTGTATTTGTGCTTAAAAATAAAATCAATAAAAAATAGAACAAAGACTAATCTGTATTTGTGCTTTTAAAAATAAAGAACATCAATAAAAGACTAATCTGTATTTAAAAATAAAATAGAACATCAATAAAAAATAAAGACTAATCTGTAAAGAACATCAATAGAACAAAGACTAATTTGTATTTAAAAATAAAGAACATCAATAAAAAAAATATTTTTCTTGTTTAAAAAAAAAAAATCTGTATTTGTGCTTTTCAACTAAGCAAAGCGCGGGACTCCACTTCCTCTATCAATCCCAAAACAAAAGACTTCTTCTAAAGAATTGGCAAAACTAAGCTACTAATCTATGGCTGTCTCAGGCAAAACCACCACCACCAATCCCATACATTCATATATCTTGTTCTGCTACTTCAACCTTGACAAATAGATTTTCGTAATTACAAAGTTCTTCTCTATTCGCTCTCTTCATTTACGGAGATCTTGCTGTTACATCTCTCTCTCTCTCTCTCTCTCTCTCTCTCTCTCTCTCTTGCTTCGTCCCCTTTCCCTCTCTTCAGGTGGATAGCAATTCAAACGAAGATCGTTGTGTAGCTCAGTCCGTTGATTTGATTCAATCACTGCAAAATCTCACCTGGATCCCTAGGGTTCATCGATCACCGTTCTCCGAGTCCGTCAACAACGACTCATTTTCCTCTCCGAAAATGGTGAGTTCGTCCTTGTTCTTGTCACTCAAGTCTTGTCACATTATAATATGTATTAGATCTAGTTTGAATCTGGTTCGATTCGATCTGAAGTGCGTGAATTTCGCACAATTGTACTGTAATTGAACGGTTTTTAGTGTGTCTATTTGAATGCTAGAATTAGAACCAGTTAAAGATTTGAATTTACTCGAGATCTAATTCGTGTGTTTGTTTTTGATTGTTTGATGCAATTAGAAAATGTTTTTGATTGTTTGATGCAATTTATTCCAGATTATCAATTAGAACCAGTTAAACTAAGCTACATTATCAATTTTTTGTTGTTGTTTGATGCAGATGATAAGCGAAGCAATATCGTCATTGAAGGATCGCATGAGTTCGAAAATGACCCAATGATCGCGAAATTCATGGAAGAAAAGTACAGCTCTCTGCTTCCCCCAAATTTCAAGAAAATGTTGTCGATTCAGTTGAAGAAGTTTGTGAAATTGGAGAAACTTGTCAAAATCAAAAACTCGTACGAGGTGTCTGCATCCGAGAACATGAAATTGGTTGCTGCTGCTGCTGCTTCTATTAAAGAATCCGAGAAAACATACAAAGTTGTTGTGAAGAACGGAGAGAAGACGAAGAGGCTGAGCCAAGTCAAAACACCAGAGGCTTTGAAGAAGAAGAAGAAAGTTTCGACCCCTGCACTAAAGAGGGAATTTCATCACAAACCAGATCCTGCTATTTTCCAAAGTGAATAATTATCACACCAATCCTTCTCTATTCTTGTGTGCCTTGCATTTTATTTCTTACCTTTACATCCAGGCCCTCAATGTTTGCCACTTTGTTTTTAGAGCATCTCCAACGCTTCACTTCTTTTTTCACCAAATTTGAGTCAAAAAACTGCATTTTCACCAAATCTGATACTGAGTGCTCCAACCCTTAATTTTCATCAAATTTTCATCCGGGACAACCGGGTGGTCGACCGGTCGGTTGACCGGCTAGGCAAAAAAATTTTTTTTTTTTTTTTTTTTTTGAATTTTCTGAACTTTTTTTGAACTTTTTGAACTTTTTCCGGGTCGACCGGCCGGTCAACCGGTTAGGCAAATAAATATATTTTTTTTTTTACGGTTTTAACTGATTTTCCTTGAACTCTTTGAACCTTTCACTGGTTGACCGGTTGGTCAACCGGCCGGGCAACCGGTTGGTTAACCGGGTCCTCTTTCCAACAGTCAGGAACAGTATTTTGGTGAAATCAGTATTCTGTCGTCGATTTGATGAAGCGTTTGATGAATTGTCGATTTGATGAAGCGTTTGATGAACCGTTGGAGGAGTGAACAGTGCATTTTTCATCAAAATTCAAATTTGATATCAACTCTGATACATCGTTGGAGATGGTCTTAGAGATGGAAAAATGGATATCCTGACATGCTAATAATGAGAGGACAAGATCTCAGTTGTGTCTATCTCCTTTGGGTGTGTTTGTTTGGACGGACTAGATAAGGAGGGATTGTAATTTATCGGAGTGTTAGTCCCGAGATACGTTGTCCCGGAATTATTTGGTTGGATTGGATTTGTATCCTATGTTTGTTTAGTCATGGGATTAGATATCTGGATTAGACTATTTTTAGTAAATCTAATGTTTGGTTAAACGGACTGGATAAGGATAAATGTTCAAAAGATTATTTTACCTTTATAATTTATAATTTATAATTTAACAACACTAAAAAAGTTTAATTTATAAGGCCACAATTTTTAATTTATTATTTTCAATTAAATTAAATTTATAATTTATAATTTATATTTTTATTTAATATATAATTTTAAATAACGACAATAAAAAAATAATTTTATTTAATATATAAATTAAATTTTCAGCAACACTAAAAAAATTTAATTTATAAAGTCATAATTTATAATTTATTATTTTTAAAAAAAATTATTTAATATGTAAATTTAATTTTTTTAACAAAACTAAAAAAATTTAATTTATAAGACCATAATTTATAATTTATTATTTTTAATTAAATTAAATTTATAATTTATAATTTATAATTTAAATTTTTTATTTAATATATAGTTTTAAATTAACAACACTAAAAAAATAATTTATAAATGTTCAAAAAACTATTTACCCTTTTCTAATTGTTTACTAAGTAATAGCATGGAGGGTAAAATGGACATTTTATAAAATAATCCCTATGGAATACCAATCACATGGTTTCTATCCCACACCTCCCATGGGATAGGATAGTCTCATATTTGTGGGACTAATAGTCCGGGGGGACTATTAGTCCGAAGCAAAATTTTTCAAACAAACAATGGACTATTAGTTCGGTGGGACTAATAGTCCAATCCCAACCCCTTATCCCTCAAAACAAACATGCTCTTTGGGTTTATCTGTGCATTATCTACCTCTGCATGTAAGAACTTTTATATTATCTCTTCCCTTTTTGGTTTACAAATTGTGTAGAAGTGGGGAACAAGCACACATCATTTCTGAAAAGTAATATAGTGACGCTCTTCTAATTGGTTGGACCATAGGTGCATGGTTTATTTCATGGGCAAGGTTTGAAATAGGAGGTGTAATTCATGTTTATACAAGGTTTGAATGTTTATTGGATAGAATGGAATACCATGGAATACCCTTGCTTCCTTTTCTGCTTAATATTGGATTGAAGTTTTATAAACAAAAAATGATTGTTCTCCAAAAAACAAAAAAAAAAAAAAAAAAAGAGATTTGACGACTAAAAAATTCGGCAAATTTTACACTTTTGCGACTAAAATCATTGGTCGGTAATTTCTTACTTTTTGGCGATTAAATTGTTAGTCGGCGATTCCTCTCCTTTTGGCGACTAATCTGTTTGGTCGTGGAATGTGACAATTGGCGACTAAGATATATGGTCGGCAAAATATCACTTTTCGCGGCCAAAATGTTTTAGCGACAAAATAGATTAGTCGCAGTAATGATATATTTAGCGACCAAACATTTAGTCGGCAAATCCAACTTTTCTCGACCAACCAAAATTTTGGTCGTGAATTACTTTTGCCGACCCTCAATTGGCGACCAAAGTAGCGACCAAAAAAATTGGTCGCGGATGACTTTTGCCGACTAAAAATGGGCTTTTAGCGACCAATTTTTTGGTCGGCAAAAGTGTTAATTCTTGTAGTGCCAATGCAACCTGTAATACGTATATAAATAAAATGATACATACTATCAATCATTTCACAATCTGCATCTATATACCAAAAATAAATAACATTAAATATCAAAGTCCATACAAATCAATTATTGTCCAAACTAAAATAATAATTCCATACAAAATATATCATACAAAAATCTAAGCCCTCCGTATACAAAAAATACATTTACTACCAAGCGAAATTACCATTTGGCATGGTACAAATTACTAGCGTAATCTGTACCACAACAAAAAGTGATATATGCACCACGACAAAAGTTTTCTATGGACCATGACAAAACGTCCTATATGTACGCCGACAAATGGTATATATGTACGATGACAGAAGGTGATCTATGTACCATAACAGTCATTATCTGTTGATTGCCAAAAGTTTTATGTATCAGTAATAATGAACTACACAAAAGCTGAAGACGACAAAAGTATTATATTAGTTCTACACAAAAGTGAAAATTCATCTTCATACACCAATATGAATTATCCACAAGTCCACACAACAAAACCATTTACAAAGAAAAACAAAAAACGAAACATTAGAATTGGTTACAAAATATCAATTCAGTCAGCCATATGGAACATGTTCTAACATGTATTTAAGGTAGAAAAATCGAGAAATGTCTTCTTGAAAATAAAAGAAAGTATATATATATGTATCATGCAATATTTATTCCAACCAACACAAACAATGTAATATATAATTTCTTCGTCCTACAAATATATACAGGCAATTATTAGAATATGAAGATGTTATTTTAATAAAGTTGTTGCTTTTTGAACTAAGTGTTGCAAGTTTTTCGACTAAGTGTAAGGCGTATTCGAGGACTGTTATGAATTTCGGACCCCTGAAAGCCCTTTTTCGAGTAAGTTTATGTCGTATTCGGCTTTAACTCCCAACCTACGGATCCGAATTATGTTCCGTCAGATCTCACAAGTCCTATTTGTCATGGCGAAGCTATCCGTGTGAGCCACATGGTCGTTCGAGGGCTGTTTTGAATTTTTGCCCCGAAACGCCATTTTTGGACTAAGTTTAGGGCATATTCGACTCTAACTCCCAACTTACGGGTTTGGATTACATTTCGTCAGTTGTCACAAGTCCTATTTGTCATGGGGGAACTGTCTGTGTGAGCCATATGGTGGTTTGGGGGCTGTTTTGAATTTTCGCCCCCGAAATGCCATTTTTCAACTAAGTTTAGGGCATATTCGGCTCTAACTCCCAACCTACGAGTCCGAATTACGTTCCGTCAGTTCTCACAAGTCCTATTTTTCATGAGGGAACTGTCTATGTGAGCCACATGATCGTTCCGGGACTGTTTTGAATTTTCGCCGCCGAAACGCCCTTTTTCGACTAAGTTTAGGGCTTATTCGGCTCTAACTCCCAACCTACGGGTCTGAATTACGTTTCGTCAGTTCTGACAAGTCCTATTTGTCATGGTGAAGCTATCCGTGTGAGCCATACGGTGGTTTGGGGGCTATTTTGAATTTTTGCCCCCAAAACGCTTTTTTTCGACTAAGTTTAAGGGCGTTTTCGGCTCTAACGCTCTACCTGCGGGTCCGGATTACATTTCGTCAGTTGTCACAAGTCCTATTTGTCATGGGGGAACCGTTCGTGTGAGCCATACGACGGTTCGGGGGCTGTTTTGAATTTTCGCCTCCAAAATGCGCGCTTTCAACTAAGTTTTGGACGCACTACAAGAAAAAGCACATTTGGCAACTAAATTTTTAATCGCCAAAAGTCGACTTTTTAGTTTTCCCGACTAAATTTTTTAGTCTCCGGTTTTGTCGCGAAAACATGATCGCCGGAGGTATTGGCGACTAAAAAAGTTTTAGTCAGCAAAAAATAGGTCTTTAGCGACCAAAGTTTTGGTCGCCAATAGTCAATTACACTTTTTAAAATTATGCATTTAGCGACTAATCTTTTAGTCGCCAATAGTCAATGAATCGTCGACCAAACCTTTTAGTCGCCAAAAGAAACACTTTTAGCGACCAATAATTTTAGTCGCCAAAGCTCATTCCGTGAAAATAAAAATTAAAAACCTTTCTTCCGTTGAGATTCGAACCACCAACCTCCCACATTCTAAATCTTAATCAACACACTCTCTCCACTATGCCTCTACAACACCACATGATTATATATGCAACATATATTATTTATATAGTATATTGACCCGTATTAATATAAAACTATATGTATAAACATAATTATTTTTATTCAATATAATTTATGTAAAAAAAAAAATTATTTACTAAAAAAAAAATAGGAGACCACTTTTGGCGACTAAATCTGTTTTTTAGTCGCCAATTCTATACTTTTGGCTACTAATTATTTTTTAGTCGCTAAAAGAATTAATTCCCGCCTAAAACCTCCACTTTTGGCGACTAAACTAAATTTTAGTCGCCAATTGTAGACTTTTAGCTACTAAATTTTTTTTAACAGCCAAAAAGCTTCACTTTTGGTTACAAAATTTAATTTTGTCGGTAAAACACATATAATTGGCGACCAAACTATTTTTTAGTTGCCAAAACCTATACTTTTGGCTACTAAATTTTTTTAGTCGCCAAAAACCTTCACTTTTGGCTACTAAAATTTTTTTAGTCACTAAAACCTATATAATCGGCGATTAAACTGATTTTTAGTCGCCAATAACTATACATTTGGCTACTAAACTGTTTTAGTCGCCAAAAGTCTTCACTTTTGGCTACTAATTTCATTTTAGTCGCCAATTCTGCTACTTTCAGCGACGAAAATTCTATTTTTAGTCACCAATTATGCTTTTTCTTGTAGTGACGTATTCGGCTCTAACTCTCTACCTACGGATCCGAATTACGTTCCGTCAGTTTTTACAAGTCTTATTTGCCATGGCGAAGCTATCCGTGTGAGCCACATGGTCATTCGGGGGCTGTTTTGAATTTTTTCCCATCTTATTTCATGGCCTTCAAAAAATATGAGACTTTCACCAATAAGAATTTTTAAAAATTTTAAGCAATAGACTAAGAAGTCTAATGATTGAGTCACCTCTAATTTTACATATGTAAATTTTATCTGTGTAAGAAGGTGCACCTGTTGCATATGATAATTTCACTTGCTAATGCCAATATATATCTTTTTACCGTATTTAAATCGTGAATTTAGAGAGTAAATTAAAAATAAAATGGAAATAGAAATGAAAAACAAAAATTAACTTACATTTCATTCTTGAAGGGATGTGTTTGGTGATAATAATTTCGTGTGTTTTGTTTTGTATTTGATTCTATGTCTTTAGACTTCTTGTTAATTTAATAGTAAGTTTCAAGACATAGATCTGACCACATAAGCAACACCATCAAAATAGATGGAACAACAATTTGAGTGAAACTATTTTTGTATGGCTAGAGATCATTGAAATGTTTCAATGTACTGAGGGATCATTGAAATGGTTCAGGGGCTGCTTTGCATTTTTGCTACCCGAACGACCTTTTTCAACTAAGTTCAAGCCGTTTTTCACTCCAACTCTCAACCTACGTGTGCTAATTACATTATGTCTATCCCCACAGGTCCTATTTGTCATGGTGAAGCTACCCGTGACATCCATAGAGTGGTTCAGAGGCTACTTTGCATTTTCACCTCCCAAACGGCCTTTTTCGTCTAAGTTTAATGCGTTTTTCACTCCAACTCGCAACCTAAGTGTGCTAATTACATTCCGTCTGTGCCCACATGTCCTATCTGTCACAAAGAAGCTACTCGTGACATCCATAGAGTGGTTCGGAGGCTATTTTGCATTTTTGCCCCCCGAACGGCCTTATTCAACTAAGTTTAAGGCGTTTTTCACTCCAACTCCCAACCTACGTGTGCTAATTATATCCTGTCTATCCCCACAGGTTCTATTTGTCACGAGGAAGCTACCCGTGACATCCATAGAGTGGTTCAGGGACTGCTTTGAATTTTCCCCTCTCGAACGACCTTTTTTGACTAAGTTTAAGGCATTTTTCACTTAAACTCCCAACCTACATGTGCTAATTACATCCTGTCTGTCCCCACATGACCTATTTTTCATGAAAAAGCTGTCTGTGACATCAATTGAGTGGTTCGGGAGCTGTTTTGTATTTTCATCTCATGAACGCCTTTTTTCGACTAAGTTTAAGGCATTTTTTACTCTAACTCCCAACCTACGTGTGCTAATTACATGCCATCTGTCCCCACATGTTCTATTTGTCATGAGAAATCTGCTTGTGACATCCATAGAGTGGTTCGAGGGCAATTTTGCATTTTCGCCCCTAGAACGCCTTTTTTCAACTAAGTTTAAGACATTTTCGACTCTAACTCCCAACCTACATGTGCCAATTACATGTTATCTATCCCTATGGGTTCTATTTTTCATGAGAAAGCTGCCCGTGACATCCATGGAGTGGTTCGAGGGCTGTTTTGTACTTTCACCCTTCCGAATGCCTTTTTCTGACTAAGTTTAAGGCATTTTCGACAAAGTAAACCAGTTGTTTGGTTTGCTTTTGCTTTGTTTTTCTTAGAATAACTAAAGAAATCTTGGTTTGATTGAATTCAAAGTGGTACAAAGCTTTGTTTGTACTTTCAGAAGCTCAAAGTAAAAAAGTAAGCAAAATAAAATAGTAACTATTGTCTGAATTCTGAAAACAAAGGGGAGGAACGCGCCAACTTTGTTGGGTATACCTCCTTATTGGAGTGTGGGACCCAATTGGTTTACTAAAAGAGTTTTAATTTATTTTGGTTTAGGTATAATATATTTTTATATATTATATCTAATTTTGTGGAGACCCAATCCAATTTGGAAATAATTAAGGTTTGATAATAAACCATAGATTCACAATATTTTAGTGTTTTGTTTTTGCTCATCCTGAGGTGAAGAGAATGGCTGCTACACATACTCCACTTTGATGAAATCAATTATTTGGGTGTGTGAACAGTGGAATTAATTTGGTTGGTTCTTTGCTTCATTTTCGGTGTTGATTTGGTTCGTTATTTTGGATCTTCTACAACTCTGGTTCTGAAGATTTTTGTTCATCTATTTGGTGAGGTCTTTCCTCTTGTTTATTTGTGATTATTTGGAATTCACCTAAGGGTGGTTTTGTGAGACCATTAGTGTCTCATTTGTAATCGTTTGGAATTTATTTGGTTGATAGTGGAATCGAATTTCGATTCCGTGGACGTACCTCACATTGAGGGAACCACGTAAAAATTCTTGTGTTGCTTCTGATTTAATTTTTCCGCATTAATTTTTATTCTCATTAATTGATTTACTTGTGGGGAATCACATATTTTCCCTAACAACTGGTATCAGAGCTTACGATTTATTTGGGTTTATTTATTTGTGTAAATCAATGGAGGGGAATGTGGCTCGTATGTCTAGCTTCAATGGAAGCAATTGGGTAACTTGGAAAACTAAAATGGAGGACCTATTATTTTGTAAAGATTTGTATGAACCCATTGAGGGTGATAGTGGCAAACCCGAGGTATGAAAGATGATGAATGGAATAGGCTTAATCGAAAAGCCGTTGGTGTTATCCGTCAATGGATTGATGACAGTGTGTTTCATCATGTTGCTACTGAAACTTCAGCACATGATTTATGAAAAAATTAGAAGGTCTTTATGATAGAAAATCATCCACAAATAAAGCTTTTCTGCTTCGTAAGTTGGTTAATTTAAAATATAAAGAGGGCAGCTCTATTCCGAAACATCTGAATGAAATAAAGAGTATTGTTAACCAACTTGCTTCTATGAAAATTGTTTTTGATGATGAGTTGCAGGCTTTGATGCTACTTAGTTCTTTGCCCGAAAGTTAAGAGACTTTGGTTGTGACAGTTAGTAATTCGGCACCTGATGGAGTTGTCATAATGGGCCAAGTCACTAGTAGCTTATTGAATGAAGACACTAGAAGAAAATCAGCGGGTTCCTCTCATTTGGAAGCATTTGTTGTGAGAGGCCAAAGCAAAACAAGGGGGAGGAGTAAGACTCCTCATGATCGTGATCAAAGCAGTGACAAATCAAAAGATGGTTCTTTTTCAAAGAAAGACATTGAGTGCTATTATTGCCATGAGAAAGGGCACATGAAGCAGGAATGCTGAAAGCTCAAGAACAATTGGTGATTGATTCAAGAAGATACAACGGCAGTTACTACCGATGATCTCATGGTCGTTTGTGAAGATGATTGTATCAATTTTGTAGGCCAAGAGAGCAATTGGTGATTGATTCCGGTGCTTCTTTTCATGTGACTTCTCGAGTTAATTTCTTCACTACCTACACTGAAGGAGATTATGGTTTTGTTCGAATGGGTAATGAAGGTTTGTCCAAGATTATTGGCATGGGTGATGTTTGCTTGGAAACAAATTTGGGCTGCAAGTTGTTGCTTAAAGATGTGAGGCATGTTCCCGACATTCGCCTCAATTTGATCTCTACTGGGAAGCTAGATGATGAAGGCTTCAACAACAAATTTGGTGATGGAATATGGAAGCTCACAAAGGGTTCTTTGGTGGTGGCTAAGTGCAAGAAGACTCATATACTTTATTCGATGCAAGGAAAAATTTGTAAAGGTATTGTCAATGCACTTCAAGATGATACTTCTACTGAATTGTGGCACAGGCGGCTTGGCCATATGAGTGAAAAGGGGATGCAAGTATTGTTCAAGAAAGAGCTTCTACCCGGTTTGAAAGGTATACATCTTAAAACTTGTGTTCATTATTTGGCACATAGAGTTTCTTTTCATAAAAATGTTGCTTCTAGAAAAGAAAATGTTTTGGAGTTGATTTATTCGGATGTTTGTGGTCCTTTAAAAGTTAGAACACATGGTGGTGCACTTTATTTTGTTACTTTCATTGATAATTATTTAAGGAAAGTTTGGGCTTTTCTACTAAAAACTAAAGATCAAGTTCTAGAAGTATTTAAGCATTTTCAGGCCATGGTTGAAAGAAAAACAGGGCAGAAATTGAAGTGCATCCGATCAAACAATGGTGGTGAATACATTGGGCCATTTGATGAGTATTGTCGTAGCCAAGGTATTCGGCATCAAAAGAAAGTTAAGAAGACTCCTCAACAAAATGGAGTTGCCAAAAGGATGAACCGCACCATTATGGAAAGAACAAGGTGTTTGCTTTCACAAGCTAAATTGCCAAGATCCTTTTGGGGTGAGACATTAAAGACAGCGGTTGACGTGATCAATTTGTCTCCTTCCTATCCTTTGAATGGTGATGTTCCAGAAAGAGTTTGGACCGGCAAAGATGTGTCTTATGAGCACTTGAAAGTGTTTGGTTACCGAGCTTTTGTTCACATTCCAAAGGATGAGAGGTCCAAGCTTGATAGTAAGTCAAGACAATGTATTTTTCTTTGCTATGGGCGTGATGAATTTGGGTATAGATTGTGGGATCCGGTCGAAAAGAAAGTCATTCGAAGCCGTGATGTTGTGTTTCTTGAAAACCAAACAATTGAAGACTTTGGCAAAGGTGATCAACCGGAGCCAAAAACTAGTGATCTCATTGACATGGATCTATCTCCTTCATCTTCAGTGGATGATGAAAATGGGGGAGATGTGCAGCCACCTATTGAAGATGTAGAAGATTATGCTAATCCTAATGAAGTTGAGCCAGAAATTGAGGAAAAGCATCCAACTCAAGAACTGCCACCACAACTTGAGTTGAGGAAATCTACAAGGGACCGACAACCTTCAAGAAAGTATCCTCTCAATGAATTTGTGTTGATTTCCAATCAAGGGGAGCTTGAGAGCTACCAAGAAGCAATTGAGCATGCAAAGAAAGGTGATTGGAAAAAGGCCATGGACGAGGAGATGAATTCCTTGCTTGAAAACCAGACTTATGATTTAGTGAAGTTGCCTAAAGAGAGGAAAATTCTGAAAAATAAGTGGGTTTTCAAATTGAAGAATGATGGCAAGACACTGAGGTACAAAGCACGTCTTGTTGTGAAAGGCTTTGGGCAAAAGAAAGGTATTGACTTTGACGAGATTTTCTCACCGGTTGTAAAGATGTCTTCTATTCAGGTTGTACTTGGCATGGCTGCAAGTATGAACCTTGAAGTTGAGCAACTTGATGTGAAGACCGCATTTTTTCATGGTGATCTTGAAGAAGAAATTTACATGGAGCAACCGAAAGGTTTTGTGGAAAAAGGAAAAGAGAAATTTGTTTGCAAATTGAAGAAAAGTTTGTATGGCCTCAAGCAAGCCCTGTGGTAATGGTACAAAAAAATTGACTCTTTCATGATGAATAATGGTTTTTCTAAAACCACTTCGGACCATTGTGTGTTTGTGAAAAATTTCCCGGATGGTAAATTTATTATTCTTTTGTTTTATGTTGTTGACATGTTAATTGTGGGTCAAGATTCTACCATGATTAACAAGTTGAAGTTAGAGTTGAGTAAATCTTTTGCTATAAAAGATTTGGGACCGGCAAAGCAAATACTTGGTATGAAAATTGTTCGTGATTGCAAAGAGGGGCTGATTTGGTTGTCTTAAGAAAGCTGCATTGAGAAAGTTCTAGAGAGGTTCAACATGAATAAAGCAAAGCAGGTTGGTTGTCCACTTGCGGGTCACTTCAAGCTTAGTTCGAATCAATGTCCTAAGAGCGAGAAAGACAAAGAAAAGATGTTGAAAGCTCCTTATGCTTCAGCAGTTGGTTCTTTGATATACGCCATGGTTTGTACAAGGCCGGATATTGCTCACGCCGTTGATGTGGTGAGTCGTTTTCTCTCTAATCCCGGTAAAATGAATTCTAAGGTATCTTCGAGGAACTTCGAAGGTGTGTTTGTGTTTTGGGGACGGTAAGCCGATGCTTGATGGGTTCACAGATTCTGACATGACCGGTGATATTGATTCTATGAAATCTATTTCGGGGTATTTGATGACTTTTGCAGGGGAAGCTGTGGCATGGCAATCTAAATTACAAAAATGTGTTGCTCTCTTAACTACCGAAGCTGAATTTATTGCCATTACAAAAGCTTGCAAAAAAGAGATATGGTTGAAGAAATTTTTGCAAGAGTTGGGTTTAAAGCAAGAAAAGTATGTGCTTTATTGTGATAGTCAAAGTGCTATTCACTTGAGTAAAAATTCTACTTTTCATTCGAGATCGAAACACATTGATGTGAGATATCATTGGATTCGTGATGTGTTAGATTCGAAATTGTTGCAACTCGAAAAGGTTCACACAGATGATAATATTTTGGATATGTTGACTAAGACTTTGTCGAAGGACAAACATTTAAAGTGTCGAACTTTAGCGGGTATGATTGATTTCTCCACCTAAGTCGGTAGGAAGAGAATTGTTGGGTATACCTCCTTATTGGAGTGTAGGACCCAATTGGTTTACTAAAAGAGTTTTAATTTGTTTTGGTTTAGGTATAATATATTTTTATATATTATATCTAATTTTGTAGAGACCTAATCCAATTTGGAAACAACTAAGGTTTGATAATAAACCCTTAATTCACAATATTTTAATGTTTTATTTTTGCTTATCCCGAGGTGAAGAGAACGGCTACTACACATACTCTACTTTGGTGAAATTAATTATTTGGGTGTGTGAATAGTGGAATTAATTTGGGTGGTTCTTTGCTTCGTTTTCGGTGTTGATTTGGTTCGTTATTTTGGATCTTCTGCAACTCTGGTTCTGAAGATTTTTGTTCATCTATTTGGTGAAGTCTTTCTTCTTGTTTATTTGTGATTATTTGGAATTCACCTAAGGGTGGTTTTGTGAGACCATTAGTGTCTCGTTTGTAATCATTTGGAACTTATTTGGTTGATAGTGGAATCGGATTTCGATCCCGTGGACATACCTCACATTGAGGGAACCACGTAAAAATTCTTGTGTTGCTTCTGATTTAATTTTTTCGCATTAGTTTTTATTCTCATTGATTGATTTACTTGTGGGGAATCACATATTTTCCCTAACAAACTTGAAGATTGTTTGCTATCTTGTTTTCTGTTTTTGTTTACTCTCAATTTCATATCATTCATCATTTGCAAAAGGGACAAAGCATTTTAGGAATTAAGATGAAACAAGAAGTTCAAAAATACTAGAGCTTCATATAAACAAATAGTCTTAAGGGCATTATATAGCATGAAGATAAATTGGGCACAACCATTTTGATGAACATCAATAAAGATAGTTTAAATAGAGCTACACATCCGATCATCACGAGCAATTAGCTGAATAAGAATGATGTAATGAGAAGAGGAAGATACAATGATACATAGTAGTTTAAGTTTACCAAAATTCAAATGCACTCCAAATTGTTATCAATTCATATGAAATCTTGCAAAAGAGAAATGTGATGTAGAGATTAAACCAAACTCAATGACAAGTACAACAAGAAGAAACAAAGTACTCCAAATTGTTCCACAAAATCCACATACAATCCAAATTGTAATCAAATATAAATTAATATGAAATCCTACAACAAGATAATTGTGATATAGAGATAAACCACCTGGGCTTTTTTTTAGTTGAATTTGAAGAAGTTTCAGATGCAGCAAATGCCTCTTCCCATGTCACCCACCTGCCTATTTCATTTCATGCAAGTAAATATTATGTCATAAGAACACATAACCAAGAAAGATATTTTGAGAAGGGCAACAAAAAGCGACTCAAAGTAAATCTACAAGAATAATCAAATATGAAACACATCACTACTTTTTAAATGCAATTGGTAGCTTATGAGTTCAGAAACAAAATCATAATTGTGTATCCAAGTGAAATTTCATAAATATTACTTAATCATTATATTACATAGCTGTAGAATCTTATCATGATCATCATCATCAGAAACAATATCATGATCATCATCCTCAGAAGGATGCCCAAAATGCGACACACCATCATCAATTGCTATCAACATTAATAAAGCTATTAAAAAAAATCTAATATTGAATTGAAGAGTTTGTCTAAATTTTATATAGGTTGAAGTTGTATGAAACTACATCAGACAAACCCAATGTAGAAAGCACAAGGAGATAAGAGAGCCTTCTAAAGCAAGAACAAATAGAAGAAAATAATCAATGACAATAAAACTGTTGCATGGCTGGCTAGCGAGTCTGCAGTGAAATCATGGTAATAATGCATGCAAAAGAATAACACACTCATCAGGAAAACAAGTAATGAGTCTCTGTCATATACTGATCTTTTAAGAGGCCTGCAAGCACTTTTGCTCAATAAATAATATTTGAAGGAGTCTCATTCATCAAAAGATCCTTGAAATCATCACTATCACAATCCTCAAACTCAAAAGGAATGGAATAGGCATTCCACTCAGTTCTCTCTCCCTAACCTAAGGCACAATTATAAGATATGCAAATTTGGAAATAAAGATCATAAAATAATCTAGAAATATGTCCTAACTGTAAGATTATATTATTTAAATCTTCTCAAATCAGCAGCTATATAACATGTAGTATGCTTACAGGAACAACACACAAATAATGAAAGTTATGAAACCATAAAATCTTGTGAGCAGAAAAGTATCTAACAACCACTAGAATTATTTGATTTGCAAGAAAACTGACGATACAAACCCATTCATTGTGAACTTGCTTGGGAAAATCAGGTGGCTTATCTCTGCTATGATAATACAACAGCCAATTTAAACATATAATACATGTCATAACCTTCCCTTATATATTCTTGGCAAAGAAACCTCATAATTTCTCTCTTCTCAATGACCAAACCAACACCAACTAGGTCAAACAAGGTGCTAACAGCTAATTTTCTTTGTAAATGAGGCAATGACCATTAATTGCAGAAAAACCCCAAATTCTCAATAACCCACCAAAAATTCCTTGAAAATGTTCAGCATATGCTCGCAAGCCAACAAATAAAAGTGTGAATGCAAGAAAAAACCAAAATAGTAACAAACAAATATCAGAAGCCGCTGCTGGGAGAAGTTTTGCCTAGTCTAGGAGTGCCAGTTGCTGCAGTGCTAGTTTTGCTCATGATTCCCTTCAAAAAAATACTGGGCAATCACAGAAAACCCATTTTGGACCCTAAATCGAACCCATTTTGGACACTAAATTAAAAAAAAAAATCTCTATCAAACCCATAAACCATAAATCAAACCTATTTTGGACATCAAAACCATAATTTTATAGAAATCAAACCACTTCAACCAAACCCATTTAAGAAATCAACACAAAATTAAACTAAAAAAATCATATAAAACCCTAGTAAGTGTGAGAAATTGAGAGATAGAGAAAGAGAGAGAAAGAGACCGAGATCGACAGAGAGGGAGAGAAACTGAGTGCGACAGAGAGAGAGAGAAGAGAGAGAAAAATCTATGATTTGTGGCAGTGACAGTGACAGTGGTGATTCGCAGTAATGGTGGTGCGATGTACGACGGTGGCTAGCGATAGTGGGGTGGTGAACGTCAGTGGCGAGCGGGGGTGAGGTTTGGTGGTGACTGTTCTGTGTGTGAGAGAGTTGTATGTGAATAAGAGAATAGAGATCTTTTGTTTCTTTGAAAGAGGGGCGCGGGCGCCAATATATTCGCTTCCCTCTAAAATTAAAAAAAAATTTGTTTATACCTTTAGCGACCAAACTTATATTTGCCGCCAAATAATAATCAATACCGACTAAAGTTTTTGTAGCCAAAGACTAACCCAAAAAATAAGCCTACTATTTGGCGACTAAAATTTTTTTTGTCGACAAATGGTTCTATACAACAACTAAAATAGGAATTAGTAGCCTAAAACATAGACCAACGCCGACTAAAATTTGTTTAGTCGCCTATTACATCATATTTAGCAACTAATTTTTTTTTAAGTTGCCAATGACTAATATACGACTACTAAAAAATTTTAGTAGCTAAAATATAAAACATTGCAGACCAATAAAAATTTTAGTCGCCAAAGGTCTGACTTTTGGCGACTAAATTCGTTTTAGTTGCTAAATTTGGTCGCCAAAAGTACAAATTGTTGTAGTGAAAGGTGAAGCTCCAGAGTTGACAATGCTACATCAAACCATCTTTGCATATGAAAACTAGAACATAATCATTCCGGATACCAATGAGAGGTTCGAAGATTTTCTCTCTTTATAGAGTACTATTTAATTTTGAATAGATAGATTCAATCAAAGCCACTGTACAGATAGATTCAATTTTTGTAGTTTTTGATTTGTTGTTGGAGTTTTTTTTTTTTTTTTCTGGTTGAAATTTGAATAGATACAGATTTGTTAGATAGATTCAATTTCTGTAGTTGTTGATATGTTGTTGATGGAATTTTTTTTTTTAAAAAAAATTTAAATAGATACAGATCTATTTTAACAGATAGTGGGTTGGTATATTTCATTAACAAATATTTGAACAAATAAAAAATCAAAAATAGAATTCCGAAAAAAAAAATTGAACAGATAATAAAATTTTGACAAATATTTGAATAGATAAGGAGAAAAATTTAAATAGATAGTCAAAAATTTGAACAGATGGAAATTTTTTTTGAACAGATAGTTAACAAAAGTCAATAGATAAGAAAATTCAACAGATAAATTAAGGGATAAAATTGGAAATAAAATATTTTTTAAAACAAACAAAAGGACTTCTCACCAAACCATTTCATAAAATGGTGGATGTATTGCTAACAAAAAATATCCATTGACCTAATACCCTAGACAATTACTAGAGTGAATTTTTAGCAGTTTTCTCAAAAAAGAAGAAAAAAAATGACTTAACCATGTTTGTTTTCTATTCACCTCTCATTTTCTACTTTTTTCCAAATTCATCAATATATTTAAGTTTTTTTTTTTTTTCCTTTAAAGGTACAAGGAAAGTATAATACATAAGGAGAGATCCAGAGAGTGAAAAAAGCTCTCCTATTACTGTAACTTGCATCCACACAAACCAAACCCTCAACTTTACAAATTTTAGATTTAAAAAATAAGAACTAGAAATGAAGAAAGAACAAAATAAAATAAAGTTAAGAAGATCTTAACTCCACAAGAATATATTTAAGATTTCTCTTCATTATCGAATCTTTTCATTTCACAAAAAAAAAAAAAATAGATGAATAAATATAGTACTTGTTAAATATTTCTCATAAATATTGAAGTAACTCACTATTTTTTTTTAAAAAAAAAAGAAAGGGCGCTCAGGTCGAAAATCCAAATTTGAATTTCTTTTGTTCATAGGTTCAAGCACTAAAACACTTTGTCCATAAAGACGAGTTAGTGTAAAAAGGCCAAACTACCCATTATATATATATGTTAATACGATCCTTCATACCTATTTTTCAGTCCCCATCTCTTTCTACTCTCTCTTTTTTCCCTCTACTCTCTCTCTCTCTCTACCTCATTATTGCAACTGAGCGTCTTTGCTGCTCATCTCCCCTTCCTTTCTTACGGTCGCTCCACTATCATTTCTATTGTTTGCCTCTCATTCATCCGTCATTGTCATCGCTCGCCTCCTCTCCCTCTATTACGGTCGATCCACCACTGCTTTCGCCGTTCACCTCCTTCCTTCATTCTTTCAGAAATGGTTGCTAAGAAATGTTCATTGCAACTTAGGGATGAAAGGAGCCCCCCATTGTCGATCTCTCCCTAGATTTCACCACCACCACCACCATTACCGTAGCTCTGTTACCTCCCTTGACACTATACCTTCGTTGGCACCGATACTGCCACCTTCGTCCACCGATCTAGACTCTCTTTCTCTCTTTCCCGCTTCCCCAACGCACCACTGCCTTCATCCTCACTGTCGTTGATCCAACATCGAAATTTATAGATTTGTAGATTCGCCACCCTTAGTCTGAACTCGCCGACCCATGGGACTAAGTGGCGATGGTCTTGAAGGCTTTCGTCATCTTTCTTTTCTATGTGTGTGTGTGTGTGTGTGTGTGTATGTGTATGTACGATCTGTCTCTCTCTCTCTCTCTCTCTCTCTCTCTCTCTCTCTTTCAGATCTCGATCTCGATTTATTTTCTTTTCTTAGATCTCGATCACTCTTCTCTTCTTAGATCATGGTTTCCACAAGAAGAAGTGGATCTCTCGACTTCGGTGGAAATTCTACTAGAACGTGGCTCTGGTGATTCTCCGACGGCCAAAGGCGGTAGCAAAGAAGCTCTAAGTTCCAAAAAAGAAGATTCAACTTAGGCAATTGCTCAAGGTAGGAAAAAAATATTTTTTTCTTTGAGAAACATAACTATGTTTGTGCGTTTTTAACTCAGTCTCTCTGAGGAGGACATATGATTTGGTAATGGAAAAGGAAAGCGAGGTTGGATCTGGTGTGGCTTGGTGTTGGATGTCTCTCAAAGAGACTACTTTTCGTCATTTTCCTCATCTTCATGATCTCTGATGATGATCATCATCTCATGATGATACATATTATTCGTATATGATCATATCATTGTGTTATTTTTTTTTTTACATTTTTTTTTATAGATTGGATATCACTGTGTTATTCAATTAGTTGTTTGTTGTTGTTGTTGATAAAGATTATGGTAATGATGAAACATATTGCAACTGATTGCAAAAACGTTTGGACATATCTGTTTTGAACAGATAGGTTTAAAAGAATTTATATTGGATCTATTCAATTTTGAACATATAAATTTCAGGAGATAAGGAAAAATATGTTAGGTTTTAAACAGATAGAGAAAGAGATTCACAGATTTTAAACAAATAGAAAGAAATCTATAAATTTTGAACAGATAAAGGAAAGAAATTGATGTTGATGATGATGATTGCAACAGATAAACAAAAAATTTGACACAGATTTTCAATAGATAGAAAAAAAATTGAATAGACAGTTAGAATTTAGGGGAAAAAAAATTAAATGGCTAAATAGAATTCAGTAGAAAAATTGAACATATATAAAATTGAACAGACAAATAGAATTTCAGGAAAAAATTGAACAAATAGAATTTAGGAGAAAATTTGAACAAATAGGGGAAAAATTGAACATATAATAAAAAAATTTGAATAGATAGAGAAAAAATTTGAACAGATGAATATAAATTTGAACATATAGTCAACAAAAAGTCAAACAGATACAATAAAATTAGAAACAAAATGTCTTCTAGGACTTTTTACCAAACTATTTCATAAAATGTAGACTTCTCAACAACAAAAAATTAGACCTAATGTCTTACACCCTCTTTAAATTAAATTTATCACTAATTTAAAAATAAATAAAGCCACCATATTCGGTGAGTTTTGAGTCCTTTACTAGGAACCGAATTTTAAGTTGTTTCCCACCTTGCGACCTCACTTTCCTTTCTTTACCAATACAACAATTCTTGAAAAGGTACATTAATTGTTGTTTAAACTTGAATTTTATGATCCTTATACTGTTGCCCTACAAGACTTGCTTTGAGATCTACTCTCCTAATTTTTTTTATAATTCTTTTTAATATTGTTTTCACTTGGAACACTAATAAGTTGGTTTGCGTTCCCTACGTACTACCCGAATGAAAACCATTACACGTGAAAGATGAATAATATATCTTAGATAGATAAGTACTTTTTCTTTTGGTAGTGTTACATGTTGGAACAATCTTCTGTGTAAATAAAATAAATTGAAATAAAGCTAAACAAATAAATAAATAACGTATCGAATTTATTTATCAAACTGAATTAAAATTCAAAGACCAAGTCGAGTGTGTGACACTCTGTCCTTAAGACAGATTCGCCCCACTACGGTGCTTACGGTTGAGTGGCGTCTATCTCCCAAGACACAATGATCTTAACTAATTTGTAGTAGCACTCCAAAACAAATTGTTCGGCGAACCAAACCTGTGTTTTAACTCTCTGAATATTTATCCCTAAAATTATATATGAAGAATAATGCACTAAAAGGGAATGGACAAAAAAAGGACAAAATTTCAGACTCAATGTTTTTTCTGGATCCGGACTGCTGGAAAAATGATATGTATATATAGCCCACTTGGTGACCTTTCAAACATACCCGAACCGGTATTTATTTGAAAAGAAAAAGTGCACCACTATATCAAACAAGGTTTGACCGTTGCAAAAAATTCAAACAACTTGAAAAAAGTTCCGTAAGTGGAAATTTGAAAAGTTTGTTCGTTAGTGCAACTTGTTCCAAACTGATGGAGCTTTATTAATTAAACTATATGGAATATATATATATATATTAAACTATTTGAATAGTTTAATAAATAATGAAAGATGTATAAATTTTAGGAAATCATTTAGGAACTTAAAATTTGAATTTAGAATTAAATTAAATTCTCACAATTACAAACTTAAGGAAACCACTCAGGAACCAAAAATTTGAATTTAGAATTAAATTAAATTCCCACAATAATTTTTATTGAAAAAATTCAAAAGAATTTTATCTAAAAAATTAATGTTAGACCTGAAAACGACGTCAACTTCCCATTCACTCATAAATGGTTTTGATGTACCGTCTTCACTGTGTGACTTGCCATGCGGCAAGGAACATTTCACCTCTTCGGACCCACCCAAAAGACGTTTGGGCTGAAAAATATGCCTATATTAAACCATTTTTTTCCAACAATCCCCCACATGAATGGAATTTGACGGAGAGAAAATGCAACAATATGATCTAAATACAGAGAGTACAGAAATTGGAAATATTCTGCAAAGGATAGGTAGCTTTTGGCTTTGAACCTTCCCTTGTGAGACACTATCGAATTTACTAGCTAACTAGTGAACATGATATCTTGAACTGATCAGCCGTTTGTGTAAACCAAGACAATAGAACTCACACAGTACATTCCCAGACACAGTTTAGTTTTCACTATTGTGTTCATTTTGGCCCTGAACAACCTGGTCTTTCATGAGTGCTCTAGAGAATTGTAGCCCTTCACAATTCTCATAGAACCGGCCCAGTTCACACTCACATAGGTGATGCTTATGAAGAGTATCCTGCCATATTCCACTAGGTTTACCTAGATATAAGAATCATTAAAATTTTACTTAACCTAAAACGTTGCAGACATCACTATTTCATCATAGAAATGGGTAGGAGTTAGACTCCCCAATGATCCTTCTGAGTCATTCACAACTCGGTTGTCCCTTTGAACCTAGATCTTGGGATCTCTAGTCAACTAGGTTGGGTTGCCGTTGTAGTAACTCTTATTTAATAAGCTTAAGTCCCATTCCCCTCGATGAATTCTCAACTAACTCTCTTGCTAACCCTTTGGTTAGTGGATCCACTATGTTGTCTTTAGACTTAACATACTCTATGGAAATAATTCCATTAGAGAGTAGTTGTCTCACGGTGTTATGTCGACGACGAATGTGTCATGACTTGCTGTTATACATATGACTCTGTGCTCTACCTATAGCTGATTGACTATCGCAATGTATACATA
The DNA here is from genome assembly GCA_025200525.1 of Camellia lanceoleosa. Taxonomy (NCBI): domain Eukaryota; kingdom Viridiplantae; phylum Streptophyta; class Magnoliopsida; order Ericales; family Theaceae; genus Camellia; species Camellia lanceoleosa. The sequence goes on along the minus strand of CM045769.1, from coordinate 36,394,095 downwards.
TAGCAGGCACCGGTTTTGGCCAAATTCGAATATCTTCAAGGAAGTGGCGAAGCCATTCTGCTTCTTTCCCAGCTTTGTCTAAAGCTATGAATTCTGATTCCATAGTAGACCTAGCAATACAAGTCTGTTTGGAAGATTTCCAAGAAACAGCCGCCCCACCAAGAGTAAAGACATACCCACTAGTGGACTTCGAGTCTCTAGTATTCGGTATCCAATTTGCATCACAGTATCCTTCAAGTACTGCTGGATATCTAGTATAATTCAGCCCAATATTACGAGTAAATCGGAGATACCTTAGAACCCTTATAATTGCTTTCCAATGTTCTACTCCCGGATTAGTCGTATATCTACCTAATTTACTTACTACATAAGTTATATCTCGGCGAGTGCAGTTCATCAAGTACATTAAGCTTCCAATAATTTGGGCATACTCTAATTGAGAAATACTTTCCTGTACGTTCTTAGAAATATACAAATTAACATTTACATGTGTTCTAGCAAAATGATCATCATCTTTGCTGAATTTGTCAAGTATTTTCTCAATGTAATGAGATTGTGACAAAGCATAACCTTCTGATGTTTTGGTAATTTTCATACCAAGAATTGCATCAGCAATGCTTATGTCCTTCATGTTAAAATGTTTATTCAACATTTTCTTGGTAGTTTTAATCATGTCATTATTACTACCAATGATGAGCATATCATCTACATAAAGACATACAATGACATAAAATTTATCTGTGTTTTTAATATAAACACATTTGTCACACTCATTAATTTTAAATCCATTTGACATTGTTGCCTTGTCAAATTTCTCATGCCATTGCTTTGGCGCTTGTTTTAAACCATATAATGATTTAACCAATATATACACTTTCTTTTCTTTTCCTGAAACAGAAAAACCTTCTGGTTGTTCCATGTAAATTTCTTCATTTAACTCACCATTTAAGAAAGCGGTTTTCACATCCAATTGATGAATTTCTAGATTATATAGAGATGTAATGGCAATTAGCATTCTAATGGATGTTATTCTAGTAACCGGTGAGTATGTGTCAAAATAGTCTAGACCTTCTTTTTGTCTAAATCCTTTGACCACAAGTCTTGCCTTGTATTTGTCAATTGATCCATCCGCTTTCATTTTCCTTTTGAAAATTCACTTGTACTCAAGAGGTTTACAACCTGGTGGCAAGTCCACTAATTCCCAAGTGTGATTTTACAAGATGGATTCAACTTCACTATTGACAGCTTCTTTCCATAAAGGAGCTTCAGGACTGGACATAACCTCTTTAAAAGTTAAAGACTCATTTTCTAACAAATATGTTAGAAAATCTAGACCAAACGATTTTGAGGTTCTAGCACGTTTACTACGCCTAGGTTCCTCTTCTTCATTTTGATCTAACTCTTGTTCTTGATCATGTTCATGATGCATCAAAAGATCTTTTCTTTTTACTAGTCTCTTATCCAGTCTTATTTGGAAATACATGTTCAAAGAAAGATGCATTCCGAGATTCAATAATAGTATTTACATGCATTTCGGAATGTTTTGATTTATGAATCAAAAATCGATATGCACTACTATTCTTGGCATAACCAAAGAAAATGCAATCAATGGTCTTATGACCTATCTTAGTCTTTTTAGGATTAGGAATAGCTACTTTAGCCAAACACCCCCACACTTTTAAGTATTTGTAGGATGGTATTCTTCCATGCCACAATTCATAAGGTGTTTGATTTATTTTCTTTCGGGGTACTTTATTTAAAATATAATTAACAGAAAGTATTGCTTCCCCCCACAAGTTTTGAGGTAATCTAGAACTAATTAACATGGCATTCATCATTTCTTTTAAAGTTCTATTTTTCCTTTCAGCAATTCTATTTTACTGAAGTGAGTAAGGAGCAGTAGTTTGATGAATTATTCCATGTTCTTTACAAAACTCACCAAAAGGTGATTCATATTCACCACCTCTATCACTTCTCAGTTTCTTGATTTTCTTACCAAGTTGATTTTCAATTTCATTCTTATATTAAATGAAAGTTTCTAAAGTTTCATCATTGGTTCGAATTAAATAAATATAACTATATCTAGTATAGTCATCTATAAAAGTGATTACATACTTTTTCCCACCTGTGGTTTGAATTGATTTAAAATCACAAATGTCACTATGAATTAATTCAAGTGGTTCCGTACTTATTTCAATTGAATGAAAATGAGTTTTAGATAATTTTGCTTCAACACAAATTTCACATTTATGATTTGAATCAATGTCAAATTTAGGTAAACATTCCATATTAATTAATCTACGCAAAGATCCAAAATTAACATGTCCTAGTCTACCATGCCATAAATTTGAAGACTCAAGCAAGTAAGAAGAAGATATAGTATTATTAATAACTGATGGTACAACGGTCATTACATTTAACTTGAAAAGGCCATCAGACATGTAACTTTTTCCTACATACATCCCATTCTAAGTAAGAACAAATTTATCACTCTCAAATACTAGTCTAAACCCATTCTTACTCAACAAAGATCCGGAAATAAGATTCTTACGAATGTCTGGTACATGCAGCACATTGTTGAGAGTGAGTTCCTTTTCCAGATGTCATCTTGAGTACAATCTTTCCTTGTCCTTCAACTTTGGAAGTTGAGGAGTTGCCCATAAAGAGTTGTTCACCATTGTCTACTGTAGAATAAGATGTGAACATCTTTTTGTCGGCACAAATATAGCGAGTAGCACCAATGTCCACCCACCATTCTTTAGGATTTCTGACAAGATTTACCTCGGAAACAACTACAGAAAGATTGATGTCATCGACACCATTGGAAATATTGTCCACTTCGGTTATATGAGCTTGAGCAGGCTTCTTACTTGTTCTTTTTTTGTTTTTGCCTTTGCTACGGCAATCTTTGGCCCGATGTCCCTCTTTGTCACAGATGTAACATTTGCCATTAAACTTGTACTTTTTATTTTCCCCCCCTTTAGAGCCTTGTGATGAACTTTCTCCAGAAGACTTCCGTTTCTTGGTTTTTGAAGCATGTTCCACCACATTTGCCTTAGACTCCATAGGAAGCTTACCAGCCCACTTTTCAGAATTGCAGTTGTCCTCCTCAATCCTCAAACGCACAATTAACTCGTCCATAGAAATTTCTTTGCGCTTGTGTTTGAGGTAGTTCTTGAATTCCTTCCAGCCTTTTGGTAATTTTTCAATTAAGGTTGCAACTTGGAAGGATTCACTAAGAGACATACCTTCTGCGTGAATGTCATGTAGAATGAGTTAGAAATCTTGAGCTTGGCTGATCACAGTTTTTGAATCAACCATTATAAAATCCAGGAATATGCCAACCATAAATTTCTTTGAGTCGGCATCTTCCGTTTTGTACTTTTTCTCCAACGATTTCCAAAGTTCCTTTGCTGTCTTGATTGGACTGTAAACATTGTATAATTTGTTGTCAAGTCCGTTCAAGACGTAATTCCGGCAAAGAAAATCGGCATGTTTCCAGGCATCAACTGCAGCAACCACTTGCCGATTGGTTTCATCCTCTTTCAGGATAGGAGCATCTTCACGGAGGAAAGGAGCCAGGTTCAGAGTTGTAAGATAGAACAACATTTTCTGTTGCCATCTTTTAAAGTCAGTTTCTGAGAACTTCTCTAGCTTTTTCAATTAAATTTCTGTTGCCATCTTTTTACCGTAATTTGGAAATAAATTTTATTTAACACAGAACTTCTCTAGCTTAACAAGAGATTTTCTTTGAAATTAATTTCACACAAAAATTTAAATCTCTTGTTACACTCCAATAATTAAAATACTGAACCAGAATTTTAATTAATGAAAACTCAGAAAATAAATTCTAAAAACTAAATTTAATTTTCTGATAAAATTCCACAAAAATATATTCTGAATTGTTAATGACACTAGTATCGAACTACTAGTTGTCAAAGAAAAGAAACAGTATATTACTACTATCTGTCAAATAGCATATAATCACTATTCGTTTTTCCAACCAGAATATTATTTTGTAAATTCACAGAAAATAATTTTCTTAAAAGAAGAAAGAGAAAAGGAAACAAACGAAAAATTCTGTAAACAGAATAATTCGAATCTGTCTTAAGATTGTTAGAACAATCTTCTGTGTAAATAAAATAAATTGAAATAAAGCCAAACAAATAAATAAATAACGTACCGAATTTTTTATTGAATTGAATTAAAATTCAAAGACCAAGTCGAGTGTGTGACACTCTGTCCTTAAGACAGATTTGTCCCGCTACGGTGTTTACGGTTGAGTGGCGTCTATCTCGCATGATACAATGATCTTAACCAATTTGTGGTAGCACTCCAAAACAAATTGTTCGGCGAACCAAATCTGTGTTCTAACTCTCTGAATATTTATCCCTAACATTATATATGAAGAATAATGCACTAAAAGGGAATGGACAAAAAAAGGACAAAATTTCAGACTCAATGTTTTTTCTGTATCCGGACTGCTGGAAAAATGATATGTATATATAGCCCACTTGGTGACCTTTCAAACATAACCGAACAGGTATTTATTTGAAAAGAAAAGGTGCACTACTATATCATACATGGTTTGACCGTTGCAAAAAATTCAAACAACTTGAAAAAGTTCCGTAAGTGGAAATTTGAAAAGTTTGTCCGTTAGTGCAACTTGTTCCAAACTGATGGAGCTTTATTAATTAAACTATATGGAATATATATATATATATATTAAACTATTTGAATAGTTTAATAAATAATGAAAGATGTATAAATTTTAGGAAATCATTTAGGAACTTAAAATTTGAATTTAGAATTAAATTAAATTCTCACAATTACAAACTTAAGGAAACCACTCAGGAACCCAAAATTTGAATTTAGAATTAAATTAAATTCCCACAATAATTTTTATTGAAAAAATTCAAAAGAATTTTATCTAAAAAATTAATGTTAAACCTGAAAACGACGTCAACTTCCCATTCACTCAGAAATGGTTTTGACGTACCGTCTTCACTGTGTGACTTGTCACGCGGCAAGGAACACTTCACCTCTTCGGACCCACCCAAAAGACGTTTGGGACCCACTCAAATTTGGGCTAAAAAATATGCCTATATTAAACCATTTTTTCCAACATTACATGCACTAATTAGTGTACATACTAATGTATTAACTAGTATTATGATATTATTATTGATCACATTTATTATACAAGTTATAAATATCTAAAACTATACAAATAATGTCACATCATCTGTTAATACACTAATGTGTATATTAATTGATACATATAATATTATTTTTTTTCTTTAGCAGTTATATATATAACAATCACCAATTATCCACTAGCTATATATAATTTGTGGTTACAATCATTTTCTATTTTGTTTAGTTTTTTGGGTGCTCCTGTTTGGTTAAATTTTTGTTTCCCTTTTTCTTGTTTTTATAAATAAAAGTAATTAAAACATCAAAAATACGTTATTCTATGTGATTTTAAGTTTTCAAAAATAATTTTTGAGTTTTAAGTTTTTTGTTTATTGTGTTCTATTCTTTTTAGTGAACTTTTTTTTTCTTTTCTTTTCTTTTTTTTGTATTTAAGTCAATTTTTTTTTATTTATTAAATGCACCTAATCTAAATTTTCTTAAAATGTAAAATATTTGTGAAGGAATCTAAAAAGAATTAAATAAATACAAAATTTACTGAATTTATATATATATATATATTTGGTGTTCAGTCAAAATGTTGCACTTTTTAAAACTTCACAATCTTCAAGCACTATAGTATAGGTTCTTCAACATTCAATGATACTTGGGAAGTTGCTTTGAGAGAGAACCCAAAAAATAAATAAATAAATAAAATAAACAAACGCAAGCAATTAGTGAAATTTTTGAGTAATTATATTTCTGGTGGTTCAGTTATATATGCAATGCATTGAAATCAATTGAATGAGAACTTCATCTTTTCATCATGGTATCGCAGCATTGAAGCTCTAACGAGTGTTCTTCACTATTCCATCTAATCTGTCTTTTTTTCTCCATCTCTTCTTTTTGTGACACCAAACTTGATTCTACCAAATTTCATCATTTGGAGTAGTCAAGTTACTAATATCCTTAGAGCTACTAATCTTCTTGGATATGTTGAGCTATTGATGATGAAGATCTTGTCCTTAAAACCTTGAATGGTCTTCTGATGAGTTTGATGCTTTCAAAACATCTTATATTCGATGGAAAGAGTTGTCTTCTTTGTGTGTTCTAAGTTATTCATATGGAAGCAAAACTAAAAAGATTTTTGAACCAAATTCTCTCACAATTCTCTCATTTTTTCAAATTTGTGGTGGTTTTGGTCATCTAGCTCTCATAATGTCAATCCCAATGGTTCTTCATCATCTACCCTCCTCCTAGGGCCTTTTTTTGCTCTTTCATCTGCAGATGTCTCCTCATCTTAACAATATTCTTCATTCGTCATCTATTTCTTCCAATCTTATTTAAAATTACAAAGAAAATTCTTCACAAGGGATGTAACATCACTACTATTTGGCATAATAGACTAGGCCACCCTTCTTCTATAAAATTTCATCATCTTCAACATCATTTGCATCTAAGATTGTGTATTTGTTGTGTGCTAAAAGTCATCGCCTTCCTTTTCATTTGTCAAATTCAGTGTAAATAAGCCCCTTTCTCTTATTCATAGTGATGTTTGGACAAATACTATGTGATTTTGTTTTGTAATAATAAAATGCGGAACTTTATTGTTGCTAATGGCATTATTCACCAACATTCATGCTCCCCATACACCCACCACAAAATGGGAAGTTTTATTTCATCATCGGTTATCATCCTTTTGCTAAGGGGTATAGGTGTCTTGATCCCATTTACGGCGGATTTATCTTTCTAGACATGTTCTTTTCAATGAATCTATCTTGATTCCTCTCACCATCCATTTATTTTTTTCATCCTGCTACTACCAATGTCCATCCCATGATTTACTCGGTCTAAACTCTCTTCTCAATGTTTCCTTCATACCAAACCTTCTTGTATTCTACATTTTCCAATTATCTTTTATCTCAAGGTTTTCATAATAGCAAGTGTGATACTTCTTTCCTTTGCTCTTTTGGTCTATGTGGATGACATTTTATTTTTTTTTTTTTTTTTGGTTGGTGTCTTGGTAAAAAAAAAAAAAAAAAAAACAATCTTTTCGATCTTCTCACCCGTAGTGTCTCTCTCGCCCTCTTCATCGCCTTAAGTTTGGATTGGGCATGCTGCTCCGACTGATATATATATCTCCTCTCCTCCCCTCCTCCTGTGTGTGTGACAATACTTTTGCTATGGCATTAGCTTCCACACCCTCTCTCTCGTCTTCTTTTTTTTTTGTATCAAAAAGACACATGGAGAGTTCACCCCATTCCCATGCATGCATGGTGAAAAATTTGAGATCATCAGATCATCAAGCTGCACATCAATCAAATCTATCCATATATAGCGGCAATTCACATAACATATATACATATAAGCATACCATTTTTACCAACTAGCAAAAAGCAGAATATGATTTAGCAGGTTAGACAATTTGTTAGTTTGTTAGATGGTTGAATTAGCACATGTATTTTATATACATATCTCTAAATCAATTGAATGAGAACTTCATCTTTTCATCACAATGGGAGTTCAATTTGCTAGTCCTGTATAGGAACAGTTGGATGCAAGTCTTGGTGGTTGCTCTGTTGGTCAGCCTTGCTATGCTAGTTGTTGAGGGTTTTTTTTTTTTTTTTTTTTTTTTTTTTTTTTTTTTTTTTTTTTTTCTGGTTTCTGGTTTTTGTTTGTTGTTTTTTTTTTTTGTTTTTTTGTGGTTTTGGTTGGTTGCTCACTAATTTCGGGGTACTAACAAATGATAGGATGGACTCTTTGGTGCCAATCTAATTTGGGATGAATTAACTCATCGTGATACTTTTGCACTTCCTCTCTTTATTGATGTATTTGTTTTGTATCTTGTTCTTTTCTTTACATCAATAAAGTTTCTTTTTGCCGATAAAAAAAAACTAAACTTATAGAAAAATCAACAATATTAGATATCTACATTTTGCACCCACAAATGCATCTACAATTATGTGACAAAGGTGGTTAGTCTTATATAACTGAGTATATAATCAATTAAAAATTGACACTTGTCATATCGTTGTTGATTGAATCGTGAGAAATTTTTAAGGGTCTCAATCATTTCCTTAAAAAAAAAATCACATATAAGCATCTTAATAACACACAAGAAAGTGTCTCCTTAATTTGATTTTATATCTGTACTTCTCATTATAATATTGCCACTAGAGAGCAATGCAACTTCATGGGGAGCTGGCTCTCATTCATCGTTATTCACCCAAAAAAGGCTCTCACTCATCATGACTCATGAGCATCAACCTTGATCAAGGCAGTCTTGAAAGCATATTTAGTGATTCCAAAAAGGGTTATATATATATATATATATATAAAGTTGAAACTGTAACTGTTCAAGTGGTAATTTTCTATGTAGATGATCAACCTCTTCGGCAATGTTTAACTGTGCAAGTGGTGTCCGGTGGGCATGCGCAACCTCCTTTTTCGTTGGCTCATGGGTGTTTTGTTTCCCCGTTCCATCTAGATTTCTTTTACTTCTACCTTATATATATATATATATAAAGTGAAAATGTACTTAACAATGTCTTTACAAACCCTAGAAAACAAATTAACAAGGTCATGCTTTCAAAGAGTACAAGAAAAAGCCATACAATGGTCCTATAGATTTGTTTATGCCTTGATTATTGTAAAACAACATATGAGGTCATTGCTTACGTGTAGTTGAAAAGTTTTTTTATTTTTATTTTAATAATGATGGCATGCACATGGTTAATAATCTAGTTTGCAATGAAATCCAGTTGCTCATTAAAATAAAATAAAAAAGGCTTTCAAATGGCAATACTAGCCCACAAAATTTAAACGCAGTTGTAGTAAGTGTATATTTATATTTTATTAATTTTAGGATGTGTTTGATAGAATTTTTAAAAATTAATTTTACACTTATATTTTAATGTTATATTTGGTTTGAATTTTCAAATTATGAATCCAAATCAATTTCAAAGATATTTTGAAAACATGTTTGGTAAAATAGATAAATTTTCAATTTTTGGTCTACTCGGTCGTCTAGCAATAGCCAATCGCCACCTATTATTTGGAAAAAAAAAATTATATTTGTTTTTGATATTTTTTAAACATAGAAATTATTTTTTAGACCAAAATGACAAATTATTTTTTAAAATTGAATTTTAAAAAGAGTTTAGTTATGAGTTTTGAATAAAATTTTCAATAGAGTTTTGAATTATGTGTTTGGTCATGAGTTATAAGTTTTTCAATAAGTTTTGAAATTTTTTTTCAAAACTTATTACCAAATAACTTCTCATTTCATATATCACATCAAAAATTTAAAACTCAATTCAAAATTTTTTTTAAAACTCATAACCAAATAAATTTTCTCTTTTCAAATCATAATTTCAAAATTCGCAAACTCAAAATACAACTTTATTTTCAAATTATAATTCTAAAACTCTACCAAACGCTACTTTAATTTTTATTAATTCAATTTGAATGTTTGTGCATGTGCATGCAATGCATTCATTGCCAAAAAGACATGATAACCTAAGCTCATTTGAACAAGTTCATAAACGGGCCACAACTTCTCTCTAGTTTTTAATTGGAGAAGATGATATTGTTGGGCCATTGAGGGTCTGATTCTAGGCCTATCTTGATGATTCAAACTGTTCAATATGTAGATCTGGTCGAATACATCATTTATGTAAAGAATCAATTAATTAGATATCAATAGCCATTTGATCAGATTATATTTATTTCAATGACAATTATGATTTTAGGGCCGAAATGAAGAGGGCCGAGTAGAAGGGCCATGTAGGATACTCCGGTTTGGAGAAGTAACTTAGAAGATAGACCGGTCGCGCAGTCGTGGTGGTTAGCTCGGTCTTGGAGGGACTTAGCTCTACTCCGGTTGAGTGGAGTAGCACGGAGGTTTCGGTCTTCGATAGTTACTTTGGTTATAGCATGTGAGGAACCGAAGTAAGCTGTGGTTCTAAAGATAGCTCGGTTTTAACTCCCCTTATGGGTAGCTCGGTCTTAGTATGGGAAAGCCGAGGTAAGGGAGAGTAAAGTAAGGGCCGAATTGGTGGTCACTTCGGTTCCGAGTAGTCCGGTCATAAGAAGAACCATCTCACTTGGTTTAAGCAGTGAGGGGGGTGTTGGAGGATAAGCATTGTCCTCCAGGAGTATGAATCCAAGGAGGACTCTACGCAAGGAGGAGTAATCCTAGAAGGACTCTGTACATGGAGGAATAAGAGTCCTATCAGGATTGTGCCACGCAAAACCTATATAAGCTCACTAATATCACCTTTGGAGAGGTAATGCAACTTTTGCTCCCTGAATGCATAGAGCTTTTGCCTTCTTGTCTTGCTTACTGACTTAGGCATCGGAGAGGTTTCCGGCACACACCCGCCGGCCAGCTCACGTTTCTGTTTTCAAGTGATAAAGCGACGTCGTACAGAGGAACGCAGACTTGATCAACAGGATTATACAAGAAGGTATATTTCTTTCCCGTACAATTGGCGCCGTCTGTGGGAAGTCAGACAAACAACCTCTTGATCAAGCTTTTTCTCTCAAAATTCGATGGCGAACAACGAAGAACTACCTCAGTCCGCCATTGACGGACAAACTCCAGACGGAGGTGCAAGGCGCGAGGGCCTACCTTTGGTCCCTCCCATGGCGAACCTGGAACCACATAGACAAGATTTCAAGAGGGATGCCAGGGGTAGAAGGAGGAATAACAGCCCTCATCCCTCTCGTTCGCAGAGCCCAGAAAGACAAAGGCGCAGGGTAGATCCTCAAGCTCTGGAGGATCGCGTCAGGGAACAAGACGAATTAATACGGCGGATGGCGGCGGACATGGAATCCTTAAAGCGCCAGATGAAGGGTAAAGAAGTGGCGACAGGAGAGGGGCGCAACAATAAGACGCCCCCTCGCCACTCAGAGGGTCGTAGTAGGAATTCTACACCCTCTCGACCAGAGAATAGAAGCCTCAGGACAGGCGACACGCGATCCGTATCTTCCAGGACTCGTCACTCCAGGTCTGAGAGGGCGAGACCTGAGAGGTCCTACACGGAAGGGAGCACTTATTGGCCTTCGCATACACACCAGACAAGGTCTAGACAGACGGAATTACCCAGATCATCTGACCTGTGATCCATGCTAGAAGAGAAAGCAAGATGGAAGGAGGACGCCAGGGCGCGCGATCCGCACAGGGTTCCTGCCTTGCAGCGGTTGGCTCATCGGACGCATGGAAGCGTCGAGGTTGGAATGCCAATGCCGCGCCTGGCGTACGAACCAGCGGATAAGGCATTGGCGAGGTTGCAGACCTCACCATTCGTCCCAGTGATAGAGAACGCGCCCCTACCATCAGGCTTCCTTCAGCCCAAATTCAATACATACGAGGGGAAGACGGATCCCTACTCGCATTTGAGCCACTTTCGCCAGGTCATGGTCAGATACCGTGAATGAGGCCTTGATGTGCATCCTATTCCCTTCAAGCCTTGGTGACCTCGGCCTGACTTGGTTTGAGAAACTTCCAGAAGGCAGCATAGCCTCCTGGGCGCAATTGGCGGAGGCGTTCGTCACAAGATTCCGAACGAACACTAAGACCCCGGTGGAGATCGATCAGTTACTCTCCATCGACATGGGTGAGAAGGAAACCTTGCGATCTTATAACAGTCGCTACTGGGAGACATTCAACCAGATTGGGGATTGTCCCACCAATCTCGCCATTGCCCAGTATAAAAGAGGACTCCCAGTCGGAAACAGACTAAGGGATTCTATCACCATGACGCCACCTCTCACCATGGAGGCCCTGATAGAAAGAGTGCATCAGCACATCAGGGTGGAGGAAGACGGCGCCCGTGCTAAAGCAAAGCCTAGCACAACCGCAGTACCAGAGAAGAAGGTCTCAGCAAAGATCAATGCGATAGATCGGCCGAACAGAAACGGACGTGGCAGACGGGACAACGGAGAAGACCAGGACAAAAGATGGTTAAGAGTCTGCACTGCCATCACCACGGTCTTCAAGAAACCGATCTACCGAATACTTAGTGAGATTCGCGATGAGCCTTTCGTCAAGTGGCCAGCCAAGTTAGGCGAAGCTGAAAAGGACTACGATGACAGATCACGGTACACCTTTCACAAAGAAAAAGGGCACCGCACTGAGAACTGCACCCCATTGAGGCAGCACTTGGAGGAGTTGGTGGCGGCAGGCCACTTAGACAAATACATAGAAGGAGGGGCACAGCCAGCCCCCCAGGACCACAACAACCCCAATGGGATGCCAATCGACGCCCCGCCCCAAGGCGTCATCAACGTAATACATGGAGTCTTTGAACCTGAGCGTGTATGCGAGCTCAGAGGTTCAATCAAAAAGGCTGAGCACTTAAGAGAGGTGCTAAGTGCCCAACCTGCTATCAAGAAGAGTAAGACAGAGGCAACAAATGTCATGTCTTTTTCGGACAAAGACTTGGACAGAATATATTGCCCTCATAACGATGCCTTGGTCGTCACTCTCCGAGTCAAGGATTTTGACGTCAATCGGATTCTGATTGACCAGGGTAGTTCATGTGAAATCATGTACTATGAGACGTTCAAACAATTGAAGCTGCAAGACAAAGACTTAGCGCCAGCAGTGTCACCCCTGATTGGGTTTAACTCAATGCCAAAATGGCCAGTCGGCAAGATCATCCTACCAGTCTGAGCAGGGAGTGTGACGAAGCAAGTGGAGTTCTGGGTATTGAAAGTCCCCTCCACTTACAACATCATCTTGGGCAGAACATGGCTGCATGCCATGCGCTCGGTGGCGTCCTCTTACCACCAAGTGATGCGGTTCCCAAACGACACCGGAGTAATAGAAGAAGTCTATGGCGATCAAATCATGTCCAAGCAATGTTTTGTCACGGTGAACGGAAGCCGCGCTGCGAAGGGGTATGTTCATTCGGTGGAAGAACCTGAGACTAATGAACTATTCGCAGACGTCGGCAAAGCAGCAAGCCAGAAAGCGGTGGAAGACTTGGTGGAAGTCAGAATAGATGAAAAGAACCCAGATAAGTTCTTCTTACTTGGCTCGTCATTGTCCAGCACGGAGAGATTGGAAGTCTTGGAATTCCTGACTTCCAACATCGAAGTGTTCGCCTGGACCCCATACGACATGCCAGGAATCGATCCCAACTTCATCTGCCACCAACTCAATGTCCACCCTTCTGCCAGGCCAGTCATTCAGCGCACCCGCAGATCGGCGCTCCACCACGCCGAAATAGTAGCAGAAGAGGTGGGAAACCTGCTGGAAGCAGGGGCAATCAGAGAGGTACACTACCCCAGGTGGATCTCCAACACTGTTGTGGTGCCAAAGAAGAACGGCAAGTGGCGTGTATGCGTCGACTACAAGACGGTCAATAAGGCGTGCCCAAAGGATAGCTTTCCTCTACCAAGGATAGATCAACTGGTAGACCTGACGGCGGGGCACAACCGACTTAGCTTTCTGGATGCATACAGAGGCTATCACCAGATCGCAATGCATGAACCAGACCAGGAAGTGACATCCTTCACAACTCCCAGGGGACTATACTGCTACAAGGTCATGCCCTTTGACCTAAAAAACGCAGGGGCGACATTCCAGAGAATGGTCACCAAGATGTTTGAGCCATTGTTAGGCAAAACAATAGAGGCTTACATCGACGATATGGTGGTCAAAAGCAAGGACGCGGATGACCATCTAAAGGACCTAGATGAGATGTTCCAGATCCTGAAGAAACACAAGCTGCGCCTTAACGCTTCTAAGTGCGCATTCGGTGTAGGGTCTGGCAAGTTTCTGGGTTTCCTGGTGACCAACCGGGGTATTGAGGCAGACCCCTCCCAAATCAAAGCAATTCAGGAGTTAGAGAGGCCTAACTCAGTAAAGGAAGTACAGCATCTCACCGGCATGGCAGCAGCGCTTAACCGATTCATCAGCCGGTCTTCAGACAGATTACGTCCATTCTTTCAGTCATTAAAAGCTAAGTTTGAGTGGGACGAAGAATGCGACCGAGCTCTGGAGAGTTTGAAGGAATACATGTCTTCTCCACCACTACTTGTCACCCCAATACCTGGAGAAGAACTCTTCCTCTACTTGGCAGTATCGCAACATGCAATTAGTGCAGTGTTGATCCGCGCAGAAGGGATCCAACACTTGCCCATCTATTATGTCAGCAAGACGTTACTGGGCGCCGAAACAAGGTACTTGCCACTGGAGAAACTGGCATTGGCCTTGATGATGGCTTCAAGGAAGTTGTCGCATTACTTTCACGCCCACACAATAGTTGTTCTCATAGCCTTTCCTTTAAAAGTTTTATTTGAAAGGGCGAATTTCTCTGGGCGAATTCTGAAGTAGGCAGTAGAGTTGGGACAATATGACATCAAGTTCCAACCCAGAACCGCTATAAAGGCACAAGCACTAGCAGATTTTGTCGCAGAATTCACCCCTGGAAGTCATCACATCTGCCCAGTCGACCTGACTGAAACAGTCGAACTAAGAATGGAGGTTGACGTCGGAATAACGCAACCCCTAGTACTGGTTGCTCAGTCAGGCCCCAAGGCGGACCAGAGTAAAGAAAGGGAGGAAGAAGTGAACCATGCTACACCAAGTCAGGACGCACCGACCAACAAAGACTTGGTGTAAACCGAGAGCAAGGGGTAGACAGCAAGCATCGACTCAGAAGAAGCTACCAGCAACGTGGAAGATCCCAAGACCTCATCTGATCCTTCCACATGCTGGAAGCTGTTCGTTGGAGAGATGTGGAAGCTCTTCGTGGATGGAGCATCCAATAGGCATGGAACAGGACTTGGCATAGTCCTCATCTCTCCAGACGGCCTAGTAATGGAGCAAGCAATCAACCTTGGCTTCCCAGCGTCAAACAACGAAGCGGAGTATGAAGCACTTCTGGCTGGCCTCAAGTCAGCATTCTACATGAAGGCCACCGAGCTAATGGTCTCTGACGACTTCGCGGTGGTGGTAAACCAAATATCGGGCGACTACGAGGCAAAGGATGATAGGATGGCCAAGTACCAAGACTTGGTCAGAACAGAGATAAAGAAGTTCGAAGTAGTGAGGATAGAACAGATTGGCAGAGAGGAAAACAGCAGAGCAGACGAACTCGCAGGCTTCGCCTCAATGGCAGACACCTCCATTCCCCATCCGCTACTAATCGACTATCTGCCCAGACCAAGCATTGAAGACCCAGAAGCTGAAGAAGTATGTTGTGCAGAGTTAGGTCCTTCTTGGATGGATCCCATCATACTATTCCTAAAGGACGGCACCCTCCCAGAAGAGAAGAAAGAAGCCAACAGAATAAGAGCAAAGTCGCAGCGGTTTTGGCTCTCTCCATCTTTGGCATTGTACAAGAAGTCGTTCACAGGACCTTACTTAAAATGTGTTCACCCCAGCAAGGTGGAGGCATTCCTGTTCGAAATACATGAGGGGGTATGTGGCAGCCATCAAGGAGGACGATCATTGGCATACCGAGCTATTTCACAAGGATACTGGTGGCCATACATGCAAGCAGATTCAGAGAAGTATGTCAAAAAATGTGAAAAGTGTCAGAAGTTTGCGCACCAAATACACCAACCTGCCAGAGAACTCTTACCTTTGACTAGTCTATGGTAGGTCCACTTCCAACAGCACCAGGCAACAGGAAGTTCTTTCTTGCGGCAACGGACTACTTCACAAAATGAGTGGAAGCAGAAGCCTTGGCGTCAATCAAGGAAAAAGATGTGAAGAAGTTTGTTTGGCAGAACATCATTACTCGCTTTGGCATACCAAAAGCACTGATCTCAGACAATGGTACTCAGTTTGACGGCAGAATTTTCAGAGGCTTTTGCGAAGAATACAAGATAGAATTCTACAATTCTACACCGGCGTATCCCCAAGCAAACGCTCAAGCTGAAGCATCAAACAAGGTAGTTTTGGACGGATTGAAGAAAAGGTTGGAGAAAGCCAAAGGCAAGTGGGCAGAAGAGCTCCCTCATGTTTTATGGGCTTATCGCACCACACCACGGCGGTCAACAGGAGAAACTCCATTCTCCTTAGCCTATGGCATGGAAGCAGTCATCCCATTAGAAGTCGGACTCCCCACAATCCGGAGCGAAAATTTTGATCCAGACCTAAATGGCGAAGCTATAGCACTGGAACTTGACCTTGCGGAAGAAAGAAGAGACAGAGCATTGGTTCACATCGCCGCCTACCAACAAGAACTATCTAGGAAGTATAACAAAGCAGTGCATCCGAGACAATTCAAGATCGGCGATTGGGTACTTCGCAAAGTTATGGGCAACACGTTGGTCCCAGGAGACGGCAAGTTAGGGCCTAACTGGGAAGGTCCTTACAAAGTGGTCGGATTAGCAGGAAAAGGGGCATACCACTTGGAAGATGAGGACGGCAAAGCAATTCCTAGGCCATGGAACACTGCCAATCTTAAGTTATTTTACTTTTAGCTTTTTCTTTTTTCCCTTTAAGTATATGTAAGTTTTCCCTTCATCAAATAAAACAAATCGATTCTTTTTCAGCATATTTGTTTTTAGTAGAAAGTAACTTTTGTAAGTTAGTAGCATTGTAAACATAGTTGGCCGGATTAAACCAACTATAACCCCTCCTAAGCCCAGGATAAGGATCCAGGCTGCAGGACGTTTGGTCGGAATAACCAAACACTGTATTCTAGGTTGGCTGGAAAAACCAACCTAAAGGTTGGCTGGATTAAACCAACTCTCTGTACTCTTCAGCCGAAGTAAGTGTATGGCTGAAGAGTGGTTGGCTGGATTAAACCAACTCTCTGTACTCTTCAGCCGAAGTAAGTGTATGGCTAAAGAGTGGTTGGCTGGATTATACCAACTCTTTGTACTCTTCAGCCGAAGTAAGTGTATGGCTGAAGAGTGGTTGGCTGGAGTAAACCAACTCTTTGTACTCTTCAGCCGAAGTAAGTGTATGGCTGAAGAGTGGTTGGCCAACTCTTTGTACTCTTCAGCCGAAGTAAGTGTATGGCTGATGAGTGGTTGGCTGGATTAAACCAACTCTTTGTACTCTTCAGCCGAAGTAAGTGTATGGCTGAAGAGTGGTTGGCTGGATTAAACCAACTCTGTGTACTCTTCAGCCGAAGTAAGTGTATGGCTGAAGAGTGGTTGGCTGGATTAAATCAACTCTCTGTACTCTTCAGCCGAAGTAAGTGTATGGCTGAAGAGTGGTTGGCTGGATTATACCAACTCTTTGTACTCTTCAGCCGAAGTAAATGTATGGGTGAAGAGTGGTTGGCTGGATTAAACCAACTCTTTGTACTCTTCAGCCGAAGTAAGTGTATGGCTGAAGAGTGGTTGGCTGGATTAAACCAACTCTTTGTACTCTTCAGCCGAAGTAAGTGTATGGCTGAAGAGTGGTTGGCTGGATTATACCAACTTGTGTTACTCTTCAGCCGAAGTAAGTTATATCGGCTGAAGAGTGGTTGGCTGGATGAAACCAACTCTTGTTACTCTTCAGTCGAAGTAAGTTATATCGGCTGAAGAGTGGTTGGCTGGATGAAACCAACTCTTGTTACTCTTCAGCCGAAGTAGGTTATATCGGCTGAAGAGTGGTTGGCTAGTGAGCTAGATAGCTAGCCGAGATCACAGTTGGGCAAATGAAGGTATTGAACATTCATTACAAGTGCAAGCATACACACACAAAACCGGAATAAGAGTTGAAGAAAATTTTTTCATTAACAAACAGAGAAGTACAAGTGAAGGGGCTGCAGCCCGGTTACAAAAAAGTTCAAATACAACAACAAAAAAAAAAAAGAAGACAATCAACGTAAGAGATCTTCAAATTCAGCGTCAAAGTCATCAACAGCATCCGTGCGGAGTCCGGTGTTGGTGAGGGGGACGGTCTGATTTGGGAGTCCGGTTACAGCAACCACATCGGCTCCAGTTGGCTGCGCATCAGTGAGACCCTCAATAACCGGCTCCGACCGGACTGTTTGCTCGTTCGGTCGATCATTGACGGCCGGAGTATCCGTTGACTCGTCCTCATCGTCTTCTTCGTCATCAGATGACCCCATAAATTGCTTCTGGATATCGTCAGCATAGTCTTGCAGTGAAGCCGGAATGAAGTACTCGGGAGCGTTGTAGACCTCGGTTTCAGGTCCACAACCGATCTTCTCCACTGCACTTCTCCAACCACACTTGAAGAATAAATCTTTAGCTGCTTCACATTGTTGGGTATAGCCAGCTTCGGCTTCTTTGAACCCCTCCTTGGACACATCTTCAACCTTCTTCTTCCACTCCGCTATTTCGGCATCCTTTTTGCTCTCCAGGTGCGCCATCTCCCACAAGTACTGGTCTTTCACCTCGGTCACGGGCCTTGTCATTTGTATCCTTGTCGGCAACCTTGATCCGTCCGAGACGAGCTACTTCGGCCCTCAGTTCGGCCGACTTTTTCTGGGACAGTGCCAGCTCGGCAATCCTGGTTTCGGCTTCCTTTATTGCTTTCCTTGTTGTTTTGCGGAGCTCCATTATTTGCTTGTGGGCGATGGTGTTCTTCTGAATGGCCTGCAAAAGAAGAGTTCCTTTTTAGCCGAGCTAAGAGTTGGAAAAAATTAGACTGATCAAAGGAGGACAGTGCTACTTACCAGGATCATGGACTTAGTGGATGACCGGATGGCCTTCAGCTCGGTATTCAGTTGCTTGCTGTGGTGCTCCATGTCTTTGGGAAGACAAACACCCCTGGCCAGGTTGAAGGCCAGCAAGTGATCCTTCTCAGCGACAACCGAGTCACTTTCTTGGATATCTCGGTTGTTGAAGACGAAGGGTGGAGCCCATTTGTTGGTGTCAGCCCGGTCTGCTTGCTCCGGTTGGGGGCTCGGCGCGAGGCTGGGTTGGGGGCTCGGTGGAAGGATGGAGTCGTCTTCGTCAACCAATCGCTGCTCGGTCTCGGTAGTCCGGGCACGCTTAGCTCGGCGAGAAGAGGATGGCTGTTGAGTTGGGAGGGCCACTACGGCTTCAGTTGTTTGGCCGGTCTGTGGCACCTCGGCCCTAGTTGTTGCGGTGAGCAGAGCCTTCAATTTGTTTTTCTTCGCCATCTCCTGTTCGGCGGTGAGTGGAACAAGGATGATCTCCGGCAAGGATGGGTCCGGTTCTGGTGCTTCTTCAAGTAAAAAGTCGGTCACCCTCGCTTTTCGGCGACCGGAGTATCGGTACGTCGGTTCGAAGTCTAGCAATTTAGCCCAACTTCTTTCCCGAACCCGTAGTGCGGCGCGCAGAACGCCTAGGTTGGGGTAGTTGTAAAGAGAGTGAAGATGAGCTGAATCTGCAAAAAGAAAAACAAACTGTTAGTTCGGTTCAAGAGAGAAGAGCCGAAGTAAAGAAAAGTGAGAAAGGCAACCGGAGTATGTATACCGGGTTCTCCTTTATTCCAATTTATTTTTCGGCCAGGAATCTGGGCTTGATGGTCTTCGAAGTTGCCAGACACCCAGAAGAAGTCATCATCATTTAGGTCTTTGTCCGGTGTGTCCTTAATTATTTTTTCTCGGCCTCGGCGTATTCTCAAGTAATAACACGTATACAGAATAACAAGCGCGAGGACCTCATCTGATTCGGACTCGATTTTGTCGCGGTTCCAAATCTTGAACCAAAGAGTCCAAGTCCGCAAATCGTTTTGAGAAAAAGATTTTTTGAAAGAAGTGCCAAACATGGACTTTGCGGATAACGAGTCGCCACCTAAATATTTTAAAATGGGAAATTTAGGAAACCCGACTCGGTGCCAAAGGCCACGTATCCGTCATCACCAAAGTTGGCTCGAACTTGGGTACGATTGGGAAGGTCACATCGTGAGCACCCTTTCGCCGATCAAAGACCGGCCTCTACTAACCATGATATCTGTTTTTGAAAACATTGTGAGTTCTTATTCGGTTATTAGCCTAGGTTACTATGTGATGCGCCTGACATACAAGTATAGACTGAATCGCCTGAATTGGAACTGAACATCTCATGTTTGTTTGTTTGAAAATGTTTTGATGGTGCTACTCGCAAGTAGGCTAAGACGCGGATTTGCCACCCTCAGGTGGGCTTAAGAAAACAATGATTTTGCCACTATCTAGTGGGCTTCAAACAAGCATTTGATGAATTATTCCAATTCAGATAACTCAACCTCCACCCACAGGCATTCAAGGCAGTTATATCATATAAGCACATAGCCTCATGGTAAGCATGCTATTCATGGTAACACTCACACGCATGCAAGAATGCTAAAGCATAAAACTCACCGAGTACTCCTAGCCAAAACAAAAGCTGATTAGAAATCATGCATGATCCTAAATGTGCTGAAATGCCTAATGCAACACATGCAAAATGCAACTATAGCAGGCTCGGCTATTCTAAACATGGTATATGAGATGCTCTGATTAGCATGTATTCAATTTGGAATTGAAATACGATCTGGTTTGTATGATGTACGAGCCCGATATGCAAAAAACAGATGAATGATGCAAACATGCTGTCATACTATATGCTAATTGAAATATGCCCTATATCTAACCATCATAAACAGGTAAATAAAAGGGAGAAAGAAATGGGGGTTGGAAGACATACATCACACTCACACACCCTTATTACAACATTGCCCTTGCGCAGAGGGTCCGAATAAATAATACAGACCCGAATAAAAGAATAGTACAGTCCGAATAATATACAAAAATCCTAATTAATTTACAAATTAAATAAAGAAAGACTGTAAACTGGCATGCAAGCCAGGGGGTGCCTTGCTTCTGATGAATAGTGTATGTTGAAACGCCTTGAAATCCTTTCGGGATGCCCCAATTAGCCTCTGTTTACAATTTTCTCGAAATGCGTGTCAGACTCCGAAAAGTTGCTGATCCTTGATTTTGCTGCAACAGAGAGCAGGAAAAGGACATAGCAATGTATTTCACAAATATATGCATGCCTCGATCCTCGTGCCATCAATCACGCATATCGATGCATGATGGCCGATGAGTCGGATTGCACAACTCAATATAGGATGAATGCATATGAATGCTACAATAAAACCTAACTCCATCATGGGTAATTCGGAGTGTCGGTGACTTGGGAATTGAGTCCCGTCCGTCACTCGAGTCTGAAACGCAGCCTCGTTTCCGTGCAAGTTAACGCCTATCCCGAACACGATGCGATATGCATAGTATGCATGAAATGTAGCTAATATGCAATCCTAACATACACAATGTTATGGGAATGAGATGCCTCGAAATGCGTGCCCATGGGCACGCAAATCGAGAAAATGGCATGAAATATGATATACAATGAGACTAAAATGAAATGTCTCGAAATGCGTGCCCACGGGCACACAAACCGAAGAAATGACATACGGAATGCAATGATGGGCTTACGCCAACGTGAGAGGGCCTCAGCCACACTCACATAGGCTGCCGTCGGATAAAAAAAAAGTGCCTCGGAATGCATGCCCGCGGGCACGTAAACCGAGGCGGTGACATACAGGCATGAAATAACAAATTGGGCTTACACTAACATGAGAGGACCTCAGCCGCACTCACATAAGTTGTCGAGAGATGAGAATGAGCTGTCTCGAAATGCGTGCACACGGGCACGCAAACCAAGGCAGTGGCATACGCAATGCAAATGACATGAAAAATGCAAATTGGGCTTACACTAACATGAGAGAGCCTCAGCCACACTCACATAAGCTGCCGAAAGATGAAAACAAGCTGCCTCGAAATGCGCAAGACACGCACGCAAAACCAAGGCAATGACATACGTGCATGAAATGGCATGCAAATGAAAGCGTGGCATATGGCATATGAAAATGCAAATTTCAATAGCTAAAATGATGCACAAATAGCCTAATTATGACAAAATTACACCCGATGTAGAAATGCAATGTTATGCACCAAACGCCTCTGACCCTACTAAACATGCACAATATGGACATAATATGTAAAACAGTAGCAAGGCAGTCCCTATACTAGCATTTTTTCAGTACAAAGTATGGCCAAACAATGATCACAAGTATGGCAAAAATAGCTTGCAAAAATGGGGGAAAAGAGGAGAATTACAAAGCAAGTGGTATATACAATGCTCAAACTGAAAAACACAGTTCTAAAAAATTAAAGAGGGGCCAAAAATATGCACATTTACAAGAGACGACATCCCCCAATTCAGTATGTAGATAGGCTAAACATAGCATGCAAAATAATGAGCCAACAAAGGCTATAACATGAGGTACCAAAAGCATGCATCAAACAACCTTGGACCCTTAACAAAACATGAATAATGGGTCATTTTAAGACACTTTCTAAGCATGATGAAGGCTTAAAACAGAATCCAAGAAAGCCTAACAAAGCATGCAATTTTACGGAATCAAAGATGGTATTACATGAAGTACCAAAAGTATGCCCCAAATGGCCTAAGACCCTTAACAAAACATTATGATAAGGCCAAAACAAGGCTCTTTCCAGGCCTGATGAAGACTCAAAACAGAAGCCAAATAAGCTCAAAGGGGCATGCCAAATAGGAGTAGAACATGAATTCAAAGCAAGCGGCATGTAGAGCATGAAAACCAGGTTGAGCCCTTCTTCAATGTTTAATAGGGGCTCAAAATAAGCACAATATTAGTTCATGAGATGCTCCAAATCAGATCACAAATAGGCCAAATAAATCATGCAATTTTACGGAAAATATGGAGGATTACAAAGAAAGTGCATGATAGAGAGGCCAAACATGATTGAGCCCTTCTTCAAAGTTTAAGAAGGGTTCAAAATAGGCCCACTAACAGTATATAT
Organism: Camellia lanceoleosa; assembly: GCA_025200525.1. Lineage (NCBI taxonomy): Eukaryota > Viridiplantae > Streptophyta > Magnoliopsida > Ericales > Theaceae > Camellia > Camellia lanceoleosa. Next base: position 36,371,197 of record CM045769.1, on the reverse strand, counting down.
CAGGCTCAAAAATGGATCACTCAAAAGCCAAACAAAGCATGCAATTTATTGGCCTAAAGAGTGGTATTGAAAGAGGTGCATCATGGAGACACCAAACAGAGCTGAGCCCTTCTACAAAGTTGTAGAGGGGCTCAAAATAAGCCTAAAACCAGTAGGGGTCGGAGCCCAAAACAAAAAGAAAATAGGGTAAAGAATTGACTCAAAATTGTGCTCAAAAAAAGGAAATAGAGTCTTACCCTTGAAGATCTAACTTTGGTGGCTTCTTGGCTTCAATTTGTTGATCCTTAGCCTTTGAAAATCACTCCTTTGCTGCTGAAATGGAGGTGGTGATGGTGGTGCTTAGGGTTGATGAAGAGAGGAGCTAGAAACTTGAAGCTTTTTAGGGTTTTTGGCTATGGAAATGGAGGTTTTGGAAGAGAGGCTCTTGAGATGAAATTTTGTAACCTCAACAAAGGAGCTGTCCAGCCCCTTAAGAGGACCAAAAAGGGTGTAAAAGGGGAGGGAAATGCATCCAAGCTTTCCCTCCCAAAATATCCCCCGGAGGACAGGGATATTTTGAAAAGCAGCTGGACAGCTGTAAAGGGTTCAAAAGCAGAAAGCTGGCCGGCCAGGTGGATTTCTTGAAGGTGGCCGGCCGGCCACCCCAACTGGTCGGCCAGCCACTCCCCCTGGCCGGCCGGCCATGGCCAAAAAAAGAAGTGAAGAATTGCTGGCCGACCACCATGTTTTGGTGTCCTCCCAGGTGTGTAGAACAAGGTTCCAAGGTTGGAATTTGGCAACTCTGAAACAGGAGTCACAACATTGAACTTGAAGGAGAGGCTCAAAAATGAAAGTAACAATTACTGGCCGACCAGTACTTTTTAGGGTCCTCCCATGTGCCCTCATCACAAATATGTAGTCCCGGCTCGAAGAAAATATCACTAGGGTGTTCAACACTGGCCCGGAAGTGAGCAAAACGGGCGCCGGAGGAGCGAAACTGGTTTTCTGGAACAATTGCTGGCCTCCCACCCTCCAAAGGATCTTCCCGATACTAAAACAGAGGTACTTGCCAAAATTGACCAAAACCCGATGCAAAATGCATGCGCGGGGCCCAGATCACGCAGCCGGTCCCAAAAATAAGTCATAGCACCGAAAGTGGCATTCGCCACGAATGGGTATATCTGAGACCCAGTGTCCCTCGAGATGGTAAAACAGAGGTCCCCGCCAAAAACCGGAGAAATGGTTCCCCGAACCGAGGCACACTACCGACGGCAGCTCAAAACCAGAACCGTTCGAAATGGGCAAAATGGCCTACGGCCACGAAAGTAGCTCACGCCATCGAGAGATAGCCTACAGACCACTCCCTCGGAAAGAAAACAGAGAAAATCGAGTCAGTTCGCAAACCGAGACAAGGCCTGAAGAGAGTTCTAAGTCCGGAGGTAGGGCGCCGGCCGCAACTCGAGACTTGAACGAGCACAAAATGCAACATCACCGAGCGCCAATCGGTGACGCTCGAGTCTTAAGGTTGGTCAAAAATGGGGTGTCTCTGATTGCCTTTTTGTGAACTTCGAAGTCAAGAAGTGATGAGAGTGAATGTCAAAGCCTAGAGACGACCCATTTTGACAAGGTCAAGACTTAGACAATCATACAAGATAAACAGAGATGTGTGCTCACAGCGCGTGCCTTCAGGCAAAAGGGGGCAAAATGCAAATGATTGGCACGGAGCCAGGTGATTATGCAAGTGCAGCAAGCTGTAATGAAGCAAGTATTGACAAATAGATGCAACAGTTTTAAGCAAGAATGCAAAGCAACGACTACATTTCATGCAGTTAGGAATGCGGAGAATTATTCAATTCTCGTCGCGTCTCACATGGAGAAGATACGATACTGCGATTAAATGCTGGGTCGAGACCTCAAATGAACCGTACATACAATATCGTGCCTGCAAAAAAGAGAAATTCAACAAGAACAATATGCCAAAAACATATATTCAATGTGATTCCTGTGATTCTGAAAGTTTGACACACGCAGTGTCGGCGAGTGGATGCATCACAATGCGAGAAAAGATAATGCGTGACAACGTATGCTCAAGCATAGAAGTATTGTACACCAAGAAATCACGCATGACAATGCAAAACATTCATGAGAATGCAAATTATGAGCCAAATAATGCAAAACGAGCACAAATCAGGGTGCCTATTTGTTGCGCAACAACGATTGGAACGCAGCGATTTCGGCGACGCAACTCGATCATGACCTCGATTCACCTCCGGAGAGGTCACAACATGTTTAAAAAGGATACACTTGATTTTGATGAATAATGATGAGACACATGTCGAAATTGCAATTGAAGTTCGGTGGAGCAATTCGTAGCGAAAGTGCACTTTTCTTGAACTTTTTCAGTCCCGAACTCCGATTTTCCTCAAAATTTGCGAGAGAGGTAGGAGGAGGTGGGGACCATGGTCGGCCAGCTCATTGCCCTAGGAGAGGCCATCGGCCAGGGGAGGAAAAGCAAATGGCCGGCCAGCCAGAAAAGGTGGCCGGCCGGCCACCTGCCAAAAGCAGGGGCATTTTGGAGATTTCTATATATACACTTGTCCACTCACTCCGAAATCACACCCACAGCCGTGAAATCTGCTTCTCTTGCTCCCTAAACCATTTTCTCCTTCAAATCTGCATTTTATACGCATCCTCCGGCCTTCCACGCAAGTTGTTTTCGCGAAATCTTCCAGCGATAAGCACTTTGAGCCGACTAAATTTTGATTCCGGGGCTACTCTTCTCATTGTCACCACTTGAGGTAAGTTTGTCTCATTATTTGGAAGATTTTTACGGGAGTTGACTTTTGTTGACTTTTGTTGACTTTTTCCAATTTTGGCTCATTTTGCTCATTTTTGCTTCTCTTTGCAGATTTCTTGACATGGCGGGTCATTTCCCTCACGGTGGAGGTTTTCCCGGCGCCGGAGATGATTTTGATATTATGACATTGCCCCCGAGGGTTCGCCCTTTTGTTCCCGATCGATACGCCCTAGCGGTACATAGGCTTCCGCGAGCCGTTTTCCGTCATTTCACCGAGTTCAACGATCGGTGCAGGGGGATCTTCTTCGCGAGAGGAGCGGACCTCTCCCACGATCTGAGGTATTTTACTTTATTTTTGTATCTTCGTGCATTTTGTACCTTTGCCATGCTTAGACACACGGTTTAGCTTATGACATAGTACTTGCATCTGAGCATGTGACTTAGCCACTTGAATTTCATGAACACGGCTCATTGGTGATTGTGAGAACGACAAATACACATTAGTTAGAAATTGAACACACGCTCAAACATTGATTCACCGAACACACACCCGAAGTTGAAAATGAGCACACAAGACATAATCGACTAAGAGTAGAACACACATCCCCAAACTCGATTTTCGAACATGCAACCAGATTTGAAGCGAACACACACCATCGATTAAGAGTAGAACACCTGACCCTAAACTCGATTTCTTGAACACACAACCAGATTTGAAGTGAACACACGACCCATCGATTAAGAGTAGAACACAGCCCCAAACTCGATTTAATCAACACGCAAATTTCAGATTTGAAGTGAACACACATTAATTGATTAAGAGTAGAACACACTGACCCTAAACTCGATTTATGAACACGCAGCCAGATTTGAAGTGAACACACACCTTGATTAAGAGTAGAACACCTGACCCTAAACTCGATTCATCAACACGCATTGATTTGAAGTGAACACACGACCTCGATTAAGAGTAGAACACATACCCCTAAACTCGATTTATCGAACACGCAACCCAGATTTGAAGTGAACACACATTAATCGATTAAGAGTAGAACACACAAATTTAAACTCGATGAATCAACACGCACCCAGATTTGAAGTGAACACACAGCCCCATCGATTTTACAAATTTGAACACGCAAATACCAAATTCTTGAATTTACACACTTCATTTGGCTCATTTCACTTCATTTGCACACATCATTTCATTTTCACTTCATTTCTTGATACATGCATTCATTCATAATGAGTTGGCTCTCGACCGCGACGAGGATATGGCTCCACCGCGAGGGAGTGGTATGCTGAGCTTCCGGAAGCTGTCCGAGACTTGGTTGACTTTGCAGGATTCGGACCATTCTGCAGGGGGTTATCTCACTGTCTCATCAGTAGGACATTGTTTGCTGCTCTGGCGGAGAGATGGTGGGACACCACCAATTCTTTCCATTTTTCTGCGACCGGGGATATGACCATGACCCCACTGGACTTCGCTGTACTCACCGGCCTAGACATAGGCGGTGGACCCATTCCCTACGACGAAGATATGGGTCAGTGGGAGGCTGCTTGGATGCATCTATTGGGGGCACTCCGCTCAGAGATGAGCTTAGGGAGGGTTCGATACTTGGTTTTCTTCCCATTTCCGGCGGCCACAGATGGAGCCTGAGTCTCCCGAGGAGGTCGAGCAGTATACCCGTGGTTTCCTCATGTTCCTCTTTGGCACCACTCTGTTTGCTGATAGAGGGAACATGGTCGGGCTGTATCTCTTGAGTGCCCTAGTAGACCTATCACAGGTCAATCAGTATGATTGGGGCGGCGCTGGCCTGGCTACCCTTTATTGTTACATGAGCGCAGTCTCTCGCACGCGGGGGGACTTACTCGGCGGCTACTGGAGAGCTTGGGAGGTACATTCTGTCCTCTTGATTTACATTTTTGCTCCTCATTACTTATTCACTGCACACACGGCGCACTTTGCATTCTGTATTCTGCCTTTAGCACTTTGTATTCACATTCTGCACTGCTTTTCTCAGCTATGGGTATATGCATATTTCCCCACATTAGCCCCGGAGATGGAGGTGGCAGGACCTCTTATGACTCCGTTTTCATTGATGTTTGAGGGCGAGCACCTATCGAGGCCTCGAGAGACTCTCTTCTCTCTGCGTGATGCCGACACCGTCTTGGCGACAGAGGTATTTCAGAACTCTCAGTTCCTTTCATTTTCATCTTTGATCTGCTTTGTATTTCTTGATTTCTAATTGATTTGTGCACTGGTTATCCGCAGACCACCTGGAAACCCTGGGCAGTCTTTGGCGACGATCTCGAGAATCAGTACCCCGGAGGGTCGACTAGTTCGATAGATAGGTTCTGCCGAGGGACGGTCGGCGAGCTTGGTTCTCGGGGAACGCTTTCGTCAGTGTGGGGGTATGATTCTCGGGACCCTCACCGTGCCTCCACCCACTATGCGGACTGCCGACAGGCTATCTACTGAGGAGGTCACTAGGGACATGCAGGGCACCGATGCTTTATTACATCTCATTGAGGGGAACTACGCCACCTATCGCCGCATATATCTGATGCCCCCTTGACGGAGTACGGCTCCACCATCGAGGCCCACCGGCGCACCATCTTCGAAGTCGTGCCGTCCGCAGACATCCCTCTTCTAGCAGGTGGTGCATCTAGAGGTAGAGCGATCGATTCCTCGATCCTCCGACTCTCGATCATCTGGATGGCGGATATGCCGATCGAGTTGACGAGTTGGCGATGGGACTACTTCGATTCCGATCCCTATAGAGCCTCCGATGCTCGGTCACGATATGTCGATGATCACGACTCACCACCGGTATGTTCTACCATTTTTCATTTATCACACGCATATTTTGGCGCTTGCTTATTTATTGATGAGTTGAGCTTGTGTCTGCAGCCACCTCGAGTACATAGACCAGATGCTCGTGGTGGCCTCACTTGAGGATGGTCCTGCAGAGAGACACAGATGTCCATCATGGGCTTCTGTACCTTCATCTCTCTTGCATTTATCATATTTCTGTTAACATGCTGGTTTTGAGCATTCTGCTGCACTGATAGGCTGTGTAGAACACATCTGGCACACACCCCATTCACATACTGTATTTGCACCTGCTTTTTATGTTTGAACTGATGTATTGCGCTTTTCATTTTCAGATGCCTCCCGTATATGCTTCGACACGAGGTGGGCCACCCGGGCCTTCTCAGAGAGGTCGAGGTGTTAGACCTCCTCGAGGTACTGGGCCCCGAGGAGCTGGGCCATCCAGGCCTTACCGAGGAGCTAGAGGGGCAGGGTCGTCTCGCAGACGCAGGGCACCCATTGTCGAGGATGAGGAGGAGGAGGTCGCAGACCGTGTGTCAGAGACATCTCCTGGGGAGGGAGGCTCCGGTCTTGGTTCCGGGAGCGGAAGTGAGGCTGAGGGAGATCCGGAGGATGACAGCTCTGATCCGAATGGTGATGATGGTGCAGAGGTTGTCCCGCAAAAGAGGATGAGAGGGCCTCCTCATTCCCGTTCCCGAGGATATTGATGTTATTTCTTGCTTTATTTTGCTTTTTGGCTAGTAGTTTGTAGCACTTTGCACATTGTTAGCGCTTTTATTTTCTCAGAAAACTTGTACCTTTATTTTGTTGTAAAACATGATGGAATGAAACGATTTTTGAAAAGATGTTTGTATTTGTATTTGAAACTCTTAGCATCGCATCGCATCATTTTGCACAAAAATGGAATCGAATGAAAATGTGCCTCATGTATTTACCGAGTCAGGTAATGAACCGACGCAACAAATCAAAACAACTCGACTCACTAAGAAATAACAGAATCTTAGCAAGTTTACAACTCGATAAATGAAGTACAACAATGTTAACGACTCAATAGACAAGACTTAACAAAATTCTATAACCAAAAAGTAACAATTCAAAACAGAAAATGCGACAGCTCGACAAAACTTACAACTCGATAAACAAAACAACAACTCGATAAGCAAAACACAACAAAACGTACTTCGGACGGACAATCTGGATAATGGAATGTATCCGAAACTGATAGAAATGGAGGCCTTCGACATTCTCGATGCATGAAAGTGCCTCAAGCTTCCCTCCGGCAGGCAAAATAGGACCAACGTGAGGCCGAAAACATTTTGCATTTGGAGCCTAGAGGGTGGCCGGCCTACTAGGTTAGATGGCCGGCCAGCCACCTCTCCCGCAACCTCCAAAAATTTGACACGTGTCCTTTGAATAGTGTTTTGCCCCTCTATAAAAGCCCCACCCTTGGAACTCATTCATTTCATCACCTTTCCTCGCAAAAATGGAGGCATTTCTCACAGAAAATCTCACATCTTGGATTTCTTCTTTAGATGGCTCGGAGAAGTTGAACTTCCGGGGTTTTGGCTTGAATGCACTATTCACGCTAGGCCGGACTCCACTGCATCTTCCTTTCCTCTATGCCGCGGCAAGGTTTTGGAACCCGGTGACGCACGTCTTTAGCTTTGGTGGGCAAGAGGTATGTCCTACTTTTGAAGATTTTCAAATCTTGATGGAGTCCGAGCGAGGCGAGGAAATTCTGCCCCAGCTCAATTTTAGCTATGCCCAAACCTTAGGGCGGATGTGCGGTCTTAATGCGCATGATGCTAGATCTCTGATTGGTGATGGCATGTTGGATATCCCGAGCCCGATGCATCGATTCTCCGATGCCGGACCGCAAAGAACCACTATTAGCAAGGCTTCGAAGACGCCTCCGCTTGTGCCTACTATCTCATTTTCTATTTGTCTCGCCCGAGGAGCTAGCATCCGCTTGATTGAAGTCGCTCAAGGCTTGAGGATGGGAAGAGTCAGATCGCCATGACATTGGCCGAGACACGATGGGCTTGATGCTTTCTACCGGAGACAACCAGTTTATGGGGAGTCCACCATCACAGGTAATGTTTCCCACCCAAGCTCACATGTATATTCACTCACATCACTGCCCTCGGGCTGCTTTTTTCTCACAAAACCCTCATCTTACTTTTCTCTCATCGCACATCTCTATTCTTTATTCTCTCATTTTTCATCCCTCCCCGATATGGTTGATGGATAAATTGCAAGTTGTGGACCCTTGCCACCTTACCTCGGCTTACTTCTTTCGCAACGCCTAGTGAATGCTCCCGATGAGAGTGGTGGTTTGAATGGATGTGCAACTTGTCGGCGGATCACATTGTGTGGGCGTTGTCCTTGGCTCAATCTCCGACAATGAGCTATAGCATGTCCCAGGTCGAGATTCGTTGATCGGCTTGACTCATTGTGTGTTCTATTTCCCATTCCGTATTCTCGGTTTGGCCGTGATCGACTTGCCCACGGAGGGATAGAGTATCCGCCACATTTCCAGCTCGAGGCGCCTGGTGGCTCGACAGCCGCAAAGATGGAGAGTTAGAGAGCTTCTGGCCCCTACTCCTATTTTCAGTTGCACTTTATCTGACGTGTGCTGGGATTGGCTCAACGAAGAAGCTCAGGTTGGGCGTAGGTTGGCATCAGCGGCTTCAACCAGCTCTAGAAGGGGCAGGACACCGACTTGACTATGCCCCAGATTTATTGCTTTATTAGTACTTTCAAGTTTTTGTTATGAATGTAATAAAAAGCAACTTCAATTGTATGCAAGAGCAAAAGAACTCTGTTTTGAAATCAATGACATTGAAGGTTGTGGTATTGAAAATTCCCCACTTTTGGTCCAAAAATGGTCTTAGTTGTGAAAAGATTAATTTGAACAAAGTCAACTTTTATTAAAACTTTTCAAAACTATTTTCGATATGAATCAGAACTGGACACGCCTGAGATCTGTCACTGAGATGCACAACCCCGAATCCTAGCAACTGGAAAGTTGCCCCTAGTTTGAAAAGTGCCTTGGCAATTCATAGCAACGGAAAGTTGCCCCTAGTCTGAATAACACTGTACCGGAGATCACAATAAATGCTGATGAATAGAGATGACTGAGATGATCAGAATGAACAAAGTTGATCGGGGAAAAGATTGTGACTGAACTTCAAGATGAAGCTGCCTACGTATCCCAAAGATGGGAATCAAGTCTTACGTAGTTCAGGCTTAGGTTCGCTCGGGTATTTTTACTCTCCTTTCGCGCTCTAACTTTTGCCAAGGCCGTCCTTTGCAGGTTTTCAACCTTGCGAGCTTAGTTTTTATAATTTCAAATTTTTCTATACTCTAAGTTTTGCCTAGGTCGCCCTTTCGGGTTTTCGGCCTAGCGAGCCTCTTAGGGGTAGTATTTCTTCAACTTGTCCATATTGATCGGTTGGGAAAACTCTAAGCCATCTAGATCCATCAGAACCACAGCTCCACCTGACCAGATTGACTTGATGATGTAAGGACCAGTCCAATTGGGTCTGAACTTGCCTCTTGGGTCGTGGATGGGAGCTCGGTTGTCCTTGAGTACCAAATCTCCTTCTTTCAAGTTCCTGGCCCTAACCTTCTTGTTGAAAGCCCGGGCGATTCTGCGTTGATAACCTTGGATGTGGTACAGTGCTTTCAGCCTTCTTTCATCGAAAAGCATGAGTTCCTCAAATGCTGCTTCGCTTCCAATCTCGCACTTTCGGCCAATACTGTAATGACGGACCTCAATCTCAATAGGCGAACGGCCTCCATCCCATAGACCAATGAGTACGAGTCGCCCAAAGAGAAGTTCTCGATCAAGTCCTCAGAGCCCCACAGAGCAAACGGCGGCTTATCCGCCACCCGATAAGTTTCCACCATCTTCGTAGTATGCGCTTGATGTTCTTGTTGGCGGCCTCAATCGCCCGCTGGTTTGCGGCGTAAGTAGACGACTTATGAAAAGCCACATTGTATTTCTCCAACAAATCAATCACCTCCTTCTTGAAGTGGGAACCATTGTCTGAAACTATTTCATTTGAGACCCCGTAGCAACAGATGATGTTGTTTCTGATGAATTTTGCAACGTGTGTAGCTTTCAACACTGCGTAAGATTGGGCCTCAACCCACTTCGTGAGATAATCTATCGCTACCAGGGCGTACTCATGCCCATTCGATCCCTTCGCGAACGGCTCGATTACATCAATTCCTGCATGTAAAATGGCCATGGCGAAGTCATGTTGTACCTTTTGACGGAATATTCATGCTATTTGCATGAATTTGACATTTGTGGCATCGCGGACGAAAACCAATACAATCCTCCTCCATAGTGGACCAAGAATAACCTTGTCTAAGGATCTTCCGTAACATCACTCCATTCATGTGTGCACCACATTCACCCCGTGGACGGCTTCCATCAGCACTTTGACTCTTCGCATCAATGCACGCTTTATGCATTCCTGATGACCTCGTTTATATAGTTTACCCCGCAGATGATGAACCGAATCGACATTCTCTGATTGCTCTCTTGTCTTTGGCATTTACCTGGCGGGTATGTTTTTCTTCAAAAGTTCCAGATGTCGTAATACCAGGGGTGTTCGTCCGAACTTCATCTACTACCGCAATCGACTCATAAGCGGTACAAATTTACGATCGATGATGATCGACGCATCCGGACTCCACACGGATGTCTATCATAGATGATAGAGTTGCTAGCGAATCTGCGAACTTGTTGTTCTCTCTTAGTAGATGAGTAAAACTTAGCTTTTCAAACCGAGGAATCAAGAAATCCAAGGTTTGGTGATACATCATCATATTTTCCTCTTTAACTTTCCAGCCTTTAGCTTGAGATACAACAAGGTTCGAATCCCCAATGACATCCAAAATTGCCTTGCCCCTAGTTCTAGGGTCGCTTCCAAACCAAAGAATGCACGCCAGATTCGCTTCATTATTTGAGACTTTGAACCGAGTTTGAAGGCTAGAGGGATACGGAATTGTTTGCAAAAGCACGAACACTCATATCCCATACCCATGCCGATTTGACGCTCCATCAAAGTACATTGTCCAAGTTTCGTGCCGATATGCGTAATTGATTCATCCGGAATAGGTACTCAATCGCTTCATCCTCAACCGGTGGTCGGCAAGGAACTCGCCATCGCTTCTTCCTTTCACTGACTTGCGCGTCACATATATGAGATCAAATTCGGAGAGCAACAGCAACCAACGAGCTAGCCTACCCATAAGCGCTGGTTTCTCGAAAAGATATTTGATGGGATCTAGTCGTGAAACCAACATTACAGAGTGAGCTAACAGTAGTGCCGCAGCCTCGGTAGCCCATACGAAGCTAAGCAAGCTTTTTCGGCGGTGTATATCGGGTCTCAGATTCCAAAGATCTTCTTGCTTAAATAATAGATGGCTCTCTCCACCTTATCTTGATTCTTGTGCAAGCATGCAGCCCATTGTAGTCTCGACATCGACAGATACAAAATCAACGGTTCCTGCCCGTGGTGATAAACGGGTGGGTTCTCAGAGATATTCTTTAACTGCTCAAATGCGCTTTTGACATCGGCCGTCCCATTGAACTTCTTTCCTTTCTTGAGGAGGCCAAAAGTGGTTCACAAGTCAAGGTTAGTTTTGAAATAAACCGTCTTATGAATTGCACTTTACCGAAAGCCTCGACCTCCTTTTCACCCCGGTGGTGGCATTTCTAAGATGGCCTTGATTTTGAAGGGTCGACCTCGATGCCCCTTTGCGTAATCGAAACCCCAAAGATTTTTCCTTCCAGAACACCAAATGTACATTTTTGAGGGTTTAGCAAGAACCTAATTCCCGATCCTTTGGAAAAACTTGTGCAAGGCGTAGTGTCCTCTCTTTCCTTGGACTTGACAATCATGTCGCCGACGTACACCTCAACCTCTTTGTGGATCATATCATGTAGTATTGTGGTCGCGCCCGCTGATAAGTAGACCCAGTTCTTTAACCCAAACGGCATTACCCGTAGTAATATGTTTCCCAGGGTGGTGAATGCGATCTTTTCTATCTTCCGCGCCATCACTATCTGGTTGTACCGAGAAGCCATCCATGAATGAGAGCAATGCATGCCCCACAGGAAGTCCACTAACTCATCGATGTGCGGTAGGGAAAGTCGCCCTTCTGACTAGCTCGCTCAAATCCCTAAAGTCTACACACACCAATCCTCGCCATCTTTCTTTGGCACCGGAACAATGTTGGCCAACCAAGTCGGATATTCAGATACCAGCAGCAAGCCTGCGTCAATTTGCTTGGTGACCTCTTCCTTAATCTTAAGAGCCCAATCCGGGAAGATCCTTCTAAGCTTCGCTGATGTGTCGGGCCTCGGTCAAGGGGATCCGATCTCGTATAATCTCAGATCGATTCCGTGCATGTCTTCGTAGGACCACGAAAACATCTTTGAAATCTTTTAATAAAGCGACTAAGCGCCGTTCCTCTGAAGACAACGTGGACCCGATCCGACCACCGCGGGTCCTCCTCAAGACTAATGTTCACGAAATGATTTCATCCATTAATGGCTTAACAAATCTCTTGCTCTTGCTCAATTAGGCGTTGTAAACCGGAGGAACTTCGTCCTCGCTGCTTTTGATCAAAATTTTGAAAGTCTAAATTAATGCAATAAATTAGGGGCATGTAAAAGTACTCGGAAACCACAGGCGCTTCATTCTCATTAGGCACATCCAAATCATCCAATTCATCGCCATAACAGACTCAAATGAAAAGGAAAAAGACGACCGACAGATCAGTGGCATCCGGTTGACACCCCCAGAGTACCAGACTTAGACTCGCCGAGCCGAACTGATTCCGACTCACAGACTCGGTGGAATCGATTCGGCTCACTACGACCCAAGGTCGCTGACAAAAATCCTCCTCGTCTTGCCAAGTGAGAGAGGGTGCAATTGATGCATCCAAGATAGTCACCGGCTGGTCGGCAATTGCTTTCATCCCCAATCATGGAAACCATGAAGTTATTCCCAAGCAATCTTGGTCGATCGGAGGATCAGAGAGGAGACATGCCAGTGCTACCCCCATTTCCAATTTCGTGCTCTCGTGATCCACCGCCTTTATTCTGCTTAACCTCGGTTGTTGGGTCTGCTCGCTGCGGGCAACATCATCCGGATAGTTGCAGTCGAAGAAGATTTCGAAACCTGCACGCGCTTCCTCTCCGCTCAACCATGGCTCGGGAAGCCGCAAATGGAAAGTCCTCCCCTCCGGACAAAGCGTCTGCTCAGGTACTGGATGGGCCTGCATTAGATCAAAAGCTTCACTGCTTTTGTGGCTCACGGCCATTTCTTTCCTCTCTCACCAATCTTCTTTGGTGGGCGAATAACCCAAATTCAAAGGTATGCGGGTTATGTGGCACTTCGGCCAACGCTGCGACTCCTTTCCTGCCGCTTCTTCCCAATCCCATCCCGGGGATATGTTGTAGCTTGTTCATGAGGTAGACGGATTGAGCACTGACGTACACACCTTCATTCACAGCCATAATGTTTTGCACCACCCGGGCCTCAGCCAAAGTAAATCCCGATATAAACACGTCCTCCATGCCGTGTTCAATCTCTAGGACTGGCGTAGCTATCTCCGGAGGGGGATGAATTGATGAGTTCCCAAACACAATGGCTACTCCCTTTCCATAGGGGTATTTCACCATTTGATGTAGAGTGGATGAGACGGCCTTTACCTGATGCAACCAGGGTCGCCCCAAAAGCATGTTAAAGGATGCAGGGACCTCCAAGACATGAAAATCTACCTCGTGTTGTCCAGGCCCAATCTTGGTTTGGATTTTTACTGTCCCTAGGACATCCCTACTTGTATTGTCGTAGGCTCTGATTACTTGAGTGGTCGGTGTGAAGTCTACGGGCTTCAACCCGATTGCATACGCCGTTCTGGCTGGGCAGAGATTGATAGCGGACCTGGTATCAACAAGTACCAGCGGAATCCATTTGTCCTTGGATTCTACAGAGATGTAGAGAGGTGCATTATGATCCACGCCTCAAAGCGGCTCCTTGTTTGTAAAGGTCAATGCCGGGGAACCTCCTCCCGGAAAACCCAGCCCAACCACCTGTTCTGGTGTAGTTTCGTTGGAGAGGTTGGCCTTGTTCATAGCGAGATAGGACACTGCCTATGCACCCTTGAAGCCATAAGCGGTCCCTAGATGGAGATGTTCCTTGTATTTTCTTCTGCTTAGATCTGACCTCTTCTTCAACTTGCTTCTCTCTCTGTTTTTCCGCCTCTTTATCTTTCCCCGATGCTTCGGGTTGATCAAGGTGTGGGGCTTGAAATACCGCCCACTTCTTGTCATATGGTCCACCTCTTCGAGCTACCAGTCTTTGTCTGGTTGGCCACCCTTGATCTTAAATGCGTGTGGGCGAGATACAAGTCGTCATCTTCCCACCACATTCCATTAGCATTTAACAGGCACCTGTCTGGGTCGGGCTTGTTTGCGCTCTCAGCATTTTCCTCCCATATGCTCACAGCATGTTCGGTTTCGATGCTTCAAAGACTTTCAACTTCCTCATGGTTCTTTGCTTTTGGATCCTCTCGTAATCCCATTTCTTTTCTTGTTCCTCCAAAGATTAATTGTTCGGTTTTCAAAGTGTCTTGCTCTGGCGAAATTCTTCGTCGGCGCTCTCCTAATTCAATCGACCCTCGGCCCTTCCGCCACAAATGGTACAATATCCGGTGATCATCCAACCACCCGACGACTTCTGCTGACTCCTCGTATTTGAACCAGTTGATTGATGCATCCCCTGATTCTTGGTCGTTGAAAAACTGGAGGTTGGCGAAGTCCTCTTCCATCTTTGTCAGATCATGCCCCACTGATTCAAGTTTGTCCCCCCGGATCATACACAATTCAGCCTCTTCGGCCCCCACACTCGGCTTAGTGGCTCATTGACAAGATATATCCACTCGGATCATAAGCTCTGCGGCTAAATTCTCGGCTTCCACCCCAGACTCAACAGTTTTGCTCTCCTAAGCTCGCCTGCTCCATTTTCGGTGGTCACCACCTTTGGCTCAGTTGGGTTGTGGAGGTGTCCATCATGCACAAGTCGCTATATCAGAAGGATCACCTTCGGCTTGGGTAGGTGGGAGGAGTAATGTAGATACTAGGGTCGTAAGACACGCCCCGCTTGATGAGATTGATTCTTTTGGGTGGATCTTGGTTATGTCCGGGAGTGGGTTAGTTGTGACGTTGGGTCTCGGAGGTAGAATGATGTTTTTGTCAATGAGGTCTTGAATCTCATGACGCACTGTAACATTGGTCGGTATCATAACCATCTTCTGTGGTATTTGCAATATTTGGCCGGGTTGTGGGAAGGGAGTGGATTTGGAGGGGCCTTGCCAAGGGTTTCAGATGCCCTTTCTCGACTAGAACCCCGAGGACTTTGGACAAAGGCATATGTAGTGGGGAGAAGGTTCGTTGACCTCGGATTGGTATCTTGAAGCTTGGTTCTCGCTCCCGGATGCATCAAAAGGTGTGGCCAAGGCCTTGGTTGGGGAGGGGGAGTGGTGGTGACCATATCGACCTCCGAAGCTCTTGTATTGGCAGCGCCACTCGGGCCCGCATTGTTATTACGATTGAATGTTCTTCGGGGCTGCTCTCGATCCTGGTCAATCAACCCTTGCTTCATAGCATCCTCAATTTGCACCCCCATATCATGTAAGTCTGCGAAGGTGGGGAAGGGAACTACAATCATCTTCGCATAAGCCTTGGTTGGAGATTGCGACAATCATCCGGATTTGATCTTTATCGGTTGGCCTTAAGGTCATCATCGATGCCTTTGCTTCCACCGAGTGACAAAATCGAGAAAGTCTCTTTTCGTTCTCCTTGTTGTCTCGAGATCACGTGTTGTAATCTCGATCCGAGTATTATATGAATATTGTGCAACGAAGGCTTCACCAACTCATCCCAGCCTCTTGACATCATTATCCAACTTTGCATACCGGCCACTCTGACAGGTTCGCCAAACAAAGGAGAGTTTCAGAGTCCGTTAGGCCCATTGGCCGCAAGATGTCCGAAAACAAACCAGAGATGAACCATGGGGTCCGGATCCATCAAAGCGATCGATCCGGGGCATCTTAAATCTGTCTGCAATGTTACGCCACATCGAGTAGCCGTCTTCAATATCTGGGATGGCCTTCACCCCTGTGATTTCTTGAAGAGCTTTTCCAACTTGCTCAATTTCAGAGTCGTTCGTCTACCTCGAACTCGAATGGAGAGTCCGGTGATTGGGTGTAATATTTTTGGGCAGAAGCGGGGCGAGCTAGCCTGCTGAAGACCCGTGTCCTCTTGGGTGTTTTGGAAGTTTGGCAGAGCTGCTCGTGGATTTGGGAGGGTATTCGGTGTTCTGGTATTCGGGATTTGAGGAGCATTCTCGCCAAGAGATATCTGCCAGTAATGGGGCCCCGTGGAGGAGGAACCCGATGCGCCTTAGTGGAGGAGGGACTGTGTGAAGCGATGGCATTCTCATTGTAATCGGGTGATCACTGCATCGCTGGGCCATGATGCCGCCTTGCTTAGAAAATTACTGCGGGTAGCATCATCTTGCATTTGTTTCATGCTCGCTCATCCGGGCGATCATCGCCTCCATTGTTGGATTCGTTGTTCCATCTCAATAACCGCAAGTGTATCTCTATAGCGTAAACATGAATCTCAACCCGATGTCGACACTAGAGTAGACATTGTTCGTGATCCGTGCTCGACACACTCGCCTTCGCCTTCTTCGGTGATCGGGGTAAAGAGGAACATCGATGTCCGCCAACTAGATCCTCGGACGGTTGAGTCGGCGACCTCGTGTCCAAATTTCTTGGGGAGTATCGACTGCTCGGAAGCAATCGTATACAAACCGCCTAGAAAAAAAGATAATAAAGCAAAAAAGGAAATAAATGACCGGAAAACGCAAAGATAACAAATTAATTTAAATACACACAACACAATGGGCATACAACACGCAGCTTGATAAGCTGGAAATACATCATCCTCAACCACTAATCATCGCTCTCAGTATCGTTTCCCTAAATCGAATCGATACCGCATAACCGATTCTCAAACATCAATGATGCCCGCAGTTCGATGCCCAAACTCAATCGATACATGCATTCCTCAGAGACGACTCTAACAAGCACATAGCGTATAAGTGAGAGCCAAACACCCCTATGTTGGGGTAGGGTTTCGCCCTATTTTGTCAGAGCTAGGGTTTCATTACGCACGCAACGCTTCAAACAACCTATAAACGGGTAAGCAACTCCCTAGTTTGGACTAGTCACTATGGATCCGAATATGCACTAGGTAATGGTCAAAGGGTGCCCCTAAAACCGGGTTTGTGTTCCCATGTCGTCAGAGCCTAGAGTCGATCAAATTTTATGGACATGACTTGACAAGACAAGCCTCCCAAGAAATCGTTCGAATGGCATATGGCAAACACGGTGTCCTAGGCGCACCAATGCAAATGCAATGCAAAGAAACACACAAGTGTAGTCAAAACCAGATATCACGAAGTTCGAGTCAAGTTCTCTAAATCCTCAATGAGTCGCCAGAATCAGAATAAGCCCGCGAGGGACCTCGCCTGATTCGACTCGATTTTGTCATGTTCCAAATCTTGAACCAAAGAGTCCAAATCCGCAAATCGCTTTTGAAGAAAAATGTATTTGAAAGAAGTGCCAAACATGGACTGCTTTGCGGATAATGAGTCGCCACCTAAATATTTTTAAAATGGGAAATTTAGGAAACCCTAACTCGTGCCAAAGGCCACGTGTCCGCTATTACCAAAGTTGGCTCGAACTTGGGTACGATTGGGAAGGTCACATCATGAGCACTTCGCCGCTTGGGTCAAAGACCGCCTCTACTAACCATGATATTTGTTTTTGAAAACATTGTGAGTTCTTATTCAAGTATTAGCCTAGGTTACTACGTGATGAGCACAAAGATACAAGTATAGACGAATCGCTCAATTGGAACTAAACATCTCATGTTTGTTTGTTTGAAAATGGTTTGATGGTGCTACCCGCAAGTAGGCTAAGACGCGATTTGCCACCCTCGTGGGCTTAAGAAAACAATGATTTTGCCACTATCTAGTGGGCTTAAAACAAATAAATGATGAATTGTCCCAATTCAAATAACTCAACCTCCACCCACAGGCATTCAAGGCGCTTATATCATGTCAAGACATAGCCTCATGGTAAGCATGCTATTCATGGTAACACTCACACGCATGCAAGGATGCTAAAGCATAAAACTCACCGAGCACGCTTAGCCAAACCAAAAGTCGATTAGAAATCATGCATGATCCTAAATGTGTCGAAATGCCTAATGCAACACATGCAAAATGCAACTATAGCAGTTCTCGGCTATTCTAAACATGGTATATGAGATGCTACAGTTAGCATGTATTCAATTTGGAATTGAAATACTGATGCGATTTGTATGATGCGCAGTGCGATGCAAAAACAAATGAATGATGCAAACATGCTGTCATACTGTATGCTAATTGAAACATGCCCTATATCTAACCATCGTAAGCAAGTAAATAAAAGGGAGAAAGAAATAGGGGTTGGAAGACATACATCACACTCACACACCCTTATTACAACATTGCCCTCACAAGAGGGTCCAATAAATAATAATGCAGAATAAAGAATAGTACAGTCAATATTACAAATCAATAATATACAAAATCCTAATTAATTTACAAATTAAATAAAGAAAGATCAGAACCGGCATGCAAGCCGGGTGCCTTTGCTTCGATGAACAAGGTATGGTCATTTTCACATGAAATCCAATCGATGCCCCAATTAGCCTCTCGCTTGCAATTTTCTAAATGCGTGTCGACCAAAAGTTGTTGATCCTGATTTTGCCGCAACAGAGAGCGTGAAAAGGGCATAGCAATGTATTTCACAAATATATGCATGCCTCGATCCTCGTGCCATCAATCACGCATATCGATGCATGATGGCCGAGGAGTCGGATTGCACAACTCAATATAGGATGAATGCATATGAATGCTACAATAAAACCTAACTCCATCATGGGTAATCCGGAGTGTCGGTGACTTGGGAATTGAGACCTGCTCACACACTGAGTACGAACGCTCGCTTCCCGTGCATTCGTTAACGCCTATCCCGAACACGATGCGATATGCATGATATGTATGAAATGCAACTAAAATACAATCCTAACATACACAATGTTATGGGAATGAGATGCCTTGAAATGCGTGCCCACGGGCACGCAAACCAAGGCAGTGGCATACGCAATGCAACAGGACTAAAATGAGATATGCGATGCAATATGGGCTTACACCAACATGAGAGGGCCTCAGCCATACTCACATAGGAGGCCAATAGGTGAAAAATGAGATGCCTCGAAATGCGTGCACACGGGCACGCAAACCGAGGCAATGGCATACACGATGCAGTGAGACTAAAATGGCATACAGAATGCAAAATGGACTTACACTGACATGAGTGAGCTTCAGCCACACTCACATAAGAGGCTGATAGATGAAAATGAAGTGTCTCGAAATGCCTGCACACGGGCACACAAACCGAGGCAATGCATATGCAATGCAATGAGACTAAAATGTCATACAGAATGCAAAATGGACTTACACTAACATGAGAGAGCCTCAGCCACACTCACATAAGAGGCCGATGGATGAAAAATGAGATGCCTCGAAATGCGTGTACACGGGCACGCAAACCTAGGCAATGACATATGGAATGAAATGGCACTCCAAATGCAGATTGGGCTTACCCTAACATGAGAGGGCCTCAGCCACACTCACGTGAGAGGCCGATGGATGAAAATGAAGTGCCTCGAAATGCGTGCCCGCGGGCACGCAAACCGAGGCGATGGCATATGGAATGAAATGGTATGCAAAATGAGACGTGGCATATGGCATATGGAAAATGCAAATTTCAGTAGCTAAAATGATGCACAAATAGCCCCCGAATAATGACAAAATTACACCCGATGCCCGAAATGCAATGTTATGCACTGAACGACCTACTGACCCTACTAAACATGCACAATATGGACATAACATGTAAAACAGTAGCAAGGCAGCCCCTAAACTAGCATTTTTTCAGTACAAAGTATGGCCAAACAATGATCACAAGTATGGCAAAAATAGCTTGCAAAAATGGGGGAAAAGAGGAGAATTACAAAGCAAGTGGTATATACAATGCTCAAATTGAAAAACACATTTCTACAAAATTAAATAGGGGAAAAAAATATGCACATTTACAAGAGATGACATCCCCCAATTCAGTATGTAGATAGGCTAAACATAGCATGCAAAATAATGAGCCAACAAAGGCTATAACATGAGGTACCAAAAGCATGCATCAAACAACCTTGGACCCTTAACAAAACATGAAGAATGGGTCATTTTAAGACACTTTCTAAGCCTGATGAAGGCTTAAAAAAGAAGCCAAGAAAGCCTAACAAAGCATACAATTTACGGAATCAAAGATGGTATTACATGAAGTACCAAAAGAATGCACCAAATGGCCTAAAACCCTTAACAAAACATTATGAGAAGGCCAAAACAAGGCTCTTTCCAGGCCTGATGAAGACTCAAAACAGAAGCCAAATAAGCTTAAAGAGGCATGCACAATGGGGTCAAAGAGAGGTATAAAGAGAAGCCATGCATGGAGGCACCAAACAAGATTGGTCCCTTCTACAATGTTGTAGAGGGACCTAAAATAAGCTCAATCTAAGTTTATAGCATGCTCAAAATCATATCACATATAGGCTAGACAAACCTTGCAAATTTACGATAAATTGGAAGAATTACAAAACAAGTGCAAGATAGAAACACCAAACATGATTGAGCCCTTCTTCATTGTTAAAGAGGGGCTCAAAATGAGCCCACTAACAGTTTACATCAGGCTCGAAAATGGATCACTCATAAGCCAAATAAAGCATGCAAAATAATGGCATAAAGAGTGATATTGAAAGAGGTGTATCAAGGGGCTCTCAAATGAGGTTGAACCCTTCTTCAATTTTGAAGAGGGGCTCAAAATAAGCCTAAAATAAGTAAGGTTCGGAGCCTAAAATTGAGAGCAAGTAGGGTAAAGAATTGATTCAAAATTGTGCTAGAAAAAGGGAATTAGAGTCTTACCCTTGGAGACAAGTCTTTTGTTGCTTCTTGGCTTCAATTTGTTGGTCCTTAGCCTTTGAAAAACCCTCCTTTGCTGCTGGAATGGAGGTGGTGATGGTGAGGCTTAGGGTTGATGAAGGAATGGCCTAGAACCTTGAAGGTTTTTGGAGCTTTTGGCTATGGAAATGGAGGTTTTGGAAGATGAAGTCTTGAGATGAATTTTTGTAACCCTAACAAAGGAGCTCCTCAGCCCCTTAAATAGACCAAAAGGGGTGTAAAAGAGGAGGGAAATGCACCCAAGCTTTCCCTCCCAAAATATCTCTCGGAGGATCAAGATATTTTGAAAAGCAATTTGGACATTTGTAAAGTGGCCAAAAAGCAGAAGGCGGTGGCTTTCTTGAAGGTGGCTGGCCGGCCACCCCAGCTGGTCGGCCAGCCACTCTCCCCAGCCGGCCGGCCATGGCCAAAAATGGAACAGAACAATTACTGGCCGACCACCACATTTTGGTGTCCTCCCATGTATGTAGAACAAGGCCCCAAGGTTGGAATTTGGCAACTCTGAAACAGGAGACACAACATTGAACTTGAAGGAGAGGCTCAAAAAAGAAAGTAACAATTACTGGCCGACCACCACTTTTTGGTGTCCTCCCAGGTGTGTAGAACAAGGTTCCAAGGTTGGAATTTGGCAACTCTGAAACAGGAGTCACAACATTGAACTTGAAGGAGAGGCTCAAAAATGAAAGTAACAATTACTGGCCGACTAGTACTTTTTAGGGTCCTCCCATGTGCCCTCATCACAAATATGTAGTCTCGGCTCGAAGAAAATATCCCTAGGGTGTTCAACATTGGCCCGGAAGTGAGCAAAACGGGCGCCGGAGGAGCGAAACTGGTTTTCTGGAACAATTGCTGGCCTTCCACCCTCCAGTGATCTTCTTGGTGTTAAAACAGAGGTACCTGCCAAAATTGAACAAAAACCGATGCAAAATGAATGTTCGGGGCCCAAACCGCGAGGTTCGGGGTCCCGAAAATGAGCTGCAGGCACCGAAAGTGGTGTTCGGCCACGAAGTGGCTATCAGAGACCCCAATGTTCCTCGGAATGATAAAACAGAGGCACTTGCCAAAAACCGGAGAAATCGGAGATGGTTGGGCGGTCCCGAACCGAGGCACACGGCCTGACGGCTCCGAAAACCGGAAACTCCGAATGGCAAAATGGCCTACGGCCACGAAAAGTAGCTCACGGCCACTGAGAGATAGCCTACAGGACCACTCCCTCCCCTCAGGAAAGAAAACAGAGAAAACCGAGTCTGGTTCGCAAACCGAGACAAGGCACAGAAGAGAGTTCGGAAGTCTGGAGGCAAGGCTGGCGCAACTCGAGACTTCAACGAAAGCACAAATGCAACATCACCGAAGCGCCAATCGGTGACGTCGAAGTCTTAAGGTTGGTCAAAAATGGGGTGTCTACATTACCCCTTTTTGGTAACTTCGAAGTCAAGTGGCGAGTGAATGTCAAAGCCTAGAGACGACCCATTTTTGACAAGGCCAAGACTTAGACAATCATACAAGATAAACAGAGATGTGTGAAAGGCGTGCCGAGCAAGGGGCAAATGCAAATGATAGGCACGAGCGGTGATTATGCAAGTGCAAAGTAAGGAAGCAAGTATTGACAAATAGATGCAGGTTTAAGCAAGAATGCAAAGCAACGACTACATTTCATGCGATTAGGAATGCGGAGAATTATTCAATTCTCGTCGCGTCTCACACGGAGAAGATACGATACTGCGCGATTAAATGCAGTCGCACCAAATTTCAAATGAACCGTACATACAATATCGTGCACCGCAAAATAGAGAAATTCAACAAGAACAATATGCCAACAACATATATTCAATGTGATTCTTGTGATTCTGAAAGTTTGACACACGCAGTGTCGGCGAGTAGATGCATCACAGTGCGAGAAAAGATAATGCGTGACAACGCATGCTCAAGCATAGAAGTATTGTACACCAAGAAATCACGCATGACAATGCAAAACATTCATTTGAATGAAAATTATGAGCCAAATAATGCAAAACGAGCACAAATTAGGGTGCCAGTTTGTTGCGCAACAACGAGCTGGGAAACGCGCATTTCGGCGACGGCAACTCGATCGCGGCCTCTAATTCACCTCCCGGAGAGGTCACAACATGTTTAAAAAGGATACACTCTGATTTTGATGAATAATGATGAGACACATGTTAGAAATTGCAATTGAAGTTCCGGTGGAGCAATTCGGCGCCAGAAGTGCACTTTTCTTGAACTTTTTCAGGTCCCGGGAACTCTGATTTTCCTCAAAATTTGCAGAGAGGTAGGGGAGGGGGTGGGGACCACCAACGGCTAGCCCATTTCCCTAGGAGAGGCCATCGGCCAGGGGAGGAAAAGAAAATGGCCGGCCAGCCAGAAAAGGTGGCCGGCCAGCCACCAAAGCAGGGCATTTTGGTCATTTCGCCATTTCTATATATATGCTCCTCCATTGCCTCCAAATCATTCCCACAGCTGCAAAAGCTCCTTCTCTTGCTCCCTAAACCATTTTCTCCTTCAGATCAAGATTTTATACGCCCTCGGCCTTCCACAAGTTGTTTTCGCGAAATCTTCTAGTCTTAAGCACTTTGAGCGACTAAATTCGATTTCGGGCTTCTCTTCTCATTTTCACCACCGAGGTAATTTTCTCATTATTTGGAAGATTTTTCCGGAGTTGACTTTCGTTGACTTTTCATTTCGAGAGTTGACTTTTGTTGACTTTTTCCAATTTTGGCTCATTTTGCTCATTTTTGCTTCTCTTTTCAGATTTCTTGACATGGCGGGTCATTTCCCTCACGGTGGAGGTTTTCCCGGCGCCGGGGATGATTTTGGTATTATGACATTGCCCCCGAGGGTTCGCCCTTTTGTTCCCGATCGATACAATGTAGTACATAGGCTTCATGAGCTTTTTCATCATTTCACCGAGTTCAACGATCGGTACAGGGGATCTTCTTCTGGTCGAGCAAAGACCTCTCCCACGATGCAGAGGTATTTTACTTTATTTTCTGTATCTTTCGTGCATTTTGTACCTTTGCCATGCTTAGACACACAGTTTAGCGTATGACATAGTACTTGTATCCTGAGCATGTGACTTAGCCACTTGAATTTCATGAACACAGCTCATTGAATAATTGTGAACACACGGTACACATTAGTTAGAAATTGAACACACGGCTCAAACATTGATTCACCGAACACACAGCCCTCTAATTAAGAGTAGAACACACAGTCCCAAACTCTGATTTACTGAACACGCAGCCCAGATTTGAAGTGAACACACAGCCCACTGATTAAGAGTAGAACACACAGTCCCAAACTCTGATTTACTAAACACACAGCCCAGATTTGAAGTGAACACACAGCCCACTGATTAAGAGTAGAACACACAGTCCCAAACTCAGATTTACTGAACACGCAGCCCAGATTTGAAGTGAACACACAGCCCACTGATTAAGAGTAGAACACTGAACATGCAGCCCAGATTTGAAGTGAACACACAGCCCACTGATTAAGAGTAGAACATAGAGCCCTAAACTCTGATTTACTGAACACGCAGCCCAGATTTGAAGTAAACACACAGCCCACTGATTAAGAGTAGAACACAAAGTCCCAAACTCAGATTTACTGAACACGCAGCCCAGATTTGAAGTGAACACGACCTTAATCGATTAAGAGTAGAACACCTGACCCTAAACTCGATTCATGAACACGCACCTGATTTGAAGTGAACACATGTGATTCTGAATAGAACACACAGTCCCAAACTCAGATTTACTGAACACGCAGCCCAGATTTGAAGTGAACACACAGCCCACTGATTAAGAGTAGAACACACAGCCCTAAACTCTGATTTACTGAACACGCAGCCCAGATTTGAAGTGAACACACAGCCCACTAATTTTCTGAAATTTGAACACGCAGCCCAAATACCAAATTTTACTAAACACGCAGCCCAGATTTGATGTGAACACACAGCCCACTAATTTTCTGAAATTTGAACACGCAGCCCAAATACCAAATTTACTGAACACGCAGCCCAAAACACTTCATTTGCACTCAGCTCATTTTTACTTCATTTGTACACAGCTCATTTTCACTTCATTTGCACACAGCTCATTTTCACTTCATTTGCTGATACATGCATTCATTCTAAATGCAGGTTGGCTCTCGCACCGTGCGAGGGTATGGCTCCACCGCCACGAGGGAGTGGTATGCTGAGCTTCCGGAAGCTGTCTGAGACTTGGTTGACTTTGCAGGATTCAGACCATTCTGCAGGGGGTTATCTCACTGTCTCATCAGTAGGACATTGTTTGCTGCTCTGGCGGAGAGATGGTGGGACATCACCAATTCTTTCCATTTTTCTCATGAGGGATATGACCATGACCCCTTGGACTTCATTGTACTCACCGGCCTAGACATAGGCGGTGGACCCATTCCCTACGACGAAGATATGGGTCAGTGGGAGGCTGCTTGGATGCATCTATTGGGGGCACTCCGCTCAGAGACGAGCTTAGGGAGGGTTCGGTATACTTGGTTCTCTTCCCATTTCCGTGCCACAGATGGAGCCCGAGTCTCCGAGGAGGTCGAGCAAGATACCGTGGTTTCCTCATTTTCCTCTTTGGCACCACTCTGTTTGCTGATAGAGGGAACATGGTCGGGCTGTATCTCTTGAGTGCCCTAGTAGACCTATCACAGGTTAATCAGTATGATTGGGGCGGCGCTGGCCTGGCTACCCTTTATTGTTACATGAGCGTAGTCTCTACGCTGGGGACTTACTCAAGGACTCTTGGAGAGCTTGGGAGGTACATTCTGTCCTCTTGATTTACATTTTTGCTCCTCATTACTTATTCACTGCACACACGGCGCACTTTGCATTCTGTATTCTGCCGTTAGCACTTTGTATTCACATTTCGCACTGCTTTTCTCAGCTATGGGTATATGCATATTTCCCCACATTAGCCCCGGAGATGGAGGTGGCAGGACCTCCTATGACTCCGTTTTCATTGATGTTTGAGGGCAAGCACCTATCGAGGCCTCGAGAGACTCTCTTCTCTCTGCGACAGTACTTCGACATCGTGCGCGCGACAGAGGTATTTCAGAACTCTCAGTTCCTTTCATTTTCATCTTTGATCTGCTTTGTATTTCTTGATTTCTGATTGATTTGTACACTGGTTATCCGCAGATCACCTGGCAACCCTGGGCAGTCTTTGGCGATGATCTCGAGAATCAGTACCCCGGAGGGTCAACTAGTTCCCAGTATAGGTTCCTGCTCGAGGGACCAGTCGGCAGGGCTTGGTTCCTGGGGAAACGCTTTCAGCGTCAGGTGTGGGGGTATGATTCTCAAGACCCTCCTGCTGTGCCTCCACCCACTATGCGGACTGCCGACAGGCTATCTACTGAGGAGGTCACTAGGGACATGCAGGGCACCGATGCTTTATTACATCTCATTGAGGGGAACTACGCCACCTATCGCCGCATATATCTGATGCCCCCCTTGACGGGAGTACGGGCTCCACCACTGAGGCCCACTGGCGCACCATCTTCGAGTCGTGCCCGTGCTGCAGACATCCCCTCTTCTAGCAGGGCTGGTGCATCTAGAGGTAGAGCGATTCGATTCCTCCGATCCCGACTCTCGATCATCTGGATGGCCGATATGCCGAGTTGGACGAGTTGGCGATATGGGACTACTTCTCCGATTCGATCCCTATAGAGCCTCCGATGCTCGGTCACGATATGTCGCTGATCCTGACTCACCACCGGTATGTTCTACCATTTTTCATTTATCACACAGACATTTTGGCAGTTGCTTATTTATTGATGAGTTGAGCTTGTGTCTGCAGCCACCTCGGGAGTACCTAGACCAGATGCTCGAGGTGGTGGCCTCACTTGAGGGGATGGTCCTGCGTAGAGAGGCACAGATGTCCATCATGGGCTTCCAGGTACCCTTCATCTCTCTTGCATTTATCATATTTCTGTTAACATGCTGGTTTTGAGCATTCTGCTGCACTGATAGGCTGTGTAGAACACATCTGGCACACACCCCATTCACATACTGTACTTGCACCTGCTTTTTATGTTTGAACTGATGTATTGCACTTTTCATTTTCAGATGCCTCCCGTATATGTTTCGACACGAGGTGGGCCACCCGGGCCTTCTCAGAGAGGTCGAGGTGTTAGACCAACTCGAGGTACTGGGCCCCGAGGAGCTGGGCCATCCAGGCCTTACTGAGGAGCTCGAGGCGAGGTCGCTCTCAGACGCAGGGCACCCATTGTCGAGGATGAGGAGGAGGAGGTCGCAGACCGTGTGTCAGAGACATCTCCTGGGGAGGGAGGCTCCGGTCTTGGTTCCGGGAGCGGAAGTGAGGCTGAGGGAGATCCGGAGGATGACAGCTCTGATCCGGATGGTGATGACGGTGCAGAGGTTGTCCCGCAAAAGTGGATGAGAGGGCCTCCTCATTCCCGTTCCCGAGGATACTG
The DNA here is from genome assembly GCA_025200525.1 of Camellia lanceoleosa. Classification (NCBI taxonomy): domain Eukaryota; kingdom Viridiplantae; phylum Streptophyta; class Magnoliopsida; order Ericales; family Theaceae; genus Camellia; species Camellia lanceoleosa. Next base: position 36,343,890 of record CM045769.1, on the reverse strand, counting down.
ATGTTATTTCTTGCTTTATTTTGCTTTTTGGCTAGTAGTTTGTAGCACTTTGCACATTGTTAGGCAGTTTTATTTTCTGTAAAACTTGTACCTTTATTTTGTTGTAAAAACATGATGGAATGAAACAGCTTTTGAAAAGATGTTTGTATTTGTATTTGAAACTCTTAGCATCGCATCGCATCATTTTGCACAAAAATGGAATCGAATGAAAATGTGCCTCATGTATTTACCGGGTCAGGTAATGAACCGACGCAACAAATCAAAACAACTCGACTCACTAAGAAATAACAGAATCTTAGCAAGTTTACAACTCGATAAACAAAGTACAACAATGTTAACGACTCAATAGACAAGACTTAACAAAATTGTATAACCAAAAAGTAACAATACTCGATAAACAAAACAACAACTCGATAAGCAAAACACAACAAAACGTACTTCGGACGGACAATCTGGATAATGGAATGTATCCGAAACTGATAGAAATGGAGGCCTTTGACATTCCCGCTGCATGAAAGTGCCTCAAGCTTCCCTCCGGTGGGCAAAATAGGACCAACGCGAGGCCGAAAACATTTTGCATTTGGAGCCTAGAGGGTGGCCGGCCTACTAGGATAGATGGCCGGCCGGCCACCTCTCCCGCAACCTCCAGAAATTTGACACGTGTCCTTTGAATAGTGTTTTGCCCCTCTATAAAAGCCCCACCCTTGGAACTCATTCATTTCATCACCTTTCCTCGCAAAAATGGAGGCATTTCTCATAGAAAATCTCACATCTTGGATTTCTTCTTTAGATGGCTCGGAGAAGTTGAACTTCCGGGGTTTTGGCTTGAATGCACTATTCACACTAGGCCGGACTCCACTGCATCTTCCTTTCCTCTATGTCGCGGCAAGGTTTTGGGACTCGGTGACGCACGTCTTTAGCTTTGGCGGGCAAGAGGTATGTCCTACTTTTGAAGATTTTCAAATCTTGATGGAGTCCGAGCGAGGCGAGGAAATTCTGCCCTAGATCAATTTTAGCTATGCCCAAACCTTAGGGCGGATGTGCGGCCTTAATGCGCATGATGCTAGATCTCTGATTGGTGATGGCATGTTGAATATCCCGAGCCTGATTTACCGATTCTCTGACGCCGGTGACCGCAGCAACCACTATTGGCAAGGCTTCCGGCAGCACGCCCTCTGCTTGTGCCTACTATCTCATTTTCTATTTGTCTCGGGCTCCGGAGGAGCTAGCATCCGTTTGATTGAAGTCGCTCAAGGCTTGAGGGATGGGAAGAGCTGTATCGTCATGACATTGGCTGAGACACTGATGGGCTTGGATGCTTTCTACCGCCGAGAGACAACCAGGTTTGCGGGGAGTCCACTACTGTTGCAGGTAATGTTTCCCACCCAAGCTCACATGTATATTCACTCACATCACTCGGCCCTCGGGCTCGTTTTTTTTTTCACAAAACCCTCATCTTACTTTTCTCTCATCGCACATCTCTCTATTCTTTATTCTCTCATTTTTTCATCCCTCCCCAGATATGGTTGATGGATAAATTGCAAGTTGTGGATTCTTGCCCTGCTTATTCAGCCCGCGGCTACTTCTTTCGGCAACGCTTAGTCAATGCTCCTGATGAGGGGTGGTGGTTTGAATGGATGTGCAACCTGTCGGCAGATCGCATTGCGTGGCGTTGTCCTTGGCTCAATCTCCCGGCGATGAGCTACAGCATGTCTCAACAGGTCGAGATTCGACTGATCGGCTTGACTCATTGTGTGTTCTATTTCCCATTCCGCATTCTGCGCCAGTTTGGCCATGATCAGACTTGCCCACCAGAGGGGATAGAGTATCCGGCTACATTTCCAGTTCGAGGCGCCTGGTAGCTCGGCGCAAATGGAGAGTTAGAGAGCTTCTGGGCCCCGCCCTTACTTTTAGTTGCACTTTGTCTGACGAATGCTGGGATTGGCTCAACGAAGAAGCACAGGTTGGGCCTAGGTCGACATCAGAAGCTTCAATCCCATCCCGGGGATATGTTGTAGCTTGTTCATGAAGTAGACGGATTGAGCACTGACGTACACACCTTCATTCACAGCCATAATGTTTTGCACCACCCGGGCCTCAGCCAAAGTAAATCCCGATATAAACACGTCCTCCATGCCGTGTTCAATCTCTAGGACTGGCGTAGCTATCTCCGGAGGGGGATGAATTGATGAGTTCCCAAACACAATGGCTACTCCCTTTCCATAGGGGTATTTCACCATTTGATGTAGAGTGGATGAGACGGCCTTTACCTGATGCAACCAGGGTCGCCCCAAAAGCATGTTAAAGGATGCAGGGACCTCCAAGACATGAAAATCTACCTCGTGTTGTCCAGGCCCAATCTTGGTTTGGATTTTTACTGTCCCTAGGACATCCCTACTTGTATTGTCGTAGGCTCTGATTACTTGAGTGGTCGGTGTGAAGTCTACGGGCTTCAACCCGATTGCATACGCCGTTCTGGCTGGGCAGACATTGATAGCGGACCCGGTATCAACAAGTACCACCGGAATCCATTTGTCCTTGCATTCTACAGAGATGTAGAGAGGTCTGTTATGATCCACGCCCTCAGGCGGCAGCTCCTTGTCTGAAAAGGTCAATGCCGGGGAACCTCCTCCCGGAAAAACCAGCCCAACCAGCTGCTCTGGTGTAGTTTCGATGGAGAGTTTGGCCTTGTCCATAGCAGATAGGACAGCCTGTCTATGCACCCTTGAAGCCATAAGCAGTCCCCAGATGGAGATGTCTGCTTGTATTTTCTTTCTTCCTTGATCTGACCTCTTCTTCAACTTGCTTCTCTCTCTTTTTCCGCCTCTTTATCTTTCCCGATGCTTGGGTTGATCAAGTGTAGGGCTTGAAATACCGCCCACTTCTTGTCATATGATCCACCTCTTGAGATACAGTCTTTGTCTGGTTGGCCACACTTGATCTTCGCCTGCGTGTGGCGAGATACAAGTCGTCATCTTCCCACTACATTCCATTAGCATTTAACAGCACTGTCTGGTTCGGGCTTGTTTGCGCTCAAGATTTTCCTCCACATGCTCACAAAGATGTTGGTTTCGTGCTTACAGCACTTTCAACTTCCTCATGGTTCTTTGCTTTTCGGATCCTCTCAGAATCCCATTTCTTTTCTTGTTCCTCCAGCGTTAATCGTTCGGTTTTCAAAGTGTCTTGCTCCTGAGCGAAATTCTTCGTACTGGCACTCTCCGGCAATTCAATCTGACCCTCGACCCTTCCGGCCACAAATGGTACAATATCTAGCTGATCATCCAATCACTCGACGACTTCTGCTGACTCCTCGTATTCGAACCAGTTGATTGATGCATCCCCTGATTCTTGGTCGTTGAAAACCTGGAGGTTGGCGAAGTCCTCTTCCATCGTTGTCAGATCATCCCCCACTGATTCAAGTTTGTCCCCCCGGATCATACACAATTCAGCCTCTTCCGGCGGCCCCACACTCAGCTTAGGCTAGCTCATTGACAAGATATATCCACTCGGATCATAAGCTCTGCTAGCTAAATTCTCAGACTGCTCCACCCCAGACTCAACAGTTTTGCTCTCCTCGGAAGCCTGCCACGTTCCATTTTCGGTGGTCACCACCTTTGGCTCAGGTTGGGTTGTGGAGGTGTCCATCATGCACAAGTCAGTGCTATCAGGAAGGATCACCTTTGGCTTGGGTAGGTGGGAGGGAGTAATGTAGATACTAGGGTCGTAAGACACGTCCCCAGTTTGGATGAGATTGATTCTTTTGGGTGGATCTTGGTTATGTGCTGGGAGTGGGTTAGTTGTGACGCTGGGTCTCTCGGGAGGTAGAATGATGTTTTTGTCAAAGAGGTCTTGAATCTCATGACGCAGCCTGTAACATTGGTCGGTATCATGACCATGCTGCTGGTGGTATTTGCAATATTTGGCTGGGTTGTGGGAAGGGGGGAGTGGATTTGGAGGGGGCCTCGGTTCCAAGGGTTTCAGATGCCCTTTTCTGACTAGAACCCCGAGGACTTTGGACAAAGGCATATGTAGTGGGGAGAAGGTTCGTTGACCCCTGGATTGGTATCTTGAAGCTTGGTTACTGCTCCCAGATGCATCAGAAAAAGGTGTGGCCGCTGCGGGCCTTGGTTGGGGAGGGGGAGTGGTGGTGACCATACCGACCTCTGAAGCTCTTGTATTGGCAGAGCCACTCGGGCCCGCATTGTTATTACGGTTGAATGTTCTTCGGGGCTGATCCCGGTCTTGGTCAATCAACCCTTGCTTCATAGCATCCTCAATTTGCACCCCCATATCATGTAAGTCTGCGAAGGTGGGGAAGGGAACTACAATCATCTTCTGCATAAGCCTTGGTTGGAGATTGCGCACAATCATCCAGATTTGATATTTATCAGTTGGCCTTAAGGTCATCATCGATGCCTTTGCTCTCCACCGAGTGACAAAATCAGAGAAAGTCTCTTTCTGTTCCTGCCTTGTTGTCTCGAGATCACGTGTTGTAATCTCGATCTGAGTATTATATGAATATTGTTAACGAAGGCTTGACCAACTCATCGAGTTCCTCTTGACATCATTATCCAACTTTGCATACCGGTTGGCGGCCACTCTGACGAGGTTCGCCAAAGCAGTGAGAGTTTCAGAGTCCGTTAGGCCCATTGGCGCAAGATGTCTGGCAGTACCGTAGATGAACTATGGGGTCCCCGGATCCATCAAAGCGATCGATCTGGGGCATCTTAAATCTGTCCGGCAATGTTACGGCCACATCAGTGTAGCCGTCTTCAATATCTGGGATGGCCTTCACCCCCTGTGATTTCTTGAAGAGCTTTTCCAACTTGCTCAATTTCGTAGTCGGTCTACCTCGAACTCGAATGGAGAGTCCGGGTGATTGGGTGTAATATTTTTGGACAGTTGCGGCAGAAGCGGGGGCGGAGCCAGCCCCGTTGGAAGACCCGTGTCCTCTTGGGTGTTTTGGAAGTTTGGCAGAGCGTTCTGTGGATTTGGGAGGGTATTCTGGGTGTTCTGGGTATTCTGGGGATTTGGCGGGGGATTCGCGAGTAGATATCTCGCCAGTAATGGGGCCCCGGTGGAGGAGGAACTGATCGCCCTTAGTGGAGGAGGACTGGTGTGAAGCAGATCGACATTCTCATTGTAATGTCGGTGATCATTTCATTGCTGGCCATGACATGACTTCTTTGTTTAGAAAATTCAGCCTGGCGGGTAGCATCATCTTGCATTTGTTTCATGCTCGCTCATCATCGGGCGATCATCGCCTCCATTGCTGGTTCTGTTGTTCCATCTGAATAACTGGCAAGTGTATCTCTATAGCAGAAACAGGAATCTCAACCCGGTATCGACACTAGAGTAGATCATTCGGTGATCCGTGCTCTGACACACTGTGCCTTCTCGGCCTTCTTCTGGTGACTGGGGGTAAAGAGTGGAACACTGGATGTCCGTCAACTAGATCCTCGGATCGGTTGAGTCGGTGACCTCGTGTCCAAATTGCTTGGGGAGTATCGATTGGCTCGGAAGCAATCGTGCTACAAACTGTCCTAGAAAAAAAAGATAATAAAGCAAAAAGGAAATAAATGACCAGAAAAGCAGGCGATAACACTTAATTTAAATACACACAACACACAACGCATACAACACGCAGCTTGGATAAGCCGGAAATACATCATCTCAACCATCGATCATCGCTGTCAGATCACTTTGTTCTAAATCAATCTGATACCCGCAGACAACTGATTCTCAGACACTGAATGATGCCCGCAGGCCTGATGCCCAAACTCATCTGATACATGCATTCCCTGTAGAAACGCACTCTAACAAGCACATAGCAGATAAGTGAGAGCCAAAACACCCCTATGTTGGGGTAGGGTTTCCCTGTCCTATTTTGTCAGGAGCTAGGGTTTCATTACGCACGCAGCGGCTTCAAACAACCTATAAACGGGTAAGCAACCTGTCCTAGTTTGGACTAGTCACTATGGATCCGAATATGCACTAGGTCGAATGGTCAAAAAGGGTGCCCCGGTAAAACCGGGGTTTGTGTTCCCATGCTGTCAGAGCCCAGAGTCGATCAGCCTTATGGACATGACTTGACAAGACAAGCCTCCGGCAAATCGTTCGGGAATGGCATATGGCAAACACGGTGTCCTAGGCGCACCAATGCAAATGCAATGCAAAGAAACACACAAGTGTAGTCAAAACCAGATATCACGAGTTCGAGTCAAGTTCTCTAAATCCCCAGCGGAGTCGCCAGAAACTGTAACAAGCCCGCGAGGGACCTCGCTACAGTTCGGACTCGATTTTGTCGCGGTTCCAAATCTTGAACCAAAGAGTCCAAATCCGGCAAATCGTTTTGAAGAAAAATAGATTTTTTGAAAGAAGTGCCAAACATGGACTGCTTTGCGGATAATGAGTCGCCACCTAAATATTTTTAAAATGGGAAATTTAGGAAACCCTAACTCGGTGCCAAAGGCCACGTGTCCGTCATCACCAAAGTTGGCTCGGGAACTTGGGTACGATTGGGGAAGGTCACATCGTGAGCACCCCCGCTCGCCCGGTCAAAGACCGGCCTCTACTAACCATGATATTTGTTTTTGAAAACATTGTGAGTTCTTATTCCGGTTATTAGCCTAGGTTACTACGTGATGCGCACAGCATACAAGTATAGACTGAATCGCCTGAATTGGAACTAAACATCTCATGTTTGTTTGTTTGAAAATGGTTTGATGGTGCTACCCGCAAGTAGGCTAAGACGCGGATTTGCCACCCTCAGGTGGGCTTAAGAAAACAATGATTTTGCCACTATCTAGTGGGCTTAAAACAAACAGTCGATGAATTGTCCCAATTCAAATAACTCAACCTCCACCCACAGGCATTCAAGGCAGTTATATCATGTAAGCACATAGCCTCATGGTAAGCATGCTATTCATGGTAACACTCACACGCATGCAAGGATGCTAAAGCATAAAACTCACCGAGTACTCCTAGCCAAAACAAAAGCTGATTAGAAATCATGCATGATCCTAAATGTGCTGAAATGCCTAATGCAACACATGCAAAATGCAACTATAGCAGGCTCGGCTATTCTAAACATGGTATATGAGATGCTACAGTTAGCATGTATTCAATTTGGAATTGAAATACAGATGCAGTTTGTATGATGCGCCGAGCTCGGTGCGTGCAAAAACAGATGAATGATGCAAACATCTTTGTCATCTTGTATGCTAATTGAAACATGCCCTATATCTAACCATAAAGTGTAAATAAAAGGGAGAAAGAAATGGGGTTGGAAGACATATATCACACTCACACACCCTTATTACAACATTGCCCTCGCAGAGGGTCCGAATAAATATCTGAACCGAATAAAAGAATAGTACAATCAATATTACGGTCAATAATATACAAAAATCCTAATTAATTTACAAATTAAATAAAGAAAGATCAGAATGGCATGCACGCCAGGTGCCTTGCTTCGATGAACAAGTGTATCTTTCAGCCATGAAATCCACTAGGATGCCCCAATTAGCCTCATTTACAATTTTCTCGAAATGCGTGTCGACCAAAAGTTCTTGATCCTTGATTTTGTCAGCAGAGAGTAGGAAAAGGGCATAGCAATGTATTTCACAAATATATGCATGCCTCGATCCTCGTGCCATCAATCACGCATATCGATGCATGATGGCCGAAGCGTCGGATTGCACAACTCAATATAGGATGAATGCATATGAATGCTACAATAAAACCTAACTCCATCATGGGTAATCCGGAGTGTCGGTGACTTGGGAATTGAGACCCGTTCCGTCACTCGGAGTACGAAACACGCCTCGTTTCCCGTGCCCGGGTTAACGCCTATCCCGAACACGATGCGATATGCATGGTATGCATGAAATGTAGCTAATATGCAATCCTAACATACACAATGTTATGGGAATGAGATGCCTCGAAACACGCAAACTGAGAAAATGGCATGAAATATGATATACAATGAGACTAAAATGAAATGCCTCGAAATGCGTGCCCACGGGCACACAAACCGAAGAAATGGCATACGGAATGCAATTATGGGCTTACGCCAACGTGAGAGGGCCTCAGCCACACTCACATAGGCTGCCGTCGGATAAAAAAGAAGTGCCTCGGAATGTATGCCCGCGGGCACGTAAACCGAGGCGGTGACATACAGGCATGAAATAACAAATTGGGCTTACACTAACATGAGAGGACCTCAACCGCACTCACATAAGCTGCCGAGAGATGAGAATGAGTCGCTCGAAATCGTGCACACACCACGCATAAACCAAGGCAAAGGCTACATAATGCAAATGACATGGAAAATGCAAATTGGGCTTACACTAACATGAGAGAGCCTCAACTACACTCACATAAGCTGCCGAAAGATGAAAACAAGTCAGATCGAAATCTGGCGCTGCAGACACCGCACGCAAACCAAGGCAATGACATCTGTGCATGAAATGGCATGCAAATGAAACGTGGCATATGGGATATGAAAAATGCAAATTTCAGTAGCTAAAATGATGCACAAATAGCCCCCGAATTATGACAAAATTACACCCGATGCCCGAAATGCAATGTTATGCACCCGAAACGGCCTACAGCCCTACTAAACATGCACAATATGGACATAACATGTAAAACAGTAGCAAGGCAGCCCCTAAACTAGCATTTTTTCAGTACAAAGTATGGCCAAACAATGATCACAAGTATGGCAAAAATAGCTTGCAAAAATGGGGGAAAAGAGGAGAATTACAAAGCAAGTGGTATATACAATGCTCAAACTGAAAAACACAGTTCTACAAAATTAAAGAGGGGCCAAAAATATGCACATTTACAAGAGATGACATCCCCCAATTCAGTATGTAGATAGGATAAACATAGCATGAAAAATAATGAGCCAACAAAGGCTATAACATGAGGTACCAAAAGCATGCATCAAACAACCTTGGACCCTTAACAAAACATGAAGAATGGGTCATTTTAAGACACTTTCTAAGCCTGATGAAGGCTTAAAACAGAATCCAAGAAAGCCTAACAAAGCATGCAATTTTACGGAATCAAAGATGGTATTACATGAAGTACCAAAAGTATGCACCAAATGGCCTAAGACCCTTAACAAAACATTATGAGAAGGCCAAAACAAGGCTCTTTCCAGGCCTGATGAAGACTCAAAACAGAAGCCAAATAAGCTCAAAGGGGCATGCCAAATAGGAGTAGAACATGAATTCAAAGCAAGCGGCATGTAGAGCATGAAAACCAGGTTGAGCCCTTCTTCAATGTTGAATAGGGGCTCAAAATAAGCACAATATTAGTTCATGAGATGCTCCAAATCAGATCACAAATAGGCCAAATAAATCATGCAATTTTACGGAAAATATGGAGGATTACAAAGAAAGTGCATGATAGAGAGGCCAAACATGATTGAGCCCTTCTTCAAAGTTGAAGAAGGGTTCAAAATAGGCCCACTAGCAGTATATATCAGGCTCGAAAATGGATCACTCAAAAGCCAAACAAAGCATGCAATTTATTGGCCTAAAGAGTGGTATTGAAAGAGGTGCATCATGGAGACACCAAACAGAGCTGAGCCCTTCTACAAAGTTGTAGAGGGGCTCAAAATAAGCCTAAAACCAGTAGGGGTCGGAGCCCAAAACAAAAATAAAATAGGGTAAAGAATTGACTCAAAATTGTGCTCAAAAAAAGGAAATAGAGTCTTACCCTTGAAGATCTAACTTTGGTGGCTTCTTGGCTTCAATTTGTTGATCCTTAGCCTTTGAAAATCACTCCTTTGCTGCTGAAATGGAGGTGGTGATGGTGGTGCTTAGGGTTGATGAAGAGAGGAGCTAGAAACTTGAAGCTTTTTAGGGTTTTTGGCTATGGAAATGGAGGTTTTGGAAGAGGCTCTTGAGATGAAATTTTGTAACCTCAACAAAGGAGTATCCAGCCCCTTAAGAGGACCAAAAAGGGTGTAAAGGGGAGGAAAATGCATCCAAGCTTTCCAAAAATATCCCTGAGGACAGGATATTTTGAAAAGCAGTTGACAGTATAAAGGGTTCAAAAGGTGGCCAGTGGATTTCTTGAAGGTGGCCGGCCACCCCAACCTGGTCGGCCACCACTCCCCTGGCCGGCCATGGCCAAAAAAGAAGTGAAGAATTGTGGCCGACCACCATGTTTTGGTGTCCACCAGTGTGTAGAACAAGGTTCCAAGGTTGGAATTTGGCAACTCAAACAGGAGTCACAACATTGAACTTGAAGGAGAGGCTCAAAAATGAAAGTAACAATTACTGGCCGACCAGTACTTTTTAGGGTCCTCCCATGTGCCCTCATCACAAATATGTAGTCCCGGCTCGGAGAAAATATCACTAGGGTGTTCAACATTGGCCCGGAAGTGAGCAAAACGGGCGCCGGAGGAGCGAAACTGGTTTTCTGGAACGATTGCTGGCCTCCCACCCTCCAGTGATCATCCTGATGCTAAAACAGAGGTACCTGCCAAAATTGAACAAAAAACGATGGAAAATGAATGCTCGGGGCCCAAATCACGCAGTTCGGGGTCCCGAAAATAGGCTGTAAGCACCGAAAGTGGCATTCGGCCACGAAGTGGGTATCTGAGACCCCAGTGTTCCTCAGTATGATAAAACAGAGGTCCCCGCCGAAAACCGGAGAAATCGGAGATGGTTGGGCGGTCCCGAACCGAGGCACACGGCCTGACGGCTCCGAAAACCGGGAACCGGGCTCCGAAATGGGCAAAATGGCCTACGGCCACGAAAAGTAGCTCACGGCCACTGAGAGATAGCCTACAGGACCACTCCCTCCCCTCAGGAAAGAAAACAGAGAAAACCGAGTCTGGTTCGCAAACCGAGACAAGGCACAGAAGAGAGTTCGGAAGTCCGGAGGCAGGGCGCTCGGCCGCAACTCTGAGACTTCTGAACGAGCACAATATGCAACATCACCGAGCGCTCAATCGGTGACGTCTGAGTCTTAAGGTTGGTCAAAAATGGGGTGTCTACACCTTCATTCTTGGATCCTAAAGAGTACTGATGGAGTATTTCGGCTAGGTCTAGGTTTAGTCCGGTTTGACGGTTTAGGGCGTCTATGCCCATTATTATTCGGTATGTGTTGGTGGAGAGTTGAGTTGGGCATAGTCTGGTTTGCCTAAGAAACTCACAGATTAAACGCTAGACTGGGAATCGTAGTCCGGTCTCTATTATTGATTGAATAGTAAAAGGGACAAAGCCTGGGTTGCCCCATGGATCTACATCTGGTTCGGCTAGGGTGAGGTTTACATCGGTTGGTATGTTGTAATCCTTTCTGAATTCGGCTAAGCCGCCTGGGGTTTCTACCAAAAATCTGTACTTCCCCATTTATTGAATAACTTATAAATAATTTAGTTCGGCTGGGGATTTGGACTCGGGAGCTCGGTTGAGCGCACGGAGGAAGTATCTGGGCAACCTAAGTCTGCAAATTGGAAAAACAAGGTGTTAAGCACAGATCATCGACCGTGCTATAAAAAAAACAAAACAAGGAAAGGAAGCCTTACTTCGGCTAGATGGATTGCTGCGGGATCTATCTCGGTTTTAGAGAGGAGCATGTTATCTCGGTTTTCTCAAGTCGTTGGGTTAGTTCGGTTCTACTCTTTGTTTTGTTATTTCGGCTAAACGCCAAGGGGCAGCTTTCTGAGTTCGGTTTAGGAACTAAGAATGCTGGCATGGCCCCTGAAGGTTTAGCTCGGTCAAGTGCTTTGATTTCTAGTTCGGTGGGTTTCGTTTCGGCTATTGTGGATCAGTTGGTGACCTATTGAAACTACTGTGATGAGTACAAGTGCTAGTTCGGTTCCCATTTGCCTACATTGTGTAAACAGGTTTTTACTTCGGTTGCTTCATAATTTTGGATCGAAATAAGTGTTCTACAAGATTTCATGTGTATTCAAGGTGTTCTATAGCTAAAGCTTTTTCAAGAAGAACGCAAGTGGAGAAAACACGTTTTGCAAAAACACATGAAACAGATTGCTATGAATTAGATAAAAACAAAATCATAGGAAGCAGATAACAGATTTGGTAGAAGCTTACCAGGAAGGGAGAAAGGCTGGAGGTAGAAGCAAACGTAGAAACAACAATAGAGGGCACGAGCTCTTGAGATGCAAGGATGAAGATGAATAGTGCAGAGTGGGAAGCAAAAATGAGGAATATGTTTTGTAAAAAGTACAAAAACTGAAGGCGGGAACTGTTCAAATTTTTATGAGTCTGAAGACGGCGCAAGAACAATAGAAAGAACCAATCGGGTCGCCACGTGTCCTCGAGAAGAAACGCTTCGATTCTTTGTCGGATGAAGAGACGTTTGACCGGACGTTCTTAGCTCGACTTAAGCTTAGCTCGGCTAGAGAAGCTAAAAAGGTTTTCAGCTCGGCCGGAGTAGCTTAAAGATCGTAGCTCGGCTGGATAAGCTAAAATTTTAGTTCGGTTCGTGGACAGGTAATCCCTATCATGCTGTGCAGATGGAATTAAGGGGCAATTGAGAGGGTAATTTATATACTAGTGGGCCGAGCTGGGTATTGGGCCTTAGGGCCGAAATGAAGAGGGCCGAGTAGAAGGGCCATGTAGGATACTCCGGTTTGGAGAAGTAACTTAGAAGATAGACCGGTCGCGCAGCCGTGGTGGTTAGCTCGGTCTTGGAGGGACTTAGCTCTACTCCGGTTGAGTGGAGTAGCACGGAGGTTTCGGTCTTCGATAGTTACTTCGGTTATAGCATGTGAGGAACCGAAGTAAGCTGTGGTTCTAAAGATAGCTCGGTTTTAACTCCCCTTATGGGTAGCTCGGTCTTAGTATGGGAAAGCCGAGGTAAGGGAGAGTAAAGTAAGGGTCGAATTGGTGGTCACTTTGGTTCCGAATAGTCCGGTCATAAGAAGAACCATCTCACTTGGTTTAAGCAGTGAGGGGGGTGTTGGAGGATAAGCATTGTCCTCCAGGAGTATGAATCCAAAGAGGACTCTACGCAAGGAGGAGTAATCCTAGAAGGACTCTGCACATGGAGGAATAAGAGTCCTATCAGGATTGTGCCACGCGAAACCTATATAAGCTCACTAATATCACATTTGGAGAGGTAATGCAACTTTTGCTCCCTAAATACATAGAGCTTTTGCCTTCTTGTCTTGCTTACTGACTTAGGCATCGGAGAGGTTTCCGGCACACACCCGCCGCCCAGCTCACGTTTCTGTTTTCAGGTGATAGAGCGACGTCGTACAGAGGAACGCAGACTTGATCAACAGGATTATACGAGAAGGTATATTTCTTTCTCGTACAGTTCAATATGTAGATCTGGTCGAATACATCATTTATGTAAAGAATCAATTAATTAGATATCAATAGCCATTTGATCAGATTATATTTATTTCAATGACAATTATGATTTTAAAAACAAATTGCAAACACAAATTCAAGCTAATCAAGTTGCTATTGATATCCGATTAAGATGATTTTTCGCAAAGATGATGTGCTCGACGAGTTCTACATATTCAACGGATTGAATCATCAAGATAGACTTGCAGTCGGGCCCACCTCGATCCAATGACACTGTCCAATCGGTTTCTAGACTAGAGAAGAGTTGGATCCTATGGATAGAGTATTTAATGAGAGTAATAAGATTAAAAGAGCAAACCTCGTGGCCCAACTGGTCATCCATTGTTTCTGATTTCAAAATGTCTAAAGAAAGGTTGCCAATAATTTTGGCCTTTATTCAAATTTATTTTTTATTATTTTTGGTAGCTAATAATTCTAAAAATTTCACAATTATGAAATCCAATTCCTAATACGTATCACTTAATACTCACATTGTTACGATGTTGCGGCAAATATCACTATTTACTAGAGGAACTAGCAATAATGAAGGTCTCTTCGTCATTCTTTGTTTTGCGTTGGTTTTCTTTTTCAAGCTTTTTTCATCATTTTGTCTTTTTTTTTTTCAATGGTAATATGTAAGAGAAAATCAAGTGATTATTGGACGGAAAGCTCTTCCATTCTAATTATTTTTTATTTTATTTTTTTATTTACTCCCTATTTTAAATAGAAGTAGGATAGAATTCGCTCAATATATTCCACACAAGGTCGGCCATGGCACCAGGCTCATCAGGCTATGGCTTCGGACCCCCCCAAAATGGGTCCAAAAAAGAGACCTTCTCTTTTTATGAGTTAGTGTAATATACTAAGTGTCTTTTAAATTCACAAATAAAATTAAAAAGACCGCAACTAACAAGGGCAGAGGGAAGGAGGGCTCAGGGGGGTCACGTGCCCCCCCTGAGTTTTGGGCTTTTTTTTTTTTTTTTCACAAACATAAAAAAAAAATATTTTATATAAAAATAAATTATAAAAATATTATTTAGAGTGAAATATCAATGATATTTTTAAAATTATAAGAATAATAATTATTGTTTTGATTGAAAATAAAGAGACTACGATATTATTATTTATGAAAATTTCAATATAATGGTGATCTCTATCATTATTGATATGCAAATATAATTAATTTCAATGAAAATATAGAATTTATTGAATTGTTAAGTTACATTTAGTATGCAGGGTTCACCCTCCATGTGTTTCTTTATTATTGATTGGTAATATTACATGTCAATGATTGCGTGGTATGACTATTATATTGAATTTTTACGCATATTTTGTATAAAAAAATTACTTTATCATTATATAATTTATTTTAAAACTTTATATCCATGACTTTTTTTAATGTTGTCCATGATACACTAATTACAAATAACATATTCACTTTGTTTGGTTTGAGTTTTTTAAAAGCACTTTTCAAAAAATTCTGCGTTTTTGTTTTTCGTATTTTTTTATTTTTATTGAATTTTTAAAATATTTTAAGTAAATTTTTTAATTTTTAGACACACCTAATATAAATATGCTTAAAAAGTATAATTTTTGCGAAAAAAATCTTTAAAAAATTCACTAAATACTAAAAATATAAAAAAAATAATACATTTTTCGTATTTTTATGTATTTATTAATTTTTTAAAATATTTTTTCACAAATATTTTATTTTATTTAGATACATCATGTATCTAAAAAAGTTTAAAAAAAAATTACTTAAAATTTTAAAAATATTCACTAAAAACAAAAATAAAATAAAATAAAATAAAAAATAAAAAACTTAATTTTCAAAAAGCTTAATTCAAAAAACTCAAACTAAACACATTGATTTTTTTTTTTTTTTAACCTTTCTTGAAGTCAATCGTAAAAATTTATGTGAAATATTTTTGTCAATATTTTTAATGTTGTAATTAAGAAGTGTCCCCTCTGATTTATTTTCTTGACTCCGCCACTGACAACTACCTTAAAATAAATTGGCC
Organism: Camellia lanceoleosa; assembly: GCA_025200525.1. Lineage (NCBI taxonomy): Eukaryota > Viridiplantae > Streptophyta > Magnoliopsida > Ericales > Theaceae > Camellia > Camellia lanceoleosa. The sequence goes on along the minus strand of CM045769.1, from coordinate 36,328,526 downwards.
CATCTGAAAATCTGAGGGCCCATAAGCCCCATCCGCCCAAAATGGAAGGAATTTTCTTAAAAAAAATAATAATTGAAAACAAGAAAGCAAAAGGGACAAAATCACAAACCCAAACCTAATTCTCTCAGTTCTTTTTCTCTCTCTGTCTCTCTTTTATTCGCTGTCTCTGTTTGTGGTCCCTCACTCAACTCAAAATTTAAAATCAATTGAAAACTCCAAGTTCTAGTAGTTTATAAATTTCCGTTGAATCAAAATAAATAAATAAATAAATGTGAAAGGCTCTAAATAATCAAGTAATACTTATTAGTTGAACAAGGGTGTCGGGCCTTAAAAATTCCAGGGCCGAGCCTGATCACAGTAGTAAAGTGTTAACCAATTTTGATTAATTACAATACTTCATTCCAAATTGAATTCACATGCATTTTGTGGATAAAAAAATATCAAAAATAAAAAAATAAAAACTCGTACAGCGTTAATTAATTTTGAACAATTACAATACTTCATTCCAAATTGAATTCACGTGCATTTTGTGGATAAAAACTATAAAAATAAAAAAATAAAAAGAAGTGTGCAAGTTACCTTGTAAATATGTATCGATGGAGAAAAAAATATTGAGTGTAACGGTTATGTCATTTTATGTAGTATTATTGGCTAATAAAAGTCGCAAAGGGACTAAGTAAACAAGTCTTATCTCCCACTAACCTAACATTATTGTTTTCCCAACCACAAATTAAGATGGGCGTGGCTTGTGTCCAGTTCGATCAATCAGATTGGACCATACTATTGGGCCTTGTGAGCCCACCACAGAGCCCATATCCATAATCTGAATGGTTCAATGTATAGGATTCGTTGAGTATTTCATCCTTGCAAAAAATCATATTAATCAAATATTGATAACCACTTGATCTAATCACATTTCTATCAACATATTTAGTATGATTTTAAAAATTATATTGACAGAAATATGATATGATCAAATAGCAATCGATATCAGATCAACGTGAAGAACGTGAAGAACGTGAAGAACTTGACGAGCCCTATGAATTGAATGGTTTGAATCATCGATGTGGGCTCTGTGGTGTGCCCACAAAGGCCTATGGTCCAATCTAAAATCAAACTAGAGACGAGTCTTACCCAATCAAGATTATTCATTGGATGGTGATATTGCCACTATAACAAATTAATGTTTTAAAAAAAATAATTTAGGGACCAAATTACTTTTTAAGAACAAAATATTTTTGTTGTTAAAAATTTCATTATTATATTTTTATTGGCAAAATTAGACATCATATAATATAAATAAAGGAGTGTATTTTATGTAGAATGCCTACAAATGTGCCACGTGTAAGATTGATTACTTGTTTATTAATAAATTATTATCCTTTTGAGGTCATAATTTGTCTCAAAAAGTTAATTTTTTTGACCAAATTATTTTGTCTCGTTGCGTTTATTAGTGATATTTTTAATTTTTTGTCGCTAAAAGTCCATTTCTTTTCATTTTTATTTTTTAGAGCGATCTTTTAATGACTATTCTTACGGTTATTAGTGACATTTTTAATTTTTTGTCATGAAAAGTCCATTTCTTTTTATTTTTATTTTTTAAAACGATCTTTTAATGACTATTCTTACGATCGCAGGCAAGAGCAGAGGCACAGCAGGTAGAGGCGGGTCACGTGCCCCCAGGTTTGAATTATTATTATTATTTTTTGGTCATGTATAAAATATATTCTCTTTTTTTCTTAACATGTTCTTTAACTAAAGATTTATTGTATTGTTAACAACAAGTAGTTATTTGATACTTTGGGAACACTATGTGGTATTGCTTATGTAGTAGTTTAAATCTGAGAGGGTAATTTATATGGAAATTGAGCTGAGTTGGGTAATGGGCCGGTCTAGGCCGCAGTGCGAAGGGCTGAGTAAAATGGCCATATAAGTTACTCCGGTCTTGAAGATTCTCGAAGTTACTCCGGTCCCAACGAGCTTACGGTTAGCTTGGTAACCATACTAAAATCTTATATCAGTCGTTGCACAGTTAGCTCGGTCTAAACCTTACTAAAGTTAGCTCGGTTCAGGCCTACCACGGTTTATGGAAGAGGAGCAGAGGTAAGGGCAATGGAAGGACGAACCGAACTAAGGATAGTTCGGTCTACTCTACGGCTAAGCATAGCCATACTTACCTCGGTCACATCGGAGTCCGACCATAGTAAAACCATCTCACTTGGTTCAAGCAGTGAGGGGGGTATTGAAGGATAAGCATGATCTTTCAGGAGTATGAATCCTAAGAGGACTCTACATGGAGGAGTAAGAGTCCTACTAGGATTGTGCCACACGGAACCTACAAAAGCTGACAAACATCACCCATGAAGAGGTAACACAACTTTGATTCCCGAATACACAGAGCTTTTGTCTATTTGTCTAGTTTGCTGACTTAGGCATCGGAGAGGTTTCCGGCACACACCCGCCAGCTAGCTCACGTTTGTATTTTCAGGAAGTAGAGCGACGTCGTACAACGGAGCACAGGCTTGATCAACAGGATTATACGAGAAGGTTTATTTCTTTCCCGTACAATTGGCGTCGTCTGTGGGAATTCAGACAAGAACAAAACCTCTTGATCAAGCTTTTCCTCTTTAGAATTAATGGCGCACAACGAAGATTTGCCATAATCCGCCATTGACGGACAAACACCAAAGGGGGGTACAAGGCGCGAAGGTCTACCTTCTATCCCTCCAATGGCGGATTTAGAGCCATAGCGATAGAATCCCATGAGGGATGCGAGGGGGAGAAGGCGGACTAACAGCCCCTATCACTCTCGTTCACAAAGTCCTGAGAGACAAAGGCGGAGGATTGATCCTCAAACTCTGGAGGACCGTGTGAAGGAGCAGGACGAACTAATACGACGGATGGCGGCGGACATGGAGTCCATGAAGCGCTAGATAAAGGGAAAATGAGTGGCGGCAGGAGCGGGGCGCAAAGGCAAGACGCCCCCTCGCCACTCGAAAGATCGTAGTAGACATACCACACCATCCCAAGCAGAGAGTAAAAGCCTCAGGACAGGCGACACTCAATCCAGAGTCTCCAGAACTCGTCACTCCAGGTCTGGGAGAACGAGGACTGAGAGGTCATACACTGAGGGAAGCACCTATCGGCCCTCGCACACACACCAGACAAGATCCAGGCAAACGGAGTTGACCAGTTCATCCGACCTATGAACCGTGCTAGAGGAGAGGGCACAATGGAAGGAGGATGCCAGGGCGCGCAATCCACACAGAGTGTCCGCCCTTCAGCGGTTGGCTCCTCGGACGCATGGAAGCGTCGAGGTTGGAATGCCAATACCGCGCCCGGCCTACAAACCGACAGACAAAGCATTAGTGAGGCTGCAGACCTCGCCGTTCGTTCCAGCAATTGAAAATGCAGCCCTACCTTCAAGCTTCCTTCAACCCAAATTTACCACGTACAAGGGAAAGACAGACCCCTACATGCACCTAAGTCACTTTCGCCAGGTTATGGCAGTATATCGACGCAACGAGGCTTTGATGTGCATCCTCTTCCCGTCCAGCCTGGGTGACCTAGGCTTAACTTGGTTTGAAAAACTTCCAGAAGGCAGCATAGCCTCCTGGGTGCAACTAGCAGAGGCGTTCGTAACAAGGTTCATAACGAACACAAAAACGCCAGTGGAGATCGACCAGCTTCTCTCCATTGATATGGGCGACAAGGAGACACTTAGATCCTACAATAGTCACTACTGGGAGACCTTCAACCAGATTGGGGACTGCCTGTAGACACCCCATTTTTGACCGACCTTAAGACTCAGACGTCACCGGCTGAGCGCTCGGTGATATTTCATGTTGTGCTCATCCAGAAGTTTCAGAGTCGCGGTACGCGCCTCCGGACTTCGGGCTTTTACGTGCTTTGCCTCGGTTTGCGAACGGGCTCGGTTTCTCTGTTTTTTCTTCCTAAGGAGGAGAGGTCGTAGACCATCTCTCAATGGCATGAGCTATTTTTCGTGGTCACAGGTCATTTTGCCCATTTTGGAGCCCGGTTCTCGGTTTTCGCAGCCGTCAGGCCGTGTGCCTCGGTTCGGGACCGCCTAGCCGTCTCCGATTCCTCCGAGTTTTGGCATACATCTTATTTACTCCCTTTCAAGGGACACTAGGGTCTCAGATACCCACCGAGGCGAATGCCACTTTCGGTGCCAAGCGGCTGTTTTGGGATCGGCTGCGTGTTTGGCTCCGAGCATTCATTTTGCATCGATTTTTGTTCATTTTTGGCAGGTACCTCTGTTTTATCATTACGAAGGACACTGAAGGGTGGGAGGATAGTAATTGTCTCAGCAACCAGTTATCTCCTTCCGGAGCCCTCCGACGCCCGTTTTTCTCACTTCCGGGCTAATGTTGAACACCCTAGGGCCATTTTCTTCAAGCCCAAACCACATATTTGTGTTGTACACACTGGAGGATCCTAAAACACCTGGCCGGCCCAAAATTCTCATTTTCATTTTTGAGCCTCTTCTTCAATTGGATTGTTGTCTCTCCTGTTTCAGAGTTGCCAAATTCCAACTATAGCGTGTTGTAGAGGAGGCCTGGGAGGACCCTAATCTTTGATGGCTGGCCAGAAATTCACTTCTTCCATTTTTACCCCTTGGCCGGCCGGCCATGGGGGTAGCCGGCCGGCCACCTCCACCAAAAGTGGGGTGTCGGCCATGATCCTTGGGATGTGTGCATGGCAGCTGTATGGTTGTTTCTCCAAAATATCTTTGAAATCCGGGGGATATTTTGGAGGGAAGCACTTGGGTGCATTTCCCTCCACCTAGCCCCTCTCCTTTTGGCCTTTAGAAGGGGCTAGCCTTGTTCTTGAAAAAGGTTACAAAAACTTCCCTCAAGAGCTCATTTGCATTGCCTTACATCTTGTGATCCAAAAACCTTGAAAATCTTCAAGTCTTGGCCCCTTTTCTTCATCAACACCAAGCCTCACCTTCACCACTTCCATTTCAGCAGCAAGGGAAGGATTTTCAGAGGCTAAGAAGCAACAAATTTGAGCCAAGAAGCAACTAAAGTATTGTCTTCAAGGGTAAGTCACCATTTTCCCTTTTTGACCCTATTTTTGCTTCATTTTTCCACCCTATTTGCTTGTGGTTTTGGGCTCCGACCCCTACTGATTTTAGGCCTATTTTGAGTCCCTCTTCAACATTGAAGAAGGGCTCAACCTTGTTTGGTGCTTCTATATACCACTTGTTTCAATATCCACCTTATATGCCATAATCTTGCATAGTAATTTTGGCTTATTTACATTTGTTTTTGGAGCATTCCTTAAACTGTGATTGAGCTTATTCTGAGCTCCTATACAATATTGTAGGAGGGCTCAACCTTGTTTGGTGCTTCCATGCATGACCTCTCTTTATAGCCCCTATTTGGTCCATATTTTGCATGATTTTTTAGGCCTATCTTGCTTCTTTTTTTGGCCATGATCAGAACTAGAAATAGTCTTAAAATGACCCACTATTCATGTTTTGTTAAGGGTCTTAGGATGTTTGGTGAATTCTTGGTATACCTCTCTTTATAGCCCTCTTTTGGCTCATATTTTGCATGCTATGTTGAGCCTATCTACACACTGTTTTGGGGGTTGTCATAAACTGTAATTGTTCATATTTTTGGTCACTATTCAATGTTTTAGAACTGTATTTTTCAGTTTGAGCATTGCGTATACCACCTGCTTCATTGTTCCCCTCTTTTCCCCCATTTTTGAATGCTATTTTTGCCATACTTGTGATTGTTGTTTGGCCTTGCTTTGCACTGGAAAAATGCTATTTTAGGGGCTGCCTATCATCCTTCTTTACACTTCATGTCCATATTGTGCATGTTTGGCATAGCTGCAAGTCATTTCGGGTACTTAGCATATCATTTCGGGCATCGGGTGTAATTTTGCTATAATTCGGGGGCTGTTTTTGCATCATTTTGGCTGCTGAAAATTGCATTTTCCCATATGCCATGTGCCACGTCTTATTTCGTATGCCATTTCATGCTTTAATCCATTGCCTCGGTTTGCGTGCCCGTGGGCACGCATTTCGAGGCACTTCATTTTTATCCATCGGCCTCTTATGTGAGCGCGGCTGAGGCCCTCTCATGTTAGTATAAGCCCAATCTACATTTCGAATATCATTTCATGTTTTAATACATTGCCTCAGTTTGCGTGCCCGTGTGCACGCACTTCGAGGCACTTCATTTTTCATCTCACGGCCTCTTATGTGAGTGTGGCTGAGGCTCTCTCATGTTAGTGTAAGTCCATTTTGCATTCTGTATGTCATTTTAGCATCATTGCATTCCGTATGCTATTGCCTCGGTTTGCGTGCCCATGTGCACGCATTTCGAGGCACTTCACTTTTATCCGATGGCCTCCTATGTGAGTGTGGTTGAGGCCCTCTCATGTTGGTCTAAGCCCATATTGCATCGCATATCTCATTTTAGTCCTGTTGCATTCCGTATGCCATCGCCTCGGTTCGCGTGCCCGTGGGCACACATTTCGAGACACCTCATTTTAGTCTCATTGTATGTCATATTTCATGTCACTTCATGCCTTTATGCCATTGCCTCGGTTTGCGTGCTCGTGTGCACTCATTTCGAGGCACTTCACTTTTCTCTCGGCCTCTTATGTGAGTGCAACTGAGGCTCTCTCATGTTAGTGTAAGTCCAATTGCATTGCGTATGCCATTCCATGCCTTAGGATCATTATCTCGGTTTGCGTGTCCGCGTGCACGCATTTCGAGACATCTCGTTTTCATCAGCATAGTACATACTAGGTTGTATCTTAGATTGCATTCATGCATTTCCTCGGTTTGCGTGCCCGCATGCACGCATTTCGAGGCATCTCATTTTCATAACATTGTGCATGTTAAGATTGTATATTAGTTGCATTTCATGCATATCATGCATATTGCATCGTGTTCGGGGTAGGAGTTAGCAGACGCGAAGCGAACGCGTTCATTACTCAACGGTAACGGGTCTCAATTCCCAAGTCACCGACACTCCGGATTATCCATGATGGAGTTAGGTTTCGTTGTAGCATTCATGCGCATTCATCCTATATTGAGTTGTGCAAATCGACTCCTCGGCCATCATGCATCGGTATGCGTGATTGGTGGCACGAGGATCGAGGCATGCATATATTTGTGAAATACATTGCTATGCCCCTTTCCTGCTCTCTGTTGCAGCAAAATGAAGAATCAGCAACTTTTCGGAACTCGGTACGCATTTCAAGAAAAATGCAAACAGAGGCTAATTGGGGCATCCCAGTGGATTTCCGCGCAAGGCATCCGGGCATGCATCATTTCATCATCCGGAGCAGAAGCAAGGCAGTCCCTGGCTTGCATGCCAGTTTTACAGCTTTCTTAGTTAATTTGTTAATTAATTAGGAATTTGTATATTATTCGGATTGTATTATTTCGGACTGTACTATTCTTTTATTCGGACATTCGGAATGTATATTTATTCGGACCCTCTGCGCGAGGGCATAATTGTAATAAGGGTGTGTGAGTGTGATGTATGTCTTCCAACCCCCACTTCTTTCTCCCTTTTATTTACCCGCTTACGATGGTTAGATATAGGGCATATTTTAATGGGCATACAGTATGACAGCATGTTTGCATCATTCATCTGTTTTGCACGCACCGGGCTCGGCACATCATACAAACTGCATTTGTATTTCAATTCCAAATTGAATACATGTTAGTTGTTGCATTTAACATGCCATGTTTAGAATAGCCGAGCCTGCTATAGTTTGCATCTTTGCATGTGTCGCATTAGGCAATTCTGTATACTTAGGATCCATGCATGGATTTCTAATCGGCTTTTGTTTTGGCTTAGAGTACTAGGTAAGTTTTATGCTTTACCATCCTTGCATGCGTGTGAGTGTTGCCATGAATAGCATGCTTACCATGAGGCTATGTGCTTATGTGATATAACTGCCTTGAATGCTTGTGGGTGGAGGTTGAGTTACTTGGATTGGACAATTCATCAAATGCTTGTTTTAAGCCCACTAGATAGTGGCAAAACCATTGTTTTCTAAGCCCACCCGAGGGTGGCAAATTCACGTCTTAGCCTACCTGCGGGTAGCACCATCAAACCATTTTCAAACAAACGAACATGAAATGTTTTGTTCCAATTCAGGCGATTCAATCTATACTTGTATACTGTGCGCATCACATAATAACCTAGGCTAATAACCGGGATAAGAACTCACAATGTTTTCAAAATCAGATATCATGGTTAGTAGAGGCCGGTCTTTGACCGGGCGAGCAGGGGTGCTCACGAAGTGACCTTCCCCAATCGTACCCAAGTTCCCGAGCCGAGGCAACTTTGGTGATGGCCTTTGGTACCGAGTCAGGGTTTCCTAAATTTCCCATTTTAAAATATTTAGGTGGCGACTCTGTATCTGGCGAAGCAGTCCATGTTTGGCACTTCTTTCAAAAAAATCTGTTTTCAAAATCGATTTGCCGGATTTGGACTCTTTGGTTCAAGATTAAGAACCGTGACATTTGAGTCCTTTGAACTGTAGTGACCCAATATCGAACCAGAACGGGGGGGACTCGCACTCCTTCCCCCGGGATGCGTTCGGGGACGTCTACAGTTTCTGGCGACTCTGCTGGGGATTTAGAGAACTTGACTCGAACTCATGATATCTGGTTTTGACTACACTTGTGGGTTTCTTTGCATTGCATTTGCATTGGTGCGCCTAGGACACCGTGTTTGCCATCTGCTATTCCTGAGCGGTTTGCCGGAGGCTTGTCTTGTCAAGGCATGTCCATAAGGCTGACGATTCTGAACTCTGCCAAAGATGGGAACACAAACCCGGTTTCTGGGGCATCGCCCTGACCATTCGACCTAGTGCATATTCGGATCCATAGTGACCATTCCAAACTAGGGAGTTGCTTACCGTTTATAGGTTGTTTGAAACATTGCGTGCGTAGTAAAACCCTAGCTCGACAAAATAGGACAGGAAACCCTACCCCAATATAGGGGTGTTTTGGCTCTCACTTATCTGTTATGTGCTTGTTAGAGTGCGTCTCTACAGGGAATGTATGTATCAGTTAAGTTTGCGCATCAGGCCTGCGGGCATCAGTTTTTGTGAAAGGGCATCACGCTGCGCATCGGCGATTATTTGAGAATCGGTTATCTGCGGATATCGGATTGATTTTGGGGAATAGTGATCTGAGAGCGATGATCGATTATTGAGGACAGTGTATTTTCAGCTTATCAACTGCGTGTTGCATGCCCGACTGTGTGTTGTGTGTATTTAAATTAAGCTGTTATGCTGCCCGTTTTTCTGATTATTTATTTCCTTTTCGCTTTATTATCTTTTTGCTAGGGGCAGTTTTTTAGCACAATTGCTTCCAAACCACTAGATACTCCCCAAGCACTTTGGACACGAGGTCGCCGACTTATTCGATCCGAGGATCTAGTTGACGGACATCTGGTGTTCCATTCACTATCCCCGGTTATTAGAAGGAGGCCGAAGCGCGATCCATCGAGCGAAGATTACCGAGACAATGGCTTAATTTTAGCAATGCATACGAATCGAGATTGCTTTCCGCTATAGAGATACATCTGCTAGTTATTCAGATGGACCCGCCGAATACATCAGGGATGGAGGCGATGATCATAAATGCATGAGAGCATGAGGCAGATGCAAGAGGATCTTGCCGCCAGACGAGTTCTCAAAGCGAGTCATTGTCATGGCCCATGATCTGGTGATCACCGGTACAAGAAAAAGAATCAACATCACTTCACAGTCGTCCTCCTCCACGGGGCTCCATTGCCTTAACAGCATCTATCAAGAATCCCTCAAATCCCAGAATCCCCGCCAAATCCCAAAATGCCCTCCCAAACACCCAAAATACTCTGCCTAATGTCCAGAATGTTCAAGAGGACACAAGCCATCCAACGGGGCTAGCTCGCCCCTTCGCCAAGAATCGTCTAAGAATCTTACACCCCACCACGGACTCTCCATTTGAGTTCGAGGTAGACCACACGACTACCAAATTGAGCAAGCCCTTCAAGAAGTCACAGGGGGTGAAGGCCATCCTGGACATCGAAGACGGGTACACTGACGTGGCTGTAACATTGCCGGACAGATTTAAGATGCCACAGAATGAATGTTTTGATGGGTCTGGGGACCCCATGGTCCATCTCCGGCTATTTTCAGATATCTTGAGGCCAATGGGCCTAACCATCTTGAAACTCTCATTTGTTTGGCGAACCTGTCAGAGTGGCCGCCAACTGGTATGCAAAGTTGGATAATGATGTTAAGAGGAACTGGGATGAGATGGCTGAGGCCTTCGTTGCACAATACTCATATAATACACAGATCGAGATTACAACACGTGATCTCGAAACCACGAGGCAGGAACAAAAGGAGTCTTTCTCTGACTTTGTAACCCGGTGGAGAGCGAAGGCATCGATGATGACCTTGAGGCCAACAGATAAAGATCAAATTCGGATGATTGTGCGCAATCTCCAACCAAGACTTATGCAGAAGATGATTGTAGTTCCCTTCCCCACTTTCGCAGATCTGCACGATATGGGGGTGCAAATCGAGGATGCAATGAAGCAAGGTCTGATAGACCAGGACCGAGAGCAGCCCCGAAGGACATTCAACCGTAATAACACTGCAGGCCCGAGCGGCGCTGCGAACACAAGGACTTCAGAGGTCGGTATGGTCACCACCACTCCCCCTCCCCATCCAAGGCCTGCGGCGGCCACACCCTTTTCCAGCACATCCGGAAGTAACACCCAAAACAACAGATTCCAACCCCGGGGCCAAAGAACCTTCACTCCACTATACATGCCCCTGTCCAAGGCTCTGGGGGTGTTAATCAGGAAGAAGCATCTGACGCCCCTAGAACCGAGGCCACTACCAAATCCACTCCCCCCTTCCCACAACCCAGCCAAGTACTGTGCGTACCACCAGTAGCATGGCCATGACACAGATCAATGTTTCCGGCTGCGTCACGAGATTCAAGACCTCGTCGACAAGAATATCATTGTGCCTCCCGAAAGACCCAACGTCACAACTAATCCACTCCCCGTACATAACCAAGACCCACCACCCAAAAGAGTCAACTTCATCCAAACTGGGATCGTTTCTTACGATCCTAGTATCTATATTACTCCCTCTCACCTACCCAAGCCGGAGGTGATCCTTCCTGATTGCACTGACTTGTGCATGTTGGACACCTTCACAATCCGATCTGAGCCAGAGGTGGTGACCTCCGAAGATGGAACGGGGCAGGTTTTAGAGGAGAGCAAAATTGGTGAGTCTGAGATGAGACAGCCTGGGAATGGTGCTGGAAGAGCTTATGATCCAAGTGGATATATTTTATCAGTAAGCCAGTCAGAGTTGTGTGTGAGGCTGCCAGAAAAAGTTGAACTGTGCATGATTCAGGGAGACGGACTAGAGCAAGGGGCAAATGGTCTGATAACGGTGGAAGAAGATTTTGCTAACCTCTAGTTCTTCAATGACCAAGAAGCCGGGGATGCAACAATCAATTGGTTCGAATATAGGGAGTCGGCAGAGGTTGTCGGATGGTTAGATGATCAGTCGGATGTTGTGGAAATTGACGAGCAAGGCAAAGGCGAAGTATCAATGATGGCGGAAGGGCGAGAGTCAGAATGCACCGCCGGAGAGCGCCGGTGCAAAGAATCCCTCTCGGGATCAAGATACGATGAAAACCGAACAACAAACCCTACTGACACAGGAGGAGCAAGAGAAGAGATGGGATTTTGAGAGGATCCGGAAAGCCAAGAACCATGAAGAGGTTGATAGTGCTGCGAGCACTGGCGAGATATCTTGTGAGCATATGGGATGAAAGTACCGAGAGTACAAACTTGCGAGCAGGATAGGTGTCTGTTGAATGCTAGCGGGATGTGGTGGGAAGGCGAAGACTTATGTCTTGCCCACCTGAGGCGAAGATTGGGCGGTACTCAACGGATGATACTTGGTACCTCGATGAGGTGGACCATATGACCAGGAGTGGGGTACTTCAAGCCCCACAGACTCGACCAACCCAAGCATCTGGGAAAGATAAAAACAGAGAAAGCGAAGAAGCAGATTGAAGAAGAAGTTGTGCTCAAGCGGTTAAAAAGAAAATCTGTGGAACATCTCCATCTGGGGACTGCTTATGGCTTCAAGGGTACACAGACAGGCTTTCCTATCTGCTATGGACAAGGCCAAACTCTCCATTGATACTACACCAGAGCAGCTGGTTGGGTTGGTTTTTCTGGGAGGAGGTTCCCCGGCATTAACCTTTTCGGACAAAGAATTGCCGTCTGAGGGCGTGAATCATAACAAACCTCTCTACATCTCCGTGGAATGTAGAGACAAGTGGATACCGGTGGTACTTGTTGGTGTCGGATTACGCTATCAATGTCCGCACTTGATCGAGCGGCATATGCAATCAGGTTAAAACCCGCAGACTTCATACCAACCACTCAGGTGATCAGAACTTATGATAATACCAGTAGGAAGTGATGGGGACTGTCAAGGTTCAGACTTAGGTTGGTCCAGGACAACACAACATTGAATTTCATGTCTTAGACGTTCCCGCAACCTTCAACTTGCTCTTGGGGCGGCTGTGGTTGCACCAAGTGAAAGTAGTCTCTTCCACTCTGCACCAGATGTTGAAATACCCTCACGGGAAGGGGGTTGCAATTGTTTTCGGAAACTCATCCATCCATCCGCCGCCAGAAGTGTCTACGCCAGTTTTGGAGATCAAGCACGGCACGGAGGATGTATTCTTATCGGGGTTCACTTTGGCGGAGGCCCGGGTAGTGCAGAATATTATGGCTGTGAATGAAAGTGTGTACGTCAGTGCTCAATCCGTCTACCTCATGAACAAGCTACAACATATTCCCGGGATGGGATTAGGAAGGAGCGGCAGGAAAGGAGTTGCAGCATTGGCCGAAGTGCCGCATAACCCGCATACCTTTGGGCTGGGTTATCTGCCCACCAAAGAGGACTGGATGAGGAAAGGAAAGGAAATGGCCGGCAGAGCCAGAGCGAAGCAGGCTGGGAAGCCTTTTGATTTAATGCACAGGCCCATCCAGGGTACCCTGAACGGACGCATCGTTCGGGAGGGGGAGGACTTTCCATTTTGCGGCTTCCCAGAGCCATGGTTAAACGCGGAGAAGAAGCGCGTACCAGGTTTCGAAATCTTCTTCGACCTGCAACTATCTGGGGATGATGTTGCCACAGAGCAGATAGACCCAACAACTGAGGTTAAGCAGAATAAGGCAGTGGATTCTGAGGGCACATAATTGAAAATGGGGGTAGCACTGGCATGTCTCCTCTCTGATCTTCCGATCGACCAAGAGTGCTTGGGGGATAGCTTCGTGGTTTCCATGATTGGGGATGAAACGGCTGCGAGCCGACCAGCAACTATCTTGGATGCATCAATCGCACCCTCTCTCACTTGGCAGTACGAGGAGGGATTTTTGTCCAGCAGCACTGGGTCAGGTAGTGAGCCGGAATCTGATTCCACCGAGTCCTGTGAGTCGGAATCAGGTTCCAGCTCGACTGAGTCTGAGTCTGGTACTCCTGGGGATGTTAACCCGGATGCCACTGTCTTGTCCAGGTCGTCTTTTTCCTTTTCATTTGAGTTTGTTGTAACCGATGAATTGGATGATTTGGATGTACTTAATGAGAATGAAGTGAATGTGGTTTCCGAGTACTTTTCTGTGCCCCTAATTTATTGCATTAATTCAGACTTTCAAAATTTTGATCAAAATGACGAGGACGAAGTTCCTCCGGTTTTAGCGTTTAATTGAGCAAGAGCAAGAGATTTGTTAAACCATTAATGGATGAAATCATTACCGTGAACATTAGTCTTGAGGAGGACCCGGTGGTCCAGATCGGGTCCACGTTGTCTTCGGAGGAACGCGAGCTTAGTCGCTTTATTAAAAGATTTCAAAGATGTTTTCGCGTGGTCCCACGAAGACATGCCCGAATCGATCTGAGATTGTACGACATCGGATCCCCTTGACCCGAGGCCCGACATCAGCGAAACTCGGAAGAATCGCATGATTGGGCTCTCAAGATTAAGGAAGAGGTCACCAAACAAATCGACGCAGGCTTCCTGCTGGTATCTGAATATCCGACTTGGTTGGCCAACATTGTTCCGGTGCCGAAGAAAGATGGCAGGATCCGGGTGTGTGTAGACTTCAGGGATTTGAACAAAGCTAGTCCGAAGGACGACTTTCCCTTACCGCACATCGATGAGTTGGTAGATTTCACGGCAGGGCATGCATTGCTCTCGTTCATGGATGGCTTCTCAGGATACAATCAGATAGTGATGGCGCCAGAAGACAGAGAAAAGACTGCATTCACCACCCCGTGGGGAACATACTGCTACCGGGTAATGCCGTTTGGGTTGAAGAACACTGGAGCTACTTATCAACGGGCCGCGACCACAATACTACATGATATGATCCACAAAGAGGTTGAGGTGTATGTGGACGACATGATTGTCAAGTCCAAGGAAAGAGAGGGCCACTACACCGCCTTGCACAAGTTTTTCCAAAGGATTAGGGAATTCCGGTTGCGGCTAAACCCCCAGAAATGTACGTTTGGTGTTACAGCGGGAAAAATGCTAGGGTTTCTGATTACACAAAGGGGCATCGAGGTCGACCCTTCCAAAATCAAGGCCATCTTAGAAATGCCACCACCAAGGACTGAAAAGGAGGTGCGAGGCTTTCTGGGTAAAGTGCAATTCATAAGACGGTTTATTTCAAAACTAACATTGACTTGTCAACCACTTTTTGGCCTCCTCAAGAAAGGAAAGAAGTTCCAATGGGACGGCCGATGTCAAGCTGCATTTGAACAGATCAAAGAATATCTACAGAACCCACCCGTTTTATCGCCACCAGAACCAGGGAAACCGTTGATTTTGTATCTGTCAGTGACTGAAACTACAATGGGCTGCATGCTTGCACAAGAATCAGAAGACAAGGCAGAAAGAGCCATTTACTATCTCAGCAAAAAGATGCTGGAGTATGAGACCCGATATACACCCTTTGGAAAAAGGCTTGCTTGGCTCGGTATGGGCTACCAGAAGGCTGCACTACCTGTTAGCTCACTCTGTAATGTTGGTTTCACGACTTGATCCCATCAAATATCTCTTCGAGAAACCAGCACTTACAGGTAGGCTAGCTCGTTGGTTGCTTTTGCTCTCCGAATTTGATCTCACGTATGTGACACGCAAGTCAGTGAAAGGAAGAGCAGTGGCAGAGTTCCTTGCCGACCACCCGGTTGAGGGGGATGAAGCAGTCGAATATTTGTTCCCGGATGAATCGATTCTGCATATCGACGAAGAAACTTGGACGATGTACTTTGACGGAGCATCAAATCAACATGGGTGTGGGATAGGAGTGTTGCTGATAGCACCCGATGACTCCCGCATCCCTCTAGCCTTCAAGCTCCAGTTCAAAGTCTCGAATAATGAAGCAGAATATGAGGCGTGTATCGCTGGTTTAGAAGCAGCCCTGGAACTAGGGGCAAGACGGTTGGACGTTATTGGGGATTCGAACCTTGTTGTGTCTCAAGCTAAAGGAGACTGGAAAGTAAAAGAAGAAAAGATGATGATGTACCACCAAACCTTGGATTTGCTGATTCCTCGGTTTGAAAAGCTAAGTTTTACTCATCTACTAAGAGAGAACAACAGGTTCGCAGATTCGCTAGCAACTTTATCATCTATGATAGACATCCCGTGTGGAGTCCGAATGCGTCCAGTCATCATCGACCAGAAATTTGTACCTGCCTATGAGTCGATTGCAGCCATAGATGAAGTTCAGGACGAACACCCTTGGTATTACGACATCTGGAACTTCTTGGAGACAGAAACATACCCGCCGGGGGTAAATGTCAAAGACAAGAGGGCAATCAGAAGAATGGCAGTCCAGTTCATCATCTGCGGAGGTAAACTGTATAAACGGGGTCATCTGGGAATGCATAAACTGTGCGTTGATGCGAAAGAGTCAGGACGTCTGATGGAAGCCATCCACGGAGGTGAATGTGGTGCACACATAAATGGGGTAATGTTGGCACGGAAGATCCTTAGACAAGGTTATTACTGGTCCACCATGGAGGAGGATTGTATTGGCTTCGTCCGGTGATGTCATAAGTATCAAATTCATGCAAATCGCATGAACATCCCACCGTCAAAACTGTACAACATGACTTCGCCATGGCCGTTTTCTGTCTGGGGAATTGATGTAATCGGAGCTGTTACGCCAAAGGGGTCGAATGGGCATGAGTTCATCTTGGTAGCGATAGATTATTTCACAAAGTGGGTTGAGGCCCAATCTTATGCAGTGTTGAAGGCTTCGCACGTAGCAAAATTTATCAGAAACAACATTATATGTCGCTACGGGGTCCCAAACGAAATCGTTTCAGACAATGGTTCCCACTTCAAAAAGGAAGTGATTGATTTGTTGGAGAAATACAATGTGGCTTTTCATAAGTCACCTACTTACCGGCCGCAAACCAACGGAGCAGTTGAAGCCGCCAACAAGAACATCAAGCGCATACTACAGAAGATGGTGGACACCTATCGGGACTAGCGATAATTGCCGTTAAGCTCTGTGAGACTCTGAGACTTCGATCAGAGCTTCTACTGGGACGACTCCGTACTCATTGGTTTATGGGATGGAGGCCGTTCTGCCTATTGAGATTGAGGTCCCATCATTATGAGTATTGGCCGAGTGCCAGATAGCCGAAGCGGATTGGCAGCAAAACAGATTTGAGGAACTCATGCTTTTCGATGAAAGAAGGCTGAAAGCACTGTACCACATCCAAGGTTATCAACGTAGAATCGCTCGGGCTTTTAACAAGAAGGTAAAGTCCAAGAATTTAAAAGAAGGAGATTTGGTACTCAAAGACAACCGAGCTCCCATCCACGACCCAAGGGGCAAGTTCAGACCCAATTGGACTGGTCCCTACATTATCAAGTCAATCTAGTCAGGTGGAGCTGTGGTTCTGATGGATCTAGATGGTTTGGAGTTTTCCCAACCGATCAACATGGACAAGTTGAAGAAATATTATCCCTGAGAGGCTCGCTAGGCCGAAAACCCGAAAGGGCGACCTAGGCAAAATTCAGAGCATAGAAAATTTGAAATTATAAAAGCGAGCTCATAAGGTTGAAAACCCGCATAAAGGCGGCCTTGGCAAAAGTTAGAGCGCTAAAAGGAGAGTAAAATACCGAGCGAACCCGAGCCTGAACTACGTAAGGCTTGATTCCCATCTTTGGGATACGTAGGCAACTTCATCCTGAAGTTCAGCCACAATCTTTTCCCCGATCAACTTTGTCCATATTGATCATCTCAGTCATCTCTACTCATCAGCATTTATCGTGATCTCCGGTACAGTGTTATGCAGACTAGGGGCAACTTTCCGTTGCAATGAAGTGCTGCGGTACTTTCCAGACTAGGGGCAACTTTCCGTTGCCACACATTGCCAAGGCACTTTTTCAGACTAGGGGCAACTTTCCAGTTGCTGGAATCCGGGGTTGTGCATCTCAGTGATAGATCTCAGGCGTGTCCAGTTCTGATCCATATCGAAAATAGTTTTGAAAAGTTTTAATAAAAGTTGACTTTGTTCAAATTAATCTTTTCACAACTAAGACCATTCTTGAACCAAAAACGGAGAATTTTCAGTACCACAACCTTCAATTTCTTTGATTTCAAAACAGAATTCTCTCGCTCTTGCATACAATTGAAGTTGCTTTTTATTACATTTATAACGAAAACTTGAAAGTACTAATAAAGCAATAAATCTGGGGCATAGTCAAGTCAGGTGTCCCTGCGCCCCCTTTCAGAGCTGGTTGAAGCCTCCGATGCCAACCTAGGCCCAACCTGTGCTTCTTCATTGAGCCAATCCCAGCACTCGTCAGATAAAGTGCAACTGAAGATAGGGGCGGGGGACAGCAGCTCTCTAGCCCTCCAGGCCGAAGTATGTCTGGCAAGGTGTGCACCTCGAACCGGGAAAGTGGCTGGGTACTCAATCCCCTCCGGAGGGCAAGTCTGATCATGGCCAAACTGACGTAGAATGCGGAATGGGAAATAAAATACGCAGTGAGTCAAGCCGACCAACCGGATCCCAGTATCCTGAAACATGCTATAGCTCATCGCCGGAAGGTTAAGCCAGGGACAGCGCCAAGCAATGCATTCAGCCGACAAGTTGCACATCCATTCAAACCACCATCCCTCATCAAGGGCGTCAATCAGGCGTTGTCGAAAGAAGTAGCCGCGGGCTGAGTAAGTAGGGCAAGAGTCCACAACTTGCAATTTATCCATCAACCATATCTGGGGAGGGATGAAAAATGAGAGAATAAAGAATAGAGAGATGTGCGATGAGAGAAAAGTAAGATAAGGGTTTTGTGAGAAAAACCGAGCCCGAAGACCGAGTGATGTGAGCAAATACATATGCGAGCTTGGGTGGGAAACATTACCTGCAGCAGTAGTGGACTCCCTGCAAACCTGGTTATCTCTTGGCGATAGAAGACATCCAAACCTAGCAGCGTCTCGGCCAATGTCATGACGATACAGCTCTTTCCTTCCCTCAAGCCTTGAGCGACTTCAATTAAACGGATGCTAGCCCCTCCGGAGCCTGAGACAAACAGAAAATGAGATAACACGCACAAGCAGAGGGCATGTTGTTGGAAACCTTGCCAATGATGGTTGCTGCGGTCACCGGCATCAGAGAATCGGTAAATCAGGCTCGGGACATCCAACATGCCATTATCAATCAGAGATCGAGCATCATGCGCGTTGAGACCGCACATCCGCCCTAAAGCTTGGGCATGGCCAAAACGAGACTGAGGCAAGATCTCTTCTGAGCGTTCAGACTCCATCAGAGCTTGAAAATCTTCAAAAGTAGGACACACCTCTTGCCCTCCGAAGCTGAAGACATGCGTCACCGGGTTCCAAAACCTTGCCGCAACATGAAGGAAAGAAAGGTGCAGTGGAGTCCGCCTCAACGTAAATAGTGCATTCAAGCCGAAACCCCGGAAGTTCAACTTTTCCGAGCCATCTAGAGAAGAAATCCAAGAGGTGAGATTTTCTGCGAGAAATGCCTCCATTTTCTTTGTGAGAAACGGTGATGAAATGAATAAGTTCCAAGGCTGGGGCTTTTATAGGAGAGAAAACACTATTCATGGGGACACATGTCAAAAATCTGATGGCTGCTGAGAAAAGTGGCCGGCCGGCTACCTTTTCTGGCCGGCCGGCCATCTTCTTTTTCAAAAAATGGCCGACAGTCTCCCCTCCCCAATATAACTGGCCGGCCATGCTCCTGGGCCTGCCTTTAGTCCTGTATCACCCTCCGGAGGAAAGTTCAAGGCATTTTCCAAGCATCGGGAGCGTCAAAAGCCTCCATTTCCCTCGGATTCGGACGCGTTCCGTTGCCCAGATTGTCTGAAGTACGTGTTGTTTTGATTATCGAGTTGTAGTTTTGATTATCAAGTTGTTTGTCAAGCTGTCGTGTTTTGTTTTGTTTACGAGTCCTTACTCTCTGTGTAAACAATTTTTGTTAAGTCTTGTTTTTCGAGTCGTCAACATTGTTGTACTTTGCTTATCGAGTTGTAAACTTGTTAAGATTTTGTCTTCTCTTAATGAGTTAATTTGTTTAAGTTGTCGCGTCGGTTCACTACCTGACCAGGTCAAAACAGTGCACATTTCCGTTCAATTCCTTTTTTGTGCAAATGATGCGATGCGATGCTGACGTTTAAAAAAAATACAACCTTTTTTTTCTTTCTTTCAAAAAGCTGTTTCATTCCATCATGTTTCACAACCAAGCAAAGGTACAAGTTTTACTGAAAATAAAACTGCCTAACAATTGTGCAAAGTGTTACAAACTACTAGTAAAAAGGTGAATAAAGCAGGGAGCAACATTAGTGTCCTTGGGATCGGGAATAAGGGGCACTCCTCGTCCTCTTCTGCGGGATAACCTCCGCATCATCATCATCATCAGGGTCAGAGCTGTCATCCTCAGGATCCTCCTCAGCCTCGCCTCCACTCCCGGAACCAAGACCGGAACCCTCCTCCTCCTCCTCATCATCATCAGGCTCCACCTCTATGATATGAGCCCTACATCTTTGGGTCGGCCTGGATGGCCCAACTCCTCGGGAAGGCCTAGATGGTCCGACTCCCCCAGCTCCCCGAGCTCCTGGGAAGGGCCCAAATGGCCTATCTCCTCGGGATGGTCCAGATGATCTACCTCCCTGAGAAGGTCCAGGTGGCCCACCACGCGGCGGAACATACACAGGAGGCATCTTCAAATTCAAAGTTCAATACATCAGTTCAAATATGAAAATCGGATGTAAACACAGTATGTGGTGTGTGTGTCAGATCTGCTCTACACAAGTAGCCTATCAATGCAGTAATATGTTCAAGGTCAGCATGTCATCAGAAGTATGATAAATGCAAGAGAGCTAAAGAGTACCTGAAAGCCCATGATAGACATCTGTGCCTCCCTACGCAGGACCATCCCCTCAAGTGAGGCTATCATCTCGAGCATCTGGTTCATGTACTCCCGAGGTGGCTGCAGATACAAGCTCAAATCATCAATAAATAAGCAATTGCCAAAATATTTGTGTGATAAATGGAAAATGATGGAACATACCGATGGCGAGTCAGGGTCACTGACATATCTGTGGCCAGGTACCGGAGGCTTAATCGGAATCGGAATCGGAGAGGTAGCCCCGTATTGCCATCCCATCAACTCGGTCGGCATATCTGGCCACCCAGGATGATCAAAAGTCGGAGGAATAGGGGGAATCGATCCACTCCCACCTCTGGATGTACCAGCCCTGCTAGAGGAAGGAATGTCTGTAGCACGTGCCTGACTCGAAAAAGGCATGCTAGTAGGCCTCATTGAAGGAGTACGCACCCCTATCAAGGGAGGCATCAGATATGTGTGGCGATAGGTGGCGTAGTCCCCCTTCTCAAGATATAGCAGAGCATCGATTCAAAGATAGCACTAACAACCTCTGGGCGAAAGTCTATCGCCGATCCGCATAGTGATTTGGGGGCTCGAGGGGATCTGAGAGATATAGCCCCACACACGCGAAGAAGCGCTCCCCAAAACCATGCTCTCGACGGGTCCTCAAATAACATCTGTCTTCGAACCGCCTGATCCTCCGGTAATCGATATCGGAGACCATCTCCCAAGGGTGCCCAGGGCTGCCACGTGATCTGCGGGTAATCAGTGCATAAACCAATCAGAAATCAGGAATGTATAAGACAGGGCAAAAACAAAAATAGAAGGGACTGTGAGTTTTGAAATACCTCTGTCGACCGCACAGTGTCAAAATATTGTCGCAGATGAGGAAGAGACTCCCGCGGCCTCGCCCGATGCTCGCCCTCGAATACCAATGAATATGGGGTCATGGGGAACCCTGCCACCGCCATCTCTGGGCCTAATGTGGGGAAGTACACATAAACCCACAGCTGTGGAACATAATGCAAAGTGTGATGTATAGAATGCTGAGGGCAAAATACAGAATATGGAGTGCGCTGTGTGTGTGCAATATACGAGTAATGAGAAGCTGAAATGTAAATCAAGAGGACAGAAAGTACCTCCCAGGCTCGCCAGTAGCCACCCAATAAGTTACTCGCCTTCATGGAGGTCGCGCTCATATAACTTGATCTGAGGTATGGTAGCGCCACCCAGTCGTGTCGCGACTGTGCAGGTCTACTAGGGCGCTCAACAAATATAGCCCAACTGTGTTCCCTCTGTCGGTAAACAATGTAGTCCCGAAGAGGAACATCAAGAAACCATGCATCTTGCTCCACCTCCTCAGGAGTCTCGGGCTCCATCCTCCGAAAATGGGTAGAGAACCAGGTGTATCTGACTCTCCCCGAATCTCTCTCAACGGGTGGGCGAGCCCCCAGCAAATGCATCCATGCGGCCTCCCACGTGCCCATATCCTCATCGTAGGGAATAGACCAGCCTCTCACATCAAGGCCAGTCAACACAGCGAAGTCTAGAGGGGTCATGGTCAGATCTCCGGTAGCGGAAAAATAGAAAGAATTGGTGGTGTCCCACCATCTCTCCACCAAGGCTGCCATCATCACCCTCCTGGCAGGACAGCGTGATAACCCTAGGCAGAAAGTCCCAAGCCCTGTCGAATCTACCAGATCCCTGACAGCCTCCGGAAGCACTGCATACCAATCTCTAGCTGCGGTGGAGCCATATCCCCGCACCGTCCGAGAATCGACCTACATTCAGAATGAATACACGTTTCAGAATGAAATGAAAGATGCTGTGTGTGTGTGAATGAAATGAAAGATGCTGTGTGCAAATGTTATTTGGGCTGCGTGTTCAAATTTCAGAAAAATCAGAGTCAGGGCTGCGGTTTCTGTTCTCTATCTCAGTGGGCTGCGTGTTCACTTCGAATCTGGGCTGCGTGTTCAGTAAATTTGTTATTTGGGCTGCGTGTTCAAATTTCAGAAAAATCAGAGTCAGGGCTGCGGTTTCTGTTCTCTATCTCAGTGGGCTGCGTGTTCACTTCGAATCTGGGCTGCGTGCTTGGTAATTTGGGATTTGGGCTGCGTGTTCAAATTTCAGAAAATCCGTGGGCTGCGTGTTCACTATTTAACTGGGCTGCGTGTTCAGTAAATTTGTTACTGCATGTTCAAATTTCAGACAATCTACGTGGGCTACGTGTTCACTATTTTACTGGGCTGCGTGTTCAGTAAATTTGTAATTTGGGCTGCGTGTTCAAATTTCAGAAAAATCAGAGTCGAAATGCGGTTTTCATTCTCTATCTCGATAAATTGCGTGTTCACTTTAATCTGGGCTGCGTGTTCAGTAAATTTGTTATTTGGGGTGCGTGTTCAAATTTGAAAAATCGAGTCAATCGCGGTTTACATTCTATCTCGATGTCTCGTGTTCACTTCGAATCTGGGCTGCGTGCTTGGTAATTTGGGATTTGGGCTGCGTGTTCAAATTTCAGAAAATCCGTGGGCTGCGTGTTCACTATTTAACTGGGCTGCGTGTTCAGTAAATTTGTTATTTGGGCTGCGTGTTCAAATTTCAGACAATCTACGTGGGCTGCGTGTTCACTATTTAACTGGGCTGCGTGTTCAGTAAATTTGTTATTTGGGCTGCGTGTTCAAATTTCAGAAATCGAGTCGTGGTCATGCGGTTTCATTCTCTATCTCGATGGGTTCGCGTGTTCACTTGAACTGGCTGCGTGCTTGGTAATTTGGGATTTGGGCTGCGTGTTCAAATTTCAGAAAATCCGTGGGCTGCGTGTTCACTATTCAACTGGGCTGCGTGCTTGGTAATTTGGGATTTGGGCTGCGTGTTCAAATTTCAGAAAATCCGTGGGCTGCGTGTTCACTATTCAACTGGGCTGCGTGCTTGGTAATTTGGGATTTGGGCTGCGTGTTCAAATTTCAGACAATCTATGTGGGCTGTGTGTTCACTATCTATCTGGGCTGCGTGTTCAGAAAATCCGTTATTTGGGCTGTGAGTTCAAATTTCTCAATCAGTGTGTGCTGAGTCTTCGCCCGCAAATTCGGGATGTATGTTCGACAAATCAGTGTTTGAGCCGTGTGTTCGATTCTCTATTAGTGTGTGCTGTGGGTTCACAATCAATTAGTGAGCCAAGTGTGCAGAAATTCAAGTGTTCGATTCGTATGTTCAAGATGCAAATAAAGTGCTGTGTCATAGACTAAACTGTGTATTCAAAAAGGGCAGAAGCACGGAATGTATGAAAAATACAGAAAGCGAAGTAAAATACCTCTCGTGCCCCATGGGAGAGATGATGTTCAGGCTCTCGTAGAAGCAGATCTTCGGGTGCTCGATCATTAAAGCTCGTAAAATGACGAAAAATGGCTCGTGGAAGTACGTGCACTGTTGGGGCGTACCTCCCGGGGATAAATGGGCGAACCCTCGGAGGCAATGACATGACATCGAAGTCGTCTCCGGCACCTGGAGCACCTCCACCGTGAGGAAAATGGCCCGCCATTTCAAACAATCTGCAAAAAGGAGCAAAAATGAGCAAAATGAGCCAAAATTGGAAAAAGTCAACAAAAGTCAAACCCCGGGAAATGAAAAAGTCAACAAAAGTCAACTCCCGAGAAAATTTTCCAAATGTTGATACAAACTTACCCCAAGTGGTGAAAATGAGAAAAGAAGCTCCGAAATCAAAATTTAATCTGTCCAAAGTGCTTGAAACTGAATGATTTAGCAAAAACAACTTGCGTGGGAGGCTGAAAAGCGCGTATAAAGTGCAGATCTGAAAGAAAAAATGGTTTGGGAAGCAAGAGGAAAGAATTTCGCAGCTCTGGGAGTGATTTCGGAATGAATGGATGAGTGGTTATATAGAAATGGAGCAAAATGACAAAATTGCCCCTGATTTTGTACAAGTGGCTGGCTGGCCCCCTTTTCTGGCCGGCCAGCCAGTTGCTTTTTGGTTTTCTAGCCGACAGTCTCCCCTCCCCCAACCACCTGGCCGGCCATGTCCCCCACATGCTCCCTTAGTTTTCTGCAAATTTTGAGGAAGATTGGAGTTCCCGCGATCTGAAAAAGTTCAAGAAAAGTGCACTTCCGGTCGCGAAATCGCTCCGCCGGAACGTCAGCTTCAACTCCTGACATGTGTCTCATCATTTCTCACCAGAATCAAGGTGTATCCTTTTTGAGCATGTTGTTACTTCTCCGGGAAGTGAACCGGAGGCTGCGTTCGAGTCACCCTCGCCAAAACGCGCGTTTTGTGCTCGGTGTTTCGCAACAAACTTGTATCCTGATTTATGCTTGTTTTGCATTGTCATGCTCATAGCTTGCATTTTCATGAACATACTTGCATTGTTGTGCACGTTTTCTTGTATTACCATGCCCCTGTGCTGGAGTTTGCGTTGTCACGCATTCTCCTTTCTTGCATTGCGATGCATTCACTCACCGACACCGTGGGTGTCAAACTTTCGATATCACATTGAATATATGTTGCTAAACGTGTTGTGCTTGCTGAGTTTTTCTCTGTTGCAGGCACGATATTGTATGTACGGTTCATTCAAGGCTGGTGCAACCAGACGAATCGCGCAGGTATTGTATCTTCTCCGTGTGAGACGTGGCGAGAATTGAAAATTCTCCGCATTCCTAACTGCATGAAATGTAGTTGTTGCTTTGCATCCTTGCTTAAAACTGTTGCATCTATTTGCGAATACTTGCTTCATTACAGCTTGCTGCATTTGCACGCACATCGAGTTACATCCGGCTTCTTGCATACCACTTGCATTTTGCCCCCTGCCTGAAGGCACGCCTGCGGGTACATTTCAGTTTATCTTGTATGATTGTCTAAGTCTTCGGCCTTGTCAAAAATGGGTCGTCTCTGGGCTTTGACATTCACTCCCGTCATTGTTATGACTTCCGAGTTCTGTCAAAGAGGGGCAACTGTAGACACCCCATTTTTGACCGACCTTAAGACTCAGACGTCACCGGCTGAGCGCTCGGTGATATTTCATGTTGTGCTCATCCAGAAGTTTCAGAGTCGCGGCTGCGCGCCCTGCCTCCGGACTTCCGGGCTTTTCTGTGCTTTGCCTCGGTTTGCGAACCAGGCTCGGTTTTCTCTGTTTTTCTTCCTAAGGGGAGGGAGAGGTCTCGTAGACCATCTCTCAATGGCCGCAGGCTATTTTTCGTGGTCACAGGTCATTTTGCCCATTTTGGAGCCCGGTTCTCGGTTTTCGCAGCCGTCAGGCCGTGTGCCTCGGTTCGGGACCGCCTAGCCGTCTCCGATTCCTCCGATTTTTGGCATACATCTTATTTACTCCCTTTCAAGGGACACTAGGGTCTCAGATACCCACTTCGAGGCCGAATGCCACTTTCGGTGCCCGACAGCCTGTTTTCGGGATCCCGAACTGCGTGTTTTGGCTCCCGAGCATTCATTTTGCATCGATTTTTGTTCATTTTTGGCAGGTACCTCTGTTTTATCATTACGAAGGACACTGAAGGGTGGGAGGATAGTAATTGTCTCAGCAACCAGTTATCTCCTTCCGGAGCCCTCCGACGCCCGTTTTTCTCACTTCCGGGCTAATGTTGAACACCCTAGGGCCATTTTCTTCAAGCCCAAACCACATATTTGTGTTGTACACACCTGGGAGGATCCTAAAAACACATGGCCGGCCAGAAATTCTCATTTTCATTTTTGAGCCTCTTCTTCAATTGGATTGTTGTCTCTCCTGTTTCAGAGTTGCCAAATTCCAACTATAGGGTGTTGTAGAGGAGGCCTGGGAGGACCCTAATCTTTGATGGCCGGCCAGAAATTCACTTCTTCCATTTTTACCCCTTGGCCGGCCGGCCACCTCCACCAAAAGTGGGGTGCCGGCCATGATCCTTGGGATGTGTGCATGGCAGCTGTATGGTTGTTTCTCCAAAATATCTTTGAAATCCGGGGGATATTTTGGAGGGAAGCACTTGGGTGCATTTCCCTCCACCTAGCCCCTCTCCTTTTGGCCTTTATAAGGGGCTGGCCTTGTTCTTGAAAAAGGTTACAAAAACTTCCCTCAAGAGCTCATTTGCATTGCCTTACATCTTGTGATCCAAAAACCTTGAAAATCTTCAAGTCTTGGCCCCTTTTCTTCATCAACACCAAGCCTCACCTTCACCACTTCCATTTCAGCAGCAAGGGAAGGATTTTCAGAGGCTAAGAAGCAACAAATTTGAGCCAAGAAGCAACTAAAGTATTGTCTTCAAGAGTAAGTCACCATTTTCCCTTTTTGACCCTATTTTTGCTTCATTTTTCCACCCTATTTTCTTGTGGTTTTGGGCTCTGACCCCTACTGATTTTAGGCCTATTTTGAGCCCCTCTTCAACATTGAAGAAGGGCTCAACCTTGTTTGGTGCTTCTATATACCACTTGTTTCAATATCCACCTTATATGCCATAATCTTGCATAGTAATTTTGGCTTATGTAAATTTGTTTTTGGAGCATGACTTAAACTGTGATTGAGCTTATTTTGAGCTCCTCTACAACATTGTAGGAGGGCTCAACCTTGTTTGGTGCTTCCATGCATGACCTCTCTTTATAGCCCCTATTTGGTCCATATTTTGCATGATTTTTTAGGCCTATCTTGCTTCTGTTTTTGGCCATGATCAGAACTGGAAATAGTCTTAAAATGACCCACTCTTCATGTTTTGCTAATGGTCTTAGGATTTTTGGTGAATGCTTGGTATACCTCTCTTTATAGCCCTCTTTTGGCTCATATTTTGCATGCTATGTTGAGTCTATCTACACACTGTTTTGGGGGTTGTCATAAGCTGTAATTGTTCATATTTTTGGTCACTCTTCAATGTTTTAGAACTGTATTTTTCAGTTTGAGCATTGCGTATACCACCTGCTTCATTGTTCCCCTCTTTTCCCCCATTTTTGAATGCTATTTTTGCCATACTTGTGATTGTTGTTTGGCCTTGCTTTGCACTGTAAAAATGCTATTTTAGGGGCTGCCTATCATCCATCTTTACACTTCATGTCCATATTGTGCATGTTTGGCATAGCTGCAAGTCATTTCGGGTACTTAGCATAGCATTTCGGGCATCGGGTGTAATTTTGCTATAATTCGGGGGCTATTTTTGCATCATTTTGGCTGCTGAAAATTGCATTTTCCCATATGCCATGTGCCACGTCTCATTTCGTATGCCATTTCATGCTTTAATCCATTGCCTCGGTTTGCGTGCCCATGGGCACGCATTTCGAGGCACTTCATTTTTATCCATCGGCCTCTTATGTGAGCGCGGCTGAGGCCCTCTCATGTTAGTATAAGCCCAATCTGTATTTCCAATATCATTTCATGTTTTAATACATTGCCTCAGTTTGCGTGCCCGTGTGCGCGCACTTCGAGGCACTTCATTTTTCATCTCACGGCCTCTTATGTAAGTGTGGCTGAGGCTCTCTCATGTTAGTGTAAGTCCATTTTGCATTCTGTATGTCATTTTAGCATCATTGCATTCAGTTTGCGTGCCCGTGTGCGCGCACTTCGAGGCACTTCATTTTTCATCTCACGGCCTCTTATGTGAGTGTGGCTGAGGCTCTCTCATGTTAGTGTAAGTCCATTTTGCATTCTGTATGTCATTTTAGCATCATTGCATTCCGTATGCTATTGCCTCGGTTTGCGTGCCCGTGTGCACGCATTTCGAGGCACTTCACTTTTATCCAATGGCCTCCTATGTGAGTGTGGTTGAGGCCCTCTCATGTTGGTGTAAGCCCATATTGTATCGCATATCTCATTTTAGTCCTGTTGCATTCCGTATGCCATCGCCTCGGTTTGCGTGCCCGTGGGCACGCATTTCGAGACACTTCATTTTAGTCTCATTGTATGTCATATTTCATGTCACTTCATGCCTTTATGCCATTGCCTCGATTTGCGTGCCCGTGTGCACGCATTTCGAGGCACTTCACTTTTCTCTCGGCCTCTTATGTGAGTGCAGCTGAGGCTCTCTCATGTTAGTGTAAGTCCAATTGCATTGCGTATGCCATTCCATGCCTTAGGATCATTGCCTCGGTTTGCGTGCCCGCGTGCACGCATTTCGAGGCATCTCGTTTTCATCAGCATAGTGCATACTAGGTTGTATCTTAGATTGCATTCATGCATTTTCTCAGTTTGCGTGCCCGCATGCACGCATTTCGAGGCATCTCGTTTTCATCAGCATAGTGCATACTAGGTTGTATCTTAGATTGCATTCATGCATTTTCTCGGTTTGCGTGCCCGCATGCACGCATTTCGAGACATCTCATTTTCATAACATTGTGCATGTTAAGATTGTATATTAGTTGCATTTCATGCATATCATGCATATTGCATCGTGTTCGGGGTAGGAGTTAGCCCGGGCACGGGAAACGAGGCACGTTCCGTACTCCGAGTGACGGAACGGGTCTCAATTCCCAAGTCACCGACACTCCGGATTATCCATGATGGAGTTAGGTTTTGTTGTAGCATTCATGCGCATTCATCCTATATTGAGTTGTGCAAACCGACTCCTCGACCATCATGCATCGGTATGCGTGATTGGTGGCACGAGGATCGAGGCATGCATATATTTGTGAAATACATTGCTATGCCCCTTTCCTGCTCTCTGTTGCAGCAAAATGAAGAATCAGCAACTTTTCGGAACTCGGCACGCATTTCAAGAAAAATGCAAACAGAGGCTAATTGGGGCATCCCAGTGGATTTCCGCGCAAGGCATCCGGGCATGCATCATTTCATCATCCGGAGCAGAAGCAAGGCAGTCCCTGGCTTGCATGCCAGTTTTACAGCTTTCTTAGTTAATTTGTTAATTAATTAAGAATTTGTATATTATTCGGATTGTATTATTTCGGACTGTACTATTCTTTTATTCGGACATTCGGACTGTATATTTATTCGGACCCTCTGCGCGAGGGCATAATTGTAATAAGGGTGTGTGAGTGTGATGTATGTCTTCCAACCCCCACTTCTTTCTCCCTTTTATTTACCCGCTTACGATAGTTAGATATAGGACATATTTCAATTACCATATAGTATGACAGCATGTTTGCATCATTCATCTGTTTTGCACACACCGGGCTCGGCACATCATACAAACTGCATTTGTATTTCAATTCCAAATTGAATACATGTTAGTTGTTGCATTTAACATGCCATGTTTAGAATAGCCGAGCCTGCTATAGTTTGCATCTTTGCATGTGTCGCATTAGGCAATTCTGTATACTTAGGATCCATGCATGGATTTCTAATCGGCTTTTGTTTTGGCTTGGAGTACTAGGTAAGTTTTATGCTTTACCATCCTTGCATGCGTGTGAGTGTTGCCATGAATAGCATGCTTACCATGAGGCTATGTGCTTATGTGATATAACTGCCTTGAATGCCTGTGGGTGGAGGTTGAGTTACTTGGATTGGACAATTCATCAAATGCTTGTTTTAAGCCCACTAGATAGTGGCAAAACCATTGTTTTCTAAGCCCACCCGAGGGTGGCAAATTCACGTCTTAGCCTACCTGCGGGTAGCACCATCAAACCATTTTCAAACAAACGAACATGAAATGTTTTGTTCCAATTCAGGCGATTCAATCTATACTTGTATGCTGTGCGCATCACATAGTAACCTAGGCTAATAACCGGGATAAGAACTCACAATGTTTTCAAAATCAGATATCATGGTTAGTAGAGGCCGGTCTTTGACCGGGCGAGCAGGGGTGCTCACGAAGTGACCTTCCCCAATCGTACCCAAGTTCCCGAGCCGAGGCAACTTTGGTGATGACGGACACGTGGCCTTTGGCACCGAGTCAGGGTTTCCTAAATTTCCCATTTTAAAATATTTAGGTGGCGACTCTGTATCTGGCGAAGCAGTCCATATTTGGCACTTCTTTCAAAAAAATCTGTTTTCAAAATCGATTTGCCGGATTTGGACTCTTTGGTTCAAGATTAAGAACCGTGACATTTGAGTCCTTTGAACTGTAGTGACCCAATATCGAACCAGAACGGGGGGGACTCGCACTCCTTCCCCCGGGATGCGTTCGGGGACGTCTACACTGCCCCACCAATCTCGCCATTGCACAGTACAAAAGAGGCCTTCCAGTCAGGAACAGACTAAAGGACTCAATCACCATGACACCGCTCCTCACCATGGAAGCCTTGATGGAAAGAGTGCATCAGCAGATTAGGGTGGAGGAGGATGGCGCACGTGCCGAAACAAAATCTGGCACAACCGCAGTACCAGAGAAAAAGGCCTCAGCAAAGGTCAACACGGTAGACCGTCCAAACATAAGCGGACGAGGCAGGCGAGACAACGGAGAGGACCAGGATAAAAGATGGTTGAGAGTCCTCACTGCCATAACCACGGTATTCAAGAAACCGATCTACCGAATTCTAAGTGAGATTCGCGATGAACTTTTCATCAGATGGCCTGCTAAGCTAGGAGAAGCTCAGAAGGACTACGACGAAATGTCACGGTGCACCTTCCATAAAGAAAAGGGGCACCGCACTGAGAATTGTACACCATTGAGACAGCACCTGGAGGAGTTGGTGGCCGCAGTTCACCTGGATAAATATATTGAAGGAGGGACGCAACCAGCCCCCAGGACCACAATAACCCCTACGGGATACCAATTGACGCCCCACCTCAAGGCATAATCAATGTGATACATGGAGTTTTCGAATCTGAGCATGTTTGTGAGCTCAGAGGGTCAATCAAGAAGGCTGAGCACTTAAGAGAGGTACTAAGTGCACAACCTACCATAAAAAAGGGAAGGACAGAGGCCACGAACGTCATGTCCTTTTCTGATAGAGACTTGGCGATGATATATTGCCCTCACAATGATGCCCTGGTTGTCACTCTTCGAGTCAAGGATTTTGACGTTAAGCGGATTTTGATTGACCAGGATAGTTCATGTGAAATAATGTACTACGAAACATTCAAACAATTGAAGTTACAAGATAAAGACTTGGCATCTGCCGTATCTCCCCTGATTGGATTCAACTCAATGCCAGAGTGGCCAGTTGGCAAAATAATTCTTCCAGTTAGAGCAAGAAGCGTAACGAAACAAGTGGAGTTCTGGGTATTGAAAGTCCCTTCCACTTACAACATCATCTTGGGCAGAACATAGCTGCATGCCATGCGATCAGTGGCGTCATCCTACCACCAAGTAATGTGGTTCCCTAACGAAACCGGGGTAATTGAAAAGGTCTTCGGAGACCAGATCATGTCCAAGCAATGCTTTGTCACTGTGAATGGCAGCCGTGCTGCCAAGGGATATGTTCATTCGGTGGAAGAACCTGAGAGTAATGAACTGTTCACAGATGTCGGCAAAACAGCTAATCAAAAAGTGGTGGAAGACTTGGTAGAGGTAAGAATAGATGAAAAGAACCCGGATAAGTTCTTTTTGCTCGGTTCGTCGTTGTCCAGCGCTGAGAGATTAGAGGTCTTGGAATTTTTGACCTCTAACATTGAAGTGTTCGCCTGGACACCATACGACATGCCAGGCATTGATCCTAACTTCATCTGTCACCAATTCAATGTCCACCCATCCGCCAGACCAATCATTCAGCGCACCCGCAGATCGGCACTCCACCACGCCGAGATAGTGGCAGAAGAAGTAGGAAACCTACTGGAGGCAGGAGCTATTAGAGAGGTGCACTACCCCAGATGGATTTCCAACACAGTCGTGGTACCAAAGAAGAATGGCAAATGGCGTGTCTGCATCGACTATAAGACAGTCAACAAAGCATGCCTAAAGGACAGCTTCCCCCTACCACGAATAGACCAACTGGTAGACCTAACGGCAAGGCACAACCGACTTAGCTTTCTGGATGCATACAGAGGCTACCATCAAATCGCCATGCATGAACCAGACCAGGAAGTCACGTCCTTTACAACTCCAAGAGGACTGTATTGCTACAAGGTCATGCCCTTTGGCCTAAAGAACGCAGGGGTGACATTCCAACGGATGGTCACCGAGATGTTTGAACCATTGTTAGGCAGAACAATGGAGGCTTACATCGACGACATGGTGGTCAAGAGCAAGGATGAGAACGACCATCTCAAGGACCTAGGTGAAATGTTTGAGATCCTTAAGAAGCACAAGTTGCGCCTCAATGCGTCCAAGTGTGCATTTGGAGTAGGATCTGGCAAATTCTTGGGCTTCCTAGTAACCAACCGGGGTATAGAGACAGACCCCTCTCAGATCAAGGCAATTCAGGATCTGGAGAGGCCAAACTTAGTAAAGGAAGTACAGCATCTCACAGGCATGGCAGCCGCGCTCAATCGGTTCATAAGCCGGTCGTTAGACAGACTACGACCATTCTTCCATGCTCTAAAAGCCAAGTTTGAGTGGGATGAAGAATGCGACCGCGCTCTGGATAACTTGAAAGAATACATGTCTTCTCCGCCACTGCTTGTCACCCCAATCCCTGGAGAAGAACTCCTCCTGTACCTAGCAGTCTCTCAACACGCAATTAGCACAGTGTTGGTCCGAGCGGAAGGAATCCAACATCTGCCCATCTTTTATGTCAGCAAGACATTACTGGGCGCCGAAACAAGGTACTTGCCACTAGAAAAACTGGCTTTGGCCTTGATGATGGCCTCAAGGAAGTTGACGCCCACACCATAGTCGTCCTCATAACTTTTCCATTAAAAGCTTTGTTTGAAAAGGCGAACTTCTTTGGGCGAATTTTGAAGTGGGCAGTAGAGTATGGACAATACGACATCAAGTTCCAACCCAGAACCGCGATAAAGGCTCAAGCTTTGGCAGACTTTGTCGCAGAATTCACCCCAAGAAGTCATCATATCTGCCCAATCGACCTGACTAAAACAACCGAACTAGGGATGGAAGTTGATATCGGAATAACGCAACCCCTGGTGCAAGTTACCCAATCAGGTCCCAAGGCAGACCAGAATGAAGTAATGGAGGAAGAAAAGAACCATACTACACCAAGCCAGGACTCACCAACAAATAAAGGCTTGGTACAACCAGATAATAAGGGGTAGACAGTAAGCATGGACTCTGAAGACGACACCAGCAACGTTTTTGACCCCAAGGCATCATCTGATCCCTCCACTTGCTGGAAGTTGTTCGTTGGAGAGATGTGGAAGCTCTTTGTGGATGGAGCATCCAACCAGCATGGAGCAGGACTGGGCATAGTCCTCATCTCTCCAGACGGCCTAGTAGTAGAGCAAGCAGTCAACCTGGGCTTCCCAGCATCAAACAATGAAGCAGAGTATGAAGCACTTCTTGCAGGCCTCAAATCAGCATTCTACATGAAGGCCACCGAGCTAATGGTTTACAACGACTCACAGCTGGTGGTAAACCAAATATTTGGCGACTACGAAACAAAGGATGATAGGATGGCCAAATACCAAGAGTTGGTCAGAACAGAGATCAAGAAATTTGAAGTGGTGCGGATAGAACAAATCGGCAGGAAGGAAAACAACAGAGCAGATGAACTAGCAGGTTTTGCTTCAATGGCAGATACTACCATCCCTCATCCGTTGTTGATTGACTACTTACCTAGACCAAGCATTAAAAATCCCGAAGCAGAAGAGGTATGTTGCGCGGAGCTAGGCCCTTCATGGATGGATCCCATCATACTGTTCTTAAAAGACGGCATCTTACCAGAAGAAAAGAAAGAAGCCAACAAAATTAGAGCAAAGTCCCAGCGATTTTGGCTCTCCCCTTCTATGGCATTGTACAAAAAGTCATTCTCAGGACCGTATCTAAAGTGTGTTCACCCCAGCAAAGTGTAAGCATTCTTGTTCGAAATACACGAAGGTGTGTGCGGAAGCCATCAAGGAAGAAGATCGTTAGCTTACAGAGCCATTTTGCAAGGATACTGGTGGCCATACATGCAGGCAGACTCAGAGAAATATGTGAAGAAGTGCGAGAAATGTCAGAAGTTTGCACACCAAATACATCAGCCAGCCAGAGAGCTCCTACCATTGACCAGCCCATGGCCCTTCGCAATGTGAGGGTTGGACATAGTAGGGCCATTTCTAACAGCACTCGGAAACAGGAAGTTCTTTCTCGCAGCAACAGACTACTTCATAAAGTGGGTGGAAGCAGAAGCATTGGCATCAATCAAGGAAAATGATGTAAAGAAGTTCGTCTGGCAGAACATTATTACTCGGTTCGGCATACCCAAAGCCCTAATATCTGACAATGGCACGCAGTTTGACGGCAGAATCTTTAGAGGCTTTTGTGAATAGTACAAGATAGAGTTCTACAATTCTACACCGGCATATCCCCAAGCAAATGGTCAGGCAGAAGCATCAAACAAGGTAGTCTTGGATGGATTGAAGAAAAGATTAGAGAAAGCCAAAGGCAAGTAGGCAGAGGAGCTCCCTCATGTTTTATGGGCTTACAGCACCACACCTCGGCGGTCAACAGGAGAAACTCCATTTTCCTTAGCCTATGGTATGGAGGCAGTAATCCCACTAGAAGTCGGCCTCCCCACAATCCGAAGCGAGAATTTTGATCCAGACTTGAATGGCGAAGCCATAACATTGGAGCTCGACCTTGCAGAAGAAAGAAGAGACAGAGCACTAGTTCACATTGCCTCATACTAACAAGAATTATCTAGAAAGTATAACAAAACAGTACATCCGAGGAAATTCAAAATCGGAGACTGGGTACTGCGCAAAGTAATGGGAAACACCTTGGTACCGGGAGATGGCAAGTTTGGGCCTAATTGGGAAGGACCTTACAAAGTGGTTGGATTAGCAGGCAAAGGGGCATATCACTTAGAAGATGAGGATGGCAAGGCAATTCTCAGGCCATGGAACACTGCCAATCTAAAGTTATTTTATTTTTAGCTTTTTCTTTTTAAGTATGTGTAATTTTTTCCTTTCTCAAATAAAACAAGTAGTTTCTTTTCAGTATAGATGTTTCTTTCTGTAAAAGTTTGTTTTAATAAGTTAGGTGAGTTAGAGGTATTAAACTCAAGGTTGGCTGGAAAAACCAACTTAGAGGTTGGCTGGATTAAACCAACACCCTTCCTAAGCCCAGGATAAGGATCCAGGCTACAGGACGTTTGGTCGGAATAACCAAACATTTTATTCTAGGTTGGCTGGAAAAACCAACTTAGAGGTTGGCTGGATTAAACCAACACCTTTCCTAAGCCCAGGATAAGTATCCAGGCTGTGGGACGTTTGGTCGGAATAACCACACATTTTATTTTAGAAGTTGGCTGGATTAAACCAACTCTTATTACTCTTCAGTCGAAGTAAGGGTGTAGGCTGAAGAGTGGTTGGCTGGATTAAACCAACTCTTATTACTCTTCAGCCGAAGTAAGGGTTTAGGCTGAAGAGTGGTTGGCTAGATTAAAACAACTCTTAGAACTCTTCAGCCGAAGTAGATATATCGGCTAAAGAGTGGTTGGCCGGTATGACTAGTCTAAACCAAAAAGCTCAAGCTAAGACCGGGATGATTTATCTCGACAAGAGAATGCACTACTCCATTCAAACTACAGTAAGAAAACAAATACAAAAGAGCAGCAAACCGAGATAACAGTTGGAGCAAAAGAAGCTTTTTCATTGATAAAAGCAAAGATACAAAGGAGGGGCCCCAGCCCGGTTACATTTTTTCCAACAAAAAAGAAGAGAAAATACAAAATCAGTCAAAAAGATCATCAAGATTAGCATCAACGTCAACATGAAGATCGGCTTCAGACTGTAGAGCGGTCTCGGTTGGGAGCTCGGTATCTATGGAAAGCACGGTTTCAATCGTAAGGTCTTCAACCGTTGGCTCCAACCGAGCTGACTGGTCGTTGGCTTGTTCATTGACGACCAGGGTATTATTGGGCTCGGTGTCATCATCATCTGAACCTTGAAGAAACTGTTGTTGAACGGATGCAGCGTACTCCGCCAGTGAGCTCGGTATGAAGTACTGAGGAGGATTGTATACCTCGGTCTCAGGTTCACAACCGAGTTGCACCACGGCTGCCCTCCAACCGCATTTGAAGAATAAATCTTTTGCTGCCTCACATTGTTGCATGTAGAGGGCTTCCCCCTTCTTGAAGCCTTCAACATTGGCTTTATCCACCTTCTTTTCTAGTTCGGCGATTTCTGCATTTTTCTTTCTTTCGAGCTTGGCTAGCTCGCGAAGGTACTTATCCTTCATCATGGTCAGGGCCTTCTGTTTGTCAGCATTAGCCGAGGTAACTAGTCCGGTTAGATGAACTACCTCGGCCTGTAGCTCGGCCGTTTTTTGTTGGGTCTCCTTCAGTTCGGTGGTTTTTGCTTCAACCTCTGCCATGGCCTGCCTTGCTGTCTTCCTGAGCTCCAACACCTTCTTATGCGCAATCTGGCTCTTTTGCATGGCCTGCAAAAGAAGGGAAAGAAACCAATGACAAAACCGAACAGAAAGTCCGAAAGAATTTTGAGAGACAAGAGGGGCAACTTACCAGGATCATTGATTTCGTCGCTGACCGGATTGCTTTGAGCTCGGTCAGGTGCTTGTGATACTCCATGTCAGGGGGCAGACATACACTCTTAGCCAGATTGAAGACTAGCACGTGGTCTTTGTCTGCCACCACTGAGTCAGTATCACAAATAGCACGATTTTGGAAAGTCATTTTTGGACTCCATTTGGAGGAGCTAGTCTGGTTAGAATGCTCCGGCTAAGGGCTTGGTGGAGGGCTTGGTGGAAGAATTGTTTCATCTTCATCGACAAGGCGCTGCTCAGTTGGGGTAGTCCAGGCGCGCTTGCTCGGGTGTGATGAAGAGGGTTGTTGAGTTGGAAGGGCCACCACTGTTTCTTGGGTTTGGTTCGGTGGTGGTACCTCGGCCCGGTTTGTTTCGGTTAGGAGGGCCCTTACTCTATTCCTCTTCGCCATTTCTTCTTCTTCAGTAGTACGGACAAGGTTAATTTGTGGCAAGGTTGGATCCGGTTCAGGGGCGTCCTCTAGCAAAAAGTCGGTTACTCTGGCTTTGTGTCGGCTGCTATATCGGTATGTCGGCTCAAAATTCAGAAGCTTGGCCCAACTCCTTTCTGGAAATCGTAGTGCGGCGCGGAGAGTGTTCAAATTAGGGTAACTGTAAAGTGATTGAAGGTGGGCTGAATCTGCATAAAGAAGACAATTGTTAGTTTGGTCCAGGAATAGGAAACCAAAATAAAAAAGAAGCATGCAAAGAAACCGAAGTAATTATACCGGGGGTTCCTTTATTCTAATTCATACTGCGGCCTGGGATCTGGGCTTGGTGGTCTTCAAAATTGCCAGATACCCAAAAAAAATCATCACCGTTTAAGTCTTTGTCTGGTGTGTCCTTTATTATTTTCTCACGCCGGCGTCGTATTCTTAAATAATAAACCCATCCGTCTTCTTTTGAGCCTATAGAATACTGGTGGAATAGTTCGGCTAAGTCAAGGTTAATACTAGCACGATGATTTAGCTCGGCAATACCATTTATTATGCGGTATGAGTTTGTGGAAAGTTGGGTTGGGCATATCCTAGTTTGCCTGAGAAATTCACAGAGCAAGGGCTGTACAGGGAATCTTAGACCGGTTTCTACAATGGAGAGGAGGGTGAAGGGAGCAAAACCAGGGTTTCCCCAAGGTACGATATCTTGTTCGGCTAAGGTGAGATGGACGTCGTCAGGAATGTTATATTCCCTTCGGAATTTGGCCAGGCCACCAGGTGTTTCCACTAAAAACCTATATTTACCCATTTTATTTTAAGTTATGAATAAATTACACTAGTGTTAATTCGGTCGCAGAAGTGGGCTGAGTGGCTCGGTTGAGCGCTCAAAGAAGTGCCTGGGCAATCTAAGTCTGCAAAGTGAAAAACAGAAGTGTTAAGCACAGATCTTTGGACCATGCTAAAGAGAAATAAAGGCAAGATATATCAAAACCCAGCTCGGCTGGGAGTAAAAGCTACAAGTCTTAGCTCGGTTTGAGCATGAGGCTTGTTAGTTCGGTTTTTAGCAAGAGATCTATTAACTCAGTTTTTGCAAAGGTTATGTTGGCCTGGATTGAGCCCCTAGAGGCAGCGCTCTTAGTTCGGTTTAAACTAAGAAGGCTGGTTTAGCCCCAAGTTATAGCTCGATTGTGGTTTAGACTTTCAAGCACACATTTGCAAACCTAGTACGGTTTAAAAGCTTGGCTAAGTTGAAACAAAGAGTGGTTTGACTTATTAAAACTACAAGTAGCAAGAGTTAGTTCGATTGTGAAGTCCGGTTAGACTGACATCAACTACAAACAACTTCCTAGTTCAGTTATATTATGATTTTGGATTGAAACCAGTGTTTCTTAGTTACAAAGTGGTTCGAGTGGTTCAATTACAAAGTTCTTTCAGAAAACGCAAAGCTAAGCAGAAAATAGAAGCAGACGTGGTATGTTTTGGAAAACATGTAATGTATTGCAAAAAAGTAGCAAAATCAACCAAAAGGAGTTAGAAGGTTGCGTTACTTGCCAGATTATGGCAGAAAAATCGAAGAAGGACGCAATGACAGTGAAGAACACGAACTCAGCAAAATGAAGGGATAAAGAGATAGAGACAAAAGAGAGAGAAGGAATAGTGTGAGAAATGATTCAAAATGATTAGGGTTTATTTTGTGAAAAGGAAAGGACGAAAAATGGCGGGATTGTTCAAAAAACGTGAGATACGAAGACGGCGTGACAGCTGCCTTCAGCCAATGAGGGCGTGCCACGTGTCATTGGAATAAGAAGCGATTCAGTCACCACAGCTGAAAGGACGTTTCGACTAGACAGATCAAGTCGGCCGGTTTGAATTTAGCTCGGCTGGAAAGGCTAAATGGGTTTTTTAGCTCGGCTAGAAAGGCTAAATGAGTTTTTTGCTCGGCTAGAAAGGCTTAAAAGTTTTTTTTTTAGTTCGATTGTAAGGCTAAAAATTGTTAGCTCGGCTGATAGACAGATAATCCCTATCATGCTATGCAGATGGAATGAAGGGGCAATTGAGAAGGTAATTTATATGGAAATTGGGCCGAGCTAGGTAATGGGCCGGTCTAGGCCGCAGTGCGAAGGGCTGAGTAAAATGGCCATATAAGTTACTCCAGTCTTGAAGATTCTCGAAGTTACTCCGGTCCCAATGAGCTTACGGTTAGCTCGGTCACCATACTAAAATCTTATACCGGTCGTTGCACAGTTAGCTCGGTCTAAACCTTACTAAAGTTAGCTCGGTTCAGGCCTACCACGGTTTGTGGAAGAGGAGCAGAGGTAAGGGCAATGGAAGGACGAACCGAACTAAGGATAGTTCGGTCTACTCTACGGCTAAGCATAGCCATACTTACCTCGGTCACATCAGAGTCCGACTATAGTAAAACCATCTCACTTGGTTCAAGCAGTGAGGGGGGTGTTGAAGGATAAGCATGATCTTTCAGGAGTATGAATCCTAAGAGGACTCTACATGGAGGAGTAAGAGTCCTACTTGGATTGTGCCACACGAAACCTACAAAAGCTGACAAACATCACCCATGAAGAGGTAACACAACTTTGATTCCCGAACACACAGAGCTTTTGTCTATTTGTCTAGTTTGCTGACTTAGGCATCGGAGAGGTTTCCGGCACACACCCGCCGGCTAGCTCACGTTTGTATTTTCAGGGAGTAGAGCGACGTCGTACGGAGGAGCGCAAGCTTGATCAACAGGATTATATGAGAAGGTTTATTTCTTTCCCGTACAAAATCAATAGTGTAGCGAAAAATATTATAGATTGGATATAATAAACTTATTATTTTCAAGTAGTTGACATACCACTTTGTGTAATTTGTGATTTTCTATGCTTTGAGCATCACGTAGACAACGCCATATGGTACTCTAAGACTGTTTAATAATTTTCATTCAAAACACATCATTTATAAGCAATGTCATCTCTTTAATATTTTTCTGTCAAATAAAAATTAAATAGATTTTATAATAATTTGTGCTATAAATGATGCGTTTTCATTTTTTTAAATTGGGAATTTTGATCCATAATTTTTTGTACTAAAATTGCAAACTTACATTATCATCCTACACCGAACTATTCTACATTATTATAGAATTTTGATTTGTTCTTATTAATAATGAATATGTAATTTTTTATTTTTAAATTTATCTCATAAAATTATAGCTTGTTTGGTTCTGTTTTTCAGAAAATAATTTTCAAAAAATTCTACGTTTTTATTTTCTATATTTTAATATTTTCAATAAATTTTTTAAATATTTTTTAAGCAATTTTTTAAATATTTTTAGATACACCTAACATAAATACACTTAAAAAGTATAATATTTATGAAAAAAATATTTAAAAAATACAATAAATATCAAAAATACAAAAAAATACGAAAATTCAGTATGTTTTTTTATATTTTTGTGTATTTATTAATTTTTAAAATATTTTTTTACAATTATTTTACTTTTTAGATACATATAAGTAAGATCCATCTAATTTTTTTAAAAAAATACTTAAAATTTTAAAAATATTCACTAAAAACAAAAATTAAAAAAAAAACAAAAAACAAAAAATTCTGTTTTCAAAAAACTAAATTCAGAAAACTGAAACCAAACACACTTATTATCTTAATGTTGCTCATGATTTTTTTTTAAATAAAAAAATATAATTAATAATTATTCCTTCTAATTTAATTTCCTAACTCCGCCACTTAACACATGAATCGACTCTCCAATGTCTTTTTACAATAAAATTTTTGCTTTTAAATCACGATATTCGGTGAGTTTTGGGTCCTTCACTAGGAACCGAATTTTAAGTTGTTCCCCACCTTGCGACCTCACTTTCCTTTCTTTACCAATACAACAATTCTTGAAAAGGTACAATAATTGGTGTTTAAACTTGAATTTTATACTGTTGCCATACAAGACTTGCTTTGAGATCTCGTCTCCTAATTTTTTTATGATTCTTTTTAGGGTTTGGTTATGATGTGTAACTTACACCTTATACCTTATACCTTACACTTACACCTTTTGTGAAAAATTAAACCTTACACTTACACCTTTTTTGAGGTTGTATACCATATGCAACCCACTTACACCTTACACCTTACACTTTATACTTATACCTTACACTTACACCTTTTGTGTAAATGGCACATAGTGTGCACTTGCATACTTAAAAAAACTCCGTCTTTTTAATATTGTTTTCACTTGGAACACTAATAAGTTGGTTTGCATTCCCCGGGTACTACCCCAACGAAAACCAATACATGTGAAAGATGAATAATATATATCTTAGATAGATAAGCACTTTTTCTTTAGCAGTTATATATATAACAATCACCAATTATCCACTAGCTATATATAATTCGTGGTTACAATCATTTTCTATTTTGTTTAGCTTTTTGGGTGCTCCTGTTTGGTTAATTTTTTGTTTTCCCTTTTTCGTGTTTTTACAAATAAAAGTAATAAAAGATAAAAAATTATGTTATTCTATTTTATTTTAAGTTTTCAAAAATAATTTTTGAGTTTTAAGCTTTTTTGTTTTTCATGTTCTGTTCTTTTTAGTGAACTTATTTAAGTCAATTTTTTCTTATTTATTAAATGCACATAATCTAAATTTTCTTAAAATGTAAAATATTTGTGAATGAATCTAAAAAGAATTAAGTAAAGGAAAATGACTTGGACCCCCATAAGAGGGCACCCCCACGACCCTTTCTCTCTCTAATTGGTTTTTTTTTTTTTTTTTTTTCAATCACCAGCCTCTACGTGTGTGTAGGGGTGGTGGAGGTGATGATTAGAT
Source organism: Camellia lanceoleosa (assembly GCA_025200525.1). Classification (NCBI taxonomy): domain Eukaryota; kingdom Viridiplantae; phylum Streptophyta; class Magnoliopsida; order Ericales; family Theaceae; genus Camellia; species Camellia lanceoleosa. The sequence continues at coordinate 36,286,328 of CM045769.1, read as the reverse complement.
GGGGTCTCAATTACTTCCCTTAAGTAAATACGAAATTTACTGAATATATATATATATATATATTTGTTTTTAAACTTACAGTGATACGAAATTCTACCCACAGTGATACAAAATTTTGTACTTTTTAAATCTTCACAAATCTTCAAGCACTTTAGTATTGGTTCTTCAACATTCAATCATACTTGGGAAGTTGCTTTGAGAGAGAACCCAAAAAATAAATAAATAAAATAAACAAACGCAAGCAATTAGTGAAATGTTTGAGTAATTATATTTTTGGTAATTGTACAACTAAACTTACAGAAAAATCAATAATGTTAGATACACAACAACAAAAACATACTTTAGTGGCATTACACTAGTGGCATATTTTTAGAAAATGCCATAAAAAATGATATTTAGTGACACGTTTTTGAAAAATGCCACAAAACGACAAACATAAAAGGTTCTAGTGACATTTCAATGAACAAGTGTCACAAAATTACAACAAAAACATACTTTGGTGGCACTACACTAGTGGCATATTTTTAGAAAATGCCATAAAAATAATATTTAGTGGCACGTTTTTTAAAAATGTCACAAAACGACAAACATAAAAGGCTCTAATGACATTTCAATGAACAAGTGTCACAAAACTATAACAAAAACACACTTTAGTGACACTATACTAGTGGCATGTTTTTAGAAAATGCCACAAAAATAATATTTGGTGACACATTTAGATAAATGTCACAAAGCCATAAACATATAAGGCTCTAGTGGCATTTTAATAAAAAAATGTCACATCAATTTTATGACATTTTATAAAATAATGACACAAAAAATTATGTTCGTGACACTTACCAATAGATGCCACTAAACTTTAGTAGCAATGACATTTTTTAAAAAATGTCAGAACACTAGGTAGGTGCAAATTACTTTTTATGGCACTTAGGTGAAAAGTTTCATAAACAAATATTTTATAGCATTTTGAGAAATGCCACTAAATCAAAAACTTTCTAAGCTTATAATGACATTTTTGAAAAAATAAAAAATGCCAACATATTTTTAAAATTTTTACAATGCAGTAAATGATTAAAAATAAATAAATTAAATTCAATATACACTACAGGAAAAAGCATATTCGGCTGTAACAAGCCCGCGAGGGACCTCGCTACAGTTCGGACTCGATTTTGTCGCGGTTCCAAATCTTGAACCAAAGAGTCCAAATCCGGCAAATCGTTTTTGAGAAAAACAGATTTTTTGAAAGAAGTGCCAAACATGGACTGCTTTGCCAGATAACAGAGTCGCCACCTAAATATTTTAAAATGGGAAATTTAGGAAACCCTGACTCGGTGCCAAAAGGCCACGTATCCGTCATCACCAAAGTTGGCTCGGGAACTTGGGTACGATTGGGGAAGGTCACATCGTGAGCACCCCCGCTCGCCCGGACAAAGACCGGCCTCTACTAACCATGATATCTGTTTTTTGAAAACATTGTGAGTTCTTATTCCGGTTATTAGCCTAGGTTACTATGTGATGCGCACAGCATACAAGTATAGACTGAATCGCCTGAATTGGAACTGAACATCTCATGTTTGTTTGTTTGAAAATGGTTTGATGGTGCTACCCGCAAGTAGGCTAAGACGCGGATTTGCCACCCTCAGATGGGCTTAAGAAAACAATGATTTTGCCACTATCTAGTGGGCTTAAAACAAGCATTTGATGAATTATTCCAATTCAGATAACTCAACCTCCACCCACAGGCATTCAAGGCAGTTATATCATATAAGCACATAGCCTCATGGTAAGCATGCTATTCATGGTAACACTCACACGCATGCAAGGATGCTAAAGCATAAAACTCACCGAGTACTCCAAGCCAAAACAGAAGCTTGTTAGAAATCATGCATGATCCTAAATGTACAGAAATGCCTAATGCAACACATGCAAAATGCAACTATAGCAGGCTCGGCTATTCTAAACATGGTATATGAGATGCTACAGTTAGCATATATTCAATTTGGAATTGAAATATAGATGCAGTTTGTATGATGCGCCGAGCCCGGTGCGTGCAAAAATAGATGAATGATGCAAACATGCTGTCATACTGTATGCTAATTGAAATATGCCCTATATCTAACCATCGTAAGTAGGTAAATAAAAGGGAGAAAGAAATGGGGGTTGGAAGACATACATCACACTCACACACCCTTATTACAACATTGCCCTCGCGCAGAGGGTCCGAATAAATAATACAGACCCGAATAAAAGAATAGTACAGTCCGAATATTACAGTCCGAATAATATACAAAAATCCTAATCAATTTACAAATTAAATAAAGAAAGACTGTAAACTGGCACGCAAGCCAGGGGGTGCCTTGCTTCTGATGAATAGTGTATGCTGGGCTGCCTTCGCGCGGAAATCCACTGGGATGCCCCAATTAGCCTCTGTTTGTAATTTTCTTGAAATGCGTGTCAAACTCCGAAAAGTTACTGATCCTTGATTTTGCTGCAACAGAGAGCAGGAAAAGGGTATAACAATGTATTTCACAAATATATGCATGCCTCGATCCTCGTGCCATCAATCACGCATATTGATGCATGATGGCCGAGGAGTCAGATTGCACGACTCAATATAGGATGAATGCATATGAATGCTACAATAAAACCTAACTCCATCATGGGTAATCCAGAGTGTCGGTGACTTGGGAATTGAGACCCGTTCCGTCACTCGGAGTACGAAATGCGCCTCGTTTCCCGTGCCCGGGTTAACGCCTATCCCAAACACGATGCGATATGCATGGTATGCATGAAATGTAGCTAATATGCAATCCTAACATACACAATGTTATGGGAATGAGATGCCTCAAAATGCGTGCCCATAGGCACGCAAACCGAGAAAATGGCATGAAATATGATATACAATGAGACTAAAATGAAATGCCTCGAAATACGTGCCCACGGGCACACAAATCGAGGAAATGGCATATGGAATGCAATGATGGGCTTACGCCAACGTGAGAGGGCCTCAGCCACACTCACACAGGCTGCCGACGGATAAAAAGAAGTGCCTCGAAATGCGTGCCCGCGAGTACGTAAACCGAGGCGGTGACATACAGGCATGAAATAACAAATTGGGCTTACACTAACATGAGAGGACCTCAGCCGCACTCACATAAGCTGCCGAGAGATGAGAATGAGCTGCCTCGAAATGCGTGCACACGGGCACGCAAACCAAGGCAGTGGCATACGCAATGCAAATGACATGGAAAATGCAAATTGGGCTTACACTAACATGAGAGAGAGAGCCTCAGCCACACTCACATAAGCTGCCGAAAGATGAGAATGAGCTGCCTCGAAATGCGCGCACACGGCACGCAAACCGAGGCAGCGACATACAGGCATGAAATGGCATGCAAATGAAACGTGGCATATGGCATATGAAAAATGCAAATTTCAGTAGCTAAAATGATGCACAAATAGCCCCCGAATTATGACAAAATTACACCTGATGCCCGAAATGCAATGTTATGCACCCGAAACGGCCTACAGCCCTACTAAACATGCACAATATGGACATAACATGTAAAACAGTAGAAAGGCAGCCCTTAAACTAGCATTTTTTCAGTACAAAGTATGGCCAAACAATGATCACAAGTATGGCAAAAATAGCTTGCAAAAATGGGGGAAAAGAGGAGAATTACAAAGCAAGTGGTATATACAATGCTCAAACTGAAAAACACAGTTCTAAAAAATTAAAGAGAGGCCAAAAATATGCACATTTACAAGAGATGACATCCCCAAATTCAGTATGTAGATTGGCTAAACATAGCATGCAAAATAATGAGCCAACAAAGGCTATAACATGAGGTACCAAAAGCATGCATCAAACAACCTTAGACCCTTAACAAAACATGAAGAATGGGTCATTTTAAGACACTTTCTAAGCCTGATGAAGGCTGAAAACAGAAGCCAAGAAAGCCTAACAAAGCATGGAATTTTACGGAATCAAAGATGGTATTACATGAAGTACCAAAAGCATGCACCAAATGGCCTAAGACCCTTAACAAAACATGATGAGAAGGGAAAAATAAGGCTCTTTACAGGCCTGATGAAGACTCAAAACAGAAGCCAAATAAGCTCAAAGGGGCATGCCAAATAGGAGTAGAACATGAATTCAAAGCAAGTGGCATGTAGAGCATGAAAAATAGGTTGAGCCCTTCTTCAATGTTGAAGAGGGGCTCAAAATAAGAACAATATTAGTTCATGATATGCTCCAAATCAGATTACAAATAGGTCAAATAAATTATGCAATTTTACGGAAAATATGGAGGATTACAAAGAAAGTGCATGATAGAGAGGCCAAACATGATTGAGCCCTTCTTCAAAGTTGAATAAGGGTTCAAAATAGGCCCACTCATAGTATATATCAGGCTCGAAAATGGATCACTCAAAAGCCAAACAAAGCATGCAATTTATTGGCCTAAAGAGTGGTATTGAAAGAGGTGCATCATGGAGACACCAAACAGAGCTGAGCCCTTCTACAAAGTTGTAGAGGGGCTGAAAATAAGCCTAAAACCAGTAGGGGTCAGAGCCCAAAATAAAAAGCAAATAGGGTAAAGAATTGACTCAAAATTGTGCTCAAAAAAGGGAAATAGAGCCTTACCCTTGAAGATCTAACTTTGGTGGCTTCTTGGCTTCAATTTGTTGATCCTTAGCCTTTGGAAATCACTCCTTTGCTACTGAAATGGAGGTGGTGATGGTGGTGCTTAGGGTTGATGAAGAGAGGAGCTAGAAACTTGAAGCTTTTTAGGGTTTTTGGCTATGGAAATGGAGGTTTTGGAAGAGAGGCTCTTGAAATGAAATTTTGTAACCACAACAAAGGAGCTGTCCAGCCCCTTAAGAGGACCAAAAAGGGTGTAAAAGGGGAGGAAAATGCATCCAAGCTTTCCCTCCCAAAATATCCCCCGGAGATGTGGATATTTTGAAAAGCAAATGACACCAGAAGGGTTCAAAAGCGTAAAGTCGGCCGGCCAGTGGATTTCTTGAAGGTGGCCGGCCACCCCAACCGTCGGCCACCATCCTGGCCGCCGGCCATGGCCAAAAAAAGAAGTGAATAATTGCTGGCCGACCACCATGTTTTGGTGTCCTCCCAGGTGTGTAGAACAAGGTTCCAAGGTTGGAATCTGGCAACTCTGAAACAGGAGTCACAACATTGAACTTGAAGGAGAGGCTCAAAAATGAAAGTAACACCATTGGCCGACCAAGATTTTTAGGGTCCTCCCATGTGCCCTCATCACAAATATGTAGTCCCGGCTCGAAGAAAATATCACTAGGGTGTTTAACACTGGCCCGGAAGTGAGCAAAACGGGCACCGGAGGAGCGAAACTAGTTTTTTGGGACAATTGCTGGCCTCCCACCCGCCAGTGATCTTCCTGATGCTAAAACAGAGCTACCTGCCAAAATTGAACAAAAACCGATGCAAAATGAATGCTCGGGGCCCAAATCACGCAGTTCGGGGTTCCGAAAATAGGTCAGAAGCACCGAAGTGGCATTCGCCACGGCGGGGTATTCGAGACCCCAGTGTTCCTCAGTATGATAAAACAGAGGCACTTGCCAAAAACCGGAGAAATCGGAGATGGTTGGGCGGTCCCGAACCGAGGCACACGGCCTGACGGCTCCGAAAACCGGGAACCGGGCTTCGAAATGGGCAAAATGGCCTACGGCCACGAAAAGTAGCTCACGGCCACTGAGAGATAGCCTATAAGACCACTCCCTCCCCTCAGGAAAGAAAACAGAGAAAGCCGAGTCTGGTTCGCAAACCGAGACAAGGCACAGAAGAGAGTTTGGAAGTCCGGAGGCAGGGCGCTCGGCCGCAACTCTGAGACTTCTGAACGAGCACAATGTGCAACATCACCGAGCGCTCAATCGGTGACGTCTGAGTCTTAAGGTCGGTCAAAAAATGGGGTGTCTACAGATTGCCCTCTTGATGTAACTCTAAGTCAAGAAGTGACGGGAGTGAATGTCAAAGCCTAGAGACGACCCATTTTTGACAAGGCCGAAGACTTAGACAATCATACAAGATGAACAGAGATGTGTACCCGCAGGCGTGCCTTCAGGCAAAAGGGGGCAAAATGCAAATGATAGGCACGGAGCCAGGTGATTATGCAAGTGCAGCAAGCTGTAATGAAGCAAGTATTGACAAATAGATGCAACAGTTTTAAGCAAGAATGCAAAGCAACAACTACATTTCATGCAGTTAGGAATGCGGAGAATCATTCAATTCTCGTCGCGTCTCACACGGAGAAGATACGATACCTGCGCGATTCGTCTGGTCGCACCAAATTTCAAATGAACCGTATACATACAATATCGCGGCTCGCAAAATAGAGAAATTCAACAAGAACAATATGCCAACAACATATATTCAATGTGATTCCTGCGATTCTGAAAGTTTGACACACGCAATGTCGGCGAGTGGATGCATCACAATGCGAGAAAAGATAATGCGTGACAACGTATGCTCAAGCATAGAAGTATTGTACACCAAGAAATCACGCATGACAATGAAAAACATTCATGAGAATGCAAATTATGAGCCAAATAATGCAAAACGAGCATAAATCAGGGTGCCTGTTTGTTGCGCAACAACGAGCTGGGAAACGCAAGATTTCGGGCGGCAAGAACTCGATCAAGGCCTGATTCACCTCCCGGAGAGGTCACAACATGTTTAAAAAGGATACACTCTGATTTTGATAAATAATGATGAGACACATGTCAGAAATTGCAATTGAAGTTCCGGTGGAGCAATTCGGCGCCAGAAAGTGCACTTTTCTTGAACTTTTTCAGGTCCCAGGAACTCCGATTTTCCTCAAAATTTGCAGAGAGGTAAGGGAGGGGGTGGGGACCATGGTCAGCCAGCTCATTGCCCTAGGAGAGGCCATCGGCCAGGGAAGGAAAAGCAAATGGACTGACGGAAAAGGTGGTGCGGCCACCGCCAAAAGGGCATTTTGGTCATTTTGGAGATTCCTATATATACACTTGCCCACTCACTCCGAAATCACACCCACAGCCGTGAAATCTTCTTCTCTTGCTCCCTAAACCATTTTCTTCTTCAAATCAAGATTTTATACGCTGCCTCCCGCCTTCCACGCAAGTTGTTTTCGCGAAATCTTCCAAATAAGCACTTTGAGCCGACTAAATTTTGATTCCGGCTTCTTCTCATTGTCACCACTTGAGGTAAGTTTGTCTCATTATTTGGAAGATTTTTCCGGGAGTTGACTTTTGTTGACTTTTTCCAATTTCCCGAGAGTTGACTTTTGTTGACTTTTTCCAATTTTGGCTCATTTTGCTCATTTTTGCTTCTCTTTTCAGATTTCTTGACATGGCGGGTCATTTCCCCCACGGTGGAGGTTTTCCCGGCGCCGGAGATGATTTTGATATTATGACATTGCCCCCGAGGGTTCGCCCTTTTGTTCCCGATCGATACGCCTAAATGGGTACATATGCTTCATGAGCCGCTTTTCCATTATTTCACCGAAGTTCAACGATCGGGTACTGGGGATCTTCTTCGCGAGAGTCGAGCAAAGACTCTCTCCCACGATGCAGAGGTATTTTACTTTATTTTATGTATCTTTCGTGCATTTTGTACCTTTGCCATGCTTAGACACACGCTTTAGCTTATGACACAAGATTTGCATCCCGAGCATGTGACTTAGCCACTTGAATTTCATGAACACAAACTCATTGACTGATTGTGAACGACAAGACACATTAGTTAGAAATTGAACACACGGCTCAAACATTGATTCACAACACACACGAAGTTGAAAATGAGCACACAAAGACATAATCGACTAAGAGTAGAACACACAGCCCTAAACTCAGATTTACTCAACACGCAGCCCAGATTTGAAGCGAACACACGTTTAATCGATTAAGAGTAGAACACACACCCTAAACTCGATTTATCAACACACAATCAGATTTGAAGTGAACACATTTAATCGATTAAGAGTAGAACACATTTCTAAACTCGATGCATCAACACGCAGTTTCAGATTTGAAGTGAACACACGTACCTAATCGATTAAGAGTAGAACACACACCCTAAACTCAATTCATCAACACGCAGCAGATTTGAAGTGAACACACGTTTAATCGATTAAGAGTAGAACACACAGTCCTAAACTCGATGCATCAACACACACCAGATTTGATGTGAACACACAGCCCACTGATTAAGAGTAGAACACACAGCCCTAAACTCTGATTTACTGAACACGCAGCCCAGATTTGAAGTGAACGCAAAGCCCACTGGTTAAGAGGAGAACACACACCCCTAAACTCGATGCATCAACACAAATTTCATATTTGAAGTGAACACAAATTTAATCGATTAAGAGTAGAACACACACCCTAAACTCGATGCATCAACACGCAGCCAGATTTGAAGTGAACACACACCATCGATTAAGAGTAGAACACCTGACCCTAAACTCGATTTACTCAACACGCACCCAGATTTGAAGTGAACACACGTTTAATCGATTTTTGAAATTTGAACACGCATTCCAAATACCAAATTTACACAGCTCATTTTCACTTCATTTGCACACGTACTCATTTTCACTTCATTTGTCGATACACGATTTACTCTAAATACTGGTGGCTCTCTCGTGACAAGACGAGGATATGGCTCCACCGCCGAGGGAGTGGTATGGCCGAGCTTCCTAAGTCGTCCCGAGACTTGGTTGACTTTGCAGATTCGACCAATCTGCAGGGGTTATCTCACCGCCTTATCAAGAGGACATTGTTTGTCGCTGGGGAGAGATGGTGGGACACCACGAATTCTTTCCATTTTTCTCATGATCGGGATATGACCATGACCCCATCGGACTTCAGTACTCACCGCCTAGGCATAGGCGGTGGACCCATACCCTACGACAAAGAAATGGGTCAGGGGCAGCCTGCTTGGCTGCAACGACTGGGGGCACACCTGCCTGTAGACAGAGCTTCCGGGAGGGTTCGGTATACTTGGTTCTCTTCCCATTTCCAGAGGCCAGAGATGGAGCCTGAGTCTCCCGAGGAGGTCGAGCAGTATACCTGTGGTTTCCTCATGTTCCTCTTTGGCACCACTGCTTTGTCGATAGAGGGAACATGGTCGGGTCAGATCTCTTGAGTGCCCTAGTAGACCTATCATAGGTCAATCAGTATGATTGGGGCGGCGCTGGCCTGGCTACCCTTTATTGTTACATGAGCGCAGTCTCTCGCACGCTGGGGGACTTACTCGGCGGCTACTGGAGAGCTTGGGAGGTACATTCATTCCTCTTGATTTACATTTTGCTCCTCATTACTTATTCACCGCACACACGGCGCACTTTGCATTCTCAGATTCGCCTTTAGCACTTTGTATTCACATTTCGCGACCGCTTTCGCCTATGGGTATATGCATATTTCACATTAGCCGGAGATGGAGGTGGCAGACCTCCTATGACTCCGCTTTCATTGATGTTTGAGGGTGAGCACCTATCGAGGCCTCGAGAGACTCTCTTCTCTCGCGATAAGATTTCGACCGCGGCGCGATGAAGGTATTTCGTAACTCCCGCCTTTCATTTTCATCTTTGATCTGCTTTGTGTTTCTTGATTTCTGATTGATTTGTACACTGGTTATCCGCAGATCACCGCAACCCCGGGCGCCTTTTTGGCGATCTTGAGAATCAAGACCGAGGGTCGACTAGTTCCCAAAGATAGGTTCCTCGCCGAGGACCCGGGTCAGGCTTGGTTCTCGGGAACGCTTTCAGGCGTGGGGGGTATGATTCTCAGACCCTCCCGTGCCTCTACCCACTATGCGGATCGCCGACAAAGCTATTCATCGAGGAGGTCACTAGGGACATGCAGGGCACCGATGCTTTATTACATCTTATTGAGGGGAACTACGCCACCTATCGCCGCATATATCTGATGCCCCCCTTGACGGGAGTACGGGCTCCACCACTGAGGCCCACTAGCGCACCATCTTCGAGTCGTGCCCGCCGCAGACATCCTCTTCTAGCGTGGCTAGTGCATCTAGAGGTAGAGGCGCTCGATTCCTCCGATCCTCCGACTCTCGATCATCCCGATGGCCGATATGCCGATCGAGGACGAGTTGGCAGTATGGGACTACTTCTCCGATTCCGATCCCTATAGAGCCTCCGATGCCTGGTCACAGATATGTCAGTGATCCTGACTCACCACCGGTATGTTCTACCATTTTTCATTTACCACACAGACATTTTGGCAGTTGCTTATTTATTGATGAGTTGAGCTTGTGTCTGCAGCCACCTCGGGAGTACATAGACCAGATGCTCGGGGTGGTGGCCTCACTTGAGGGGATGGTCCTAGGTAGAGAGGCACAGATGTCCATCATGGGCTTCCAGGTACCCTTCATTTCTCTTGCATTTATCATATTTCTGTTAACATGCTGGTTTTGAGCATTCTCAAGACCGATAGGGTCATGTAGAACACATCTGGCACACACCCCACTCACATACTATACTTGCACCTGCTTTTTATGTTTGAACTGATGTATTGCACTTTTCATTTTCAGATGCCTCCCGTATATGCTTCAACACGAGGTGGGCCACCCGGGCCTTCTCAGAGAGGTCGAGGTGTTAGACCTAGTCGAGGTACTGGGCCCCGAGGAGCTGGGCCATCCAGGCCTTACCGAGGAGCTCGAGAAGCAGGGTCGTCTCGCAGACGCAGGGCACCCATTGTCGAGGATGAGGAGGAGGAGGTCGCAGACCGTGTGTCAGAGACATCTCCTGGGGAGGGAGGCTCCGGTCTTGGTTCCGGGAGCGAAGGCGAGGCTAAGGGGGATCCGGAGGATGACAGCTCTGATCCGGATGGTGATGATGGTGCAGAGGTTGTCCCGCAAAAGAGGATGAGAGGGCCTCCTCATTCCCGTTCCCGAGGATACTGATGTTATTTCCTGCTTTATTTTACTTTTTGGCTAGTAGTTTGTAGCACTTTGCACATTGTTAGGCAGTTTTATTTTCTGTAAAACTTGTACCTTTATTTTGTTGTAAAAACATGATGGAATGAAACAGCTTTTGAAAAGATATTTGTATTTGAAACTCTTAGCATCGCATCGCATCATTTTGCACAAAAATGGAATCGAATGAAAATGTGCCTCATGTATTTACCGGGTCAGGTAATGAACCGACGCAACAAATCAAAACAACTCGACTCACTAAGAAATAACAGAATCTTAGTAAGTTTACAACTCGATAAACGAAGTACAATAATGTTAACGACTCAATAGACAAGACTTAACAAAATTGTATAACCAAAAAGTAACAATTCAAAACACAAAATGCGACAGCTCGACAAAACTTACAACTCGATAAACAAAACAACAACTCGATAAACAAAACACAGACAATCTGGATAATGGAATGTATCCGAAACTGATAGAAATGGAGGCCTTCGACATTCCCGATGCATGAAAGTGCCTCAAGCTTCCCTCCGGCGGGCAAAATAGGACCAATGCGAGGCCGAAAACATTTTGCATTTGGAGCCTAGAGGGTGGCCGGCCTACTAGGATAGATGGCCGGCCGGCCACCTCTCCCGCAACCTCCATAAATTTGACACGTGTCCTTTGAATAGTGTTTTGCCCCTCTATGAAAGCCCCACCCTTGGAACTCATTCATTTCATCACCTTTCCTCACAAAAATGGAGGCATTTCTCACAGAAAATCTCACATCTTGGATTTCTTCTTTAGATAGCTCGGAGAAGTTGAACTTCCGGGGTTTTGGCTTGAATGCACTATTCATGCTAGGCCGGACTCCACTGCATCTTCCTTTCCTCTATGCCGCGGCAAGGTTTTGGAACCCGGTGGCGCACGTCTTTAGCTTTGGCGGGCAAGAGGTATGTCCTACTTTTGAAGATTTTCAAATCTTGATGGAGTCCGAGCGAGGCGAGAAAATTCTGCCCCAGCTCAACTTTAGCTATGCCCAAACCTTAGGGCGGATGTGCGGTCTTAATGCGCATGATGCTAGATCTCTGATTGGTGATGGCATGTTGGATATCCCGAGCCCGATGCATCGATTCTTCGATGCCGTGACCGCAAAGAACCACTATTGGCAAGGCTTCCCAAAGACGCCTCCGCTTTGTGCCTACTATCTCATTTTCTGCTTTGTCTCGGCCCGGAGGAGCTAGCATCCGCTTGATTGAAGTCGCCAAGGCTTGAGGGATGGGAAGAGTCAGACGCCATGACATTGGCCGAGACACCGATGGGCTTGGATGCTTTTCACGGAGACAACCAGTTTATGGGGAGTCCACCATCACAGGTGTAATGTTTCCCACCCAAGCTCACATGTATATTCACTCACATCACTCGGCCCTCGGGCTCGGTTTTTCTCACAAAACCCTCATCTTACTTTTCTCTCATCGCACATCTCTATTCTTTATTCTTCATTTTTCATCCCTCCCGTGATATGGTTGATGGATAAATTGCAAGTTGTGGACTCTTGTCCGCTTACTCACCCGTGGCTACTTTTTTCGCAACGCCTAGTGAATGCTCCTGATGAGAGCTGGTGCTTTGAATGGATGTGCAACTTGTCGGCGGATCGCATTACGTGGCGTTGTCTTTGGCTCAATCTCCCAGCAATGAGCTATAGCATGTCCCGGCAGGTCGGGATTCGACTGATCGGCTTGACTCATCGGTGTTCTATTTCCCATTCTCAGATTCTCGCGCCCGCTTTGGCCGTGATCGACTTGCCCACCGAGGGGATAGAGTATCCGCTACATTTCCATTCGAGGCGCACAAATTGCTCGACAGCCGCAAAGATGGAGAGTTAGAGAGCTTCTGGCCCCTGCTCCTATTTTCAGTTGCACTTTATCTGACGAGTGCTGGGATTGGCTCAACGAAGAAGCACAGGTTGGGCCTAGGTTGGCATCAGAGGCTTCGACTAGCTCTAGAAGGGGGCGCAGGGACACCTGACTTGACTATGCCCCAGATTTATTGCTTTATTAGTACTTTCAAGTTTTCGTTATGAATGTAATAAAAAGCAACTTCAATTTTATGCAAGAGCAAAAGAACTCTGTTTTGAAATCAATGAAATTGAAGGTTGTGGTACTGAAAATTCCCCACTTTTGGTCCAAAAATGGTCTTAGTTGTGAAAAGATTAATTTGAACAAAGTCAACTTTTATTAAAACTTTTCAAAACTATTTTCGATATGAATCGAATCGACACGCCCGAGATCCGCCAACGAGATGCACAACCTCAATCCTAGCAACCGGAAAGTTGCCCTAGTTTGAAAAGTGCCTTGGCAATTTATAGCAACGGAAAGTTGCCCCTAGTCTGAATAACACTGTACCGGAGATCACAATAAATGCTGATGAATAGAGATGACTGAGATGATCAGAATGGACAAAGTTGATCGGGGAAAAGATTGTGACTGAACTTCAAGATGAAGTCGCCACGATCCCAAAGATGGGAATCAAGTCTTACGAGTTCAGCTTAGGTTCGCCGGGTATTTTTACTCTCCTTTTGCGCTCTAACTTTTGCCAAGGCCGCCTTTATGGTTTTCAACCTCGCAAGCTCGCTTTTATAATTTCAAATTTTTCTATGCTCGAAGTTTTGCCTAGGTCGCCTTTTCGGTTTTCGCCTAGCGAGCCTCTCAGGGTAGTATTTCTTCAACTTGTCCATATTGATCGGTTGGGAAAACTCTAAGCCATCTAGATCCATCGTAACCACAGCCCACCGACTGATTGACTTGATGATGTAAGGACCACCCAATTGGGTCCGAACTTGCCTCTTGGGTCGTGGATGGGAGCTCGGTTGTCCTTGAGTACCAAATCTCCTTTTTCAAGTTCCCGGCCTAACCTTCTTGTTGAAAGCCGGCGATTCTCGTTGATAACCTTGGATGTGGTACAGTGCTTTTACCTTCTTTCATCGAAAAGCATGAGTTCTCAACTGCTCACGCTAATCCGCTTGACTTATCTGGCACTCGGCCAATACTCGTAATGACGGGACCTCAATCTCAATAGGCAGAACGGCCTCCATCCCATAGACCAATGAGTACGGAGTCGCCCCAGTAGAAGTTCTAATCGAAGTCCTGTAGCCCCACAGAGCAAACGGCAGCTTATCTGGCCAGTCTCGATAAGTTTCCACCATCTTCGGTAGTATGCGCTTGATGTTCTTGTTGGCGACCTCAACTGCTCCGTTGGTTTGCGGCTGGTAAGTAGACGACTTATGAAAAGCCACATTGTATTTCTCCAACAAAACAATCACCTCCTTCTTGAAGTGGGAACCATTGTCTGAAACTATTTCATTTGGGACCCCGTAGCGACAGATGATGTTGTTTCTGATGAATTTTGCAACGTGTGAAGCTTTCAACATCGCAGAAGATTGGGCCTCAACCCACTTTGTGAAATAATCTATCGCTACCAAGATGAACTCATGCCCATTCGATCCCTTCACAGCGTAATGACTCGACATTACATCAATTCCCTGCATGTAAAATGGCCATGGCGAAGTCATGTTGTACAGCTTTGACGGCGGAATATTCATGCGATTTGCATGAATTTGACATTTGTGGCATCGCCGGACGAAACCAATACAATCCTCCTCCATAGTGAACTAGTAATAACCTTGTCTAAGGATCTTCCGTGCCAACATTACTCCATTCATGTGTACACCACATTCACCCCCGTGGACGGCTTCCATCAGGCGCTTTGACTCTTCTGCATCAACGCACAGTTTATGCATTCCCAGATGACCTCGTTTATATAGTTTACCCCCGCAGATGATGAACTGAACTGACATTCTCCTGATTGCTCTCTTGTCTTTGGCATTTACCTCAAGGTATGTTTTTTTCTCCAAAAGTTCCGTATGTCGTAATACCGGGGTGTTCGCCCCGAACTTCATCTATGGTCGCAATCGACTCATAGGCGTACAAATTTCGATCGATGATGATTGGACGATCCGACTCCACACGGATGTCTATCATAGATGATAGAGTGCTAGCAAATCTGAACTTGTTGTTCTCTTAGTAGATGAGTAAAACTTAGCTTTTCAAACCGAGGAATCAAGAAATCCAAGGTTTGGTGATACATCATCATATTTTCCTCTTTTACTTTCCGGTCTCCTTTAGCTTGAGATACAACAAGGTTCAATCCCCAATGACATCCAAATTGCCTCTTGCCCTAGTTCTAGGGTCTTCCAAACCAAAGAATGCACGCCAGATTCGCTTCATTATTTGAGACTTTGAACCGTGGTCGGCAAGGAACTCGCCAACGCTTCTTCCTTTCATCGACTTATGCGTCACATATGTGAGATCAAATTCGAGAGCAACAAAGAACCAACGAGCTAGCCTACCAGAAGTTACCGTTTCTAAAAGATATTTGATGGGATCTAGTCGTGAAACCAACATTACAGAGTGAGCTAACAGTAGTGCCGCAGCCTTCCGGTAGCCCATACCAGAGCTAAGCAAGCTTTTTTCGAGCGTGTATATCGGGTCTCAGATTCCAAAGATCTTCTTGCTTAAATAATAGATGGCTCTTCCACCTTATCTTCGATTCTTGTGCAAGCATGCAGCCCATTGTAGTCTCAACAACGACAGATACAAAATCAACGGTTTTCCGGTTGCTCGTGGTGATAAACGGGTGGGTTCTCAGAGATATTCTTTAACTGTTCAAATGTAGCTTGACATCGGCCATCCCATTGGAACTTCTTTCCTTTCTTGAGGAGGCCAAAAAGTGGTTCACAAGTCAAGGTTAGTTTTGAAATAAACCGTCTTATGAATTGCACTTTACCCAGAAAGCCTCGCACCTCCTTTTCAGTCCTTGGTGGTGGCATTTCTAGGATGGCCTTGATTTTGGAAGGGTCGACCTCGATGCCCCTTTGTGTAATCAGAAACCCTAGCATTTTCCCCGCTGTAACACCAAATGTACATTTCTGAGGGTTTAGCCACAACCTAATTCCTCGATCCTTTGAAAAAACTTGTGCAAGGCGGTGTAGTGGCCCTCTCTTTCTTTGACTTGACAATCATGTCGCCCACGTACACCTCAACCTCTTTGTGGATCATATCATGTAGTATTGTGGTCGCGTCTGATAAGTAGCCCCAGCCGTTCTTTAACCCAAACGGCATTACCCAAGAGTAAAGATGTTCTACGGGTGGTGGTGAATGCGCCTTTTTTCTATCTTCCGCGCCATCACTATCTGGTTGTACCCTGAGAAGCCATCCATGAATGAGAGCAATGCATGCCCTGCTGTGAAGTCCACTAACTCATCGATGTGCGGTAGGGGAAAGTCGTCCTTCGGACTAGCTCTGTTCAAATCCCTAAAGTCTACACACACCCGAATCCTGCCATCTTTCTTCGGCACCGGAACAATGTTGGCCAACCAAGTCGGATATTCAGATACCAGCAGGAAGCCTGCGTCAATTTGCTTGGTGACCTCTTCCTTAATCTTAAGAGCCCAATCCGGGCGGATCCTTCTGAGCTTCGCTGATGTCGAGCCTCGGTCAAGGGGGATCCGATGTCATAATCTCAGATCGATTCGGTGCATGTCTACGTAGGACCACGCGAGAACATCTTTGAAATCTTTTAAGAAAGCGACTAAGCGCCGCGTTCCTCGAAGACAACGTGGACCCGATCCGACCACCCACGGGTCCTCCTCAAGACTAATGTTCACGGAAATGATTTCATCCATTACCGGCTTGACAAATCTCTCTTGCTCTTGCTCAATTAGACGTTGTAAACCGGAGGAACTTCGCCCTCGCTGCTTTTGATCAAAATTTTGAAAGTCCGAATTAATGCAATAAATTAGGGCACGTAAAAGTACTCGGAAACCACAGTGCGTTCATTCTCATTAGGCACATCCAAATCATCCAATTCATCGGTTACAACACTCAAATGAAAAGGAAAAAGACGAGCCGACAGATCGGTGGCATCCGGTTGACACCCAGAGTACCAGACTTCAGACTTAGTCGAGCCGAATCGATTCCGACTCACAGACTCGGTGGAATCAGATTCGCTACCACCCCGACTTCTTGTGGACAAAAATCCTCCTCGCATCGCCAAGTGAGAGAGGATGCGATTGATGCATCCAAGATAGTCGCTGGTCGGCTCGCACTGCTTATCCCCAATCATGGAAACCATGAAGTTATTCCCCAAGCAATCTTGGTCGATCGGAGGATCAAGAGGAGACATGCCAAGCTACCCCATTTCCAATTCGTGTTCTCGTGATCCACCGCCTTTATTCTCGCTCAACCTCAATTGTTGGGTCTGTCGCCTGCGGGCAACATCATCCCCGGATAGTTGCGTCAAGAAGATTTCAAACCTGCACGCGCTTCCTCTCCGCGTTGAACCATGGCTCTGGGAAGCCGCAAAATGGAAAGTCTTCCCCCTCCCGGACAAAGCGTCCGTTCAGGGTACCCTGGATGGGCCTGTGCATTAGATCAAAAGGCTTTCCAGCCTGCTTCGCTCTGGCTCTGCCAGCCATTTCCTTCCCTTTCCTTGCCTAATCTTCTTTGGTGGGCAGATAACCCAGTCCAAAGGTATGTGGATTGTGTGGCACTTCGGCCAACGCTGCGACTCCTTTCTTGCCGCTTCTTCCCAATCCTATCCTGGGGATATGTTGTAGCTTGTTCATGAGGTAGACGGATTGAGCACTGACGTACACACCTTCATTCACAGCCATAATGTTTTGCACCACCCGGGCCTCAGCCAAAGTAAATCCCGATATAAACACGTCCTCCATGCCGTGTTCAATCTCTAGGACTGGCGTAGCTATCTCCGGAGGGGGATGGATTGATGAATTCTCAAAAACAATGGCTACTCCCTTTCTATAGGGGTATTTCACCATTTGATGTAGAGTAGATGAGACGGCCTTCACCTGATGCAACCAGGGTCGCCCCAAAAGCATGTTAAAGGATGCAGGGACCTCCAAGACATGAAAATCTACCTCGTGTTGTCCAGGCCCAATCTTGGTTTGGATTTTTACTGTCCCCAGGACATCCCTACTTGTATTATCGTAGGCTCTGATCACTTGAGTAGTCGGTGTGAAGTCTACGGGCTTCAACCCGATTGCATACGCCGTTCTGGCTGGGCAGACATTGATAGCGGACCCGGTATCAACAAGTACCACCGGAATCCATTTGTCCTTGCATTCTACAGAGATGTAGAGAGGTCTGTTATGATCCACGCCCTCAGGCGGCAGCTCCTTGTCTGAAAAGGTCAATGCCGGGGAACCTCCTCCTGGAAAAACCAGCCCAACCAGCTGCTCTAGTGTAGCTTCGATGGAGAGTTTGGCCTTGTCCATAGCAGATAGGACAGCCTGTCTATGCACCCTTGAAGCCAAAAGCAGTCCCCAGATGGAGATGTCTGCTTGTATTTTCTTTAACTGCTTCAGTACAGCCTCTTCTTCAACTTGCTTCTCTCTCTGTTTTTCCGCCTCTTTATCTTTCCCCGATGCTTCGGGTTGATCAAGGTGTGGGGGCTTGAAATACCGCCCACTTCTTGTCATATGGTCCACCTCTTCGAGATACCAGGTGCTGTCTAGTTGGCCACCCGCCCAGTCTTCGTCTGTGTGGGCGAGATACAAGTCGTCATCTTCCCACCACATTCCATTAGCATTTAACAAGCACCTGTCTGGTTCGGGCTTGTTTGCGCTCTCAGCATTTTCCTCCCACATGCTCACAAAGATAGCCAGTTCTGCTTACAAAGACTTTCAACTTCCTCATGGTTCTTTGCTTTTCGGATCCTCTCAGAATCCCATTTCTTTTCTTGTTCCTCCAGCGTTAATTGTTCGGTTTTCAAAGTGTCTTGCTCCTGAGCGAAATTCTTCATACCGGCGCTCTCCGGCAATTCAATCTGACCCTCGGCCCTTCCGGCCACAAATGGTACAATATCTGGCTGATCATCCAACCACCCGACGACTTCATTGACTCTCAGATTCGAACCAGCTTGATTGATGCATCCCCTGATTCTTGGTCGTTGAAAAAATGGAGGTTGGCGAAGTCCTCTTCCATTGTTGTCAGATCATCCCCCACTGATTCAAGTTTGTCCCCCCGGATCATACACAATTCAGCCTCTTCCGGTGGCCCCACACTCGGCTTTTAGGTGGCTCATTGACAAGATATATCCACTGGATCATAAGCTCGCCTAAATTCTCGACCGCCCACCCCTGACTCAATAGTTTTGCTCTCATCTAAGCCCGCCCTGCTCCATTTTCGTGGTCACCACCTTTGGCTCAGTTGGGTTGTGGAGGTGTCCATCATGCACAAGTCGGTTATCAGAAGGATCACCTTCGCTTGGGTAGGTGGGAGGGAGTAATGTAGATACTAGGGTCGTAAGACACGCCCAGCTTGATGAGATTGATTCTTTTGGGTGGATCTTGGTTATGTGCTGGGAGTGGGTTAGTTGTGACGATGGGTCTCTCGGAAGGAAGAATGATGTTTTTGTCAATGTGGTCTTGAGTCTCATGACGCGGCCTGTAACATTGGACGGTATCATGACCATGGTGCTGGTGGTATTTGCAATATTTGGCGGGTTGTAGGAAGGGGAGTGGATTTGGAGGGGCCTTGCCCAAGGGTTTCAGATGCCCCTTTCTGACTAGAACCCCGAGGACTTTGGACAAAGGCATATGTAGTGGGGAGAAGGTTCGTTGACCTCTGGATTGGTATCTTAAAGCTTGGTTCTCGCTCCCGATGCATCGAGAAAAGGCGTGGCCGTTGCGGGCCTTGGTTAGGGAGGGGGAGTGGTGGTGACCATACCGACCTCTGAAGCTCTTGTATTGGCAGAGCCACTCGGGCCCGCATTGTTATTACGGTTGAATGTTCTTCGGGGCTGATCCCGGTCCTGGTCAATCAACCCTTGCTTCATAGCATCCTCAATTTGCACCCCCATATCATGTAAGTCTGCGAAGGTGGGGAAGGGAACTACAATCATCTTCTGCATAAGCCTTGGTTGGAGATTGCGCACAATCATCCGGATTTGATCTTTATCAGTTGGCCTTAAGGTCATCATCGATGCCTTTGCTCTCCACCGAAAGTGACAAAATCGAGAAAGTCTCTTTCTGTTCCTGGCTTGTTGTCCCGAGATCACGTGTTGTAATCTCGATCTGAGTATTATATGAATATTGTGCAACGAAGGCTTCACCAACTCATCCCAGCCTCGTGACATCATTATCCAACTTTGCATACCGCTTGGCGGCCACTCCCGATGGTTCGCCAAACAAAGGAGAGTTTCAGAGTCCGTTAGGCCCATTGGCCGCAAGATGTCCGAAAATAGCAGAGATGAACCATGGGGTCCCCTGATCCATCAAAGCGATCGATCCGGGGCATCTTAAATCTGTCTGCAATGTTACGGCCACATCGGTAGCCGCCTTTCAATATCCGATGGCCTTCACCCCTTGTGATTTCTTGAAGAGCTTTTCCAACTTGCTCAATTTCGAGTCGTTCGTCTACCTCGAACTCGAATGGAGAGTCCGTGATTGGGTGTAATATTTTTGGACAACATGGCAGAAGCGGGGCGAGCTACTGCTGGAAGACCCGTGTCCTCTTGGGTGTTTTGGAAGTTTGGCGAGCTGCTACGTGGATTTGGGAGGGTATTCTGGGTGTTCTGGGTATTCTGGGGATTTGGAGGAGCATTCTGGCCAGTAGATATCTGCTCAGGTAATGGGGCCCCGGGTGGAGAAGGAACCTGATGCGCCCCTAGCGGAGGAGGGACGTGGTGTGAAGCAGATGCGGCATTCTGCTATTGTAATCTGGTGATCAGCTCAGACTGCTGGGCCATGACAGCGGCCTGCTATTTAGAAAATTCCGCCTGGCGGATAGCATCATCTTGCATTTGTTTCATGCTCTCATTCATCTGGCGCATCATCGCCTCCATTGTTGGATTCTGTTGTTCCATCTGAATAATCGGCAAGTGTATCTCTATAGCAGAAACAGGAATCTCAACCCGACTGTCTGACACTAGAGTAGACTGCTGTTCCGGTGATCCGTGCTCTGACACCGCGGCCTTCTCGCCTTCTTCTCGTGATCGGGGTAAAGAGTGGAACATCGATGTCCGCTAACTAGATCCTCGGATCGGTTGAGTCGGCGACCTCGTGTCCAAATTGCTTGGGAGTATCGACCGCTCGAAGCAATCGTACAAACCCCGCCTAGCAAAAAGATAATAAAGCAAAAGAAATAAATGACCGAAAAAGCGGATGACAAAGATGACGGCTTAATTTAAATACACACAACACACAGTCGGGCATACAACACGCAGTTAATAAGCTGGAAATACACTGTCCTCAACCACTGGTCACTATTCTTGTATCACTGTTCCCCAAAACTGAATCGGGTATCCGCAGACAATTGATTCTCAGATAACTGACTGATGCCCGCAAGCCTAATATCCAAACTCATAAACTGATGCCCGCAGGCCTGATGCCGAAACTCATAACCTGATACATGCATTCCCTGTAGAGACGCACTCTAACAAGCACATAGCAGATAAGTGAGAGCTGAAAGCACCCCTATGTTGGGGTTGGGTTTCCCTGTCCTATTTTGTCAGGAACTAGGGTTTCACTACGCACGCAGCGGCTTCAAACAACCTATAAACGGGTAAGCAACCTGTCCTAGTTTGGAATAGTCACTTATGGATCCGAATATGCACTAGGTCGAATGGTCAAAAAGGGTGCCCCGGTAAAAACCGGGGTTTGTGTTCCCATGTCGCCGAGCCCAGTGAGCCGACAAATTTTATGGACATGACTTGACAAGACAAGCCTCCCAAATCATTCGGAATGGCATATGGCAACCACGATGTGCTAGGCGCACCAATGCGAATGCAATGCAAAGAAACACACAAGCGTAGTCAAAACCAGATATCACGAGTTCGAGTCAAGTTCTCTAAATCCTCAAAGAGTCGCCAGAATCAGAATAAGCCCATGAGGGACCTCGCCATTCGGACTCGATTTTGTCAGATTCCAAATCTTGAACCAAAGAGTCCAACTGCAAATCGCTTTTTGAGAAAAATAGATTTTTGAAAGAAGTGCCAAACATGGATCGCTTTGCGATAACAGTAGTCGCCACCTAAATATTTTAAAATGGGAAATTTAGGAAACCCCGACTCGGTGCCAAAAGGCCATATCCGCTATCACCAAAGTTGGCTCGAACTTGGGTACGATTGGGGAAGGTCACATCGTGAGCACCCCCGCCGCTTCGTCAAAGACCGCCTCTACTAACCATGATATCTGCTTTTTGAAAACATTGTGAGTTCTTATTCGGTTATTAGCCTAGGTTACTATGTGATGCACAAAGATACAAGTATAGATCGAATCGCCTGAATTGGAACTGAACATCTCATGTTTGTTTGTTTGAAAATGGTTTGATGGTGCTACCCGCAAGTAGGTTAAGACGCGGATTTGCCACCCTCAGATGGGCTTAAGAAAACAATGATTTTGCCACTATCTAGTGGGCTTAAAACAAGCATTTGATGAATTATTCCAATTCAGATAACTCAACCTCCACCTACAGGCATTCAAGGCAGTTATATCATATAAGCACATAGCCTCATGGTAAGCATGCTATTCATGGTAACACTCACACGCATGCAAGGATGCTAAAGCATAAAACTCACCGAGTACTCCAAGCCAAAACAGAAGCTTGTTAGAAATCATGCATGATCCTAAATGTACAGAAATGCCTAATGCAACACATGCAAAATGCAACTATAGCAGGCTCGGCTATTCTAAACATGGTATATGAGATGCTACAGTTAGCATGTATTGAATTTGGAATTGAAATACAGATGCAGTTTGTATGATGCGCCGAGCCCGGTGCGTGCAAAAACAGATGAATGATGCAAACATGCTGTCATACTGTATGCTAATTGAAATATGCCCTATATCTAACCATAAATGGCGTGTAAATAAAAGAGAGAAAGAAATGGGGGTTGGAAGACATACATCACACTCACACCCTTATTACAACATTGCCCTCAAGGAGGTCGAATAAATATCTGAGACTGAATAAAAGAATAGTACAAATCCGAATATTACAGTCTGAATAATATACAAAAATCCTAATCAATTTACAAATTAAATAAAGAAAGACAAGATGGCGCACGCAAGCCGAAGTGCCTTGCTTCGATGAATAGTGTATCTTGGATTGCCTTGGCGGAAATCCTTCGATGCCCCAATTAGCCTCTGCTTGCAATTTTCTCGAAATGCATGTCGACCAAAAGTTCTCGATCCTTGATTTTGCTGCAACAGAGAGCAGGAAAAGGGCACAGCAATGTATTTCACAAATATATGCATGCCTCGATCCTCGTGCCATCAATCACGCATATCGATGCATGATGGCCGAAGAGTCGGATTGCACGACTCAATATAGAATGAATGCATATGAATGCTACAATAAAACCTAACTCCATCATGGGTAATCCGGAGTGTCGGTGACTTGGGAATTGAGACCCGTTCCGTCACTCGGAGTACGAAACGCGCCTTGTTTCCCGTGCCCGGGTTAACGCCTATCCTGAACACGATGCGATATGCATGGTATGCATGAAATGTAGCTAATATGCAATCCTAACATACACAATGTTATGGGAATGAGATGCCTCGAAATGCGTGCCCATGGGCACGCAAACCGAGAAAATAGCATGAAATATGATATACAATGAGGCTAAAATGAAATGCCTCGAAATGCATGCCCACGGGCACACAAATCGAGGAAATGGCATACGGAATGCAATGATGGGCTTACGCCAACGTGAGAGGGCCTCAGCCACACTCACACAGGCTGCCGACGGATAAAAAAGAAGTGCCTTGGAATGCGTGCCCGCGGGCACGTAAACCGAGGCGGTGACATACAGGCATGAAATAACAAATTGGGCTTACACTAACATGAGAGGACCTCAGCCGCACTCACATAAGCTGCTGAGAGATGAGAATGAGCTGCCTCGAAATGCGTGCACGCAGCACGCAAACCAAAAAGCGGCATACATCATAATGCAAATGACATGGAAAATGCAAATTGGGCTTACACTAACATGAGAGAGAGAGCCTCAGCCACACTCACATAAGCTGCCGAAAGATGAGAATGAGCTGCCTCGAAATGCGCGCACACGGCACGCAAACCGAGGCAGCGACATACAGGCATGAAATGGCATGCAAATGAAAACGTGGCATATGGCATATAAAAATACAAATTTCAGTAGCTAAAATGATGCACAAATAGCCCCCGAATTATGACAAAATTACACCTGATGCCCGAAATGCAATGTTATGCACCCGAAACGGCCTACAGCCCTACTAAACATGCACAATATGGACATAACATGTAAAACAGTAGCAAGGCAGCCCTTAAACTAGCATTTTTTTAGTACAAAGTATGGCCAAACAATGATCACAAGTATGGCAAAAATAGCTTGCAAAAATGGGGGAAAAGAGGAGAATTACAAAGCTAGTGGTATATACAATGCTCAAACTGAAAAACACAGTTCTACAAAATTAAAGAGGGGAAAAAAATATGCACATTTACAAGAGATGACATCCCCCAATTCAGTATGTAGATAGGCTAAACATAGCATGCAAAATAATGAGCCAACAAAGGCTATAACATGAGGTACCAAAATCATGCATCAAACAACCTTGGACCCTTAACAAAACATGAATAATGGGTCATTTTAAGACACTTTCTAAGCCTGATGAAGGCTGAAAACAGAAGCCAAGAAAGCCTAACAAAGCATGGAATTTTACGGAATCAAAGATGGTATTACATGAAGTACCAAAATCATGCACCAAATGGCCTAAGACCCTTAACAAAACATGATGAGAAGGCCAAAACAAGGCTCTTTCCAGGCCTGATGAAGACTCAAAACAGAAGCCAAATAAGCTCAAAGGGGCATGCCAAATAGGAGTAGAACATGAATTCAAAGCAAGTGGCATGTAGAGCATGAAAACCAGGTTGAGCCCTTATTCAATGTTGAATAGGGGCTCAAAATAATCACAATATTAGTTCATGAGATGCTCCAAATCAGATCACAAATAGGCCAAATAAATCATGCAATTTTACGGAAAATATGGAGGATTACAAAGAAAGTGCATGATAGAGAGGCCAAACATGATTGATCCCTTCTTCAAAGTTGAAGAAGGGTTCAAAATAGGCCCACTCACAGTATATATCAGGCTCGAAAATGGATCACTCAAAAGCCAAACAAAGCATGCAATTTATTGGCCTAAAGAGTTGTATTGAAAGAGGTGCATCATGGAGACACCAAACAAAGCTGAGCCCTTCTAAAAAGTTGTAGAGGGGCTCAAAATAAGCCTAAAACCAGTAGGGGTCGGAGCCCAAAATAAAAATCGAATAGGGTAAAGAATTGACTCAAAATTGTGCTCAAAAAAGGGAAATAGAGCCTTACCCTTGAAGATCTAACTTTGGTGGCTTCTTGGCTTCAATTTGTTGATCCTTAGCCTTTGAAAATCACTCCTTTGCTGCTGAAATGGAGGTGGTGATGGTGGTGCTTAGGGTTGATGAAGAGAGGAGCTAGAAACTTGAAGCTTTTTAGGGTTTTTGGCTATGGAAATGGAGGTTTTGGAAGAGAGGCTCTTGAGATGAAATTTTGTAACCTCAACAAAGGAGCTGTCCAGCCCCTTAAGAGGACCAAAAAGGGTGTAAAAGGGGAGGGAAATGCATCCAAGCTTTCCCTCCCAAAATATCCCCCGGAGGACAGGGATATTTTGAAAAGCAGCTGGACAGTTGTAAAGGGTTCAAAAGCAGAAAGCTGGCCGGCCAGGTGGATTTCTTGAAGGTGGCCGGCCGGCCATGGCCAAAAAAAGAAGTGAAGAATTGCTGGCCGACCACCATGTTTTGGTGTCCTCCCAGGTGTGTAGAACAAGGTTCCAAGGTTGGAATTTGGCAACTCTGAAACAGGAGTCACAACATTGAACTTGAAGGAGAGGCTCAAAAATGAAAGTAACAATTACTGGCCGACCAGTACTTTTTAGGGTCCTCCCATGTGCCCTCATCACAAATATGTAGTCCCGGCTCGAAGAAAATATCACTAGGGTGTTCAACACTGGCCCGGAAGTGAGCAAAACGGGCGCCGGAGGGGCGAAACTGGTTTTCTGGGACAATTGCTGGCCTCCCACCCTCCAGTGATCTTCCTGATGCTAAAACAGAGGTACCTGCCAAAATTGAACAAAAACCGATGCAAAATGAATGCTCGGGGCCCAAATCACGCAGTTCGGGGTCCCGAAAATAGGCTGTAAGCACCGAAAGTGGCATTCGGCCACGAAGTGGGTATCTGAGACCCCAGTGTTCCTCAGTATAATAAAACAGAGGCACTTGCCAAAAACCGGAGAAATCGGAGATGGTTGGGCGGTCCCGAACCGAGGCACACGGCCTGACGGCTCCGAAAACCGGGAACCGGGCTCCGAAATGGGCAAAATGGCCTACGGCCACGAAAAGTAGCTCACGGCCACTGAGAGATAGCCTATAGGACCACTCCCTCCCCTCAGGAAAGAAAACAGAGAAAACCGAGTCTGGTTCGCAAACCGAGACAAGGCACAGAAGAGAGTTCGGAAGTCCAGAGGCAGGGCGCTTGGCCGCAACTCTGAGACTTCTAAATGAGCACAATGTGCAACATCACCGAGCGCTCAATCGGTGACGTCTGAGTCTTAAGGCCGGTCAAAAAATGGGGTGTCTACATCGGCGACTAAATTTCCTGACCAAAAAAAAATTGATCGCTGAAAGTATAGCTTTCAGCAACCAAAATAGCATTAGTAGCCAAAAGTAAAGCTTTTTGGCGACTAAACAATTTTATTAGCCAAAAGTCTACAATTGGCAACCAAAACTAAGTTTGGTCACTGATTATATGGGTTTTAGTGACAAAAAAAAATTTAGTAGCCCAAAGTAAAGTTTTTTGGTGACTAAAAAAATTTTAGTAGCCAAAAGTCTATAATTGGCGACTAAAAAATAAGTTTAGTCGCCAAAAGTGGTTATTTTTAGCGCGGGAGAACTAAAATCCTAAGGCGGGAATTCAATTTTTTGGCGACCAAAATTTTGGTAGGTGAAAGTGCATCTTCGGTGACCAAATCCGGTTTTAGTCGGCAAAAGTTAAGTTTTTTAACAACTAAAAAACAATTAGTAGCTAAAAGTATAGAATTAGCGACCAAAAAATATTTTTAGTCGCCAAAAGTGATCTTTTTTTTATTTTACTAGTAAGTAGTTTATTTTACATAAATTATGTTCAATAAAATAATTATGTTTATACATATACTTTTATATTAATATAGATGTATGTACTATATAAATAATATACGTTGCATATATAATCATATGGTGCTATAGAGGTGTAGTGGGAAGAGTGTAGTGTATAAGGTTTATGGTGCGGAAGGTTGGCGGTTCGAGTCTCTGCAAGAGCAGATCAAATTGTTCTACAATTATATCACGAATGGCACTTGATAGCGTCACGAATAGTGCCTACCAAGACATTAAAGTGTCACTGAAAGGTTTTAGTCTTGATGGTGTAATGACACTTATAAGTGTCACTAACTCTTTTTTTAATGACGCTTTATAGTACCACAAATAATATCTACCATGACATTAAAATGTCATTGAAAATTTTTAGCCATGATGGTGCAGTGGCACTTGCAACTATCTACCGTGGCACTCGTATCTACCGTGGCACCGATAGAAGTGGCACTTGTTCAAAATGCCACAAGACCAAAAAAATGTCATTAGAAGAATAGTTTTGTGGCACTTTCAAATGTCACTAAACTAAGAAAATGTTGTAGTGATATCCATATTTTGCACTACAAATGAATCTACAATGATGTACCAAAGGTGGTTAGTCCTATATAATTGAGTATATAACCAATTAAAAATCGACACTTGTCAAATTATATCACTGTGGGTAGAATAGTGGGAAATTTTTGAACGTCTCAAATATTTTCTTAAAAAAATAATCATATTTAAGAATCATAATAAAACACAAGAAAGTGCTCCTTAATTTGATTTTATATCTGTACTCTTCATTATAATATTTCCACTAGAGAACAATGCAACTTCATGGGCAGCTGGCTCCCATTCATCATTATTCACCCAAAAAAGGCTGTCACTCTTCATGACTCATGAGCATCAACTTTGATCAGGGCCGCATGTTCTAAATCGCGGTGTCGCATAATGTAATAGTATCGATCGTGGAATATTGGTATCGATAGTATCGATTGATATGTATCGGGAGTCGGGTGTCACGAAAGCGAAATTTTAAAAATCATTTCATAGGTTTTTCAACTTTTTCTTTCTCGTATTAGTTTGAACCGGTGAGTATCGGCCCGTCGCGACTTGTGTAACGGTCACAGACCGATACGTACCGGGACCTGGCCGATTCTCTTGCAATTTTCAATCTCAAAAGTATACCGACTTGTATCCGTCGCGGTGTCTTATTTTTCTGATATATATCGGCCGATACGTAGTGTATCGGGCAGTTTTTAAAACTATGCGAGGCAGTATTGAAAAGCATATTTAGTGATTCTAAAAAGGGTTTTATAAATATATATATATATATATATTAAGTTGAAACTGTAACTGTTCAAGTGGTAATTTTCTATGTAGATGATCAACAACCTCTTCGGCAATATTTAACTATGCAAGTGGTGTACGGTGGGCATGCGCAACCTCCTTTTTCGTTGGCTCATGGGGTGTTTTGTTTCCCCATTCCATCTAGATTTCTTTTGCTTGTACCTTATATATATGTATATATTTATGAAGTGAAAATGTATTTAACAATGTTTTTACAAACCCTAGAAAACAAATTAACAAGGTCATGCTTTCAAAGAGTACAAGAAAAAGCCATACAATGGTCCTATAGATTTGTTTATGCCTTGATTATTGTAAAGCACCATATGAGGTCATTGCTTACGCGCAGTTCAAAAGTTTTTTGTTTTTTGTTTTATAATGATGGCATGCACATGGTTAATAATCTAGTTTGCAATGAAATCCATTTGCTTATTAAAAAAAAAACAGGCTTTCAAATAGCATTACTAGCCCACAAAATTTAAACGCAGTTGTAGCAACTGTATATTTATATTTTATTATTTATTTATTTATTTGTTTGTTTATTTATTTTTAAGTTGAATTTGAATGTTTGTGCATGCGCATGCACGTGGGTGCATGTGTGCATGCATTCATGGCAAAAAAGACATGACAACCTAAGCTCATTTGGATAAGCTCATAAAAAGGCCACAACTTCTCCTTAGATCTTAATTGGATTAAACGGTATTGTTTGGCCGTTGTGGATCTGATTTGGCCTATTTCAATAATTCAAATCGTTTAATATGTAGATCTTGTTGAATACATTATTTCTGGGAAAAAAAAAATCAGGTCAATTTAATATCAATAGCAGCTTGATCAGATTGCATTTGCTTTAACAAGAATTATGATTTAAAAAATAAATTGCAGACACAAATGCAAGCTAATAAAGTTGTTATCGATATCTAATTAATATGATTTTTTTACAATAATGATATACTCAACGAGCTCTACACATTAAATGAATTAGATCATCAAAATAGGCTTGGAGTTGGGCCCAACTTGGCCCAACAGTACCGTCCAACCCGTTTCCACACTAGAGAAGAGCTAGACCCGATGAACAAGGATAATATTTATGGAAAGAGTTGGGAGTTCGTTCCCAACCTCCTCTCATTAGAATAGAGTATTTAATGAGTGTAATAAGATTACAAGAGTGAACCTCATGGCCCAACTGGTCATCCATTGTTTCTAATTTCAAAATGTCTAAAGAAAGGTTGCCAATAATTTTGGCCCTTTATTTAATTTTTTATTTTTATTTATATTTGGTTGCTAATAATTTTAAAAAATTTATGATCATAAAATTCCTGATATATATCACTTGATGTTGCGGCAAATATCACTATTTACTAAAGGAACCACCAATAATGAAGGTCTCTGTCATTCTTTGTTTTGATTTTGTTTTCTTTTTCTTTTTCTTTTTCATGTTTTTCTTATCATTTTTTCTTTTGTTTTCAATGGTAATTTGTAAGAGAAAATCAAGTGATTATTGGAGGGAAAGCACTTCAATTCTAATTATTTTATTTTATTTTTTATTTACTCCCAATTTCAAATAGTAGTAGGATAGAATTAGCTCACTATGGTACTAGGCCCATCAGACCATGTCTTAAGACTCCTCAAAATAGTTCTAAAAATGGATCCACTCTTATTGTGGGTGGAAAAAAATTAAAAAGGTCCCCACAAACTTAAAATAAGTTGGCCCATTTGGAAATCGAAGGGCCCATAAGCCTAATCTGCCCAAAACGGAAGGAATCTTCTTTAAAATAATAATAATAATAATTGAAAACTAATAAAACAAAAGGGACTAAATCAGTAACCCAAACCTAATTCTCTCAGCTCTTTTTCTCTCTGTCTCTCTTTTGTTCGTTTTCTCTCCATGTGATCCCTAACCCAACTCAAAATTCAAAATCAATTGAAAACCCCAAGTTCTAATAGTTTATAAATTTCCGTTAAATCAAAAATAAATAAATAAATAAATGTGAAGGACTCTAAATAATGAAGTGACATTTATTAGTTGAATACGAATTTCCGGTCCTAGAAATCCCAGGCCGAGCCTGATTCCACAGTGGTACAGTGTTAATTAATTTTGAATAATTACAATACTTCATTCCAAATTGAATTCACATGCATTTTGTGGGTAAAAAAATATAAAAAAAAATAAAAACTAGTACAGTGTTAATTAATTTTGAACAATTACAATACTTCATTCAAAATTGAATTCACGTGCATTTTGTGGATAAAAAAAATATTTAAAAAATAAAAATAAAAAGAAGTATGCAAGCTACCTTGTAAATATGTATGTAATAGGGAAAAAAATATTGAGTGTAATGGTTATATCATTTTATGTGGTATTATTAGTCAATAAAAAGCCGCAAAGAGACTAAGTGAACAAGTCTTATCTCCCACTAATCCAACATTATTGTTTTCCCTACCACAAATTGAGATGGGTGTGGCTTGTGTCTAGTTTGATTAATCGGATTGGACCATATTGGTGGGCTCCTGTGAGTCCACCACGGAACTTGTATCGATAATCCAAATAATTCAATATATAAAACTCATCGAGTATTTCATCGTTGCAAAAAATTATATTAATCGGATATCAGTAGTCACTTGATCCGATCACATTTCTATCAATGTTTAGTATGATTTTTTTAAAAAAAGTTATTAATAGAAATATGATCTAATCAAGTAACAATCGATATCCGATTAACATGAATAACTTGACGAGCCTTACACATTAAATGATTCGGATCATCGATGTGGGCTCCGTGATAAGCCCAAGGAGGACTAACAGTATGGTCCAATCTAAAATCAAACTAGAGACAATCCTTACCCAATCAAAATTATTCATTGGATGGTGATACTCTCACTACAACAAATTAATGTTTTAGAAAAAATAATTTAGGGACCAAATTACTTTTTAGGAAAAACATATTTTTATTGTTAAAAATTTCATTATTATATTTTTATTGACAAAATTAGGCATCATATATATAATATAAGTAAAGGAGTGCATTTTATGTTGAATGCCTACAAATGTGCCACGTGTAAGATTGATTACTTGTTTATTAATAAATTACTATTATTTTGAGGCCATAATTTGTCTCAAAAAGTTAATTTTTTGGAACCAGGTTATTTTGTCTCTAAAATTCTATTTATTAGTAACATTTTTAATTTTTTTGTCACTATAAAAGTCCATTTCATTTTCTTTTTATTTTTCAAAATGATCTTTTAACAACTATTCTTGCCGCCACATGAATAGATTCTCCAATGTTTTTTTTTAATAAAATTTTTACTTTTAAGAACAAAAAAAAATTTAATCCTTAAAATTATTATTTGTTGTAATGTATCACGGTTAAAACTAATATTTACTCCGAACAAAATATGAGGTCATTGCTGGTTATAACATCTATTTTTAAATGCAAAACATGGGCGTGGCGTGCTTTTCAGAACTATGAAATTTTTTTATTTTTTTATTTTAAAGTCATAATGTGAACAAGCGACAGCAACTACAAACAAGAAATAGAAATCAAAAATTACTTTTTAATCTATAATCACTCTCATCTATTCTCTCAAAAATTCTCTGAGAAGTGTTCTTCAATTTTGTTTACATCTTTCTCTCATAAATTATACACTGAACCTTATAGTATTAAGCTCATCTTTCCTGTGTGAGATTTACAGAAAAATCAGAACTTCATTTTATATATCTATCTTTGAGAGATAATTCTTGTAGCTTTCTGTGAAAGCAAAAACACATTCTTTTCAACCTTGTAAGAGTGTAGTACACTCAGTGTTCTTGACTTAAAAAGTCTGTGTAAAATCTGTGGAGGATTGCTCCATCTATGAAAAGGTTGCTAGCAACTTGTGAAGCTAGAGTATAGTGGAAAATCTCAAGTGAAACTTAAGGAGTGGACGTATGCCGAGTTGAAACCAAACCATTATAAATTTGTTTGTCTCTCTCCCTTATCTCTTTACTTTATTTAAATTGCCATAGCTATATTTCACATTTTCATTGTGTTAAAATCATTAACTGACATAATTGTTAGAATACTTGTTTTAATTATATTTATTTCATTAACTATATTTATCTATTGTGCTAGTCATAATCTTTTATTAGAGTATTATTATAATAAATTGTAAAAACCTAATTCACCCCCCTCTTAGGTTGTCTTTTGGTAACAATTGGTATCAGAGTCTGGACTCTTGCTTTAGATTTAACCATCTGAAAGTTTCGATCCATGGCAACCTTAGTTAGCACTAACACTGCTGAAGGACAAGTCACCAATAGGCCATCATTATTTGACGGAAACAACTATAGTCATTGGAAAGATAAGATGACCCTATACCTACAAACCACTGATTATGCTATATGAATTATTGTCACCAAAGGTCCAAAAAATCCTACCAAATTAATAGACAATATTAGTGTACCTAAAACTAAAGATGTATGTGATGAGAGGGATCACAAATTATTGCAAGCCAATGCTAAAGCGAAACTCACTATTGTTTATGGATTAGACTCTAAGGAGTATAATAGAATTTCAAAGTGTGATTCGGCAAAAGAAATTTGGGACAAACTTGAAGTAACTTATGAAGGTACAAACCAAGTAAATGAATCTCGTATTGATATGGTTGTTCATAGTTATGAATTGTTTAAAATGAACTCTGATGAATATATTTCAAGTATGTTTACTAGATTTACTGAAATTATAAACTCTTTGAAATCTCTTGGCAAAACTTATGCTAACAGTGAGTTGGTAAGAAAAATTCTTAGGTGTTTACCATAGAATTGGGAAACAAAGGTCACTGCCATTATAGAAGCCAAAGATCTCTTCACACTTGGATTGGATGAGCTTATGGGTTCCCTTATGACTCAAGAGATCATGAGATCACCATGAAAGAATATAAGGGTGTTGAAAACAAAAAGAAAAGTGGAATTGCATTCAAAGCATCATCAAATAAAGAAGAACATGAAAATTCCAGTGAGGATGAAAGTTATTCCATGTTTAAATCTCGAAAAACACTTCAAGAAAAATAATTATAGAGGAAGAAGACCTTTCAAAAAGGAGTATAGCAAAGATAATAAGAAAGAACCTATTATTTGCTATGAGTGCAAAAATCTTGGACATATGAAGATGGATTGTCCAAAATTGAAAAATCATGGAAAACAATACAAAAGAAACAAGAAGGCCATGGTAGCAGCTTGGGGAAAAAGTGAAGATGAAAGCTCAAATGATGAAATTGAAAATGAAGTAACCAACTTATGTCTCATGGCTCTTGAAGATGAAGACTCTACTTAAGATGAGGTAACTACTCTCTATGAAGAACTTAAAAGTGCATTCCATGAACTACAAGATGAATTTAGAAAAATTTGTGCCAAAAATAATGTGTTAAAAAAATCTGTTGCATCTTTATCTAGTAATGTAGAAGAATTAAAGAAAGAAAAAATTGTTTTGAAAAATAATTTTGACACCATCTCTAATGAGAAAGCTGCTTTAAAAAACAATGTTGATGATTTAACAAAAATATTTGAAAATTTTGTAAAAGGTAGAAATAATCTCAACATGCTTCTTGGAAATCAAATATGTGTTTTCGATAAAGCGGGCATTGGATATGACCCTGTTAAGAAACAAAAGAATCTCAATACAATTTTTGAAAATGCACCTCTCATGACACACCCTCATATTACTTGTCATTATTGTAGACAAAAAGGCCATTATATATCTTATTGTCCATTCAAAAACAATATGAACATGGGAATTAAAAAGATTTGGATTATTAAGGGATCTAACAAAACTAACTAAGAAGAACGCAAGAAACTATGGGTACCAAAAACCAACACTCGATTGTCATCTTATAGGTTTGCCTTAAGTCCAAAGCTAAAGAAGAGAAGTGATACATTGATAGTGGATGTTCCAGATATATGACCAGAGATAAATCCTTCTTTACTATACTGTCATCTAAAGATGGAGGTTTTGTTACTTTTGGAGACAACAAGAAAGGAAAAATCATCGGTATTGGTAGCATCGGTATTTCTCCTAACCCTTCTATTGAAAATATTTTACTTGTTAATGGACTTAAGCATAACCTACTTAGTATTAATAAATTATGTGATAAAAGTAATCGAGTTATTTTTTATAAATCACATTACACAATTGAAAGCACAAATGATTATAAAGTTTTATTCATTGGTAATCGCCATGATAATGTTTATGTTTTTCATCTTAATGATCTCTATATTAGTGATGTTAAATGTTTATATGTTAATAATGAAAATAGTTGGTTATAGCATAGAAGACTTGGTCATTCTCATATGAACTTAATTGCTAAACTTTTTAGAAAGGATTTGGTCATTAGACATCCAAAAATTAAATTTGAAAAAGATCATCTTTGTAGTGCTTGTCAACAAGGAAAACAAACTAAAACAT
This sequence comes from Camellia lanceoleosa, assembly GCA_025200525.1. Taxonomy (NCBI): domain Eukaryota; kingdom Viridiplantae; phylum Streptophyta; class Magnoliopsida; order Ericales; family Theaceae; genus Camellia; species Camellia lanceoleosa. Next base: position 36,251,355 of record CM045769.1, on the reverse strand, counting down.
CGTTTAAATCAAAATCTCATATTTCCTCAACTAGACCTTTACAACTATTGCATATGGATTTATTTGGTCCCTCAAGGACATCTAGTCTAGGTGATAAACATTATTGTCTTGTTATTGTTGATAATCATTCAAGATTTACATGGGTTATGTTTTTAGCACACAAAGATGAAACATTTTCTTCTTTCACAAAACTCAGTCGTAGAATTCAAAATGAAAAAGGTTTTCTTATTACTAATATTCGAACCGACCACGGTAGAGAACTTGAAAATGAGAAATTCGAATTGTTTTGTGATGAGCATGGTATTGGACATAATTTTTCAGCACCTAGAACCCCTCAACAAAATGGTGTAGAAGAAAGGAAGAATAGAACTTTAGAAGAGATGAGTAGAACAATGCTTTGCGAAAATAATCTTCCTAAATATTTTTGGGCTGAAGCCGTTCACACCGCATGCTATATTTTAAATCGTGCATTGATTAGACCTATTCTCAAAAAGACTCCATATGAACTTTAGCATGATAGAAAGCCCAACATTAGTCACTTGTATGTTTTTGGTTGTAAAAGTTTTGTGCGTAATAATGGTAAAGATAACTTAGGTAAATTTGATTCAAAATCTAATGAAGTAATTTTTCTTGACTATTCCCTAACTAGCAAAGCTTATCGTGTTTTTAATAAAAGAACTCTTGTTGTGGAAGAATCTATACATGTGGTATTTGATGAAACTAACATCTCTGCTCAAAAGCAAATTGTTAGTGATGATATAGATTTGGAATCAAACGTAGAAAATTCAAGTATCTACAAAGAAAAGAACCAACCGTGTAAGTTGAGCAAAGAGATTGAACAACCTATTCTCTCACCTCAAGAAGAAGAAGGAAACAATGATGATTTGTCAAGAGAATGGAAGTTTGTTTATAATCACCCTAAGGATTTAATCCTAGATGACCCAACAAACGGTATCGAAACTTGCTCTTCACTTAGAAACATTTGTAATTACTTGGCTTTTCTCTCACAGATTGAGCCTAAAAACTTTCAAAAAGCTGAATTCGACGAACATTGGATGATAACTATGCATGAAGAGCTTAACTAATTTGAGAGAAACAAAGTGTGGGAACTTGTGCCAAAACCTAAAGCTCATACCATTATCGGTACCAAATGGATCTTTTGAAACAAGCTTGATGAATCCAGCACAATTATAAAAAAATAAGGTTAGACTTGTTACACAAGGATACAATCAAGAAAAAGGTATTGATTTCAATGAAACATTTGCTCTGATTACTAGATTAGAAGTCATTCACATGTTACTTGCATTTGCATGTTTTAGAGATTTCAAACTTTATCAAATGGATGTAAAAAGTGTCTTTCTAAATGGTTTTATAAATGAGGAAGTTTATGTAAAACAACTCTCGGCTTTTAAAGATCATGCTTTTTCAAATCATGTTTTTAAACTATTAAAAGCTTTATATGGTTTGAAACAAGCACCTCGTGCATGGTATGAACGATTAAGTAAATTTTTGATTGAAAACAATTTTTCTAGAGGAACAATTGACACAACACTTTTTGTTCAAACTAAAAATGATGATTTACTTATTTTGCAAATATATGTGGATGACATTATATTTGGTGCTACTAATAAAACCTTATGTAAGGAATTTGCTAAATGTATGCAAGGTGAGTTTGAGATGTGCATGATGGGAAAGCTAAATTATTTCCTTAGACTTCAAATCAAACAATGTAAGGAAGGAATTTTTATCAATTAAGCTAAGTACATAAAAGAACTACTCAAAAAGTTTGGTATGTATGACTCAAAAATAGCTGGAACACCTATGAGCACGTCCATTAAACTAGACAAGGATGAAAAAGGTAAGTCCATTGATCAAACAAAATATCGAGGTATGATCGTTTCACTTCTTTATTTAACTAGAAGTAGACCCGATATAATGTTTAGTGTTTGTATGTGTGCTAGATATCAATCAAATCCTAAGGAATCACATCTTAGTACTGTTAAAAGAATTTTTAGATATCTTGTTGGTACTCAAAATTTGGGACTGTTTTATCCTAGAGGTGTTGCATTTGATTTAATTAGTTACTCAGATGCCGACTTTGCCAGATGCAAACTTGATAGAAAAAGCACAAGTGGCACTTGTCACTTCCTTGGCAACTCATTAGTATCTTGGTTTAGCAAAAAGTAAAATTCTGTTGCTTTATCAACGGCCGAAGCTGAATATATAGCTTTCGAAAGTTGTTATGCCCAAATACTTTGGATGAAACAACAATTGGAAGACTTTGATTTATATTATGATCATATCCCTAGTAAATGTAATAAATTAGTGCTATCAATTTAAGTAAAAATCATGTTCAACACTCACGAACAAAACATTTTGAAATTCGACATCATTTTTTAAGGGATCATATTCAAAAAAGGGATATTATACTTGAATTTGTAAACACTGACAAGCAATTGGCGGATATTTTCACAAAATCCCTAAGCGAGGATTGCTTCAACTTTATTCGTGGCAAGTTTGGAATGTTGATTTCTACTTAAACGGTTTTGTTATGACTGTGAGACTTGAATTTTTGTGAAAATGATATATGTGTATTACTACATTAATATGAAAACATTTATATCAGTTGAATACTCTCAAGTCCTTCATACATTTATCCTTAACAATTTACTATTCTCAACTGTGCAATTTTTTTTGTTCTGCATTTGGAGCTTAATTTAACCTTGCATACATTAATTTTTTTTTTTAATTTTTGCTATTAGGCTTAATTTATTTATTTATTTTTTTAATCTTTTCCTCTTTTCTTTCGTGCTGCTATTAGGCTTAAAATTTTTTTTTCTGTACTTAAACATAAAAACAAAAACAAATCAAAATAAAAATATTTACATAAAAAAAAAAACCTTCATTTTTTTTTTCTTTCGGCCATACGCTGATGTCACTTACACGCCTCTTCTATTGTTTTCTTCATCTTTTTATCACCATGGGAGGCCCTTGAAGGCTCTGTCCCTGTGCTTTCGTCGAGAGCGAGAACTCCCCGCTGACTATCAAAAGCCAAGAACGTAGATGCTCCAAATTGGGCCTTGGAGGTGGCCTGCTGTTTTAGCTTTTTATTTTCGATCTTCAGTGCGCATATCTCTGCTCGCACATCCTTGTACATGCGCTGGAGTAGAGAGAGTTGGGCGTTGACCTGATGGAGCTCACTCATCCTGTTCTGCAGTTGGTGAGCCAATTTTGTGACTGCAGTCACCATCTCCATACAGGACATCAGTGTGAAATGATTGGCTTCAATGTCTGATTGAGCTGCCATTATTTGCTTAATCGATATCATAGGAAGGTTGAGAAGAGTAGGAGCCGGGGTACTCGACCCAACAGCGCTTACAAGATCATTCAGGTCCGGAAAGAGAGTAAGGGAACGGGACGAGGCCATGTAGTAGGAGAGAGAGATGTAATTGAAAGGAGGGTTGTTTTTGGCAGCCTTTCTGCTCTGCTCAATCTCTCTATTCTATATCTCTCTCACGACGAAGAAGAAATGGATAGAAGCGAATGAGGAAGAAGAAGGAGAAGAGAGTGATTAAGAAGAAGACGGATGAGAAGAAAACAAGAGGGAGAGAAAGCCGAGGCAGTTGATTGACCCGTCTCACTTTTGTCGGTCTGCTGACGTAAAAGCGAGGCCGCATGTTTGACGCGATTTTCGACGGAAAAGAGAGAGGCAGACGAATCATATATATATATATGTGTGTGTGTGTGTTTTGATTATCTATTTTTGATGCAATTTATCACTATCATTTTCCTCCTCCTCCTCCTCCAAATTCTGAGCCATGATTTCCTTTTGATAATGTCACAGGGGGAGAAAATTATGATGTTATGTATTATGGTATTATTTTCAAACTAATCTGATGTTATGTATTTATAGTTTGATATATTAATCTCATATCATGTCTCTAATTAAAGCTTATTTATTACACATGTGTTAACCTATGTATTTAGAAATGACTTCAGGAAGCATGACTTGAGGGGGAGCTTTTCTTATTCCCAAATCAAATCAAAACATCATTGTGTGCTATCATCAAAAAGAGGGAGATTGTTAGACTTATTTATTTTGATGATTTATTTAATTATGTTTTAATTTATTTGGAAGAGAAAAATAGAATCAAAATTTGTTTTGATGATTTATTTGAAAGAGAAAGATAGAATCAACATTTATTTTGATGATTTATTTAATTATGTTTTAATTTATTTGAAAGAGAAAAATAGAAACAAAATTTATTTTGTCCCATTATTTCTCACATAAACTTTTATCCTAAATGTTGTTAGTATGTATTTAATATTTGCTTAAATCAGGAGTTTAAACAAACCAAAAACAGAGGTTCAAACAGCCCAAAACAGAAATTCAAATAGCCCAGCACAGCAGCAGTTCAAAAAGTTTAGAAAAGCCAAAACTCCGGACGTCCAGGTGGACATCTGGCCGAACGACCGGCCAAGGTATTTTTGCCTAGTTTTGCTTCGTTTCGAATTCTGCTCTCAACGGCACTGAACTACAATGGCTAGTATTCCAATTAAAGTTGTTCTAGACCAAGCCTTGTCTCCTACAAGTTCAAATTTGCAATGATGGAATGATTTATATTCAAATGAATACAACGGCTGTTAGTTTTATTATATATATCAAAGCTTCTGATGTGAACAAGCGACAGTAACTACAAACAAGAAACAGAAACCAAAAATTACTCTTTGATCTATAATCACTCTCATCTATTCTCTCAAAAATTCTCTGAGAAGTGTTCTTCAATTTTGTTTACATCTTTCTCTCAGAAATTATACATTGAGCCTTATAACATTAAGCTCATCTTTCTTGTGGGAGATTCACAGAAAAACCAGAGTTTCATTTTATATATCTATCTTTGAGAGATAATTCTTGTAGCTTTCTATGAAAGCAAAAACACCTTCGTTTCAACCTTGTAAGAGTGTAGTACACTCAGTGTTCTTGACTTAGAAAGTCTGTGTAAAATCTGTGGAGGATTGCTCCATCCGTGAAAAGGTTGCTAGCACCCTGTGAAGCTAGAGTATACTGGAAAATCTCAAGTGAAGTTTGAGGAGTGGATGTAGGCCAAGTTGAAGCCGAACCACTATAAATGTGTTTGCCTCTCTCTCCCTTATCTCTTTACTTTATTTAAATTGCCATAGCTATATTTCACATTTTCATTATGCTAAAATTATTAACTGGCATAGCTGTTAGAACACTTGCTTTAATTATATTTATTTAATTAACTATATTTATCTATTGTGCTAGTTGTAATTTTTAATTAATTAGAGTATTATTATAATAAATTGTAAAAACCTAATTCACCCCCCCTCTCCCTTCTTAGGTTGTTTTTTGGGTAACAAAGTTCAACTTTTTTTTTTTTTTAAACATATTATTAAAGTTGCACCAAACAAATTTACAATTTATTTATAAAAATTTTAAGCTAATAATCTATATAAAAAATTTAATTTGTATTGATAAATTTCACCAAATGAGCTCATTATCTAGAACTATTATATTGTCCATGTCAACAAAAAAAAAATTATTGTTCCGTTTGGTTCATTTGTGAAAAAATAATACGAAATGTCAAAAAAAAAAAAAAAAAACTTGTAACATGTCTGGAAAATGAAAAAGTCTAGAAAATAAGTAGATAAAAAATTACCACCACCATCATGCCACCGCCACTACTATCACTGTCATTATCGTTACTGCTACTACTATCACCATCATACCGCCACCACCACCATCTTCATCACCATTGTCATGTTGCCATAAACACCACTATCATTTCACTACCGCCACCACATCACCACCACAATCACCACTACCATTACTACAACCACTACAACAACTATTACAACTTTTCAACTTCACAACCATTGCCATAACCACCACTACAACAACCAACATTATTACAACATTGTTGCCAACTGTTTATATATATATTAATTTTTTTTTTTATCTCCACGACATTATATTTCCACCATTACTACAACCACTATCCCTCTATCTTCGCCGCCATTGCCATCGGCGCCATAGCTAAGGCAGCCACTTCCTCTCAACTCACTATTACAATATGAAAATTAAAAACTACAATTTGCAATTAATAAATTTTAAATTTAATCTTATACATATCAAGCAACTTGTTTTAATTCAGCACTTAAATTTTTATCCAATAGTTTTACAACTTAAAAAATTCAGAATTTGATTTTTAATACTTTCAATTTTTCATTTTTCTTAAACACCACCATAGTCACAATTACTATCACTTAAAAATTTAAGTAACTCGTAAAATGAATGCTAAAAGTTAATAAAATAAGTGATAAGAAACTTACTTAATACTAACAAAATATATAAATAATTATGTATAAGCGTTAACATACACTGTTATTGACCGTAGCACTACAACCATCACCACTACCACCACCACCATTGCTACTGTCGCCACTACCACCACCACAATTGCTATTGTTGCCACTACTACTACTACCACTACCACTGCCACAATTAGTATTCTCTAAAAATTTAAGTTACTGTTAAAGTATATGCTAAAAGATAAGAAAGTAAGTGACATGAAAGTTACGTCTTAATGCTGACAGAATTTACAAATAGTTATGTATAAGTGTTGACTTATACCATTATTGACCTCACCACAACAACCATCACCGTCATTGCTACCGTTGTCTCTACCACCACTGCTACCACTACCATCACTTTCATCACCATTTTCAAGCACTAGCATCATTTCACAATGACAACCACACCACCACCCTAGTCTCCACTGTTATTACCACCACCTCTCCACTACCACTACAACAACTACTACAAACTTGACTTCTATAACCATTGCCAAAGTTGTCATAAAAACCACCATCATTATACCACTGTCGCCATCTCTTTTTTATCTCTACTAGATTACCTAACCATCACTAATTATTGTCCATTTACCTCCACAACCATTAATACCTCATGATGCAACGTAGAACATGTGCATACAATCTTCACTGTATTAATTTAATTTCTGTTTGTATACTCAACAACAAACAAAACACAAAAAGAATAAATTAAAAAGAAAGATTTTCCAAAATCTGTTTAATTACATAAACCAAACAGAAATTAGAGATAGAGTAGGAGGAAGGAAACAGAAAAAGAAAAAGAAAAATACTTACTGAAAATATTTTCTGAAGATGATCAAGTCCAGTGTTTTACACTGTCTTCTTAAGACAGATTCGTTATCTCTCGAGTGCTAACAAATTATGGACGTCTATCTCCCAAGATGAAATGATAAATGACAATTTAATAGCAGCACTACAAACTAAATGTCCAACAAACACACTTTGTGTTTATACTCTTTCTCACAAGGAATTTATACAGCGAAATACAAGAAATAAAAGTAGAGAAGAAGAACAGAAATTAAGATGCAAAATCCAAATGAGGGACTATCTATTTATAGATGAATTGGTGGCTTTTCAGAACAGATTTCAATAGGTAAAAAACCTGTTCGGGACAATGTTGAGTAGGTAGAAACTTGTTCGGACATATAGAACCTGTTCAGGTTGAAATTTGAACAGATAACAAACTTGCTCGGTTGGAAGAAAATCTGGACAGGTGTGTTGGACCAAACTGCCAACGTTTCGATCTATTGGGGGTCAATTCGGAATTAAGTTTAACTTTCAAACCGAAATTCAAATTCCAAACGGTAAGAATTAAATTTTAGGAAAAATAAAATTCAAATGTTTTTGGCCCAAAAAGATAAGCACTAGATCGGACAAGCCCAACCCAACCTTACACCATGCACCCACGCCCAAGCCCAACCCAGTCCGTCTGATCTACTGGACGAATGGCGGCAACAGTGTGCTCGTGCGTGTGTGTTTGTTTTGGGTCCAATGGGTTTAGCCCACTTTGCTCATAACCTCACCCTTCCACAAAACTTGGATACCCCTTGGGGCCCTCCCCAAGTTGTAAACCCAAGGCTTATAAATCCAACAATGTTAGCCTATCTAAGCAATGTGGGACAAGCTTTCCTTCCTCCAATTTTGGGAAACCCACCAAAACACCATTTTCATGGAGCCTACTTTGGCTTCAATTTTCCATTCACCTGATAATGGTTTTGACCAACCAAATATATTTCGTGAATTACAATACGGCATAGAACGCGTTACCATCAATACCCGCCAACCTTGGCATATGGGTCCCACTTAAAAAATAGACCAAAGTTTAAGAAAAAACAAAATTTTCCAAAACCTTTCTTATAATCCCCCACATGAATGAAATTTGATGACAACGGAAATGCAACAACATGTAAAATTTGTCGAGAGAGTATAAATAAAAATATGTTGCATCAATATAGGTAGCTTTCGGCCTTGAATCTTCTCTAGTGATAACCTATCAAACTTGTTAGCTAACCAATGGATGCAATGCCTTGAATTGTTTAGCCGTTAGTGTAAGTCAAGACAATAGATTTCACACAAAATATCTTTTGACATATCGCGGTTCTCACGGTTGTGTTCATTTTGGCCTTGAATGCTCATAGTTGTTCGTGAGTGTTTTTAGAGAATTTAGCCTCTTCATTCTCATAGAACCGACCCCAGTTCGACACTCACATAGATGATTCTTCTTGTGAGTATCTCATATACTCATCTTGATTTTTATGCCTAAATCAAGATATAAGTAATCATTAAAAGCAAAGCTAATCTTTAAACCCCTGCATATAACACATGTTGCAGATATCACTCTTACCATAGGAATGGGTAAGGATTATTAATCCTTGATGATTTTTGGCAGGCCACACATAACTTAGTTATCCCTTTGAACTTTGGTCTTGAGATCTCCAATTATTTAAGTAGGGTTACCATTATAATAACTCTTATGTAATAGGCTTTAATCACATTTCCTTTGATGAACTGTACACTTGTCCTTTTGTCAAACCTTTCATTAACGGATCCACAATATTCTCTTTAAATTTTATATAATCTATTGAGATTATTTCACTTGAGAGCAATTACTTTACGGTATTATGTCGACGACAAATATGTTGTGGCTTACCATTATAAATATGACTCTGTGCCCTACCTATTGCAGATTGATTGTCACAATGAATACAAATAGTTGGCACAGGTTTTGGCCACATTGGAATATTTTTTAAGAAGTGGCGAAGCCATTCTGCTTATTCTCCTGCTTTGTCCATCAGATATTTTAGTAATTTTCATTCCTAATATAACATCTGCGACTCCCATATCTTTCATATCAAATATTTTCTTCAACATTTGCTTGGTTGATTTGATTATGTTTTGACTACTTCCAATGATAAGCATGTCATCCACATAAAGACAAACGATGACATAACCTTTGTCAGTGTTTTTAACACAGACGCATTTGTCACATTCATTTATCTTAAACCTATTAGTAAGCATAGCATGATAAAATTTTTCATATCATTGCTTAGGAGCTTGTTTTAACCCATAAAGAGATTTTACAAGCCAATAAACTTTCTTTTCTTGCCCTGGTACTACAACCCCTTCTGGTTAGTCCATATAGATCTCTTCATTTAGGTCATTGTTTAAGAAAGCTGTCTTAAGATCCATTTAATGTATCTTTAAATTATACAACGCAACTATAGCAATAAGCATGCAGATGGATGTTATTCTTGTTACAGGAGAATATGTGTCAAAATAGTCCAGACCTACCTTTTGTCTATAACATTTTACCACAAGTCTTGCTTTATACTTGTCTATTGAACCATCTGCCTTTATTTTTCTCTTGAATATCCATTTATACCCTAGAGGTTTAGAACCAAGTAGAAGATTTACTAATTCCCGAGTATGATTTTGCATAATAGATTCAATTTCATTATTAACAACCTTTTTCACAAAGGTGCTTCAGGACTTGACATTGCTTTCTTAAAGCTCTAAGGCTCATTTTCTAACAGGTATGTCAGAAAATCTGGACCAAAGAATTTTGATATTCTTGATCTCTTACTTCGTCTTGGTTTATCATCAGTTAAATCCTGTTGGTTGAGACCATTACTAGTATCTTGCATGTGACTATCATTAGTCTCTTGACTTTGTGTATAATCATAAGTTCTTTCTTGTGAACTTAAGTCCTGTCCTTTCTTGTAATGAAAAACATATTCAAAAAACACAACATTCCTTGACTCTATAATAGTGTTCACATGGATATCAGGTATTTTTGATTTATAAGACAGAAACCGATATGCACTACTATTATGCGCATAACCCATAAACATACAATCCACTGTTTTTGGTCCTATCTTAGTCTTTTTCAGAATAGGAACTTCTACCTGTGCCAAACACCCCCACATTATTAAGTATTTGTAAGGAGGTGATCGGCCTTTCCATAATTCATAAGGAGTGCTGTTAATTTCTTGTGAGGTATCCTATTAAGGACATAATTAGCAGACAAAATTGTTATCCTCCACAAATTCTGCGGTAAGCCTGAACTTAGTAACATGACATTCATCATTTCTTTAAGGGTTCTATTCTTTCTTTCAGACTATTTTGCTGTGGAGAATAGGGTACTGTAGCTTGGTGAATAATGCCATGTTGTGCACAAAACTCATTTAAAGGTGCATCATATTCAGCACCCCTATCACTTCTAACCATTTTAATGGTTTTACCAAGTTGATTTTCAACTTTAGTTTTGTAGAGTTCAAACATTGCCAAGGCTTCATCTTTACTTCTAAGTAAATATACATAACAATATCTTCTGCAATTATCGATAAATGTTATGAAATACTTTTTGCCTCCTCTAGTTTGAACAAATTTAAGATCACACACATCAGCATGAATTAATTCTAGAGGTTCAGTTTTTTTTAACCAATTTAAATAGAGCCTTAGTTTTGTTTCTATACATATCTCACATTTGTGATTAGGATCAATTTCAAACTTTGGTATATAATCCAAGCCAATTCGTCTACGCAAAACATCAAAATTCATATGTCTTAATCTACCATGTTATAAATTTGACTAAAAAATATAAGCAAAAGATGTGTTACTTTTATTAATAATAGATTTTGGTACAACAGTCATTACATATTTAACTTGAAGAGACCATCGCTCATGTATCACTTACCTACATACATACCACTCTTTGTTAATACAAACTTATTATGTTCAAATACAAGCCTAAAACCATTTTTATTTAACAAAAAACCAGAAACTAAATTTTTTCAGATGTCTGGTATATGCAGCACATTGTTAAGGGTAAGTTTCTTCCTCGCTGTCATCTTCAAGATAACTTTCCCTTGTCTAGCCACAGCAGAAGTAGATGAATTTTCCATGAATAGTTGTTCACCATTTGTAGCCTCATTATAAGTAGTGAACATCTTTTTGTCTACGCAAATATGTCGAGTTGCCTCAATGTCAACCCATTACTCTTTGGGATTTTAAACCAAATTAGCCTTAAACACCACAATAGAGAGATTGATGTCATTTACTCCGTCAGAAATGTAATCGACTTATGTCACATTGGCTTGATTGGTGGTCTTTTTGCTTGTACTTCCGCGATCCTTCTTAGGGCATCGGTAATCAGAGGCACAATGTCCAGTCTTGCCATAGTTATAGCATTTTCCTTTGAAATTTTTATTGCCATTGTTATCGCCTTGTTTAGGACCATCTCTAGCAAACTTCATTTTCTTGTTATGTGGTTTGGGCACTTGTTCCACCACATTAGCCTTGGACTCAATAGGATTTTTGCCATTCCTATTTTCACCTTTACAGTTATCTTCCTTAATTATCAATTTTACTATAAGTTCATCCATGGTCATCTCTTTGCATTTATGTTTTAAATAATTTTTAAAATCTTTCCAAGCCGGTGGTAATTTTTTCAGTAAAGCAGCGACTTGGAAAGACTCACTAAGAGACATACCCTTAGCATGAATATCATGAAAAATTAATTAAAAACTTTGAAATTGAGAAATTACCATTTGGGAGTCTACCATAACAAAATCCAGAAATTTACCAACAACAAATTTCTTTGTACCGGCATTCTCTATCTTGTATTTTTCACCAAAGAATCACATAATTCTTTTGCTATTTTCAGAGGGCTGTAAACATTATACATCATGTTGGCTAGGCCATTGAGGATGTAATTTTTGCAAAGAAAATCAGAATGCTTCTATGCATCCACCGTGGCAACACCTTGCCGATCACTTTCATCCTCTTTTAGTACTAGAGCATTTTCATAGAGAAACCGGGCAAGATTAAGAGTTGTAAAATAGAATAGCATTTTTTGTTGCCATCTCTTAAACTCAGTGCAATTAAATTTTTTCAGTTTTTCTCCATGACTTATTGGAACTTGAACATGGTTTTGGGTAAGGATCGAAGTTGTTGTAACAATCGGATTTGGAGTACTACTTTCAATTGCAAAAGCCATAATATCTGATTACAAAAAATCAGAGGGAAAAAAAAAAACAAAACACAAATTAATTTTCTAGTTACTAAAACCAGAAAATAAGTTATAACACAAAATAATTTTACGTTTCTAGTTGCTAAAACCAAAAAAATAAAACACAGCACAATAGTTTTCTTGTTACAAAAATTAAAAAATTATTTTCTTAGATTCAAATAAAACAAGGTTCAAAAACAAAATTATTAATACAATGAAGACTTAATAAAAAAAAACAAGTCTGTCTTAAGATTGTTATACACTCTTCACTGGATTAATTTAATTTCTATTTGTGTACTCAACAACAAACAGAACACAAAAAGAATAAATTAAAAAGAAAGATTTTTCAAAATCTGTTTAATTGCATAAACCAAATAGAAATTGGGGATAGAGTAGGAGGAAGAAAAAAAAATACTTATCGAAAATATTTTTTGAGAATGATCAAGTCTAGTGTTTTACACTATCTCCTTAAGACAAATTCGTCATCTCTCAAGTGCTAATAGGTTTTGGACATCTATCTCCCAGGATGAAATGATCAATAGCAATTTAGTAGCAGCACTACAAACTAAATGTCCAAAGAACACACTATGTGTTTATACTCTTTCTCATAAGGAATTTATGTGGCAAAATGCAAGAAATAAAAGCAGAGAAGAAGAACAAAAATTGAAATGCAATATCCAAATAAGGGACTGTCCATTTATAGATGAACTTGTGGCTTTTCAGAACAAATTTCAACAGGTAAAAAACTTGTTCGAGACAGTGTTGAATAGGTAAAAACCTGTTTGGACAGATAGAACATGTTCAGGTTGAAATTTGAACAGATAACAAACCTGCTTGGTTGGAAGAAAATCTGGACAGGTGTGTTGCACCAAACTACTAACGTTTCGATATGTTGGGGTTAATTTGGAATTAAATTTAAATTTCAAACTGAAATTCTAATTCCAAATAGTAAGAATTAAATTTTAGGAAAAATAAAATTCAAATATTTTTGGCCCAAAAAAATAAGCACTTGGTCGAACAAGCCCAACCCAACCTCATACCACGCACCCACGGCCAAGCCTACCTAATAGGATGGATAGCGGTGGCATGTGCGCATGTGTGTTTGTTTTGGGTCCAATGGGTCTAGCCCACTTTGCCCATAACCTTACCCTTCCACAAAACTTGGGTATCCCTTGGGGCCCTCTTAAAGTTGTAAACTCAAGACTTATAAACCCAACAATGTTAGCCTAGCCAAGCAATGTGGGACAAGCTTTCCTTCCTCCAATTTTGCGAAACCCACCAAAATACTATTTTTGTGGAGCTTACTTTGGCTTCAATTCCCCACTCATCCGATAATGGTTTTAAACAACCAAATATACTACGTGAATCATAATGCGACATAGAACGCGTTACCACCCATACCCGCCCACCTCGGCATATAGGTCCCACTTAAAAAATAAACCAAAGTTTAAAATTTTTTTTTTTCCCAAAACCGTTCTTACGGAACGTGAACAACCACTACAGGAAATTGCACTTTTACCAACCAAAAATTTAGTCTGCAAAATTCCATTTTTAGTGAATCTTGCAACAAATAAAGATGTAACAGAATCGTGCAACAAAGAAAGGTGCAACTTTACTGTTCAAAAGGAAAAAAAAAAGAAAAAAAGGTGCAACTCTTCAACAATTTCTTAAATTCGAAGATTACTAGAATTATAACAAAACAAAGAATTCTCTGAACAAATATATTAATTTCCCTAAGACTTATAACCCTTATTTATAATAAAATGAAATCATGATTAAACTAGGAAATAAATCAAAAAAAGACAATACTTGCTAATTAAGCTTAAATTAAAGGAATTACAAAAATGATCAAAAATGAAAAAATTTGAGTTAAGCTCAAATTTGGAAACTATAATGAATAATTCATCTTAAAAATAAAATAAAAATATAAAAAACAAAAGGCTAATCTCAATTAGATTTGTCTAGACCGTGTTATAGATGAATCCATTATTTTCAAAGATGAAAAAAATTGAAAATTTGAAGGCCTAAACATTGGAATTTGATTGAAATCCATCATAGGCCATGGTAAAATGATAAATCATTTTCCATTTCCCGATTAAATTATATGTCATTCCAAAAACATATGTCATCTTATATTTGCTAGTGCATTTTACTTTTGTCTTGTTTGTCAATGAGTTTCAAAAAGTCTACAACCAAACACTCTACATCTCCTCACTATCACAATACAAAAATGAGAACATACTAATTGAAAGTAATAAATTTCAATGCAAGTTTTTGTTGGAATTTATGGTTTTATAGGCTTAATTTGGGTAAACTTTGAGCCCAAATTTGAGTAGGTCCCACACATCTTCTGGGGTGGGTCCAAAGAGGTGATGTGTTCCTTGCTGCGTGGCAAGTCGCATAGTGAAGACGGTTTGTCAAAACCATTTATGAGTGAATGAGAAGTTGACGTCGGTTTTGTGTTCGTGGAATAGACAATTAAAGAATAAAATGTGGGTTTCCTTGTAAGATTTGTCCCACATTAAGTGAACTTATGTATGTATATAAGTTTTAGGTGACAACACTTGGGTTCGGCCTCAAGGGGCACTCCAAGTTTGTAGAAGGGATGAGTTATGGACAAAGTAGGCCTTAGCCCAAACCACCACATGCGCCGCTGCCGCCGTTCGTCCGAGCTGTGTAGTTGTGGGTCGAGTTGGTTCTAAAATTAATTTTTTGGACAAAATTTATTTGAATTTTTCCAAAAATATTCTTGTGAAAAAATTAATGTTTCTTAATGAAATTAATTCAAAATTTGTGCCAACTCTGAATTCAATTTTTTTGTCCAACTTTGTATCTCTTCTAGTCCGAAATTAACAGATTTAAACTGCCTAGTAGTTATTTGTTCAAACAGATACAAACTACCAGCAGTTATTTGTTTAAAACAGTTTCTACAGTTGTTCATTACAAAAATAGATCTGTTCATTTGAAGTTCATACCTGTTTGGACAGATCTAAATGGTCAACAATCTGCCTATAAAAGCAGACTATTTCCAGCATTTCTAACATCCGAAAAATTCATTTTGTTGCTTCCATTTTGCTCTCTTGCATACATATATTCTTTATACTAGTTTTAGAGAAATATTTGACAGCATAGAATATAAGTTTGGTTCACCGTACAGATTGTTTGGAGTGCTTTAACAATTTTTAAAGATCATTGTATCTTGGGAGATAGACAACATTTATCCGTAAGCACCGTAGCGGGGCAAATCTGTCTTACGGACAGAGTGTCACACACTCAACTTGATCTTTTAAATATTTATTCGGTTCAGTAAATAAATTTTGTAAATAATTTATTTTATTTGTTTGATTTGGTTTTAACTTATTTATTTTACACAGAAAATTGTTCCAACAATCTTAAGTCAGATTTGAATTATTCTGCTTATACAAAATTCTTCGTTTGTTTTCTTCTCTTCTTTTCTTCTTCTTACAGAAATTATTTTGTGTGGTTTTACAAAATAATATAAATACAAATAGTAGCAATATACTGTTTGACAAATAGTAGTAATATGCTATTTATTTTCTTTGACAACTAGTAGTAGTATACTGGTAGTCATTAACAATTCAGAATATTTATTTGTAAAGTTGGTCAGGAATTAATTTTGATTTTCAGAAATAATTTCTGAGTTTTCATTAATTAAAATTTTGTTTCAATATTTTAATTTTTGAAATGTTACATAAATTTAATTTTCTGTGTGGAATTAATTTGTTTAAATAAAATTTTATTTTATTTTTAAATTAATTGGAAATAAAATTTATAATTCTTGTTTTTTTTATTTTTACAGAATTTAATTTTGTGATTTTGGTTTAATTTTTTGTGTAGTATAAAAATTCTAATTCTAATTTTGTTTTATAATGTAGAATTCATGGCTACTGAAACTGATGCACAAACCAGTACTGGTATGGTGACTGCCATTACTCCAACCCTTCTCCTATTGTGACTGTACCAGTTAGTCATGGTGAAAAGTTAGAGAAATTCTTAGGAACTAATTTTAAAAGATGGCAGTAGAAAATGCTATTCTATCTTACTACTCTCAACCTGGCACGCTTTTTCCAAGAGGATGCTCCTACTCTGAAAGAGGATGAAACTGACCGACAAGTGGTTGCAGTGGTTTATGCCTAGAAGCATGCTGATTTTCTTTGCCAAAATTACATCTTGAATGGACTTGATAACACATTATACAACATCTATAGCCCTATCAAAATGGCAAAGGAACTTTGGAAGTCTTTGGAGAAAAAGAAGATGATGGCTCAAAGAAATTTGTGGTTGGAAAATTCCTGGATTTTGTGATAGTTGATTCTAAGACTATGATCAGCCAAGTTCAAGATCTCCAACTTATTCTTCATGATATCCATGCAGAAGGCATGTCTCTCAATGAATCTTTCAAAGTTGCTGCCTTAATTGAGAAATTACTACAAGGTTAGAAGGAATTCAAGAACTACCTCAAACACAAGCGCAAAGAAATGACTTGAAAGGAATTGATTGTGCATTTGAGGATTGAGGAGGACAACCGAAATTTAGAGAAATAGGCTGGTAAGTTTCCAATGGAGTCTAAGGCAAATGTGGTGGAACATGCCCCAAAAGCAACGAAACAAAAGTATTCTGGAGAAAGTTCTACACAAGGCTCTAAAGGAGGGGAAACTAAGAAGTACAAGTTCAATGGTAAGTGCTAAATTTGTGACACAGAGGGACATCGGGCTAAAGGCTTTTGTAGCAAATGCCAAGGCAAAGTAAGATCAAGCAAGAAGCCTACTCAAGCCAATATGACTGAAAATGGACAAAATTTCCAATGGTGTAGATGACATAAATCTTTCTGCAGTTGTTTCTGAGGCAAACTTTGTCAGAAATCTTAAATAATGGTGGGTGGACACTAGTGCCACTCGCCACATCTGTGCTGACAAAAAGATATTCATATCTTATTCAGTGGTGGACAATGGTGAACAACTTTTTATGGGCAACTCCTCGACTTCTAAAGTTGAAGGATAAGGAAAGATTATTTTGAAGATGACATCTGGAAAGGAACTCACTCTTAACAATGTGCTGCATGTACCGGATATTCGCAAGAATCTTGTTTCTGGATCTTTGTTGAGTGAAAATGGGTTTAGGCTAGTTTTTGAAAGTGACAAGTTTGTACTTACCAAAAACGAGATATATGTAAGAAAATGTTACATGTCTGATGGTCTTTTCAAAATGAATGTAATGACTGTTGTATCCTCTGTTATTAATAAAAATATATCTTTTTCTTGCTTGATTCTTCGAATTTATGGCATGGTAAACTCATTTTCATACAATTGAAAGAAGTACAGAGCCACTGAGATTAATTCATAGTGACATTTATGATTTTAAGGGCTGGTTTGGCATGTTTGAAAAAAGCCAAAAAGTTAAAAAGTCACTATCTTATTTAAGTCACATCACCTCTCTAACATATCACTTCAAACCCAAACCAAACCAAACCCATATTTCATAAAAAGTCTAAAAGTACACTTATTTAGATCATCCCAAACAACCCTTAAATCAATTCAAACTAAAGGTGGGAAAAAACATTTTGTCACTTTCATAGATGACTATACTAGATATAGTTATATTTATTTAATTCGAACCAAGGATGAAGCTTTGGAAACTTTCATTCAATATAAGAATGAAGTTGAAAATCAACTTGGTAAGAAAATTAAAAAATTAAGAAATGATAAAGGTGGTGAATATGAATAAGCTTTTGGTGAATTTTGTAAAGAATATGGAATAATACATCAAATCACCGCTCCTTACTCACCTCACCAAAAATGGAATTGCTAAAAGGAAAAATAGGACTTTAAAAGAAATGATGAATGCCATATTAATAAGTTTTGAATTATCTCAGAACTTGTGGGGGGAAGCAATACTTTCTGCTAATTATATTCTAAATAAAGTACCTCGAAAAGAAGTGAATCAAACATATTATGAAATGTGGCATGGGAGAGTACCATCCTACAAATACTTAAACGTGTGGGGATGTTTGGCTAAAGTGGCTATTTTTATTCCTAAAAGGACTAAGATAGGTCCTAAAACTATTAATTGCATTTTCATTGGTTATGCCAAGAATAGTAGTGCATGTCGGTTTTTGATTCATAAGTCAGAACATTCCGAAATGATTATTGAATCTCGGAATGCATCGTTCTTTGAACATATATTTTCAAACAAGACTGGACAAGAGACTAGTACTAATAAAAGATCTTATGATACTATTATTAATCATGGTCAAGAGCTAGATCAAAATAAGGAAGACGAACCTAAGCATAGTAAACATACTAGAACCTCAAAATCTTTTGGTCCAGATTTTCTAACATTTTTGTTAGAAAATGAGCCTTTAACTTTTAAAGAAGCTATGTTCAGTCCTAAGGCTTTTTTATGGAAAGAAGCTGTAAATAGTGAAATTGAATCCATATTGTAAAATCACACTTGGGAATTGATGGATTTGCCACCAAGTTGTAAACCTCTTGGGTACAATGGATTTCAAAACAAAAATGAAAGTAGATAGATTAATTGACAAATACAAGGTAAGAGTTGTGGTCAAAGGATTTAGACAAAAAAAAAGGTCTTGATTACTTTGACATATACTCATCAGTTGCTAGAATAACATCCATTAAAATGCTAATTGCCATTGCATCTTTGTACAATGTATAAATTTATCAAATAGATGTGAAAAATGCTTTCTTAAATAGTGAGTTAGATGAAGAAATTTACATAGAACAACCAGAAAATTGTTCGGTAAATAAGGACAGAATGTCACACACTCGACTTGAACTTTTAAATATTTATTTAGTTCGGTAAATAAATTCTGTAAATAATTTATTTTATTTGTTTGATTTGGTTTTAACTTATTTATTTTACACAGAAAATTGTTCAAACAGTTTTCAACTTAAATAATTTAATATTAAATTTTGGGATAATTTTATTTCAGTGTAATTTTTAAAAAAATATTTACATATTAATGATAAACTTGATAATATTAAAAAATAATTATATAAACTTTACTGTTATAAATCGATCTGAAATTAATTTTTTTGAATTTACCACTTAACTGTTATTTCTCCTTTAATTTTTAGTACATAATTTTCAACTTATAATTTTTAATTCTATCAAACGCCTTACATAAAATAAAGAAACTTCTTTACCAGTTTGTTAAGGATGTTGCTTGGTAAGTTAGGTCATGCAACTACACACGCCTCTTTTTGAGGGGTGTAAAAGTTTACAATAATATTTAGAAGTTCTAATTTAAGAGTTTTAATGTGAGTTTTACATGACGATGTGATGTTTTGACTGGTTTTTATTTTGTTTTGTTTTTCTTGTTTTTTGTTTTCTTGTTTTTTTTTTTGTTTTTTTGTTTGACACCTCATTAGAACTCTAGTGTTAGAGCTCTCTATCACTCCCCAAAAGCTTAAATCACTACAACAAAAAAGGTCTATGGTGACGAAAACGCGTGACGAAAAAATATTTAGTCTCCAAATATGCATGTTTTTGTGATGAAAATAAGATTTCGCCTCCAATTATACTATTTTCAGAGACGAAAATCAAATTTTGTCACGAAATGCTTAAAATCAAATAAAACAATAGGTGACGAAAATTTTATTCGTCTCTAAATTTTATTTTTCGTCACAAAACAATTTCCCGCCCTTGAAAAATTTGGTGGAAGATTTGGCGCCATTTTGGAGACGAAATTTGTCGTCACCATTGTAAAAAATTTTAGAGAGGAAATAATTTCGTCTCCAAATGTATTATTTTCAGAGAGGAAAACCAAATTTCGTCACCAAATGCTTAAAATCAAATAAAACAATAGGTGACGAAAATTTTATTCGTCTCTAAATTTTATTTTTCGTCACAAAACAATTTCCCGCCCTTAGAAGATTTGGCGCCATTTTGGAGACGAAATTTGTCGTCACCATTGTAAAAAATTTTAGAGAGGAAATAATTTCGTCTCCAAATGTATTATTTTTAGAGAGGAAAATCAAATTTCGTCACCAAATGCTTAAAATCAAATAAAACAATAGGTGACGAAAATTTTATTCGTCTTTAAATTTTATTTTTCATCACAAAACAATTTCCCGCTCTTGAAAAATTTGGTGGAAGATTTTGCGCCATTTTGGAGACGAAATTTGTCGTCACCATTGTAAAAAATTTTAGAGAGGAAATAATTTCGTCTCCAAATGTATTATTTTTAGAGAGGAAAACTAAATTTCGTCACCAAATGCTTAAAATCAATAAAAAATACAAGAAATCTGGGCTATTGTGACAAAAAAATTTTTGTTTTAAAATTTAACCCAAAGATGACGAAATATTAATTTTGTCGTTTGTTTTAATTTTTCTCAAAAGTATAGGAGACCAAAACAAAATTTCGTGTGCAAAAATGAGGCGCCAATTTCATTTGCATTGGCGCGAATTATTATAGCTTATTGGAGACAAACATTTTTGTCACAAAATATAATTTTTTTTATGACGAACGTAATTCGTCGCCAATAAATTCCATACCTATTAAACGATGTCGTTGCATATTTCCATTTATTAGGCGACAAATATGTTTTTGTCTGCAAATGATAAGTTATGGAAGACGAAAATATTTCGTCACCAATAAACACTCCATCATGCAGACAATGTCATTTCATCTTTCTATTAAATAGGCGACAAATATATTTTTGTTTCAGAAGAATAAGTTGTGGGAGACGAAAATATTTCGTCACTAATAAATTCTAATTGATTGCGTGACGAATATATTTTTCGTCTCATAAGGTTAAGTTGTGGAAGACAAAAATATTTCATCACCAATAATAAATTCTTTGTTCTGGTATTGAAAGATACAAAAATATTTTATCACTAATCATTTCTCTTTATTAAAATGTCGTGGTTTTGTGTTTCAAAGTATTGGAACTGTGACCCCAAGAGATACACTCTAATGCTTATCACTCATTTTCATGTACATGGACCTTGAAGTCGTGACCCAAGAAAACACTTTTTGCAAACCCTCATTTCTCTCTCGCACTTGAGTCTACTCCTCTCTCACAAGTATTGAAGTCGTGACTCAATAAGACACTTTGTAAACCATTTCTTCTATTTCGCGCTAAAGCCTATATCTTCTGTCTCACACTTAAGCCCTTCGTGCATGCCAACATTGAAGGTATTATCCAAGAAGGCACCTTATGCAAACCCACTATTCTTTCTTACAGTGAAGGCCCCTCTTGCACGCAAGTACTTTTTCTCATTGTCTGAACCAACTCTACCCTTTCTGTCTAGAACACCCATTTTAGAAAAATCGAAGATCAAAACCTCTCTCCACAAAAAAAAAAAAAAAAAAAAAAAAAAAAAAGAAGACAATTAAAGTAGCTATTTTTTTGTGAGAAAAAATACAGAGAAACAAATAATAAAAAATTTGTAATTTTCAAAATTAATAGAAAACATTACCTTGTTTAGTATGGAGTTTTCAATAATTAATTTTTAAAATTTGGTGATAAAATTTATTTTCGTTTTAGAACGTAACCCAAACATAACCAAATATTACTTCTGTCGTTTCTTTTAATTGTTCTCAAAACTATAGGAGACGAAAAAATAAATTCGTTAGAAAAAAAAGGCGCCAATTTTTTTTCTTCTTGGCGCCAATTATTTTAGCTCATTGGAGACGAACATTTTTGTCACAAAATTTAAAAAATTTTGGGACAAAAGGAATTCGTCACCAATAAATTCCAAACTTATTAGACGATGTCGTTTCATTTTCTTATTTATTTGGTGACAAATATATTTTTTGTTTGGGAAGAATAAGTTATGGAAGACGAAAATATTTCATCACTAATAAACCCTTCATGCTCGTTTTATCTTTCTGTTAATTAGGCGACAAATATATTTTTGTCTCGGAAGGATATGTTTTGGGAGACAAAAATATTTCGTCACTAGTAAATTCTCCGTGTGTCGTGTTGCATTTTGATTGATTGTGCGTCGAATATATTTTCGTCTCATAAGGTTAAGTTGAAGGAGACGAAAATATTTCATCACCAATAAATTCTCCATCCCCACACAACATTGTTTTTGTATTTTTGTTGATTAGGCAACGAACATATGAGTTTGAGACGAAAATATTTTATTACTAATTATTTCTCTTTATTAAAATGTCGTCAGAAACTAAGAGACGCTCTTACCTTAATCACTTACTTTCACACACACACACAAATACTAAAGTCGTGACTCGAAAAGACACCCTCTACAAATCCTCATTTCTCTCTCGCACTTGAGTCTCCTCTCCCACAAGTATTGAAGTTGTGACTCGAGAAAACAATCTCTATAAACCATCTCTTCTATTTCGCACTGAAGTTTCTCTATTCTCTCTCACATTTAAACCGTTTGCACATGCAAACATTGTTATCCAAGAAGACATTTTGTGCAAAGCTACTATTTTTTCTCGTAGTAAACCCCTCTCCACAAAAA
Source organism: Camellia lanceoleosa (assembly GCA_025200525.1). NCBI lineage: Eukaryota > Viridiplantae > Streptophyta > Magnoliopsida > Ericales > Theaceae > Camellia > Camellia lanceoleosa. Next base: position 36,228,452 of record CM045769.1, on the reverse strand, counting down.
GAAAAAAATAATAATAATAATTAAACAAGGAAACAAAATACAAGAAATCTAGGCTATTGTGACAAAATTTGGTGACGAAATTTTTTTTGTCTTAAAATTTAACCCAAAGATGACAAAATATTAATTTTGTCATTTGTTTTACTTTTTCTCAAACGTATAGGAGATGAAAAAAAATTTCGTCTGCAAAATTCAGGTGCCAATCGAATTATTTTAGCTCATTGGAGACGAACATTTTTGTCACAAAATATATATATATTTTTTTTTTGCGACGAACGTAATTCGTCACCAATAAATTCCCTACCTATTAAACAATGTCGTTGCATATTTCCATTTATTAGGCGACAAATATATTTTTGTCTAGGAATGATAAGTTATAGAAGACGAAAATATTTCATCACCAATAAACACTCCATCATGCAAATGATGCCGTTTTATCTTTCTATTAAACGGGCGACAAATATATTTTTGTCTTGGAAGAATAAGTTGTGGGAGATCAAAATATTTCGTCACTAATAAATTCTGATTGATTGCGCGATGAATATATTTTTCGTCTCATAAGGTTATGTTGTGGAAGACAAAAATATTTCGTCACCAATAATAAATTCTCTGTTCTTGTATTTAAGGAGACAAAAATATATTATCACTAATTATTTCTCTTTATTAAAATGCTATGGTTTTGTGTTTCGGAGCACTGAAACCGTCACCCCAAGAGACACACTCTGACCCTTATCACTCATTTTCATGTGTACGGACACTCAAGTCGTGACCTAAGAAGACACTTCTTACAAACCCTCATTTCTCTCTCACACTTGAGCCTACTTCTCCCTCATAAGTATTGAAGTCGTGAAGCAAGAAGACACTCTGTAAACCATTTCTTTTATTTTCGCACTAAAGCCCCTCTCATATGTCTCACACTTAAGCCCTTCATGCATGCCAGTATTGAAGCTATTATCCAAGAAGGCACCCTATGCAAAACCGACTATTTTCCTCATAATGAAGACGTCCCTTGCATAAGCACTTTTTCTCATTGTCTGAACCAATTATACTCTTTCCATCTAGAACACCCATTTTAAAAAAATCGCAGGTCAAAACCTCTCTCCACAAAAAAAAAAAAAAAAAAAAATTGTGAGAAAAAAAACAGAGGAAAAATTAATAATAATTTTTTAATTTTCAAAATTAATAGAAAACATTACCTTGTTTTGTATGGAGTTTTCAATAATTAATTTTTAATTTTTAATCCATATTTTTTTAGTGAACATTTTTTAATATTATAATTTATTTTTTTTTTACTTTTTAAATCCCTTTAATTTAGATGAAGGCAAATTGCAACAATTGTCCCGGTACTTTGGTCCTTGTGTCATATAAATAGTATGTGCCATATCTATATCTATCTATCTATACTATATATTAAGCAAAATGAGGTTTTTAATCCCAAGTCTTGTGGGAGCTCCAATCTCCCAATCTAAATTTTAATATTATACTATATAGAAGTTTTGCGACGACACCAGCTGCAGTCGCAAAAAAAAAAAATGTGAGTTTTTTGCGATTGTAATAGGCACCATTGCAAAAAATAAATAAAAATATTGTGGCTTTGAGACGGCTTCATATATATACAGTCACAGAATTGTTTGAATAAATACAACTGTATTTTTCTATCGCAAAAAAAAAAAAAAAAAAAAAAACGGCGTCGTCTTACTCTTTTAATATAACATTTCTCTTTTCACCCATTTTTTCATCTTCATGTCTCTCTTTCTCTCTCTTCTCTTTCTCTTTCTCTTTCTCACTCATCACTATTCTCTGTCTGTCTGTCTATCTGTCTGTCTCTGTCTCTCTTTCTCTTTCTCTTTCTCTCTGTGTCTCTCGTTCATCTCTCTTCTTTCTCTGTCTCTCTCGCTCATCTCTCTTCTCTCTATTTCTCTCATCTCTCTGTCTCTCTCCCTCATTCTCTTCTCTCTATCTCTCTTGCACATCTTTCTTCTTTCTATCTCTCTCGTCCATCTCTCTTCTCTCTCTCTTTCTCTTTCTATGTCTTTCTCTCTCGTTCATCTCTCACTACAAGAAACTAAGAGGCACTCTCACCTTAATCAAAAGTAAAATGATGCCGTTTTATCTTTCTCTCTCTCTTTTATTTTTGTGTGAAAGTAACTATTTCTATGATTTTTATTTTTTTTCAAAAGTAACTATTTCTATTAGTAGTTACCAAAAATTAACTAATTATTTAATTACCACTAATTAAATTAACTAATTAACTAAACTAATTAATTAATTATAAAATTCTAAAAAATTTTGAGTTCTTCATCTCTCTTTTCTTCTCTAAAACAAACACACCAATATCAAATATCCACCGTCCATTCCTCACCACGTCACCGATCCGTGCCGTCTCAATCTGACGGCCACCAATTTCACTCTTTGCTTTTGTGTCGATTGGCCGACAAAAGCAGCCCCCTCGGTTTGCAAGCCTGCCTCGACCCTCTCCCTCTCTTTGTCTTTCTCTCTCGTCTTCTTCTTCTCTTCAGTATCCGCCTTCTTCTTCTTAACCATTCTCTTCTTCTTCTCCTTCTCCATTACTCTTCCAGCTTCCTCCGCCTTCTTCTTGTTCTTCCATCTTCCTCTGCCTTCTTCTTTTCTTCTTCTATTTTCTGCCACTCTTCTATAACTGCCTTCTTTCCTCTTTCTTCCCATACATGGCTTCGTCTCACCATCTGTCTCTGTTTCCAGATCTTAATGATCCATCGAGCTCCTCTGGGCCAAGTGCCCCTGCTCTTACTCATCCCAGTCTTCCTACACTATCAGTTGAGCAAGTGATGGCTGCTCAAACTGATATTGATGCTAACCACCTCACACTGAAGTCGAGTATGGAAACAGTGGCCGCGGTCACTAATTTGTCTCACCGTCTGCAAAACAGGACGAGTGAGCTACATCGGTTAATGCTCAACTTAATCTGCCATGAGATGTATAGAGATGCTGAAGCGAGGTTTGTCGTTGAAGGCGAAGAACAAAGAACTGAACGGAAGACTACCTCCATGGAGAGTAGAGAGGTAAAACGGCTGCACCATTTGTCGGACGATTCGAGCGCCGCGTACTTTTCCTTTGATGGTCGGCGAAAAGTGAACTCTTTTGCCGGAAACATTGAGGCAGGGCCTTCGAAGGCCGATGACAAAAAAAGGAAGAGCTCGGCGACGGAAGAGCCGAGTAACTGAAGCTAGCATGTGGCTGGCACCGGCAAAGAAGAAGAAGAAGAACAATGATCTGTTTTTTTTTATTTCTTTTTCTGGACTTTGTATTTTATTTTATTTTTTTATTTTTCTGGGTTTGTTTTTTTGTATTTCTTTTTTTTTTTGTATATAAGTTTTTTTTTTTTTTTTTGAGTCTCTGTAATCGGGGATGTCCTCCCCTAACTTCAATGAAATCAGTTTCTTTTTTTGTTTTTTGCTTATCACTGGCATGATTGGCATTGAACTTAAATAATAAATAAATTGTGATAAAATTGTGAGACTTAAATTTTAAATTTCAATCTTTTTTATTTTCATAATTTGCATAAAAAATTTAACAATGATAAAATTGCATCGTTTATTAAAAAATTATACCACACTCCTTTATTAATTTGAAATCTAAAACTAAATAGAGCCTAAAATAGTTGGAGGGAGATTTCAAATTTTGGAGTGATTAAAAATGAAATTAGCGCCTAAAATATTTAGTGGCCAATTGTTATACTATTCTCCCAGTCCCCTCCCATTTCACTCTCTCATCATCCCCTCCTCTCTCTCTTTCTCCGTCCTGTCTCTCATCATCCCTCTTCTCTCTCTCTTTCTCTCAAGCGACCCTCCTACCGGCCACCGTCCACCACTGTCGCACACGAGCACCCACACCGTCCACCACCGCACACCGTCCACCACCAGGTATTTCCGGCCTCTTCCTCTCTCTCTCTCTCTCTCTATATATATATATATATATCTTCACCCAATTTCTAGGGTTATATATTTGCTTTTTTGTTTCTTTAATTTCGAATAATGCTTATCAATTCTAAGAATCATTATTCAATCCTGATAGAGTGGTCGTGTATGTGATGTTGATTCATAAAATTTCGAATAATTTGATCAATTTGCAGTTTAATTTGATGTTTTCATTTTGTTCTGAATGTGAAATGATATTCAGAGTTCTGGTTTATTGGTTAATTGAACTTTAATTGATATGATTTGGAGGGTTTAGGGGCAAAATTAGGTTATTGATATATCAACTCTGAATTCAAATTGAAAGTTAATTTGTGAATTTGACTGACTGTTTAGGGGCAAAATTAGTGTGTTGATTCAGAATTAGTGTGTTTAATTTGTGAATTTTACTTTTCGGGGCACGCCAAGTATCTTTAAAATTTCACAGAGATGTACAAGGACTCTAAACTTCTATTTCTCAAGAATGACATCGATGGCCTAGATGGAGAAAATATCAAACAGCCTTAATTCCTTTTAAAATCTAGTAATCCATTCTTCACCTGCATTTCTATGTCGTATGATTCTATGGTGTCTGTGCAATTGCCAAAGCACGTAAACTAGCAAGAAAATGGATCATAGAAGCAGAGGAATGCAAGAATGTTGACCAAGAAAGGGCACAAATAAATAAATTAAAGATCATAGTGAAAGACATTGTACCCTATCAGGGAGATTCCTAGGCAATCGAAGTGCGATAACATATCTCTGGGGCGTAGTCTCGAAAGCATTTGCATGATCGAGAGGATGATGAGGCCTCGGCTTGGTTGGAGGTTCGTTCTCCAATTTTTACGAATAACCAAAACAAATATGATGTCATAAGATTGGGAAATTTGTTTTGTTGATTATTATTGATCGATATTTGTTACTGGATTCGGGTAGATGAGCTTGTGAATTCGTGTTTTGACCTTTTATTTTATTTTAATGAATGGTATTTGATAGAGTTATTGCGTGAAGAAACAAGAGAGAAATAGGAATTTTAGGGGAATTTGCTCTCAAACTTATTTAAAATAAAACCCATTTCTCTTTATATTTATCTAAATTATATTATTTTAGTACTGAAGTGTGAAACTTACGGGCGGGGCATTTTTGGGGAGTAGCCCACTTCCCAGTACTCATTAGGGAAATTCTTTGCTTGGTTGAGCTCAGGAAAGAATTTCAGGACCTCATTGAGTTAGTTTTTAGGATTGATCAGTTTGTAGAAGCTGACTCTGTTGACCATCCATTTTTATTATTTATTTCTTATTTTTACCAAGTTTTACTCCGGGTGGGCGCAGGCGCAGGTTATGGACTCAGAAAAAACATTCGAAATATTATTTTATTTCTTCTTCGCTTCTTTTTTCCCCTTAAATTACTTTTTTCTTGTGATAATACTTCTTTGAAGAAACATAAGTAAAGTCATAAGTTTTAATATTTATTGCAGGATCTGGGTGAGCAAGGACGGTGCCCTTGAAAAAGCAAGTATATGCTTGCTTAACGTGGCCCTCTTGGTTCAAACCTTAAAAATCTTGTTCTTGGTGGTATTGGAAGTATCACCGTTATTGATGGTTCTAAAGTTGAAGTGGGTGATCTTGGAAATAACTTCATGGGTATGTGCCTTGACTATGGCATTTTATTCACTTCTTATATATCTGTTCTTATGTTTTACTCGTGGTGTTGGCAGTGGACGAGTCAAGTGTTGGGAAATCAAAAGCAAAATGCGTGTGTGCATTTCTTCAGGAGCTAAATGATGTTGTTAAAGCCAAATTTATAGAAGAGTATCCAGAGACATATCCAGTGTCATCATGTTGCTATCAACCCAATATTTGATGAATGCATCCCTACAAAATTTTAATTAAAAAAAATTACTCAGCATATCAGCTATTAACAATTGTTTGGTACGAGGATTCACGAGCGACATCGATAAGGAATTCATGGATCAGAGCAATGGTTAAGCAATCAAAAAATATCCTTCATTTTCATAATAGCAGCTACATGTCCAATGCTATGTTGTCTGGAATGTAGATCATTCCACTACATGAAATGAGAAAGACAATATTGGTGTTCAAAACATAGTTGTTCTTTGCCTACATGGTGAGTAATTAGGTTGTTAAACATCCAGGAGTAGTATTGGTGTCTAGGGGCTTGATTGCTCAGCTAGTTGTCTCTAAGGAATTTGGCTGGATAACTTTTTTGATTAAGTTGCGCTTTATTATGCCGTAGTTGTCTCAATATGATGTACATGTTTATAGGATTTAATTGATTTTTGCAAAGATACAGGTTTGCAATCCAGTGTTGCTGCCACTAGAAATGCCACTATTAAACTAATTGGTGCTTTACATATATGTTGGTCCAGGTAACTTGTAATTTGGTCTGTGAAAACTAGGGATATGTTGAGTTAAGGATAAGAATTCTAAGATGCACCTGTTGTTGCAGACATCAAGGGATTTCTTTCAGATGTCAAACCTACTCTTCTAAGTGCACTTGAAGCTGAGTGTGAAATAAATCCAGTGTGAAATAAATGGGACTTGCAGTTGAGAAGTCTAGCAAGGTTGTTTGCTCTAAACCTAAATTTTCTTCTAACTTCGTATTCTATTGTCCTTTAAATTTGACTTTAATATTGGGAAGTTGTTTCTTGCATGATATACTGTCAGATGTTTTGAAATGCCTTGGTGATAATAAAAAACATATGAGAGAAAGCACTCTGACTACTTTAGATGCTTGGCTTGCTGCTGTTCATCTCGACAAAATGGTTGGGTTCCAATTTCTATATTTTGTTTATTTTTTAATTAATTTTATTTATTTATCATGCTTCTCTAATAAATTTTCCAATTCTGTTTCTTTATTAGGTGCCTTACATCACTACTGCTTTGATGGATGCGAAGCTTGGCACGGAAGGGCGCAAGGATCTTTTTGATTGGCTATCAAGGCAACTTAGTGGATTAAGCAATTTTCCTGATGTTGTAAATCTAAACTATTTATTGTTTCAAATTGTTATGCTAGATGGATGTGACTTGTGAATGAAAACTTAGAATAGTTGTATTGTGTCGAATGTTAATGAATTATGTATTGTGTTAAATGTCAAATGTTAATCATAAGTATGCCCTCAATGTGTGATGAATTTTTTTTGACATTGTTTCATCATTTTAATGATGAATTTGTTTTTATCTCTATTAGTAGCTTTTTTGACAAAAAATTTTCGTCTTTGTTTATATTAAACGTGACAAAATTATTTCGTCTCTATATCTTATATTTATGAGAAAATATTTTTGTCTCTAATTTATTTCTTTAATGACAAAATATTTTGTCGCTAATTACTTACAAGTATGTTCCCAACAGAGTATATTAGAGACAAAAAAATTCGTCACAAATTTATCATTTTTAATGATGAATTTAATTTTGTCTCTGTTGGTAGCTTCTTTGACAAAAAATTTTTCGTCTTCGTTTATATTAAACGTGACAAAATTATTTCGTTTCTATTTCTTATATTTATGACAAAATATTTTTGTCTCTAATTTCTTTCTTTAATGACAAAATATTTTGTCGCTAATTACTTACAAGTATGTTTCCAACAGAGTGTTTTGGAGATAAAAAAATTCGTCACAAATTTATCATTTTTAATGATGAATTTGTTTTGTCTCTATTGGTAGCTTCTTTGACAAAAAAATTTCGTCTTCGTTTATATTAAACGTGACAAAATTATTTCATCTCTATTTCTTATATTTATGACAAAAACTTTTGTCTCTAATTTCTTCTTTTAATGACAAAATATTTTGTCGCTAATTACTTACAAGTATGTTCCCAACAGAGCATATTGGAGACAAAAAAATTCGTCACAAATTTGTCATTTTCAATGACGAAATTGTTTTTTCGTCTCTGAGACCCTTTAGCGACGAGGCTTTGGCAACAAAACGGGTGACGAAAAATTTTCATCGTAATTAGTTTGGGTGACGAAATATATACATTTTGAGACAAATTTGTTTCGTCTTTAAATCCCAAATTTGTTGTAGTGAATTGGTTTAATAAAATCTTTTTCTCCTCATGTCACGTGGTAACTTTATATTATCCGGACTAATAATCCGTTGTTTGATCAAAATTTTTTACATCGGACTAATAGTCCATTCGGACTATTAATCCTAAATCTGTTAGACTGTTGTATCCCATGGAAGAGGTGGGACACAAATCATGGGATAACTCATCCCATGAGATTAGGTAATGAAATTACATTTTTTGAGTCTCTACTATTTAATATCTTTTAAAAAATAAAATTTATTTATTAAATTAAGTATATTTAATAAATTTATTAAATTATTTAGACTTAACAAATTTATTTATTAAATTATTTATACTATTATACTTTTATACTTAATAAATTTATTTATACTTAATAAAAATTATTCATTAAATTTTTTATACTTCATTAAATTATTTATTTTAATAATATGGTATTAATTATACTTGGTAAAGTAAAATAAAATTTAAAAATCTCAACTGCAAATTAAAATAAATTTATGTAATTTTTATTAATATTCTATTTATTTAATTTTTTAAAAAGTTCTAGTAAAAAATAAAATAAAATTTATAATTCAAATTTAATATTCCTATTATTTAGTAAATAATTCAAAAGGGCAAAATAGTCTTTTGAGTATTCATTCTTCTTCATAATATGACAAACAAACATAGGATTCAATAGAATAGTCCAATCCAAATATCTGATCTCATGACTAAACAAACATAGAATTAGGAGTGGGTAACGGTTTATCCGAACTGCTCAAACTGCCCAACCCGCCCAACCCGCATATAAATGGGCGATTTCGCAAACATAATGCGGGTGGATACGGTTTGAAATATGACAAATTTGCCGGTTGCAGGCGGGTCGCGGTTTAAACTCGCAACCCGCAAAAACCGCCTACACTTTTATTATTATTATTATTATTATTATTATTATTATTATTATTTATATACCGACTTTGTAACTTTTATAGGAGCACCATTATATTCTCTATGACACTAGGATCCTTATTTTTAAGTATTTTTCAACTTTCTTAATGCCGTAGAATTATCAAGTCCTAAATTTGGTTTCTTATATGATTTTTATTGGTGATTCATCCACTTTTTTCTAATAAAATTTTCCTTCTAGTGGTCGATAAAACTTCTAGTTTGATTATTGATTACTGAACTAGCAATTTTAATTGAGTACAACCTTTAATGCATTGATATACATTTTTTTCATGGCAAAAATACTAGTGTAGGGTCTCTTTATTTTGGGTACTTTCATTTAATGCATTGATAAACTAGTGAGATAATCATGTATCATGTATTCAAAAAAAAAAATTTAATTTTTTTTTTATACTTGAAATTATGATTCCAACCCCTTTCAATATTAAAAATTCATCAATTTCATTAAATAATATCCATCATATATATAATCTGATTAATAAAATTTATAATTAAATATAAAATTATAAATTCATAAATTAATATTCCCAATCCTATATTATAATTCTATTACTCAAACATGCCCCCGGATAGTATTAAACAAAATTTCCCACATAGTTAAGATGCAATGGTCTTCAATGGATTAATATTAGGGGCAATTACACTGAAGTCGTGTCAGACAAAACTAATTACCGATTAAAGAAAAAAAATTATATAATTGTATAATATTTATCCCTTCTTTTACTTAATTTTTTAAAATTCCACTGCACAATTATTTGCCCTTAATGTTAATACAATGAAAACCTGAACATTAACAAAATCAAAGTAAACACTTCCGTGTTTAAATCTTTGAACTACGGATTCAAAGAATTCTTTAAACGAGGCCGGTGAACTATTCTAATTAGGGATGATCATGGAGCGGATTTGTCATTTTCCACCTTCGCCTCTGCAGATAAATCCCATCCCTGTCCCTATAGATACTTACGGATATCTGACCATATTAAAATAATTAAAAAAAGTTGAGAACTATTTAAATCTTAAAAATATTAAATAATTTTTTTTTTATTTTCATATATATAAACAATGATATTTTTAGAATTATTGTTTATTTATATTTAAATAAAATTACAGACTTTTAATATTCTTTTCTTATATCTAATTATATATATATATATTATTAATTATATCGGACCGGATTTGGATCGGAGGAGGCGATACCCGCTCCTGTTGTGAGTGACTAAAGTATAATCCACCCCTCCGTCCCACATAAGTGTCAAGTCAAGTAAAATCCTCCCCATTTGGATAGGTATGGGCGGACTCCCTCGAATTGGATTAAAATGCCATCCCTCTAACTAGTATAAGTATATTTTAATAGGCTAACTATTAAAATAGGTATGATTAGTTGAATATTAAATAACTTTTTACATCGTATCTAAATATTAAATAATTTTGGAGAATTATTGGACAATCTTCACTGTATTCTGAACAAATTAAGTTTGTGTACTTAACAACAAACAGAAGAAATAAAAGAAATAAGGGAGAATGTTTGATTACAAAAATCAACCTAAAAAATAAAATAAATAAATAAAAACAGATTTTTATTTTGTTACAAAAATAAAATGAAAATCTGAAATAGAAAAATAAATAAATTACTTATCAAATTAATTTCTTGAACAAATTTTCTAATCAAGTCTAGTATTTAACACTGTGTTTTTGAGACAGATTTGTCCTCTTCACAGTGCTTTCAGATTGTGGACATCTATCTCCCAAGATAAAATAATCAACAGTAAACAATAGCAGCACTACAAATTGTTTGCACAATGAACACACTTTGTGTTTACACTCTTTTTCACAAGAAAATAATGCAGCAAAATGTAGAGAGAAATTGCAGAATATTTTGGACGAAAATTAAAGTGAACACATCAAATGAAGGGCTGCCTATTTATAGATGGAGTGGTGGCTGTTTAATTTGAATTAAACAGGTACATATTTGAATGAATAGGTATGGTACTTGTTCGGTTTGAATAAACATATACAAATTTGTTAGGTTCAAATTTTGAGCAGATAAAACTTGTGTTGAACAGATTTGAATTTGTCCGGGTGGGGAAAATAAAACCGGAGCCAATTTTTGAAATTCAAATTCCAAAAAATTAGAATTTAATTTTAGAAAATAAAATTCAAATGTTTTTGGTTCAAAAAGATAGGTATTGAGCTGGACAAGCCCAACCCAACCACACACCCGCACCCAAACCCAGCCCGCCTGACCAACCGGACAGACAGCAACGGCGTGCGCGTGTTTATTTTGGGTCCAATGGGTCTACTCCACTTTGCCCATAACCTCACTCTCTACAAAACTTGGATGCCCCTTTGGTTCTACCCCAAGTTCCAACCCAAGCCTTATAAACCCACTCAAAGTTTCCCACCAAATCAATATGGGATAGGCCTTTATCCAAACCTTTAGGAAATTTCACCTAAGACACCATTTCCATGGAGCTCTCTTTGGCTTCAATTTCCTATTCATCCGATAATGGTTTTGAGCAACCAAATATACCACGTGAATCATAACGCGGCATAAAACGCTTTACTACTTAGACCCGCGAAATTTAGCGCATGGGTCCCATCTAAAAAATAGACCACAGTTGAGAAAAAATTTAATTTCCAAAACCATTTCTAACAATCCCCCACATGAATGGAATTTGATGACAACGGAAATGCAACAATATGCAGAATTTGTCAAAAGAGTATAAATCGAAAATATCTTGCATCAGGATAGGTAGTTTATGGTCTTGAACCTTCTCTAGTGATGACCTATTGGACTTACTAGCTAACCAATGGACACGATGCCTTGAATTGTTCAGCCGTTGGTGTAAGCCAAGATAATAGATTTCATACAAAATATATTCTGACACATCGTGGTTCTCACGGTTGTGTTCATTTTGGCCTTGAACGCTCCTAGTTGCTCATGAGTGCTTCTAGAGAATTTTGCCTCTTCATTCTCATAGAACTGACCCCAGTTCGACACTCATATAGGTGATTCTTATTGTGAGTATTTCTTATACTCATCTTGATTTTATGCCTAAATCAAGATATAAGTAATCATTAAACGCTAAGCTTATCCTTAAACCCCTGCATGCAATACATGTTGCAGATATCATTCTCACCATAGGAATGGGTAGGGAATTTTAATCCCTTGATGATTTCTGCCGAGCTACACATAACTTAGTTGTCCCTTTGAACTTAGTTCTTGGGATCTCCAGTCATATAAGTAGGGTTACCATTATGATGACTCTTATGTAATAGGCTTTAATCCCATCCCCTTCGATGAACTATACACTTGCTCTTTTGTCAAACCTTTTGTTAACGGATCCGCAATATTCTCTTTAGATTTTATATAATCTATTGGAATTATTCCATTTGAGAGCAATTGCTTTACGGTATTATGTCGACGACGAATATGTCGTGACTTACCATAATACATATGATTCTGCGCCCTGCCTATTGCAGATTGACTGTCACAATGAATGCAAATAGCTGGCACATGTTTTGGCCACATTGGAATGTCTTCTAAGAAGTGACGAAGTCATTCTGTTTCTTCTCCTGCTTTGTCTAAAGCAATGAACTTAGATTCCATTGTGGATTGTGCGATGCATGTTTGTTTCGTGGATTTCCAAGAAACAACAGCGCCTCCCAGAGTAAAGTCATATCTGCTAATGGATTTTGAATCTTTAGTATCCGATATTCAATTGCCATCATAATAACCTTCAAGTACTGTTGGATATCGAGTAAAGTTCAAACCATGATCACGGGTAAATCTTAGATATCTAAGAACCCGAATGATCGCTTTCCAATGGTCTTCTCCGGGGTTACTAGTGTACCTATTCAATTTACTAACAGCATAAGCTATATCAGGACGAGTACAATTCATTAGGTACATTAGGCTTTCAATGATTTTGGAGTATTTTAACTGAGACACTGCATCACCTTTATCTTTCGATAAATAAAGACTGATGTTTACAGGTATTCTAGCTGCATTCATATCATCCTTGATAAATTTATCAAAAATTTTCTCAATATAATGTGATTGAGATAATGCATATCCGTCAGATGTTTTAGTAATTTTCATTCCTAATATTACATCTGCGACCCCCATATCTTTCACATCAAATCTTTTGTTCAGCATTTGCTTAGTTGATTTGATCATGTTTTGACTACTTCCAATGATAAGCATGTCATCCACATAAAGACAAACTATGACATATCCTTGGTCAATATTTTTAACATAGACGCACTTGTCACATTTGTTTATCTTAAACCCATTAGTAAGCATAGCATGATCAAATTTTTCATCCCATTGCTTAGGTGCTTGTTTTAATCCATAAAAAGATTTTACAAGCCGACAAACTTTCTTTTCTTGCCCCGGCACTACAAACCCTTCGAGTTGCTCCATATAGATCTTTTTATTTAAATCACCGTTTAAGAAAGTTGTCTTAACATCCATTTGAAGTATTTCTAAATTATACAACACTGCTATATCAATAAGCATACGAATGGATGTTATTCTTGTCATAGGAGAATATGTATCAAAATAGTCCAGACTTTCCTTTTGTCAGTAACCGTTTACTACAAGTCTTGCTTTATACTTATCTATTGAACCATTTGCTTTCATTTTTCTCTTGAATATCCACTTATATCCAAAAGGTTTAGAACCATGTGGAAGATCCACCAATTCTCAAGTATGATTTTGCATAATGGATTCAATTTCATTATTAATAGCCTCTTGTTACAAAGGTGCTTTAGGACCTGTCATTGCTTCCTTAAAGCTTTGAGGTTCATTTTCTAACAGGTATGTCAAAAAATCTACACCAAAGGATTTTGATGTTCTTGCTCTCTTACTTCGTCTTGGTCCATCATCAGTTAAATCCTATTGGTCGAGACCATTACTAGTATCTTGTGTTTGATTGTCATTAGTCTCTTGACTTTGTGTACAATCATAAGTTCTTTTATGTGAACTTAATTCCTCTCATTTCTTGTAAGCAAAGATATGTTCAAAAAACACAGCATTTCTTGACTCTATAATAGTGTTCACATTTATATCAGGTATTTCTGATTTATAAGTCAGAAACCAATATGCACTACTATTCTAAGCATAACCAATAAACACAGAATCCACTGTTTTTGGTCTTATCTTAGTCTTTTTAGGAACATGAACTTCTACCTTTGCTAAACACTCCCATACTTTTAAGTATTTGTAGGAAGGTGGTCGACCTTTCCACAATTCATAAGGAGTGCTGTTGGTTTTCTTGTAAGGTATTTTGTTAAGAACATAATTAGCATACAATATTGCTTCCCCCCCACAAGTTCTACGGTAAGCCTGAACTTAGTAACATGGCATTCATCATTTCTTTAAGGGTTCTATTCTTTCTTTCAGTAATTCCATTTTGTTGTGGAGAATAGGGTGTTGTAGTTTGGTGAATAATGCCAAGTTGTGCACAAAATTCAGTTAATGGTGTATCATATTCATCACCTTTATCACTTCTAACCATTTTAATGGTTTTTTCAAGTTGATTTTCAACTTCTGTTTTGTAGAGTTTAAACATTTCTAAGGTTTCATCTTTACTTTTAAGTAAGTATACATAACAATATCTTGTGCAATCATCGATAAATGTTATGAAATACTTTTTGCCTCCTCTAGTTTGAAAAAATTTAAGATCACATACATCAGTATGAATTAATTCTAGAGGTTCGGTTTTTCTTTCAACCGATTTAAATGAAACCTTAGTTAGTTTCGCTTCTACACAAATCTCACATTTGTGATTAGGATCAATTTCAAACTTTGGTATATAATCCAAACCAACTAATCTATGTGTGGAAGCTAGAAAATAAATATATATCAACTTTTTAGGGCTAACCCAAATAAGGCCTACACTGGGTCCAGTCCAAACAAATATCACGCCCTCCCCCATCTATATAAAGGGGGGGCATCCCAGAAGAAAGGACAGGTACTCTCTCCCCTACACTACACACCAAGCACACTATTTTTTCTAGCTTTTGATTCTATTTATCAAGTAATTGACTTCACCATCAGAGGGCCTCTAGCCGACAACCCCGGTTGGATGGCGCTGATCATGCTCATCTTTGCAGACACAATGACAAAGTTCATCTCTTCATTGGATCTCTACTACATCCTTGTGAGAGGATATTTCATGGTCTCACAATTGGCGCCGTCTGTGGGAAACGTCTACAAGAATTCAACGAAGGAGATGACAAACACCACACTCAAGATGCTCAGATCATCATTTCATGTTACTAAAAACAAGACCCACGGTTGATCCTATCCTTCTCCTTTTTGTTTAAAGTTATTTTTTAAATTTCAATCTTGTTGTGCATATACATATACACAGATATATATATACATTTATGCTCATAGATTTGGTCCAATATATATTGATGTTCCTAGGTTTGGTCCAAACATTTATTTCATATCGATCTCGACATTCTCTTTAACAGAGTAGTCGGCTCATATTCGTTGTATTTATTTTTGCATTTTTGCACTTTCATTCTCGCTCTAAAAATGGGTTTCACATTTTTGTTGGTGATAGCATCTTTTCGGCATTACTAACAGAGTTTATTGGCCAAATTCATGCATGATCTATATATTTATTATTTGTTTCTCAAACTTATCTTGAAGTTGAATCTTAACATGTATACACGTGTACCAATGCTACAATAGTTAGTCTTCACTTTTTCTCTCTCTACACTAAATTGACATAAATAAAGGCCATGAGTTGTTATCACAAGTAATTTAACATTTTTTACTCTATAAATTGCGAGAGTACGAGCCAATCTATATGGCTTATGTTAATGCCAAAATATATATATATAATATAAGAATACAAAATGAAGTCGGCTCATATTGTTCGGCTAATGTGTTGGCCTATTACTTGCTTTTGTTTTTCTAGGTTCAGTACTCACCATCTCTCATAGCCAACCAAAGCTCCATAGCTATTCTGCATGTTATCAACTCGGCTTCGACAACTTATTTGTCTTCTTCAGCAACTTATTCGGCATATTCGCAACTGCAGATTGTAGACACCCCATTTTTGACCGACCTTAAGACTCAGATGTCACCGATTGAGCGCTTGGTGATGTTGCATATCGTGCTCGTCCAGAGGTTTCAGAGTCTCGGCCGTGAGCCCTGCCTCCGAACTTCCGGGCTTTTCTGTGCCTTGCCTCGGTTTGCGAACCAAGCTCGGTTTTCTCTGTTTCTCTTCCCAAAGGGAGGGAGAGGTCCCGTAGACCATCTCTTAGTGGCCGTGGGCTACATTTCATGGTCGTAGGCCATTCTTTCCATTTCGGAGCCCGGTTCCCGATTTTCGGAGTCGTCAGGCCGTGTGCCTCGGTTCGGGACCACCTAACTGCCTCCGTTTGCTTCGGTTTTTGGCATGCATCTTATTTACTCCCTTTTGAGGGACACTATGGTCTGAGAGACCCACTTCGTGGTCGGACACCACTCCCAGTGCCTAAGAGTCAGTTTTCGGGGCCTCGGACTGTGCGTTTCGGCCCCCGAATCTTCATTTTGCATCGGTTTTCGTTCATTTTTGGCAGGGACCTCTGTTTTATCACCAGGAAGGTCATAGAAGGGTGGGAGGCCAGTAATTGTTTCAGCAACCAGTTATATTCCTTCATCGCCCTCCGACGCCCATTTTTCTCACTTCAAAGCCAATGTTGACCACCCTAAGGCCACTTTCTTCAGCTCCAAACCACATATTTGTATTGTACACATCTGGGAGGACACAAATATCACATGGCCGGCCAGTAATTCCATCTGAACCTTTTGAACCCCTTTGAAAAATGGCTTGTTCTCTCTCCTGTTTCACTTCCTCCAATTTTGGACCACAAGGCTGTGTTTAGGGCATCTGGGAGGACACCAATTTGTGGTGGCCGGCCATTAATTCACCTTGGCCTTTTTGACCCGTGGCCGGCCGGCCATGGGGGGTGGCCGGCCAGTCACCTGCAGCTCCAAAACCTGGCCAACCTTGCTCCTCAGGGTGAGTACATTACAGCTGTATACTTTTTTCCCCCAAAAAATCTGTATCCGGGGGGGACAACATTTGGGGGGAAACTTGGCTTGTTTTCCCCCCATTTTTTCCCTCATTTTCTCCCCCTCCTTGGTCTATATAACTAGCCTCCAGCATTGGTCCAAGGGTTGGAAAAATTTCCTTGAGCTTGCATATACATACCTCCCTCCATCTCCCTCTTTAACCCTAAAAAACAACCAAGTTCTACCCCCCTTTCTTCATCACCACCTAGAACTACACTACCACTTCCATTTCCAGTAGCTTGGAGCTCTTCTCAAAGGCTAGGAGGCACCATTTTTCAGTCCAAGAGGCAGCCAAGGCTTCGTCTTCAAGGGTAAGCACCACTTCCCCATTTTCTAGCTCATTTTTGTACCATTTCTTAGCTCTCTTTGCTTACTGTTTTGAGCTCCGGCCATAACTGGAAATGTCATTTTTTTGAGCTCATTTTTATGTTTCATTAAGGGTCCTACCCTTTTTGGGACCCCCATCTTGCACTTGCTTCATTACCCTTCTTTATGCCATAATTTTGCATAGTATTTTTGGCCTATGTGTAATCTGTTTTGGAGCATGATGTAAACTTTATATAGGCTTATTTTGATTCCTTCTTCAACATTGAAGAAGGGATCACCACTTTTTGGGACCTCCATGTACCACTTGCCATTGTACCCCTCTTTGGTCCCCTTTTTTGCATGATTTATTAGCTTATTGAGCTTCTATTTTTGGACCTTGGTCCGAACTGAAAAAAGGCTTATTTTGAACCCCTCTTCATGTTTCATTAAGGGTCTATGGCTTTTTGAGACACCATTTGTATACCTCATGTTATAGCCCTTTTGGTGGCCTCATTTTGCATGATATTTTGAGCCTATTTGTACACTGTTTTGAGCTCGACCATCAACTGTAAAAAGCATTATTTTTGGTCCCTCTTCAACATTGTTGAAGGGCCCTCACTTGTTTGAAACCTCCATGCACCACTTGCTTCTTTGCCCGTTTGTTGGCCCATTTCTTGCATAGCATTTTGAGCATATTTTCATCTATTTTTGGAGTCTTTCATAAACTTTAATACATCATATTTTTGTCCCCTATTCAATATTGTAGAAGGCCCCTTATCTGTTTGGGGCCAGCATTTGTGACTTGCTTCATTACCTCCCCGGCGGAGCCATTTTTGTATGCAAATTTAGCCCTACTTGGGCCCACTGTTTGGCCTCACTCTAAACTGTAAAAATGCTTTTCTCAGGGCGTCCTTGCTTTTGTCTTTACACTTCATGTTCAAATTATGCATGCATTGTATAGTTACAGGCCATTTCATGCGTCAAAACCTGTGTTTCGGGACTCGTTTCATGCATCGAGTTTCATTTTACTGGGTTTCGGGGCTGTTTTGCATCTCATTTTACCTCTGATTTTTTGCATGATAGTATGCCATTTTTTTGTGTTTTGCCATGTCTTGTTAGAGTGGCATTCTGTGTCGTAGGTTCGGTTCTCGGTTTGCGTGCACGCATGCACGCATCTCGAGTTGTCTCATTTTCATCATTATGGCCTCCTATGTGAGTGTGGCCGAGGTCCACTTGTGTTGGTGTAAGCCCATATTGCATTGTGTATGCCATTTCATTCCATAGCATTGTGTATGCTAGGTTGTATGTTAGCGCATTGTGTATGCCATGTTTCCTCGTGCATTGTGTATGCCATTTCATAGCCTTTCGCATGTTAGGTTATGTCTTAGTTGCATTTCATGCATATCATGCATATTGCATCGTGTTCGGGATAGGAGTTAGCCCGGGTACGGGAAACGAGGTACGTTCCGTACTCCGAGTGACGGAATGTGTCTCAATTTCCCAATCACCGACACTCCGGATCACCCATGATGGAGTTAGGTCTTGTTGTGTTTTCATGTGCATTCATTTCGTATTGAGTTCTGCAATTCGACTCCTCGGCCATCATGCATCGATATGCGTGATTGGTGGCACGAGGATCGAGACATGCATACATTTGTGAAAATACATTGCCATGCCCCTTTCCTGCTCTCTGTTGCAGTAAAATGAAGAATCAGTAACTTTTCGGAGCTTGGCACGCATTTCAAGAACAGGTGCAAACATAGGCTAATTGGGGCATCCTAGTGGATTTCTGCGCAAGGCAGCCTAAACATACATCATTCATCAGAATCAAGGCAGTCCCTGGCTTGCATGCCAGTTTATTATTTTCTTAGTTAATTTGTAAATTAATTAGGAATTTGTACACATTTTGGATTGTATTATTTGGACTGTAATATTCTTTTATTCGGGGCTGTATATTTATTCGGACCCTCTGCGCGAGGGCATAATTGTAATAAGTGTGCGTGAGTGTGATGTATGTCTTCCAACCCCACGTCTTTCTTCTCTTTTATTTACCTGCTTATGATGGTTGGATTAGGGCATGTTTCAATTAGCATACAGTATGATAGCATGTTTGCATTCATTCATCTGTTTTGCATTCACCGGGCTCGGCGCATCATACTAACTGCATTTATATTTCAATTCCAAGTTGAATACATGTTAGCTGTAGCATTCCATATGCCATGTTTAGAATAGCCGAGCCTGCTATAGTTTGCATTTTTGCATGTGTTGCATTAGGCATTTCTGTATACTTAGGATCATGCATGATTTCTAATATAGTTTATGTTTTGGCTTGGAGTACTCGGTGAGTTTTTATACTTTAGCATCCTTGCATGCGTGTGAGTGACTGCCATGAATAGCATGCGTACCGTGAGGCTAACTGCTTATGTGATATAACTGCCTTGAATACCTGTGGGTGGAGGTTGGGTTATTTGGATTGGAACAATTCATCAAGTATTTTAAGCCCACCCGAGGTGGCAAAATCTGCATTTTAAGCCTACCTGCGGGTAGCAAACCATCTTTCAAAAATGAATATGAAATGTTTTGTCCCAATTCAGACGACCCGATCTATACTTGTATGCTGTGCGCATCACATAGTAACCTAGGCTAATAACCGGAATAAGAACACACAATGTTTTCAAAAATAGATATGATGGTTAGTAGAGGCCGGTCTTTGACCGGGCGAGTGGGGATGCTCACAAAGTGACCTTCCCCAATCGTACCCAAGTTCCCGAGCTGAGGCAACTTTGGTGATGATGGACACGTGGCCTTTGGCATCGAGTTAGGATTTCCTAAATTTCCCATTAAAAAACATTTAGGTGGCGACTCTGTATCTGGCAAAGCAGTCCATGTTTGGCACTTCTTTTCAAAAAAATCTGTTTTCAAAATCGATTTGCCGGATTTGGACTCTTTGGTTCAAGATTAAGAACCGTGACATTTGAGTCCTTGAACTGTTGTGACCCCAATATGAACGGAACGGGACTTAACCCTCCCGGGGCGTTCGGGGACGTCTACAGTTTCTGGCGACTTTGCTGGGGAGTTTAGAGAACTTGACTCGAACTCATGATATCTGGTTTTGACTACACTTGTGTGTTTCTTTGCATTGCATTTGCATTGGTGCGTCTAGGACACCGTGTTTGCCATCTGCTATTCCTGAACGGTTTGCCGGAGGCTTGTCTTGTCAAGGCATGACCATAAGGCTGACCGGTTGTGGGCTCTGCCAGTATGGGAACACAAACCCCGGT
This sequence comes from Camellia lanceoleosa, assembly GCA_025200525.1. Taxonomy (NCBI): domain Eukaryota; kingdom Viridiplantae; phylum Streptophyta; class Magnoliopsida; order Ericales; family Theaceae; genus Camellia; species Camellia lanceoleosa. Next base: position 36,207,864 of record CM045769.1, on the reverse strand, counting down.
TTTACCGGGGCACCCTTTTTGACCATTCGACCTAGTTCATATTCGGATCCATAGTGACCATTCCGAACTAGGACAGGTTGCTTACCCGTTTATAGGTTGTTTGAAACCACTGCGTGCGTAGTGAAACCCTAGCTCCTGACAAAATAGGACAGGGAAATCCTACCCCAACATAGGGGTGTTTTGGCTCTCACTTATCTGTTATGTGCTTTTAGAGTGCGTCTCTACGGGAATGCATGCATCAGTTTATGAGTTTGGGCATCGAACTGCGGGCATCGGTCGATGTTGAGAATCGATTATCTGCGGGTATCCGATTGATTTTGGGGACGATGATTGAGGATATTGATCGGTGTTTGAGGGCAGTGTATATTGACTTACGGTGTGTGTTGTTATTATCTTGACCATGTGTTGTGTATTTAATTTAAGCTGTTATACTGTCCGTTTATCTGGTTATTTATTTCCTTTTTGCTTTATTTATCTTTTTGCTAGGGGCAGGGTTTTTAGCACAATTGCTTCCGAACCAGTAGATATTCCCCAAGCGCTTTGGACACGAGGTCGCCGACTCAATCGATCTGAGGATCTGGTTGACGAACATCCAGTGTTCCACTCCCTACCCCCAGTTGTTAGAAGAAGGCCAATGAGGCGCGGTGTCGAGCGAGGATTACCAGAGACGGGCTACTTTAGCGACAAGCGGTCGAGGTTGGGATTTCTGTTTTCGCCATAGAGATACACTTACCGGTCAGTCAGCTGGACCAATAGAATATGGCCGGGATAGAGGAAATGATGCGTCAAATGCAAGAGAGCATGAGACGGTCAGATGGAGGATGCCATCCATGGCGGAATTTTCTAAGCAACGAGGCGATCATGGCCCAAAGGCCGAGCTCATCACTAGACTGCAACAGTAGAATGCGGCATCTGCTTCTCATCAGGTTCCTCCTCCACCAGGGCCCCCATTACCCGAGCAGGCTCCTATTGTTCAAAATGCTCTGCCAAACACCCAGAACACCGTGCCAAATGTCCAGAATATCCAAGAGGACACAAACCTTCCAACGGGGCTAGCTCCGCCCCCGCTTCCACCTCAACTGTCCAAGACTCATACACCCAACCACCCGGACTCTCCCTTCAAGTTCGAAATCGACCATCTGACCCTAAAATCGAGCAAGCTTGAGAAGCTTTTCAAGAAATCACAAGGGGTAAAAGCCATTCTGGACATCGAAGATGGGTACACCGATGTAGCCGTAACATTGCCAGACAGATTCAAGATGCCACAAATTGACCGCTTCGACGAGTTCGAAGATCCCATGGTTCATCTTCGGCTATTCTCAGACATCTTGCGGCCAATGGGCCTAACCCGATCACAAAAGCTTTCCCTGTTTGGCCGAACTTTGTCGGGTGTGGCGGCCATCTGGTACGCGAAGTTAGAAGATGAGGTAAAAAGAAGCTGGGATGAAATGGCTGAGGCCTTTGTTGCATAGTACTCGTACAATACACAGATCGAGATTACAACTCGTGATCTTGAAACAACGAGGCAGGAACCCAAGGAGACTTTCTCAGACTTTGTAACTCGTTAGAGGGCAAAGGCATCAATGATGACCTTGAGGCCTACAGACCAAGATCAAATTAGGATGATTGTGCGCAATCTCCAACCGAAATTGATGCAGAAGATGATCGTACTTCCCTTTCCCACCTTCTCAGATTTACACGAGATGGGGGTACAGATCGAGGATGCCATAAAACAAGGTCTGATTGACTAGGATAAGGAGCAACCCAGAAGGACTTTCAACCGTAATAATAACGCAGGCCCAAGTGGCGCTGCAACTGCACGAGCTTCAGAAGTGAGCATGGTCACCACCACTCCTCCTCCCCTAAGACCCACGACAGCCACGCCTTTCTCTAGCGCATCTGGAAGCAATACCCAAAACACTAAATATCAACCCAGAGGCCAAAGAACCTTCACCCCCCTATATATGCCCCTGTCCAAAGCTCTGGGGGTATTGATCAGGAAGAAGCATTTGACGCCCCTAGAGCCGAGGCCACTACCAAATCCACTCCCTCCCTCTCATGACCCGGAAAAATACTGCGCGTATCACCAATAGCACGGTCATGACATCGACCGTTGTTTCAGATTGCGTCATGAGATCCAGGATCTTATTGACAAGCAGGTGATCGCGCCTCCCGAAAAACCCAACGTCACGACAAATCCTCTCCCACCACATAACCAAGCCCCTCCTCCCAACAGAATCAACTTCATCCAAGCTGGGGTCGTGTCTTACGATCCTAGTATCTATATCACCCCATCCCACCTACCTAAGCCGGAGGTGATCCTTCCTGTCTGCACTGACTTATGCATGATGGACATCTCCATAACCCAATCTAAGCCAGTGGTGGTAACCACCGAAGATGGGACAGGGCAGATTTCAGAGGAAGAGGGAGTTGCTGAGTCTGAGATTGAAAAGTTCGGGTATCTTGCTGAAGGAGCTTATGATCCGAGTGAATACATCCAATCGATTGGGCGGTCGAAATTTGAGTCTGGTGCCAGAAAGAGCAGAATTATGTGTGATTCAGGGGGACAGATTTGAAAGGGGAACAGATGATCTAACGGCTGTGAGTGAGGACTTTGCCAACCTCCAGTTCTCTAGTGACCAAGAATCAAGAGATGCCGCAATCAACTGGTTTGAATACGAGGAGTCGGCAGAAGTTACCGGATGGTTAGATGATCAACCAGACATCGTAGAATATCGACCAGAACGAGGGCGGCAGAACAAAATATCGATGGTGGCCGGAAAGGCCGAGAGTCAGAATCCACCGCCGGAGAGCGCCGGCACTAAGAATTTCGCTCAGAATTTGGGGATTGTAAATGCAGGGAATATTGACCAACCAGTTGTACTGACGCAGTTGGAACAACAAAGATTTAAGAATTTCGAGAGAATCAGAAAAGCTAAGGCCCATGTGGGGGTCGAGAGTGCTATGTGCACAGGAATAGGAAATCTTTGCGGGCATGATGGTGAAGAGTCTTTGAAATGCTGATCATCTTGCCGGCGGATGTGGTGGGAAGACGATGACTTATGTCTTGCCCACACAGATGAAGATTAGGGAAGTAACCAACCAGATGATACCTGGTATATTGACGAGATCGCTCATATGACAAGAAGTGGGCGATATTTCAAGCCCCAGCACTTAGACCAACCTGAGGCGTTTGGGAAAGACAAATAAGTTGAGAAACAGAAGGAGAAACAGATTGAAGAAGAAGCTGTGCTCAAGCAATTGAAGAAGATACAAGCAGACATCTCCATCTGGGGACTGCTTATGGCGTCGCGAGTACACAGATAGGCTGTCCTATCTGCTATGGACAAGGCCAAACTCTCTATAGATACTACACCAGAGCAGCTGGTTGGGTTGGTCTTTCCGGGAGGAGGTTCCCCAGCATTAACCTTTTCAGACAAAGAACTACCGCCTGAGGGCACAAATCATAACAAACCTCTCTATGTCTCCGTGAAGTGTAGAGACAAGTGGATACTGGTGGTATTTGTTGATACCGGGTCCGCTATCAATGTCTGCCCAGCCAGAACAGCGTATGCAATCGGGTTGAAGCCCGTGGACTTCGTGCCGACTACTCAAGTGATCATGGCATATGATAATACTAGCAGGGAAGTAATGGGGACTGTCAAAATTCAGACTCAGGTTGGTCCAGGACAACATAACATTGAATTTCATGTCTTAGACATTCCCGCAACCTTCAATCTACTCTTGGGGCGGCCGTGGCTGCACCAAGTAAAGGCAGTCTCTTCCACTTTACATCAAATGCTGAAGTACCCTCACGGGAAGGGGGTAGCTATTGTCTTCGGAAATTCATCCATCCATCCGCCGCCGGAAGTGTCTACACCAGTTCTAGAAATCGAGCATGGCACGGAGGATGTGTTCTTATTGGGGTTCACTTTGGTGAGGCCGGGTGGTCTGGAATATTATGGGCGTGAATGAAGGTGTATGCGTCGATGCTCAATCCGTCTACCTCATGAACAAGCTACAACACATCCGGGATGGGATTAGGAAGAAGCGGCGGAAGGCGTTGCGGCATTGACGAAGTGCCACACAACCCTCATACCTTTGGCTTGGGTTATCGCCCACCAAAGAGGATTTGGGTGAGGAAGGAAAAGAAATGGCGAAGAGCGAGCAAAGCGGTTAGGAAGCCTTTTGAGTTAATGCATAGGCCCATTTAGGTACCCTAAGCGGACGCTTCGTCCAGGAGGACTTTCCATTTGCGGCTTCCCGAGCGTGGATAAACGCAGAAGAAGCGCGTGCGAGCCGAGATCTTCTTCGACACGCAACTATCGAGGATAGCGTTGCCTGAGCGAGCAGACCCATCAGCTGAGGTTGAGCAATGCAAGGCAGTGAATCCTGAGGGCATAGAATTTGAAATGGGGGTAGCGCTGGTATGTCTACTCTCTGATCCTCCGATCAACCATAAGTGCTTGGGGGATAACTTCATGGTTTCCATGATTAGGGATGAAACGGCTGCGAGCCAACCAGCAGCTATCTTGGATGCATCTATTGCACCCGCTCTCACTTGGCAATACGAGGAGGGATTTTTGTCCAGCAGCACCGGGTCAGGTAGTGAGCCGGAATCTGATTCCACTGAGTCTTGTGAGTCGGAATTAGTTCGGCTCGTGAGTCTGAATCTGGTAATCACAGGATGATAACTTGGATACCACGATCTGTCTAGGTCGTCTTTTCCCTTTTCATTTGAGTCTGTTGTAAATGAATCAGACAATTTGGATGAACTTAATGAGAATCAAGTAACTGTGGTTTCTGAGTATTTTTCTGTGCCCTTAATTTATTGCATTAATTCAGACTTTCAAAGTTTTGAAAACGACGAGGACGAAGTTCCTCCGGTTTTGCAACGATTAATTGAGCAAGAGCAAGAAAGATTTGTTAAACCCCTAGTGGACGAAATCACTACCGTGAACATTGGTACTGAGGAGGACCCGCTGGTCAGATGGGTCCACGTTGTCTTTGGAGGAACGCGAGTCGCTTTATTAAAAGATTTCAAAGATGTTTTCCGTGGTCCTCACGAAGACATGCAGAATCGATCGTGAGATTATCTGACATCGGATCCCCCTTGACCTCGAGGCCCGACCTGTCAAGAAGAAACTTAGGAGGATCCGCCCGGACTGGGCTCTCAAGATTAAGGAAGAGGTCACCAAGCAAATCGACGGAGGCTTCCTGCTGGTATCTGAATATCTGACTTGGTTGGCCAACATTGTTCGGTCTTAGAAGAAGGATGGCGGGATCCGGGTATGTGTGGATTCGAGGATTTGAGCGAGCTAGTCCGAAGGACGACTTTCCCCTACCGCACATCGATGAGTTGGTGAATTTCACAGTAGGACACGCTTTGCTCTCATTCATGGATGGCTTCTTAGGCTACAACCAGATAGTGATGGCGTCGGAAGACCGGGAGAAGACTGCATTTACCACCCCGTGGGGGACATACTGCTATAGAGTCATGCCATTTGGGTTGAAGAACGCTGGAGCTACTTATCTACGGGCATAACCACAATATTACACGACATGATCCACAAAGAGGTTGAGGTGTATGTGGACGACATGATTGTCAAATCCAAGGAAAGGGAGGGCCACTACACCGCCTTGCACAAGTTTTTTCAAAGGATCAGGGAGTTCCGGTTGCGGCTAAACCCTCAGAAATGTACATTGATTATTCTGTTGGGAAAAATGCTAGGGTTTACGATTACACAAAAGGGGCATCAAGGTCGACCCTCCAAAATCAAGGCTATCTTAGAAATACCACCACCAAGGTGAAAAGGAGGTGCGAGGCTTTACGGGTAAAGTGCAATTCATAAGGCGGTTTATCTCAAAATTAACCTTGACTTGTGAACCACTTTTGGCCTTCTCAAGAAAGGAAAGAAGTTCCAATGGGATGGCCGATGTCAAGTTTGCATTTAAGCAGTTAAAGAATATTCTGAGAACCCGCCGTGTTGTCACCACGAACCAAGAAACCGTTGATTTTGTATCATCGATGCTTGAAACTACAATGGGCTGCATGCTTGCACAAGAATCAGAAGACAAGGTGGAGAGAGCCATCTACTACCTAAGCAAGAAGATGCTAGAGTACGAAACCCGTTACACTCCGCTGGAAAAGGCTTGCTTAGCCTTGGTATGGGCTACCAGAAAGCTGCAGCACTACCTGTTAGCTCACTCTGTAATGTTGGTTTCACGACTTGATCCCATCAAATATCTTTTCAAGAAACCAGCACTTACGGGTAGGCTAGCTCATTGGTTGCTGTTGCTATCCGAATTTGATCTAAAGTATGTAACATGCAAGTTGGTCAAAGGCAGAGCAGTGGCAGAATTTTTAGTTGACCATCCAGTGGAAGGGGGTGAAGCAGTCGAGTATTTATTCCAAGATGAAGCCATTTTACACATCGACAACGAAACTTGGACGATGTACTTTGACGGAGCGTCAAATCAATACGGGTATGGGATAGGAGTGTTGCTGATAGCACCCGACAATTCCCGTATCCCTCTAGCCTTCAAGCTCCGATTCAAAGTCTCGAACAATGAAGCAGAATATGAGACGTGGATCTCTGGTCTAGAAGCGCCGGAACTAGGGGCAAGACGGTTGGACGTCATTGGGGACTCGAACCTTGTTGTGTCTCAAGCTAAAGGAGACTGGAAAGTAAAAGAGGAAAAGATGATGATGTATCACCAGACCTTGGATTTGCTGATTCCTCGGTTTGAGAAGCTAAGTTTTACTCATCTACTAAGAGAGAACAACAGGTTTGTAGACTCTTTAGCAACTCTATCTTCTATGATAGACATCCCGTGTGGAGTCCGGATGCGTCCAGTCATCATCGACCAGAAATTTGCACCTGCCTACGAGTCGATTGCCGCTATAAATGAAGTCCAGGACGAAAACCCCTGGTATTACGACATCTGGAACTTCTTGGAGAAAGAAGCATACCCGCCAGGGGTAAGTGCCAAAGACAAAAGGGCAATAAGGAGAATGGCAGTTCAGTTCATCATCTGCAGGGGTAAACTGTATAAAAGGGGTCATTTGGGAATGCATAAACTGTGCGTTGATCTAGAAAGAGTCAAAGCGTCGATGGAAGCCATCCACGGGGAGAATGTGGTGCACATGAATGGGGTAATGTTGTACGGAAGATCCTCGAGACGGGGTTATTCTTGGTCCACCATGGAGGAGGATTGTATTGGTTTAAATCGCGATGCCACAAATGTCGATTCATGCAAATCACATGAACATTTCGCCATCAAAATTTGTACAACATGACCGCCATGGCCATTTTCGATCTGGGGAATTGATGTAATGTCGATTTATTACGCGAAGGGTCGAATGGGCATGAGTTCATCTTGGTAGCGATAGATTATTTCACAAAGTGGGTTGAGGCCCAATCTTATGCGGTGTTGAAGGCTTCGCGTCGCAAAATTTATCAGAAACAACATCATCTGTCGCTACGGGGTCCCAAACGAAATAATTTCAGACAATGGTTCCCACTTCAAGAAGGAAGTGATAGACTTGTTGGAAAAATACAACGTGGCTTTTCATAAGTCATCTACCTATCGGCCGCAAACCAATGGAGCGGTTGAGGCCGCCAACAAGAATATCAAGCGCATATTGCAGAAGATGGTGGAAACCTACCGGGACTGGCCAGATAAGTTGCCGTTTGCTCTGTGGGGCTACCGGACTTCAATCAGAACTTCTACTGGGGCAACTCCGTACTTATTGGTTTATGGGATGGAGGCCGTTTTACCTATTGAGATTGAGGTTCCGTCATTACGAGTATTGGCCGAGTGTCAAATAGCCGAGACAGATTGGCAGCAGAGCAAATTTGAGGAACTCATGCTTTTCGATGAAAGAAGACTGAAAGCGCTGTACCATGTCAAAGGTTATCAACGCAGAATCGCCTGGGCTTTCAACAAGAAGGTTAAGTCCAGGAATTTAAAGGAAGGAGATTTGGTACTCAAAGACAACCGAGCTCCCATCCACGACCCAAGGGGCAAGTTCAGACCCAATTGGACTGGTCCCTACATCATCAAGTCAATCTGGTCAGATGGAGCTGTGGTTCTGATGGATCTAGATGGCTTAGAATTCTCACAACCAATCAATATGGACAAGTTGAAGAAATATTACCCATGAGGGGCTCACTAGGCCGAAAACCCGAAAGGGCGACCTAGGCAAAATTCAGAGCACAAAAAAATTTGCAATTATAAAAGCGAGCTCAAGAAGGTTGAAAACCGCATAAAGGGCGGCCTTGGCAAAAGTTAGAGCGCAAAAGGAGAGTGAAAATACCCGAGCGAACCTAAGCCTGAACTACGTAAGGCTTGATTCCTATCCTTGGGATACGTAGGCAGCTTCATTCTGAAGTTCAGCCACAACCTTTTCCCCGATCAACTTTGTCCATATTAATCATCTCAGTCATCTTTGTCCATCAGCATTCATCGCGATCTCCGGTACAGTGCTATTCAGACTAGGGGCAACTTTCCGTTGCCACACAGTGTCACGGTATTATTCAGACTAGGGGCAACTTTCCAGTTGCTAGGATCCGGGGTTGTGCATCTCAGTGACAGATCTCAGGCGTGTCCAGTTTTGACCCATATCGAAAATAGTTTTGAAAAGTTTTAATAAAAGTTGACTTTGTTCAAATTAATCTTTTCACAACTAAGACCATTTTTGGACCAAAGCGGAAAATTTTCAGTACCACAACCTTCAATTTCATTGATTTCAAAACAGAGTTCTCCTGCTCTTGCATATAATTGAAGTTGCTTTTTATTACACTCATAATGAAAACTTGAAAGTACTAATAAAGCAATAAATCTGGGGCATAGTTAAGTCAGGTGTCCCTGCGCCCCCTCCCAGAGCTAGTCGAAGCCTCTGATGCCAAGCGAGGCCCGGTCTGTGCCTCCTCATTGAGCCAATCCCAGCACTCGTCAGACAAAGTGCAGTTGAAAGTAGGGGCGGGGGCCAGGAGTTCTCTAGTCCTCCATGCCGTGGCATATCGAGCAAGTTGTGCGCCTCGGACCGGGAAAGCAGCTGGATACTCAATCCCCTCTGGTGGGCAAGTCTGATCATGACCAAACTGACGCAGGAACCGGAACAGAAAGTATAATACACAGTGGGTCAGACCAATCAACTGAATCCCGATCAGCCGGGACATGCTATAACCCATTGCTGGGAGATTGAGCCAAGGGCAGCGCCAAGCAATGCGATCTATAGACAAGTTGCACATCCAGTCGAACCACCACCTTTCATCAGGGGCATCAACTAAACGTTGGCAAAAGAAGTAGCCGCGGGCTGAGTAGGCTGGACAAGAGTCCACAACCTGCAATTTATCCATCAACCATACCTGGGGAGGGATGAAAAATGAGAGAATAAAGAATAGAGAGATGTGCGATGAGAGAAAAGCGAGATAGGGGTTTTTGTGAGAAAAAGCACGAGGGCGAAAGTGATGTGAGCAAATATATATGCGAGATTGGGTGGGAGACATTACAGTAGCAATAGTGGACTTCACCGTCTGGTGCGTCTCCCGGCGATAGAAAGCATCCAAACCCATTAGCATCTCGGCCAGTGTCATAGCAATACAGCTCTTTCCTTCTCTCAAGCCGTAAGCAACTTCAACCAGACGGATGCTAGATCCATCAAATCCTGAAGGGAGCAGAAAGTGGGATAGCATACATAAGCAAAGGGCGTGTTGCCGAAAGCCTTGCCAATAATGGTTGCCGTGGTCGCCAGCATCAGAAAAGCGATGGATCAAGCCGAGAACGTCCAGTTCCCCGTTGCAGATCAGAGACCGAGCATCATGCATGGTGAGCCCACACATTTCCCCTAAAGCTTGGGCGTGGCCAAAGTGAAATTGAGGCAGAATTTCTTCACAACACTCAGATTCCATCAAAACCTGAAAATCTTCGAAAGTTGGACATACCTCTTGCCCGCTGAAGCTGAAAACATGCGTCACTGGGTTCCAAAATCTCGCCGCGGCATGGAGGAAGGGAAAGTGTAGCGGAGTGCGGCTTAGTGGGAATAGTGCGTTCAAGCCGAAACCTCGGAAATTCAACTTTTCCGAGCCATCTAGAAAAGAGATCCAAGATGTGAGATTTTCTGTGAGAAATGCCTCCATTTTTTTTGTGCAAAGCAGTGATGAAATGAATGAGTCCCGAGGTTGGAGCTTTTATAGAGGATGGGACACTATTCAGGGGACACGTGTCAAAAATTTGACTTTCTTTGAAATAAGTGGCCGGCCGGCCACCTTTTCTAGCTGGCCGGCCACATTTCTCCCCTCAGATACAAAAAACTGGCCGGCCAGCTCCAAAAAGTGGCCGGCCATGCTCCAATGTATGCCTTTGGTCCTGTTTTGCCCTCCAGAGGAAAGTTCCAGGCATTTCCAAGCCTCGGATGTATCGAAGGCCTCCATTTCCCTCTGTTTCGGATGCGTTCCGTTGCCCAGACCATCCGAAGTACGCTTTGTTTTGTTTATCAAGTTGTAATTTTTGTTTATCGAGTTGTCGCTTTGTTTATCGAGTTGTAAGTTTTGTCGAGCTGTTGCATTTTGTGTTTTGAGTTGTTACTCTTTGTTTACGCAATTTTGTTAAGTCTTGTTTATCGAGTCGTTAACATTGTTGTATTTTGCTTATCGAGTTGTAAACTTACTAAGATTCTGTTATTTCTTAGTGAGTCGAGTTGTTTGATTTGTTGCGTCGGTTCACTACCTGACCCGAAAAATACATGAAGCACATTCCATTCAATCCCATTTTTGTGCAAAATGATGCGATGCGATGCTGAGAGAATAAAAATACAACACTTTTTCAAAAAGCTGTTTCACCCCATCATATTTCCTTTTACAAATAAAGGTACAAGTTTTACAGAAAATAAAACTGCCTAATAATATGCAAAGTGCTACAAACTACTAGCAAAAAGAAAAATAAAGCAGAAAACAGCAGCATCAATACCCTCGGGAGCGGGAATGAGAGGCCCTCCTCATCCTCTTCTGTGAGACAACATCTGCACCACCATCATCATCCGGGTCGGAGCTGTCATCCTCAGGATCCCCCTCAGCCTCGCCTCCACTCCCGGAACCAAGACCGGAATCCCCCTCCTCAGCAGATGTCTCCGACTGACGGCCTGCGACCTCCTCCTCCTCATCCTCATCGGGCTCCACCTCTATAATATGTGCCCTGCGTCTGCGAGAGGACCCTCCTCGAGCTCCTCGGAAAGGCCTGGATGGCCCAGCTCCTCGAAAGGGCCCAGATGGCCCAGCGCCTCGAAAAGGTCCAGACGATCGACCTCCCTGAGAAGGCCCGGGTGGCCCGGCCCGCGGCGGAGCGTATACAGGAGGCGTCTGAAAGTGAAGAGTTCAATACATCAGTTCAAATATGAAAATCAGATGCAAGTACAGTATGTGAGTGGGGTGTGTGTCAGATGTGTTCTACACAAACAGCCTATCAATGCAGTAGAATGTTCAAAACCAGCGTGTCATCAGAAATATGATAAATACAAGAAAGATGAACAGTACCTGCACACCCATAATGGCCAGCTGAGCCTCCCTCCGCAGGATCATGCCCTCAAATGCGGCCATTACTCCAAGCATCTCATCCACGTACTCGACAGGAGGCTGCAGATACAAATGCAAAACCATCAGTAAATGAATGAATGTCCAAGTATCCGACTGATAAATCAAAGTTGTAAAGCACACCGGTAGTGAATCAGGATCTCTGACATATCTATGGTCAGGAAGGGGAGGCTCTAGCGGGACCTGGTAAGGAGCCCTAAATCGCCAATTTGTCAACTCGGTCGGCATGTCTGGCCACCCAGGATGATGAAGAGTCGGAGGGATCGGGGGAACCGACCCACCTCCACCTCTAGATGTACCAGCTCTGTTGGAGGAAGAGATATCTGTAGCACGAGCCTGACTTGAAGATGGCACACCAGCAGGCCTCAGTGACGGAGTACGCTCTCCCGTCAAGGGAGGCATCAGATATACGTGGCGATAAGTGGCATAGTCCCCCTCCTCAAGATGTTGCAAAGCATAAGTGCCCGGCATAGCACTAACAACATCTTGGGAAGAGAGCCTATCAGCAGTCCGCATACTGACTAGGGGTGCTGCGGGAGGGTCCTGAGAAGTGTACCCCCATACCTGACGCAAAAAACGTTCCCCCAGAAACCATGCTCTACCAACCGGTCCTTCGAGCAGGATCCTATACTGGGAGGTACCCGATCCTCCGGCATACTGAAATCGGAGAACACCACCCAAGGGCGCCCAGGGCTGCCATGTAATCTGCGGATAACCAGTGCATAAACCAATCAGAAATCGGGAATATACGGGGCAGATCAAAGATGAAAACGGAAGGGACTGAGAGTTCTGAAATACCTCCGTCGTCCGCACAGTGTCAAAATAGATAAAAGAGAGTCTCTCGGGGTCTCGGCCGGTGCTGGCCCTCGAATACCGATGAGTCTGCAGGGGTCATGAGGGGCCCTGCCACCACCAACTTTGGGGCTAACGTTGGGAAATATACGTAGACCCATAACTGAGGAAAGCAGTGTAGAATGTAAATACAAAGTGCTGAGGGCAAAATACAGAGTGTAAAGTGCGTTGTGTGTGCAATGTACAAGTGATGAGGAGCAGAAATGTAAATCAAGAGGACAGAAAGTACCTCCCAGGCTCTTCAACAACCGCCAAGTAAGTCTCCCTGCCCGCGGGAGGTTGCGCTCATGTAGCAGTAAAGGGTAGCCAGGCCGGCGCCACCCCAGTCGTACCGTCCGACCTGTGATTGGTCCACAGGCGCTCAGCAGAATCTGACCAACCGTGTTCCCTCTATTGGCAAACAGAGTAGTCCCGAAGAGGAACATAAGAAAACCACGGGCATACTGCTCTGCCTCCTCAGGAGTCCCGGGCTCCATATCCTCCCTCCGAAAATGGAAAGAGAACCAGGTGTATCGAACTCGCCCTGAAGCTCTATCAATAGGCGGGCGGGCCCCCAGCAAATGTATCCAAGCGGCCTCCCATTCGCCCATATCCTCGTCGTAAGGAATGGGCCAACCTCCTATGTCCAGGCTAGTCAATACAACAAAATCCAGCGGGGTCATAGTCAAATCCCCAGTGGCGGAAAAATGAAAGGAGTTGGTGGTGTCCCACCATCTCTCCACCAAAGCTGGCATCAGTGTCCTCCTGGCAGGATAACACGATAACCCAGCGCAGAAGGACCCGAACCCCGCCAAATCAACTAAATCCCGGACAGCCTCCGGGAGCTCAGCATACCAATCTCTAGCAGCGGTGGAGCCGTATCCCCGCACAGTGCGAGAACCAACCTGCATTCAGAATGAATACATGTGTCAGTATAAAATGAATGAGCTGTGTGTAAATGAAATGAATAAGCTGTGTGCAAGTAAATAGGCTGCGTGCGAAGTAAAGTAAGCGAACTGTGTGTTCTACTCTAAATCAATGTGTGCTGCGTGTTCACCTTCAATTTGGGCTGCGTGTTCAAACTCTCAATTAGTATGTGCTGCGTGTTCACCTTCAATTTGGGCTGTGTGTTCAGAAAATCCAAATTAGGGCTGCGTGTTCAACTCTCAATCAGTGTGTGCTACGTGTTCACCTTCAATTTGGGCTGTGTGTTCAAAAAATCCGAGTTAGGGCTGCGTGTTCTATTCTCAATCAGTGTGTGCCGTGTGTTCACCTCAACGACGAGCTGTGTGTTCGACATCAAAATATGGGCTGCGTGTTCATCTCAAATGTTTGGGCTACATGTTCAACTCTCAATCAGTGTGTGCTGCGTGTTCACCTTCAATTTGGGCTGTGTGTTCAGAAAATCCGAGTTAGGGCTGCGTGGTCTATTCTCAATCGATTGTGTCTTGGTGTGTTCACCTCAACGGCTGTGTGGTTCACCTCAACGCATTTGTGTGTGTTCGACATCAAAATATGGGCTGCGTGTTCATCTCAAATGTTTGGGCTACATGTTTAACTCTCAATCAGTGTGTGCTGCGTGTTCACCTTCAATTTGGGCTGTGTGTTCAGAAAATCTGAGTTAGGGCTTCGTGTTCTATTCTCAATCAGTGTGTGCCGTGTGTTCACCTCAACGACGAGCTGTGTGTTCGACATCAAAATATGGGCTGCGTGTTCATCTCAAATGTTTGGGCTACGTGTTCAACTCTCAATCAGTGTGTGCCGTGTGTTCACCTCAACAATGAACTGTGTGTTCAACATCAAAGAATGGACTGTGTGTGTTCATCTCAGAATTCAAGTATTGGGCCGTGTGTTCAATTCCCTACCGGTGTGTGCCGTGCGTCCACAATCAATTTATGGGCCCAGTGTTCAGAAATTCAAGTGATTGAACTGTGTGTTCAGAATGCAAATAGGATGCTGTGTCATGAACTAAACATTCTAAAATAAGCTGTTTACTCAAAATGAGCAGACAAACATGGCAAAGACACGAAGTGCATGAAAAACACAGAATATGTTGCAGAAAAGGTAAAAAACGAAGTAAATACCTCTCGTGCCTCGTGGGAGAGGTGATACTCTGGCTCCCGTAGAAGCAGATCTCTGGGTGCTCACTCATTAAAGTCAGTGAAGTGACGAAAAACGGCCTGCGGAAGAACGTGTGCCGGCGGGGCGTACCTCTCGGGAATGAAGGGTCGAACCCTCAGAGGCAGAGTCATGACATCAAAATCATCCCCAGTACCCGGAGGACCTCCAGTGTGAGGAAAATGACCGGCCATTTCAGAAAATCTGCAAAAAGGAGCAAAAAATGAGCAAAAATGAGCCAAAATTGGAAAAAGTCAACAAAAGTCAACTCTCGGGAAATGAAAAAGTCAACAAAAGTCAACCCCCGAGAAAATCTTCCAAATATTGAGACAAACTTACCTCAAGTGATGAAAATGAGAAAAGAAGCCCCGAAATCAAAATTTAATCGGTTCAAAGTGTTTAAAACTGAAAGTTTTCGCGAAAACAACTTGTGTGGGGGGTTGAAAAATGCGTATAGAGCTCAGATCTGGAGAGGAAAATGGTTTGGGAGGGAGTAGAAGATGATTTCAGACCTGAAGTTATGAGCTCAAAGTGTTTGGGTAAGTAGATTTAAAGAAAAGAAGGTGAAAAGACCAAAATGCCCGCGGATTTGGGCAGGTGGCCGGCCGGCCACCTTTTCTGGCTGGCCGGCCATTCTCTTTTTGAAAAGTGGCCGGTGGCCTCCCCTGGGGAAGAAAAGTGGCCGGTGGTGTCCCCCACATGCCCACCTAGCTCTCTGCAAATTTTAAGGAAGATTGGAGTTCCCGAAACCTGAAAAAGTTCAAGAAAGTGCACTTTCTGTCACGAAATCGCTCCGCCGGAACTTCAGCTTCAATTTCTGACATGTGTCTCATCATTATTCATCAAAATCAAAGTGTATCCTTTTCAAAACATGTTGTAACCCCTCCGGGGGTGAACCAGAGGCCACGATCGAGTCGCCTTAACGCTTAGCTTTCCTTGTTCGTTGTTTCGTAACAAACGTGCACCCTAATTTATGCTCGTTTAGCATTATCATGCACATAACTTGCATTCTCATGAACATACTTGCATTGTCATGCATGTTTTCTTGATATTACCATGCCTCTGTGTTTAAGCTTGCGTTGTCACGCACGCTCCTTTCTCGCACTGCGATGCATTCACCCACCGACACCGCTTTTGTCGAACTTTCGATATCACATTGGATATATCTTGCTAAACATGTTATGCTTGTTGAGTTTCTCTCTTTCGCAGGCACGATATTGTATATATGGTTCATTTGAAGCTGGTGCGACCAGACGAATCGCGCAGGTATCGTATCTTCTCCGTGTGAGACGTGACGAGAGTTAAACAATTCTCCGCATTCTTAACTGCATAAAATGTAGTTGTTACTTTGCATTCTTGCTTAAAACTGTTGCATCTATTTGCGAATACTTGCTTCATTACAGCTTGCTGCATTTGCATGATCATTAAGTTACATCTGGCTCTGTGCATATCGCTTTGCATTTTGCCCCCTTGCCTGCGGGCACGCCTGCGGGCATATCTCTGTTCATCTTGTATGATTGTCTAAGTCTTCGGCCTTGTCAAAAATGGGTCGTCTCTGGGCTTTGACATTCACTCCCGTCACTTGTGACTTCCGAGTTCTGTCAAAGAGGGGCAACTGTAGACACCCCATTTTTGACCGACCTTAAGACTCAGACGTCACCGATTGAGCGCTTGGTGATGTTGCATATCGTGCTCGTCCAGAGGTTTCAGAGTCTCGGCCGTGAGCCCTGCCTCCGAACTTCCGGGCTTTTCTGTGCCTTGCCTCGGTTTGCGAACCAAGCTCGGTTTTCTTTGTTTCTCTTCCCAAAGGGAGAGAGAGGTCCCGTAGACCATCTCTCAGTGGCCGTGGGCTACATTTCGTGGTCGTAGGCCATTCTTTCCATTTTGGAGCCCCGTTCCCGGTTTTCGGAGCCGTCAGGCCGTGTGCCTCGGTTCGGGACCGCCTAACTGCCTCCGTTTGCTCCGGTTTTTGGCATGCATCTTATTTACTCCCTTTTGAGGGACACTGTGGTCTGAGAGACCCACTTCGTGGTCGAACACCACTCCCGGTGCCTAAGAGTCAATTTTCGGGGCCTCGGACTGCGCGTTTCGGCCCCCGAACCTTCATTTTGCATCGGTTTTCGTTCATTTTTGGCAGAGACCTCTGTTTCATCACCAGGAAGGTCATAGAAGGGTGGGAGGCCAGTAATTGTTTCAGCAACCAGTTATATTCCTTCATCGCCCTCCGACGCCCATTTTTCTCACTTCAAAGCCAATGTTGACCACCCTAAGGCCACTTTCTTCAGCTCCAAACCACATATTTGTGTTGTACACATCTGGGAGGACACAAATATCACATGGCCGGCCAGTAATTCCATCTGAACCTTTTGAACCCCTTTGAAAAATGGCTTGTTCTCTCTCCTGTTTCACTTCCTCCAATTTTGGACCACAGGGCTGTGTTGAGGGCATCTAGGAGGACACCAATTTGTGGTGGCCATTAATTCACCTCGGCCTTTTGACCCCTGGCCGGCCATGGGGGTGTGGCCGGCCACTGCAGCTCAAAACACAGCGGCCTTGCTCCTCGGGGTGAGTACATTACTGTGTATACTTTTTTCCCCAAAAATCATGTCTGGAGGGACAACTTTTGGGGGAAACTTGGCTTTTCCCCATTTTTTCCCTCCTTTTCTCCCCCTCTTTGGTCTATATAACTGGCCTCCAGCATTGGTCCAAGGGTTGGAAAAATTTCCTTGAGCTTGCATATACATATCTCCCTCCATCTCCCTCTTTAACCCTCAAAAACAACCAAGTTCTACCCCCCTTTCTTCATCACCACCTAGCACTACACTACCACTTCCATTTCCAGCAGCTTGGAGCTCTTCTCAAAGGCTAGGAGGCACCATTTTTCAGTCCAAGAGGCAGCCAAGGCTTAGTCTTCAAGGGTAAGCACAACTTCTCCCTTTTCTAGCTCATTTTTGTACCATTTCTTAGCCCTCTTTGCTTACTGTTTTGAGCTCCGGCCATAACTGGAAATGTCATTTTTTTGAGCTCATTTTTCTGTTTCATTAAGGGTCCTACCCTTTTTGCACTTGCTTCATTACCCTTCTTTATGCCATAATTTTGCATAGTATTTTTGGCCTATGTGTAATCTGTTTTGGAGCATGATGTAAACTGTAGATAGGATTATTTTGAGCCCTTCTTCAACATTGAAGAAGGGCTCACCACTGTTGTGGACCTCCATGTACCACTTGCCATTGTACCCCTCTTTGGTCCCCTTTTTTGCATGATTTATTAGCTTATTGACCTTCTATTTTCGGACCTTGGTCCGAACTGAAAAGAGGCTTATTTTGACCCCCTCTTTATGTTTCATTCAGGGTCTATGGATTTTTGAGAGACCCTTCGTATACCTCATGTTATAGCCCTTTTGGTGGCCTCATTTTGCATGATATTTTGAGCCTATTTGTACACTGTTTTGAGCTCGGTCATCAACTGTAAAAAGCATTATTTTGGGTCCCTCTTAAACATTGTTGAAGGGCCCTCACTTTTTTGAAACCTCCATGCACCACTTGCTTCTTTGCCCCTTTGTTGGCCCATTTCTTGCATAGCATTTTGAGCATATTTGTATCTGTTTTTGGAGTCTGTCATAAACTGTAATACATCATATTTTTGTCCCCTCTTCAATATTGTAGAAGGCCCCTTCTCTGTTTGGGGCCAGAATTTGTGACTTGCTTCATTACCTCCCCGGCGGAGCCATTTTTGTATGCTAATTTAGCCCTACTTGGGCCCACTGTTTGGCCTCACTCTAAACTGTAAAAATGCTTGTCTCGGGGCTTCCTTGCTTCTGTCTTTACACTTCATGTTCAAATTATGCATGCATTGTATAGTTACAGGCCATTTCATGCGTCAAAACCCGTGTTTCGGGACTCGTTTCATGCATCGGGTTTCATTTTATCGGGTTTCGGGGCTGTTTTGCATCTCATTTTACCTCTGATTTTTTGCATGATAGTATGCCATTTTTTTGTGTTTTGCCATGTCTTGTTAGAGTGGCATTCTGTGCCGTAGGTTCGGTTCTCGGTTTGCGTGCACGCATGCACGCATCTTGAGTTGTCTCATTTTCATCATTATGGCCTCCTATGTGAGTGTGGCCGAGGTCCACTTGTGTTGGTGTAAGCCCATATTGCATTGTGTATGCTAGGTTGTATGTTAGCGCATTGTGTATGCCATGTTTCCTCGTGCATTGTGTATGCCATTTCATAGCCTTTTGCATGTTAGGTTGTGTCTTAGTTGCATTTCATGCATATCATGCATATTGCATCGTTTTCGGGATAGGAGTTAGCCAGTGCACGAAAGCAGGTGCGTTCCTGCATCTGAGTGACGGAACGTGTCTCAATTCCCCAGTCACTGACACTCCGGATCATCCATGATGGAGTTAGGTCTTGTTGTGTTTTCATGTGCATTCATTTCATATTGAGTTGTGCAATTCGACTCCTCGGCCATCATGCATCGATATGCGTGATTAGTGGCACGAGGATCGAGACATGCATACATTTGTGAAAATACATTGTCATGCCCCTTTCTTGCTCTCTGTTGCAGCAAAATAAAGAATCAGCAACTTTTCGGAGCTTGGCACGCATTTCAAGAACAGGTGCAAACAGAGGCTAATTAGGGCATCCCAGTGGATTTCCGCGCAAGGCAGCCTAAACATACATCATTCATCAGAATCAAGGCAGTCCCTGGCTTGCATGCCAGTTTATTATTTTCTTAGTTAATTTGTAAATTAATTAGGAATTTGTACACATTTTGGACTGTATTATTTGGACTGTAATATTCTTTTATTCGGGGCTGTATATTTATTCGGACCCTCTGCGCGAGGGCATAATTGTAATAAGTGTGCGTGAGTGTGATGTATGTCTTCCAACCCCACATCTTTCTTCTCTTTTATTTACCTGCTTATGATGGTTAGATTAGGGCATGTTTCAATTAGCATATAGTATGATAGCATGTTTGCATTCATTCATTTGTTTTGCATGCACTGCCAAGATCATACTAACTGCATTTGTATTTCAATTCCAAGTTGAATACATGTTAACTGTAGCATTCCATATGCCATGTTTAGAATAGCCGAGCCTGCTATAGTTTGTATTTTTGCATGAGTTGCATTAGGTATTTCTGTATACTTAGGATCATGCATGATTTCTAATATAGTTTCTGTTTTAGCTTGGAGTACTCGGTGAGTTTTTATGCTTTAGCATCCTTGCATGCGTGTGAGTGACTGCCATGAATAGCATGCGTACCGTGAGGCTAACTGCTTATGTGATATAACTGCCTTGAATGCCTGTGGATGGAGGTTGGGATATTTGGATTGGAACAATTCATCAAGTGTTTTAAACCCACCCGATGGTGGCAAAATCTGCATTTTAAGCCTACCTGCGGGTAGCAAACCATCTTTCAAAAATGAACATGAAATGTTTTGTCCCAATTCAGGCGACCCGGTCTATACTTGTATGTTGTGCGCATCACATAGTAACCCAGGCTAATAACCGGAATGAGAACACACAATGTTTTCAAAAATAGATATGATGGTTCGTAGAGGACGATCTTTGACCGGGCGAGCGGGGGTGCTCACAAAGTGACCTTCCCCAATCGTACCCAAGTTCCCGAGCCGAGGCAACTTTGGTAATGACGGACACGTGGCCTTTGGCACCGAGTTACGATTTCCTAAATTTCCCATTAAAAAACATTTAGGTGGCAACTCTGTATCTGGTAAAGCAGTCCATGTTTGGCACTTCTTTTCAAAAAAATCTGTTTTTAAAATCGATTTGTCGGATTTGGACTCTTTGGTTCAAGATTAAGAACCGTGACATTTGAGTCCTTGAACTGTAGTGACCCCAATATGAACGGAACATGACTTAACCCTCCCGGGGCGTTCGGGGACGTCTACACAGATCCATTCAATTCGCAACTTATTCAACATATCATGTTATCAACTCGGCTTCAGAACCATTATTCAGCTTCAGTATTGCTTATCAACTCTAAGTTATACAATATTTGGAAAAACATCATACCGCATTACTTATCAACTCTACAATTCGGTGTATCATTTGGCCTCTTATCAATTGCATATTAACAAACTGCATATTATCTTGGCTTTGGCTACATTATTCGGCTTTGGCAACTTATTCAGCAACAGTGTTCGGTAAGCCTACTCGGCCACACATACACCAACACAGCATTGGACATTCTCGAAACAACTACAATTGTTAATTTATCTTCATCTTCGGCAAAAATCTCATGATTTCTCGGAAATACAAGATTGCCCGGCGATACTATCTCAGCATAGAACTAGCATCTTAGCTCGCCGAAATCAACATCTGAATATATTAATGGATTTGTGTCAATTCAAGGAGTCTAAACCCACCAATCCGAGGAGCCAAGAGGTAACCGAAGTTCCCTAATCTTTGCAAAACGGACCAAATTTTAAAAAAAAACTAAAATTTTCAAAGTTGTCGAAATCAAGTTTTGATCATCCTAATGTGAAGTACTCATCGAGACGAATCCAATGCAACAAACCGTGTCAAAATCAGTGCTAAAATGAAGCCGTACAGACCCATCCAAATTTGCCTAGAAAATCCAATGTTTTGTCAAAGAAGAAGAACCAGCAAGCATATGGGAAATCATCATGTACTTCGCAGTTACGTTGCAATTGATTGTTTTGAACCATTCATTCTATTTTAGTGAAATCTAAGCCATCTGGACTCCAATCACAACGATCCAATAGTCCTTTCCAGCTATTTGATGTATTTTGAGCCCATCCATACAGTTAGAATTTGTAAATTAAACTCCAAAAAAAAAAAAAAAAATTGCCAATTTTATTCAAAGAATTGAGCGCACTGGCTCTCACTTCGCGTATCCCCAAGCACCCTACTTTGTCTCGGCTCCATTTCGATATTGCCATGGCACCGCACAGGGGCACGGAATCCGTTTCAAATTGTTATCGGCCTACTCGGCAATTTTGGCCCAAGTCAATTTTATTCCTTCCGAATAACAAATCTTATTCAAAAGCAATGGGAGCAAATATATGTTGTACGTAGGACAAGAAGCTCAACTTCAATAAATCGGCAACAATTGCCAACCAAGTTCTTAGCAAATCGAACTCCGAAGGGATACTAACACACTGTGAAGCTGGACATCGATGTTTTGACACTAGTTACTCGGCACACCACTCAAGTCCCTCGATTTTCCAGACAGTTAGGTTCACGCACAGGTTTTTCCGCAAAGGTTGTTCGGCAACCCACCAAGGCTATGTGGCAACCCAATATGGCTAATTTAGGAACTTTATATTTATATCCGACGTTTGAGCTAACTCATAGCAAATTGCTCGACACTAATATCTCGACACCTTTGATATACTCGGCCAACTTGGTACAAACATTACAACGAAATTTTCTTGAGTTACAAACTTTCGCTCTTTTTTCACACCGCTCCAAGGAAGCGCTAGTTTTGAGGCAATACATTACACACTTGGCAGTCGACCGTTAGCACTTGGCAGTCGACAGTTCGTATGTAGCAGTCGACAGTTCGCATATTCTTGTGCGTCGTTATTTTTGCAAAGCCAAATCTTTCCTGTAACATAGGGCAATGGGGCAAGTCCAATCTGCATTCTACATTAGACTAAACGCAAACTGAACAATGCTAATTGGCCCAAATTTTACTCGACAATTAAATAGTTGGCCCAATATCTACTTGGGAATTCCTTACAAGCGGAGCAATATTATTTGTGAGTAATACGTCTGCCTCATTTGGTATAGGCCTTCACTGACACATGATGCATTATTCAAAATCCTTGCAATATTAGCACTTAATCTCCACTTAAAATTAGCATAAGTCTCTGAGTACAGCGTAATCTTCGCACTCGGCATGGAGCGCCATCAGCAAAGGCCTACACCCTCGCCTGGGGATAATAATGCCGCAGGCGTACACCCTCGCCCGGGGGTAATAATACTGTGGCCCATCATTATGATTTGTTTGGAACCCATGTGATATAATTTCATCCTATGATAGACATACGTATATTTATACATACATTCAAGACATACGTATATTTATGCATACATTCAAGCATACATGCATTCATTCATTCATACATTTTATTCATTTATCCAGAGTGTTCTTTATCAAAAAACCTAACAACTATTTGAACAGCGTAACTCGGCAAGAAAAATTCTCATTCCTTCTACTACAGACAATGAAAGTTTTGGGGCAATTGTGGGAGCCAGAAAATAAATATATATCAATTTATTAGGGCTAATCCAAATAAGGCCTACACTGGGTCCAGTCCAAACAAATATCACACCCCCCCATCTATATAAAGGAGAGGCATCCCAGAAGAAAGGACAGGTACTCTCTCCTCGACACTACACACCAAGCACATTATTCTTTCTAGCTTTTGATTCTGTTTATCAAGTGACTGACTTCACCATCGGAGGGCCTCCGGCCGGCAACCCCGGTTGGGTAGCGCTGATCATGCTCATCTTTGCAGACACAAGGACAAAGTTCATCTCTTCGTTGGATCTCTACTATATTTCATGGTCTCACACTACGCAAAGCATCAAAATTCACATGTCCTAATCTAGCATGCCATAAATTCAACTCAAGAATATAAGCAAAATATGTGTTATTTTTATTCATAGCAAGTTTTGGTACAACCGTCATTACATTCAATTTGAAAAGACCATCACTCATGTATCCATTACAAACATACATACCATCTTTTGTTAATACAAATTTATCAGACTCAAATACAAGCCTAAAACTATTTTTACTTAACAAATAACCAGAAACTAAATTCTTCTAGATATCTGGTACATGTAGTATGTTATTGAGGGTAAGCTTCTTCCCTGATATCATCTTCAAGATCGCTTTTCCTTGTCCAACCACAATAGAAATAGAAGAAATTTTCATGAAAAGTTGTTCACCATTTGCAGCCTCATTTTAAGTTGTGAACATTTTCTTGTCTGCACATATGTGACGAGTTATCCCAGTGTCAACTCATCATTCCTTGGGATTTCTAACGAAATTAGCCTCAGATACCACAGCAGAGAGATTGATGTCATTTATCCCATCAGAGATGTAATATAATTCTATCACATTGGCTTGATTGGTAGTCTTCTTGTTTGTACTTCCGCGATCCTTCTTAGGGCAGCGACAGTCAGAAGCTCGATATCCAGTCTTGCTACAGTTATAGCATTTTCCTTTAAATTTTTTATTGTCATTGTTGTCGCCTTGTTTAGGACCATCTCCAATAAACTTCCTCTTTTTGTTATGTGGTTTGTGCACTTGTTCAACCACATTAGCCTTAGACTCAATAGGATTTTGATCATTCCTCTTTTCAGCCTTTCGATTATCTTCCTCAATTTTCAATCTTATAATCAATTCATCTATGGTCATCTCCTTGCGTTTATGTTTTAAATAATTTTTGAAATCTTTCCAAGCCGGTGGTAACTTTTCCACTAAAGCAGCGACTTGGAAAGACTCGTTAAGAGACATACCTTCAGCATGAATATCATGTAGAATTATTTGAAAATTTTGAACTTGAGAAATTACCGTTTGGGAGTTTACCATAACGAAGTCCAGAAATTTACCAATAACAAATTTCTTTGTGCCAGCATCCTCTGTCTTGTATTTTTTCTCCAAAGAATCCCACAATTCTTTTGCTGCTTTTAGAGGGCTATAAACATTATACAACATGTTGTCAAGGCCATTGAGGATGTAGATTCTGCACAGGAAAACAGAATGTTTCCAAGCGTCCACAGCGGCAACAACTTGCCAATCACTTTCATCCTCTTTAAGTGCTAGAGCCTCTTCATGGAGAAACCGGGGCAACTTTAGAGTTGTAAGATAGAACAACATTTTCTGCTGCCATCTCTTAAACTTAGTGCCATTAAATTTTTTCGATTTTTCTCCATGATTTATCAGAACTTCAACATTGTTCTGGATAGGGACCGAAGTCGGTGTAACAATTGGAGTACCACTTCTAGTTGTAGTTTCAGTTGCAGTAGTGTCACGACCCGAACCCGCCTCTATGGGTTAAGGCCATAACCGGCCAGTAATCATGAGATTACTTACGACCTCAAAACAAATAAGACAAAACTCATCAGAGTAAAAGGGGCCGAACGGAAGCAATTTAAAACTTTGTCCATAGAGTTGTGCTTACATGCACGTCATAACATTCCAGACGTAAATATATTAATAACTCACAACAAAATTACAGTACCAAAAAGTTCCATACAACAGGATCATCCAAAAACCAAGTCAACCCATGGGAACAATATACAGACATGTACAAAGGCTTCGCCAACATGACAAAATTACATAGAATGGCAAAAGGACGAAGATGTGTCTCGTACGTGAGATGCAAAAGCTGACTCTCCAAACCTTAGCTATTCTACACTGGCTTCACTGGGGCAGGGTCTGGACCTCTCTTAGCTCACCTACTAACACATGAATGAGCGTGAGCGATAGCCCAGTGAATAATATCAAATAACGAATATACATTGGAACAATATACATCGAATGGCCTTGGGCCCAATTTGCATTTCTATTATTCAGATCAAACTGGCCTTTGGCCCATTCGTTTATGTCAAAATGGCCTCTGGCCCATTCATTTATGTCCATCGGCCTTTGGCCCAATCGTTTATGTCAATCGGCCTTCGGCCCATATTTGTGTCAAACGGCCTTCGGCCTACATTTTTATCAAACTGGCTCATAGGCCTTTCGTATCAAACTGGCTCATAGGCCTTTCGTGTCAAACTTATCATGTTAAACTGTGTCCACCATTCAAAATTAATGAACTTTACAAAACTTACATAGAAGTGAGCAATTGGATAACAACATATTTTAGATATTACTCACAGTGATCGGCTTGTGAATTTGCCCTGGAGCTTGACCCTACACATCACATAGCACATATGGGTCACAAATAATTCAATCCGTTCTTTAATTCACATAATCCTCTTTAGGCTTCATTCTTATCTATTTAATTCAATTACAATGCTCAATGTATGCCTAAGAGCGTTTAGAAGTGAAAGGGAATGGAAAAACAGAACACAGAATGCATTTTCAGATTTTCAAAAAATAGGGTCCCCGCTCGAGCGTTGACTTCCCCGCTCGAGCGGACCCTTAAGGCCTGCAAAAGTACTAGTTGCATGAAAAATACGCTCGAGCATGTAATAGGATGCTCGAGCGGAAGGCCTGTCTAAATAGCTCCCCCGCTCGAGCGGACACCAAGTCTGCAAAAAGTACTGGAAGCACGTTTTTCCCGCTCGAACGGCCATTACCCCGCTCGAGCGGAAATCAAAATTCTGGGTTTCCCAGATTGTGTTCTTGAGTCCAAATTCGACATTCAACCAATGTTTCTTGGATAGTATGGCTCCAATTTCACATAGTCTTGTATTAACATGGTATAAACACCAAAACACATCATCATGGGGCTCAATTTCATGAATCAAGCACATGCATGGCTCAATTTAATTCAAGTTCAATTCTATCATATGCATTCATGCATTCAAAGCTCCTATCTTTAATTATTCAAACATACATGCTAATCTTGACTTCATTTCTATTCCAATTAATGCAAATGGTGTTCATTCTCATGAAACACAACAAAAACATGCTTGCATGTAGGATTTTGACACTCATATTTCCACATTCAACTTAATACATGTTTGTTTATGCAAAATCATGGTGATCCTATACATGCATGTGCATTTCAACTTCAAATTCATCAATTAGAGCACAGCTCTTGTTCTTGATCACCAATTAATCTTTAATTCACAAAATTATAAGTTCAAACTCATGAATTCATAATCAATCACTTACCTAAGAGCTCAATCTTCTCAATCTATGGTCTAATTTAGAGTTGGACTTCAATTCTTCAAGTCTTAAGACCAAAATTGCACAATTCTCCCCTTAATCTCCCATAGCCGACCCTCTCTCCCCTTTTCTTAGATTTCTTATTAGCCAAAAATGAGAATTAAAGTGGGAGTTTGAGTGTATAAAGTCCCTTACAAGCTCTCACTCACACATTACTTTAATATAAAGCAATTGGATACTAATTAATCAATTTAATCAGTTTAATCTGATCCAAATCAATTTTCAATTAAATTCCACCGTAGGTTCTAAAAATTATGCCAATCACAATAGCGTAATCAATTTCGGGTCCTGTAACCGATAAGGCCTTTAATTTAATTTCCAAAGCAAATAATCAAACAGATATTCCTACGGTGGACAGATAGAAATTCAAAACAACATAATGGCACACAAAATCATATTAAACACATAATCATACTCATATTAAGGACCAATTAACATATTATGAAACAGGGGTATTACAAGTAGCCATAATATTTGATTACAAAAATCAAAGAAAATCCAAAACACAAATTAATTTTCTAGTTACTAAAATCAGAAAATAAGTTATAACATAAAATAATTTTACTTTTCTTGTTACTAAAACTAGAAAAATAAAATACCACAATAATTTTCTGTAGCACAAATTAATATTCTACAATTGTTAATGACACAAGTATGTTACTACTTGTTGTCAAAGAAAATAAACAGTATATTACTATTATTTGTCAAACAGCATATTACTACTATTTATATTTTCCAACCAGAATATCATTTTGTGAAAGTACAGAAAAATAAATACAATAAAGACACCAAAAATTAATTTGTCTTAAGATTGTTGAACAGTCTTCACTGTATTCTGAATAAATTAAGTTTGTGTACTTAACAACAAACAAAAGAAATAAAAGAAATGAGAGAGAATGTTTGATTACAAAAATCAAACTAGAAAATAAAATAAAATAAATAAAAACAGATTTTTATTTTGCTACAAAAATAAATTGAAAATCTGAAATAGAAAAATAAATTAATTACTTACCAAATTAATTTCTTGAACAAATTTTCTGATCAAGTCTAGTGTTTAACACTGTGTCCTTAATACAAATTCGTCCTCTCCACGGTGCTTTCGGATTATGGACGTCTATCTCCTAGGATAAAATGATTAACAGCAAACAGTAGCAGCACTACAAATTGTTTGCACATCAAACACACTTTGTGTTTACACTCTTTCTCACAATAAAATAATGCAGCAAAATGTAGAGAGAAATTGCAGAATATTTTGGGCGAAAATTGAAGTGAACACATCAAATGAGGGGCTGCCTAGTTATAGATGGAGTGATGGCTGTTTAATTTGAATTAAACATGTACAGATTTGAATGAACAGGTATGGTACCTGTTTGGTTTGAATAAACAGATACAAATTTGTTAGGTTCAAATTTTGAACAAATAAAACCTACATTGAACAGATCTGAATTTGTTCGGGTGGGGAAAATAAAATCAGAGCCAATTTTTTAAATTAATTTTCGAAATTCAAATTCCAAAAAATTAGAATTTAATTTTAGAAAATAAAATTCAAATGTTTTTGGCCCAAAAAGATAGATATTGGGCTGGACAAGCCCAATCCAACCACGCACCCGCTCGCCTGGACGTGTGAAGCCCCCGAAATATGCATTTACTTTTAAGACCCTAATGATGAATTATTTTCTTAAAGAACCTCAGTTACTTGAATAAATTCGAATCTTGTCGGTTAGCATTACTATTTTATTTATTTATTTATTTATTTTTATCAAAACATGAATTACACTAGCCGGATTAGGTTTCCTAACCTAATTTAATTTAATTCTACCTCAGTAGGGTCCCAATACAAGAAATTAACTCCAAGCCCTCACACTTTATTTGAATTCTAAATTTATCCCAAACTAGTACTTGTACCTTGTACCTTGAAGTACCACAAATTTTGTAATATATATATATACACCTTGAGGAATGTGCCTAGGACATAAAATAATTAAAAAAATTTCCTTCACCCTTCCCTATGCCTAGCCTTCCTAGAAGAAAGTGAGAAATCAATTTTCAAGAAACATCATCATGAACTTCTACGAAAAACCACCAACCTAGTACCTAGACCTAGGGTGCTAATTCCAAAACTACTTCCCTTTTAACTAAGTGTTGCCTAAATCATTGACCAAGCCTCCCAAATCCCTTCCATTTCCTTAGAATCCAAACAAATCCTAACCTTTCCATCCATTTCCAACTAAGGGACTTTTTAGACTTTTTGCCTCAAAGGTTTGTCTATAAATACCAACACACCCCCCTAGCTTGCAAGCACACATAACACTCTCACCCACACACACATTTTGGTTAGAAAGAGGAGGAGAGCAAGAGAGAAATGAGTCTAGAGAAGAAGAGGAAGGGAGAAGAGAGCATTCTTGTGCAAAATTAACAAGTAAGCCACAACACAACCCTCTCTTTGATTTCCTTTTTCAAATACATGTTTCTAAGGGTTCTAAATAATGTTTTCAGATCTGTTGTTGATGAGTTCTTATGTTAAAAATACTAAGATTTGAGTATTGATTCCATCTCTCTTGTATTTTCCCCTTTTTGGCACAAAACCATCCTCTTTTATTACCAATCTCTCGACTTTCCAAGGCACACTTTCAAGCAAACTTTCTGAGTAAATATATGTTAGTTATCATGTTTTGTTCACAAAATAAATGAAAACTTTCCCTTGGTGGAACCCTTTTCTCACAAATCTTCATGTTTTGGGCATTCTACCTTAGAATCTATTTTTGCAGCCCACTTTCAACAATTCTAGAAAAATGTACAAAAATATTCTGGACCACTATTTTATGTCAAAACCCTCCTTAATGAGTTAGCTTTCAACTAAAATTGTTTTCATCGAAAAACATTAAGCGGTTTGCAATAAAATCAAGTTTTCGTAACGGTCGACGGATCTGGACAGATTCTGGACAGCACTGGACTATTTTCTAAATAACTTAAAATCTGGAAAAGTAATCCCATTTCTGAAAAATATTCTAGAAACTAGATCAAATTCTCTACGAACCATAGGAAGACCAAGTCCGGTGGAAGATCTAAAATAGTCCTTTCATTTTAATCTTTATGTGATGCTAAATCTAGAAAATTTGTTATGCATGGATGTTTTATGCCCTTGTATTCATAAAAATGTTTATTAACTTATGATCGTATCTTGGCATGATGTTGTATGTGTTATGTTATGTTCTTTATCTTCTTCACCTTATGGATGCATGCTTGTGTGAACATTTTTATCTGGTTAAGTTGTCTAACCTTGATGTAAAATATCTAACTCAACAGGAAACCAAATTGGGAGGGTATTGGGTTTTCGAGCACTTGAGTCTTGAAAAGATGATAATATGTGATATATGGATTGTTGGGATGCGTTCCCTATTCGAAATTTAAAGTCTTGTGTGAGTGGTTTTCGGAACCCTTGAACGGAGCGGTTGTATTCGGACCCTAGGTAGCTTGGTGTAAGGAGGGATTCGGGCAAGGCCCTATTTTTACCGTCTCTTTTGAGGCCCTGTGGTTGGCGCTACGCGGTATATAACCGTTGGTAGGCATCCGAGGTTAGTTATGCAACAAAGCAGCAAAAGAGAGGGCACACCGAATAATCCGCACCTGATTCTTGTGGTTGGGAGGACGAAATCTCTTTGGGGGATTTCTAGTTTACTAACATCTAACTTAACTCCTTATTTATTTATTTGAATATCATGTTTACTACTTGATGTTATAATTGTGATTGTGTATTGGACTGGGAAAAAGGGACAGGGTGTGTGTGTTTACTGGGCATTCAAAGCTCACGGCGTATCATGCCAGGTGACGAAGAGGAACTTATAGCGAGAGACGTCGAACCTAAAACCTTGGAAGACTTTTGGCTATCCTAGAAAATTAGAAGTTCTTTTTGGATGTTTTGTAAAGACTCATTTGAAGATTTAAACACTCTTTTGGGATGTAATGTAATGGAACAAGTTTTTGAGATTAAGGATATGCGTGGTCGTTATGTACTTATGCTTTAATATTTACATGTATGAACCCTATCGTTGCTTATGAGACCTTGTGTTAATACCTTTTAAGATCTGTCAAAAGGGTAGTGCGCTGCCTAAGAAAGCTGGACTTAGAAGGGAGACTAATTTGACTCCTCCAGTGATCTGGGATCTTACTGGTTATTGACCATAGGACTTATTAGTGACTCTCCCTTGACTGCAACCAATGGTGTAGAATCGGGGCGTCGCAGGACGGACGGCGGCTGAGCGCGTGTTTATTTTGGATCCAATGAGTCTAGCTCACTTTGTCCATAACCTCCCTCTCTACCAAACTTGGGTGCCCCTTGGGGGTTACCTCAAGTTCCAACTCCAAGCCTTATAAATCCACTCAAAGTTTCTCACCAAATCAATATAGGACAAGTTTTTATCCAAAGCTTTAGAAAATTTCACCAAAAACACCATTTCCATATAACTCTCTTTAGCTTCAATTTCCTATTCACACGATAATGGTTTTGAGCAACCAAATACACCACGTGAATCACAACGCGGCATATAATGCGTTACCACTTAGACCCGCCAAATTTGCGGCATGAGTCCACCTAAAAAATAGACCAAAGTTGAAAGAAAAATCTAATTTCCAAAACCATTTCTAACAACTATATGTTAGTGAGAGAAAGGAAAAAAATTTTATAAATACATGGAGGGTGTAAGTGTATTTGTGGCGGGATACAAATAAAAAGATATGAGGTTGTAAATTTCACCTGCACCCCTTCATGTGTTGGTAAATTTTTTTTATTTTCTTTTCCGTCCCCACCAATATGTAATTCTCTCAATAATTTTTTACATATGCTGCAAGCGGTGGGGAAGCACTAGTTTTGTGAAATTCCTTTGAAAAAATGTTTTTATTTTTTTTTATTTTTCCTTGTTTTTAAATAAAAATTAGTTTAGAGAAAAAATAAAAAATATTTACATTTTCATACAGCTTCTTTTTTCTTTTCTTTTTTTTTAACTACTTTTTTGAGTGAAGATATTTTTTCAAAAATAAGAAGAAAAAAATATTTTTAAAATTTAATTCCTTCAAATTGATTCCTTTTTTTTTAAATAAGAAAAAAATAATAAATTTGAAAATCAATCCAAATGAGCAGAGTGTTTAGCTTGACTTTTTAGCGTTTTAGCTATTTTAAGTTAACTATAAAAGTTCTGTTTGAGATGAAGTTTTGATTTTTTTTTTTTTTTTTTTAAATTTTGTGAGAGAAAAAGTGCAATGATTATGATTTGGATGTGATATTTTGTCTTATTAATTTTTTAACCTATTTTATCTTTTAGTGAATTAAATTTGTCTCAACCATGTCAAACGAAAGCTTACTTTGTCCATGTTTGGGTCTACCTTTCTCTAATTAAAAATGACATGCCAACATCATTTTTATCCTAAAATTCAGTTGAAAATGATATGATAGTGATTTTTAAAAGATGAGTAATATTATATAAATAGAAAAAAAAAAATACAGAAAATTACTACAAAATAATGTGATTACATTTTGAGCATATTATTTTAAAACAAAGAACTCACCAAAATGACTATCAATCGTAAAATATCACTATCACATCATTCTTATAAAATTTTCTCTAAAAATTTTGTTTAATAGCTTTTCTTTTTAGAATTACAAGGCACATTGTTGTTAAAATTATTGGAAAATTATTTGGTAGACTGGCAGTGTAAAGCTAAGGAGCAAATTATAACTTAGTGGATGATAACCAAACTCTATTGGTCATAATTAAAATTACAATCATAGTACGTCATAATTGAATTATAACCAAGAGTCATAACCAAACACTTCTTTGAGTTGTAAAACTAACGACATCTTTAATTATAACCAAAATAACAACCAGAATAGATTGTAACTACCTATTTTGGAATTTATTATTATTTTTTAAACTTATTGGCTTATTATAAAAAAATAAAAAATAAAATAACGTGCGAAAAAAATAAAGATGATATGAGTCAAATAAACTAATGCGCTGACGTTTTTCCATTTTCTCAGAAGAGGCCTAAGTCATAAAAAAAATACCAAAATGAATCAGCACCAAATATCACAATATGGTAAGCGTTTTCCTAGAAGTACCAACAAACTTGGTGTTACACATACACAGATTGAAGCTACAGAAAGATAGATCATGAGCAGCAACAACAACAACATGGATTCATTGCCAATGAATGGTGGAAATGGCACACACAGCTACTCTAAGAACTCTACCTTTCAGGTACACACTTACATGATGTATATATATAATATTATATAATCTATATATGTCTATATCCCAGAAAAATACATCATTTTTCTGATATCCCAATTGTTTCCCTCATTTAATGCATGAATTGAGGTCTATTCTCATGATATATGAAAATCATGTAACATATGAGTGCTTGCCAAGAGAGCAGCTAGCTATATTTTGCTCATCTCTCTCCTTTATTGATGTATGGTCATATGTATTCATGTCGATTATCATCAATAAAGCTTCTTCCTTTTTGCTGATATAAAAAGATATAAAAAAAATATATTTTGTTGTTATTGTTGTTGTTCCTGCAGAGAGAAGCTTCAATAATTGTGAAAGCACTGATTAAAGAAGTAATTGCAGAGAAGCTTGACACAGAAAACATCTCTTCCACTTCAAACACACTTCACATTGCAGATTTGGGGTGTTCAGTTGGTACAAATACAATCTTTACTACCCAAAAATAATCGAAGGTGTGGAACAGCTCTGTCGATCCAAAGGGGTTGAGTCCAAATCACCTGAATTTCAAGTCTTCTTCAATGATCTTTCGACAAATGATTTTAACACCCTCTCCCTTCGGAAAAGCAGTACTTTGCCGCGGCTGTACCAGGTTCCTTCCATGCCCGGTTATTCCCCAAGGCCTCTCTTCACATAGTTCATTCCTCCTATGCACTTCATTGGCTTTCTAAGGTGCCAGAGGATATTGTAAACAAAGATAGCCCTTCCTGGAATAAGGGAAAAATTTACTACACAAGTGCTTCAGATGAAGTAGCTAGTGCTTATGTAGCACAATTTGACAGAGATGTTGACGAGTTCTTGAATGCCGGAGCTGTGGAGATTGTAACTGCAGGGTTGATTCTACTTCTCACGACAGCTGCTGCAGATGAGTTATGTCTTTCTCACATCATTCAAGGTTGGGCTCATGATGCTTTTGGGTCCAGCCTCATGGAAAAGGCAAAAGAGGTCAGTCATTACTAATCCCTTTTACTTCAAATTAGAAAGGGTTAAATACATTGTTGGTCCCAAAAGTATACCGTCTTGTTTTGGTCCATCATACTTCAATTTTGTTAATTTGATCACCAAGTTATTCAATTTGTGTTTAAATGGTTGCTAGCGTCGTTTATATATGAGTTTATCTAAATTTGGAAATACTCTGCTTCCGTGACAAAATTTGAGCGAAAATAGTGCAGATGACCATTTAAATGCAAATTAAATAAGTTAAACAAATTGATACATTTGAAATATCATGGATCATAACAAAAGGTAATGTCTATTTTTGGAATTAATCGTCTATTTAACCCAATTAAAAATGCTAAATTCTGAACAACATTAACTTAAATTTCAAAGAAAAACAATTTTATGTAAGTGATTTTTTTGTCAGATTTCTTTACCACTACATGCATAGGTTGTAGGTCATATTAATAAATACACTTGGTTTATGTATGGCATTTTCCTTCAAATAATTAGAAATACGCTATCAAAATCATTAGTACGGGATTTTCTGTCCAAAAACCTTGCCTTAGTTTCTAGTGCATTTTTAATTGCATAATTATGTCTTGAGATTTTCACATCGTATAGTTGGGAGTGCATTGGAGAGAGAGATATAGAAGACCCGTAAACTGAAATCTTTTACCCTCTTCTCATAATTGATTATACTATTGTTATCTTAACAAGAGCTATATCAATTTTTTCTTGATCCCTAAATTTTTGTTAAAATTTTATTGTCAATATATAAAGGGTTAGGGTTTCCTTTAAAGCCCTGAAAAACTCAAGGTTGGACTTGTTGGGATAATCATGAAATGATCAATCTTTGATACAGGGATTGCTTAGTGAAGCTCAAGTGGACTCCTTCAATTTACCTATGTACATTATCCGCCCCAATGACATGGTTAGGGCAGTGGAAAGAAATGGATGTCTTAGAATTGAGAGAATGCAACTGACAAACCCCTTGTTGAACATTGATGAGCCATTTTTTTCTTTTTTCTTTTTTGATCGGCAAAAAAAGAGACTTTATTGATATAAGAATCAAGAACAAGGAACAAAACAAATAACATCAATAGAGAAAAGGAAAGTGTAAAAGCATTACAATGAGTTAAATGATCCCAACTAGGTTGGCACCAAAAAGTCCATCCAATCATTTGCTCGCACTCCCAAAGTTGGTGAGGAACCAACAAAAGAAACATAACAAAACAACAAACCAATGGTGCTGTAAGCTACGAAATAGCATAACAGAACAGCAGACCACAAGACAGAGCAGAATAAAACAAATCAGTACAGCAGACCACTGAGACACAACACTAGCAGCAGCCAAGCTCAGCTCCCCTCACTCAAGATGCAAGCCCAACAAGCAACAGCACAGCATAACTACCTATATCAGACCACCCACAACATAACTACCCACAAACTAGCCATGCTCAAATTAAACAAAACTAGCCACACAACACCAGCAGCAGCCAAGCTCAGCTCCCCTCACTCAAGATGCAAGCCCAACAAGCAATAGCACAGCATAACTACCTATATCAGACCACCCACAACATAAACTACCCACAAACTAGCCATGCTCAGATTAAACAAAACTAGCCACACAACACCAGCGGCAGCCAAGCTCAGCTCCCCTCACTCAAGATGCAAGCTCAACAAGCAATAGCACAGCATAACTACCCACAAACTAGCCAGGCTCAGATCAAACAAACTAGCCAGGCTCAAATCAGCTCATCTTGGTATGGCACAAAAACAGCAGCACAGCTTAGTACAGAAATCAGGCACAAATCAGCAGAACAGAAGACAACACCAACAGATCTACATACACACCAGCAACAGACTAAGACAACCAGATCTGCAAATGCAAAGAGCAGCTCAACCCTCCAACCACAAAATGACAGTAGCAGCAAGTGGCCCAAAATAGAAAATAACACCAGCAACTGACATATGTAAAAAACAGCTTTCATTTCTAATGCGATTAAACAAACTGACAAGTGAAAAGAAAAGCTTTCATTCGTAATGAAAAATTGAAACCTGGATAACACAAATCAACAGTCAGCACCACTGCAGAGCACAAACTGCCACCAAACTTAAACACTATTCACACACCCTCCAGATCTGATACAATGCTTAACTTATGACAGATTAAAGACCAAGCCATTAATAGAATACTCCACCTGAATTGGCAACACTTTGAGCCACATGGTTACTCTCACCTTCACAATTTCACACAAATCCTCCAAATTTGGTTGAAAGCCATTAAAGATGCAATTATTTCTCTGCTTTCAAACAGACCAAAGGATAGCCAGAGGTAGTACCATCCAAATTTTCTTTTCTAGCTTTTTCATTCTACAACCAAGCCACCACTGCAACAGGTTAGTCACCGAACCTGGTATTACCCACTGCAGACCCCATCATCTTATAATATTGGACCACAACATCCAGACAAAAGGGAAAAAGAGTAAGATGTGATCCACGGTTTCAAACTCATTTGGACAGAAAACACAAGCAAGATTAGCACTGCCATCTAAGATTCCAATCTTATGAAGAAAACTAGAAGTTTTAACCTTGCCAAGCCAAGCCAAGCCAACCATCCAAAAAATTGCACTTTGGGAGGAGCAAAATTGTTCCAAATTGCACTTTGGGACGAGCCATTTGACATGCATGCATGTGTAGCACACACGAGAGCTGCCATGGAGGGACTAATAGCGAAACACTTTGGAAATGAGACATTGGATGAATTATTTGACCGATTTCATAAAAAAGCTACTTTCTTCTCCACAATGGAACCTAAGTACAAGAAAAACACTATATTGTTTGTCGTTCTGAAGCTCAAATAATCCCTACTTGGAGAAGAGTTTAGCTTTTTGTTGTTCTAGCCTATTTGCTCGGTTTTCTTTTTTGTGGGTGTACTAGCGCAAAGCATCTAT
Source organism: Camellia lanceoleosa (assembly GCA_025200525.1). Classification (NCBI taxonomy): domain Eukaryota; kingdom Viridiplantae; phylum Streptophyta; class Magnoliopsida; order Ericales; family Theaceae; genus Camellia; species Camellia lanceoleosa. The sequence continues at coordinate 36,171,237 of CM045769.1, read as the reverse complement.
GACAAATTCTTTTTTGGCTTTATTTTTTTAAATTTTTTATGTTTTAGAAGAAAATTGTTGCAAAAAAAGTTGATGCATCTGGCAAATGCTTTTTTTTTTTTTAGGGGGGGATTAGTGAAACATTCTTCTCCAATTTTGTATAGTAAGAGAGGTCCAAGATGTTTGTTTTTATTAGCTAAGGTTCCTCAACATTTTCACAGAAAAAATTCGACTCTGAGAAATTTCACATAACTCAAAGAAATCTCGGCCCGACTTAGAGAAATTTCAATTTTCATAAAAAAAATTTAAAATTTGTCTATTCAGAGAAATTTCAATTTTCACAAAGAAATTTATTTAATTTCAAAAATTGAAATTTTTTTGAGTCGGACAAAATTTTTTTGAGTCGAATTTTCTTTGTGAAAATATTGAGGAACCTTAAAAAAATCTTTTTTATTTTTTATTTATTTTTATTTTTCATTTTGGAAAAGTTCATATTGGGTTTCATTTTTTTATATTAAATTTTAAAACCTTCTCTTTCAAGAAAAAAAAAAAGAAAAGAGTTTTTAACAATTGCTAAAAAGCGAACCTAGTTGAAAAGAATTTTATCTCAATTGTTAGATAAATAAACGGAAACCAATTACTCCCTCCGTCTTAAAATATTAGTCTCCTATTCCGTTTTTTATTATTTGAAAATATTAGTTTCTTTTAAAAAATCAAGAAATAAAATAATATAAATTTATTATTTTGCCCTTCTTTAAAATTCATTAAATAATACAAAAAATACAATTATGACAATTGATATTTTCAAAAAAATATGCTATCAAAAGGTAATTTTAAAAAATTAATATTTTTAAAATATAATAATTGTACTATCAAAAAAAGTTAGATTCTCAAAAGGAATCATTATTGTAGGAAGGAGGGAGTAGTTAAAATTGTTTTGATTTATATAGCCAATTAATTCAACGGTGATATTAGGTTATCACTAACACTGTCCAATAATAGATTAACATACAAATATAGTTACTCGCATTATTTTTTTTTATCAGCAAAAAAGAATTTTGGTTATGAACAAACATACATTTTCATATGTAAATACGTCAATAAAGAAAAGGAAGTGCACAAAGCATCAAAGTACACCCCCCCAATCTCAATTAGGTTGGCACCAAGGAGGATACCTAATCATTTGCTAACACAACCACAAAGTTGGTGAGACACCAACAAGAAAGAGAGAACGAACACCACCAAAAGCACAACAACCATCTGTGTACCTACCAACAACAAACAAAACCAAGCAGCTGCAGCAGGCTAAACTGAAGCAAGGAAGAAAACTTCGAAACAACTCAAGATCCACCCCTTATACAGAATCTAACTTGCTGAAGGTTATGCACTAAGTCATTAACAGAGTACTTGATAGATAGGTAAGAAGTTTTAACCCACAATGCAATCCTAACCATAATGGAGTCACACAAACCATCCAGATCCACTTGAGCATTGTTAAATATGCTGTCATTTCTCTATCTCCAAATCGACCATTGCACAGCTAGGAGAAGTGTTCTCTAGATCATCTTCTCCTGGTTTTTTAGCTTAAGAAAGATGTACCAATTAAATAGGCTACTAATAGACCCAGGCATTACCCATTGTATGCCCACCAGTGTAAAATTCTAGACCAAATCTTCCAAGTAAAGGGGCACAACAATAACGCATGATTGGCACTCTCCAACTCACCTTTATAGAAAATACATCTAATATCAATAGCACCACTGAGAACTCCAATTCTTTGGAGATAGCTAGAAGTCTTAATCCTACCTTTCTAAGCTAACCAACCAAAGAATTGAACTTTGGGTGGGGGGACATTCTTCCAAATGAAATCTGCTACTTTACTATTGTTTACAAGACTCAACTCAACCCCTTATATATAGAGGCAATAGAAAAGAGCCCTGATTTATCTGCAACCCATCTTAACCTATCAGTTGTCCCTTCCCTAAGAGTGGGTGCATTGGATACCATCTCATATAACCTCTTCAAATTCTCACCCTCGCACTGGAATAAGACTCTTCTGAAGCATAGATTTCCTTCCTCAAACCCATTCCTCCTATTGAGCACCAAATTCACAGATTCAGCTTTGTCCATTGATAAGGAATACAGTCTAGGAACCTCCTCTTTCAAATAGACATTGCCAATCCAGTTGTCCTCCCAAAATTGAGCTTTCCTTCCATTCCCAATAACTAGACCTATCTTGCTCTTGAAGAAGTCAACTAGTTCAGGTCTAGACCAGGCAACACCCATAATACCTTTCCAGATCTGAGAAGACCTGGAATTTACCACAGGTAATGGCCACCAACCTCTACTAGCCACATTGTATTTACTGCAGATCACCTGCTACCACTGTGCATCATTTTCAGATCCAAACCTCCACCACCACTTCAAAAGAAGACAATCATTCATAATGCTGAGACTCTTAATTCCTAAGCCTTCTTGACTTTTACTCTGTGAAATCTCCTTCCAACTGACCCAATGAATTTTCCTTCTAAGCTCATCACCTCCCCATAGGAATCTAGATTGAATTTTGTCTATTTCCTTTGCAACTCCTACTGGTATCTTAAACAAAGATAAGTAATAGATTGGTAAACTAGACAGCACAGATTTTATCAATGTCAATCTACCAATAAAGGATAGAAACCTCCTCTTCCAAGAAGCCAATTTTTGTTTGCATGTATCAATCATTGGTTGCCATGTCCTCATTCTTCTTGGACTAGCTCTTAATGGCAGTCCCAATTATCTCAATGGCAGACTTTGGTGTAGGCAATTCAATTTGGTAACAAACTCTTTAATAAGATCATCATCAATCCCAACCCTACATATCACACTCTAACCAAATTCGCAATCAATACCCCATCCAAAATATTTCTTCCCTCAATGAATGCTGATTGAGATTCAGTAATAATACTTGGCATTACTTTCTTCATCTTGTTTAAAAAAACATTTGCAAGAATTTTATACAAAGAACCTATTAGACTAATAGGCCTAAAGTCATTAAGGCAAGTAGGATTGTCAATTTTTGGAATCAAAGTCACAAAAGAACTATTAATTAAATGGACCAGTTTAGAATTTTGATGGAATTCCTTCATAAATTTTATCACATCACCTTTAACTGTTAGTCAATATTTCTGAAACATCATCATATTGAACCCATCAGGCCCAGGTGCCTTATTTCCTTCACAGTTCTTTACAGCTGCTACTATTTCTACTTCAGTAAATTCAGCTTCTAGCGTAGCTCTAACCTCAACTCCCCCAATGTACTTAAAAGGACCAGACAACCTTGATCTACTGGACCAATATTCAGTAAACTGATTTCTGAAATGTTGTAGGACTGCAGCCCTAACATCTTCAGGTTCTTCCTTTATAACCCCATCCACATTTATTGAACTCAATGCATTCTAGTTACTCTTGGAAGATGTCATAATGTGGAAAAATTTTGTATTTTTGTCCCATTTTAATGCCCAATTAGTTCTAGATTTCTACACCCATATCCATTCCACCATTCTACTCAATTTCCAAGCTTCCTCTTTTGCTTCCCTTCTTTTAGTTAACTCTGACTCAATCAAAGATCTTTCTTCAACTGCTAGATCAAGCCTATGTAGTTCCTCCTCAAGAAGTTTAATATTAAATTTCACATTTCCAAAGACCTCATTATTCCACTTTTTTAATGCTAGTTTAAGTGCTTGGAGTTTTTTTAGACATTGGAAACCTGCCTAACCCACCACAGTAGTCTTAATCCAAGTTTTCTCCACAATAGCTAAGAAAGTTAGATGCAAGGACCAAGCATTAAGAAATCTAAATGGCTTTGGACCCCAATCCTTCTCATCTTCCATAAGCAAGATAGGGCAATGGTCTAAAATTTTTCTTAGTAACCACCATAGCTTTAAAATTAAACTTATGCATCCATTTCGGACTGAGCAAGAACCTATCAATCCTACTCTACTTCTTGTCTTCCTGTGAGATACACCAAGTGAATTTTCTTCCCATCACTGGCATATCACACGCTTCTAGGTTGTCAATTAGCTCATTAAAGTCCCTCATACCCCTATCTCTCCTAGATCACCCCTTTCTTTCAAATACACACCCAATTTCATTAAAAATCACCCCTTAGACACCAAGGGTTTTCATAGAATTGATTTAATCTAGTTAAGCTATCCAACACCCTTTTCCTGCTAACACTATCATTAGGACCATATACATTGACTAACACACATTTAATGTTATAAAAGAGAGTACCTGATAGAATAATGAAATTCTTGTTGGAACAGCAATCATGAATCTGAAAGACATCTAGATTCCAAATGCATAATAACCCACCAGCTGCTCCATCTGCATCCACTGCCATGAATTCCATCTTTTCTCCAGGCCAAAGTAGTCGCACAAACTCTTCATTAATTGAAGGCTTCTTTGTTTCCTGTAATAGTACCACCTCCACCTTTCTTTCAAAGAATAGCTTTCTAATTTTATTTCTTTTAGCAGGCTTTCCTAGCCCCTTCACATTTCAAGATAATATCTTCATTAAGGAAACTAGATCAAAACTCCAAGCCACTTGGGACTGCAGATCAAACTGCATCTCAAACCCTCCTCCGTATCATCTCCTTATCTTGTGCTTCCATCAAAATTAATTTGCTTATAACTTCCTCCTCATTGCCTTCACAATTCAGCCCCAAGACTTGGCCAATTTGAAGTGCTGCTTCTGTCTTATTTAGCAGCCGTTGACCACTGCCAGATTTACTTGCCATGGATAATGAGAGTGCTGCAATAGCAGACCTGAAAATGGCTCCCTTTCTTAAATTCAGAGAAGATCCTCCACCAATTTGGAGATTACCTTTTTTACTTCCATAAGATTTGGCCATACCTTTAGCTGTCTCCTTCTTACTAATTTTCCTTTTTTGAGCATTTGTAGCAAATTTACCCATGACCAAATCTTGTTTCCTTTTGTCCAATCTAATCTAGAGAACCTCACCCCTCTTTGTTTGGTCTAATTTCTCCTTACTAGGCAGAGCCTCCTTTTCACTTATCTCAGAAACTCTTTGGCCCATCATACTACCACCCTCCAAAGCATGGGTATTATTTAAGATTACTTCAATATTAAGCCCAGGCCTTTTAATCTCAGACCCACTAATACTCCTCATGTAGCCTGGAGTGGCAATTTCCTTCACAACATTTCAGTTGCCTTCAATTTGAAATTGCATAGGATTCAACACTATTGTAGCTGTCCTTTTCACACATGCGCCCCCAAAATTTATCCTTCTCATCTTATTGTTATTCTCTGGAACCACAAACGTGCTCAGCCACCTATTATGCTCATCCATGTCTTTGTGCTCATCATACCTTACCTCAGACTCTCTAGCCTTCATGTAATCTTCTTTGTCCGGCTCACCTCCAACCTGTCCCTCCATCTCAACCATACCCTCTTCTTGCTTGTTGACCTCTGACTCCTGGTTAATGGTGTTTCCATAGGAGCTGTGATTATCGCCATTATTCTGCACAGTATAGCACTTGCCTTGTTTATAGACCACCTCCGAGATAACCACCTGCTCCTCTCAAACTTTTACTAGGTAACTCACTCTTTTACTGTTCAGGTTAATGGTTGTATTAATGGATTCCATACATTTTGTGGTTATCCTCACCTTCCCATAATGTAAGGATTGCATTCTAAATGTATCATCATCCATACCAACAATTTCTCCCTACAATTCTCCTATCTTTCTGAATGTTATGCTATTCCATAAGTTCAATGGCACTCCACAACAAGCAAGCCAAATAACACTTTCTTGTTCAATAACCATACCTTGTTTCCATTCTTTTATTGACTCACACCGGTCATGTATCCGATCCGCCATCACCTGCAATTTCTCTTTCATGCTTTCCACTATATCAAAAGATATAACTATGTCTTTACCTCATCTATCTCTCACCAAAATGTCTCTCATTCCTCTGCTCTTTAGTTCTTCTTTAAACTTGACCACATAACGTAATGGCTTAAGTCTAACAATCACACTGGTATATAACCAACCATTTCATTCTTCAACAGCGTTTATGGTTAGACGTGTATTGGATATCGTCCTTCTCCCACTGACAACCTGAGCATAGAATTTACTCCCTTGGAACAGAGCATGAGTTGCATTACTATTGTTCACGTGCTTTCTTCCAATTTGTGCCACTCTAGGCCTCTAGTTTATTTCCTTTCCTTTACCAAAATCTGCTACTTTGACTTTCAGTGCTCTGTTATCACACAGAGACCATGTGCTTTTTGGACTACCATTCTTACTGCCACTAGCAGTCATATCGTTCAAAACCAAACCTTGATCGTGTCATCTTCCTCCTCTTGTTTGGAATGAACACATCCCTTACAACCTTGAAGTTAGAAAATAATGCATATAGCCCTTTTGGATCCATAGATTCAGGAATCTTATCCACGAAAACCGATGAAGACCCTCCTCTATACCTTTGCTCCACTGACCTTGACCACCATGTTTGCGTAGCACCGGCCTCTATCCTCCTCTATCAACTCTTCTTCCATCGCCAGCTCTTCTCACTCTCTCCATCTCTTCTCCTGGTGAAGATTTACTTAATTCAACTCTAGCAAGCGTGATACTACTTACGCACTACGATTAAATGGACAAGGATCCACTACTCCATTAACTTGAACCTATAACCTCACCTTCCTGGGACTTAAGTAGTTACTCGCATTATGCAGATGTAGAATTTCTAGGATTGTTAGTTATCTTTAAGTAGTAGAGTTCGCTCACTCATATGTTATTTATTATTGATTGGTGATATTACGTATGATGTGACTATTATAGTGAATCTTTACTCAAGTTTTTCTGATCTATTATAAAAAAGAAAAAAAAAAGTTACTCTTGGCTTCATATAAGTTTCATCATTGTTTCACTTTGGCTCTTAATTATTATTTTTTTTTTCACTTATTTTTTTTTTTTTTGGTACAGCAGAAAAGGATTTTTTTTTTTTTCTCAATTTCTTTCAAAAGCTAACTCCTACCCATTTTTGGATGGAAAATACCACATGGCAACCATGTGGCATAAAAATACATTAATAAAAGAAAAAATTACTAATCAGCGATAATTTGATAAAGTCATTGCATATTTATTTAAAAAAATTGATTTTAATTGTAAATATTTATGAACTTTACTATTTATTTTTAATTATTTTTAAGGCCTTTTTCTCTCTCTCTAAGCTATCCACCATCTCTCTCACTATCAACAATTAGCAACGTCACTCGTCACTACCTCCACCCTCCACGGTCCCCTCACCGCCATGATTTACTTCCTCTATCCCATGGTAGCTTTCTCTTATGGATATTCTTCTCCTAACCCCACTATTACAATCTACTTCTCCTAATCCCCATTAATGCAATCTCCCTTCAGTGGTCGTGGTCTTCCTCGCTAAGAAGCTCAGAGAAGCAAACACCGAAACATTTGTATGTTTCTCTTCCATCCTGCCATCTATACAAATAGATCTATAGAGGTTGCGATTGATTTCTTTGTTGTCATTGATCATCAATCTTGTCTCCATCGCCTAGATTGTCACCGTCGTGTCCGGGTGTCCCCGTGCTGCAATCAGCTTCTTTTCTCTCCCACGAGCTGGTAGTTGGCGATTTATAATTATTTATTTATTTAGTTATTTTGTGTTTTGTGATTTTTATTTGGGGGTAAAGGAAGTGCTAGGGTTTGGGTTTTGGGTATTGTGGGTGGGTTTTGAGTGAGGATTTGGGTGTAAGTGTGGGTGTGGTGTGGTGTAAGTTTGGGTTTGGGTTGTTGTTGCCTTGTGGCAGTTACATGGTAAATTTCGTCAAGAAAGTAGGCAAAAGTTAGATTTTGGAGCAAAGTGGAAAAATTATAAATGTTGAGGGTTAAAATGGAAAAAAAAAATACTTCAGTTAAAAAACATTAAAACTTAATGAGAACAAAATATAATTTACTTTAAAAAAATAATAATGGCCCCAATATCATCCACAATCAAAAAAACGTGTGTTTAGTTATTGTTTGGCAATGTCTTAGAGTATCTTCGATGCTTTCTCTAAATCTCACATTTGTGTCTGCATTAGTGACTTGCATAGTTGACAAAGAGGTTGTCGTTTATTTCACTCCAATAAATGAACTAACAACGTTGTTAAGGCTATCAAAAGTTAGCAAAAGTTCACTTGCTGTCTAACTATAATGAAGCTTCCAGTTAGAGAAAGAGAGGATAGAGATAAAAGAAATTACATTCCATTTGAATGGGGTGATTTGGTGAGAAATGACAAGAAACAATGAGAAAGTGAACTTTTTTCTTATGTTTGATTTATAAATTGAGTGAGAAATGATGGAAAGAGAATTTTCTTACTAAGTCTATTTCATCATCAAATTTCTGAGATTTGGTGAGAAATAAGTTGATTGGTTGTCAAATATTTACAATGCCTAAATTGCCCTTGAAAACACAAAGAGAGAAAAAAAAAATATGACACATATTCTTTTCTCACATGCATTGCTGTCTCACACATCCAAACATGATACTAAGAAAATACAATTATTTCTTTCTTGCACATGTTAGTGCATTGCTCACGCTATTTTGCGCACCTTTCTTGCACCTGTTAGTGCATTGCTCGCGCTGTTTCGCGCACCTTTCTTGCACCTGTTAGTGCATTGCTCGCACTGTTTCGCGCACCTTTCTTGCACCTGTTAGTGCATTGCACTCGTGCTGTTTTGCGCACTTTACCTGCACTTATTAGTGCATTGCATCGCGCTGTTTCGCGCACTTTACCTGCACTAGTTAGTGCATTGTATCACACTGTCTTGTGCACACCCTTGCACAGCACTGTCTTGTGCACCTATTTAGCACTGTCTTGTGCATTTCAACCTGCATCGCACTGACTTGTGTACTTGCATTGCATTGTTTTGTGCATCTTGTTAGCACTGTTCTGTGCATTCACCCCTGCATCGCACTATCTTATGCACCTGTTTAGCACTGTCTTGTGCCTTCACTCTGCCTCGCACTGTCTTGTGCATTCTCTGGTCTAGGAGACCTTAAATCCTATGAAGGTGTAATTCCTTTGGTGTTTGTCATGCCCGAACGACTTCCAGTGGTCTGGTATAGCCACTTGCCTGTGTTTGCAGCGAGTTCCTAGGAGATCAACTGAGACGGTGGAAACTAGAGTTCGAATGGTCGATGCCTAGAACGCAAAGGTTCGGAATTTCCGAGACTAAAGTCTGGTTTAAATGCCCAGGGGTGTATCCTCGGCTTGAAATCTGTATGGAAGCCCCATAGGTTGAGGTAGTAGGTATGCGCCTCGATTCTGGATACTGAACCAACCTAGTATGTCACCCTGTTAGAGAATAGGGAAAGCTGCGACCATAGCCAGGGAGAAAAATAGTACTTGCGGTTCGAAAATGCAAGATGCAGAAACGGGAGATCCCCCAGCAGCATAAGGTGAGTCATCACCAATTGCCCCTGTAAGGTACCTTCACTTCCTAACTACTGCATCATCTAGTATGTCCATTGCATTGCATATAGAATCTATCGCATGCATGTACTGCATTGTCCATTTATCGCTTGCATCCTTTCCATGTTAAGCTTAGTTCGACATGTGCCCATACTTTTCGCGTTAAAGCATGGTTCTGTGATTATGTATACGCGCCTATTCCACTAAGAGAATTGTGGTCTGAGGGTGTCCGTACCATTTCTATGTTAGACGTGGCCTGTTTTGTGTCTATGCCTTTTATAGGTAGAAATGTGATTTGGCCGCGTGTCTTATCCATTGCATCCATTACATCGTAGTTTGTTGTTGTATTCAGCATGTAGGATCATGATCTTTCCTCAGCAGATCACTCATCACTTATATCATGCCACCCAATTACTTGTATTCTCTCTGCAAAACACATAGTTCTGCATGTGCATGCACCTATTCCACTAAGAGAATTGTGGTTTGAGGGCTCCGGCACCTTTTCTATGTTAAACGTAGTTTGATTTTGCATCTCCACCCCTTTATGATATTTGTGTGGTTTTGCACTGCTTGTGGTTTGATTAATTCAAATACATTGCGTGTCATTCGCATTGTTTCATTACATTGTATATCATTACATTGTTTTGTTATATTGCATATCATTTTGCATTATGCCCCTGAACTATGCTGGTTTGATTCCTTGCAAAGGGATACGTAGGCAGCCTGCGGGCGCAACCATTTGTTTCTGTATCTGTATTTTGTTTGTTTGTCCAAGTCTTCGGCCTTGTCAAAAACGGGTCGTCTCTGGGCGTTGACATTCACTCACGTCATTTCATGACTTCCGAACTCTGTCAAAGAGGGGCAACTGTAGACACCCCATTTTTGACCACCCTTAAAACTTGGGCACTACTGATTGCTTACTTAGTGATGCAGGCTACACTATGCAAATGGTCGATTTCTTTGGCAATGAGAGAGTGAAATACCAACTTCATACCCATTTTTGGACCAAAACTATTTTGACCAAAGATTTTAGACCTTAAAACTCTCTCTTTCAAAATATTTTTGAAACAAAGTTCCTACGATGTTCCAACGCTCGCATTTTGTTAAATGTTACGCTTTTCGATAAACCGAGCAGGGACAAAGTAGAAATGAATGAAAGAGAGGTGAACTTTTTGAAAAATCTTCCAAAACATCTTGTTTAGAGGTTTGGAGTTGAAGAAAAGAGGAGAAGAGGGAAGAAACCAAGCTGGAGAAGAAGATGGGCATGAATCGCTAAGAGAGAGCTGAGCATCCCTCGCTAAATCAGGCCTATCCGTTTGCACACTTGGATTTCAGCTATGAGGCCACCACGATTGGAAAGCTTACTTCTGGGGCTTCATTTGTCACTTAAGAATCTTCTAAAGCCATGTCCGGATGAGGGAGATATAGCTGGCTGAAATTAGGCATCAATCCGATTGGACCGTGTAAATGTCCCCGAACGTCCTGGGAGAAACTCCCGTTTTGTCCATTTGGGCTTACTACAGTTTGGACTCAAATGTTACGGTTCTGAATCTAGTCTTGCAAAGTGCAATGCAAGACCGATAAATCACCAAAGAGTCCAAATTCGGCAAATCATTTTGGAAAACTGATTTTTAAGAAAGAAGTGCCAAACATTGACTGCTTCGCTAGATACAGAGTCGCCACCTAAATATTTTATTTTGGGGGAATTTAGGAAACCCTGACTCGTTGCCTAAGGCCACGTGTCTGTCATCACCAAAGTTGCCTCGGCTCGGGAACTTGGGTACGATTGGAGAAGGTCAGCTATGAGCACCCCCGCTCACCCGATCAAAGATCAGCCACTACTAAACATGATATCTCGTTTTTGACCACACATGCGTTCTTATCCCGATTAATTAGCTAATCCTTACTATGTGATGCGCACAGCAAAACAAGTATTGGCTAGATCGCCTAACTTGGAACAAACCATCGCATATCCGTTTGTTTGGAAATGGATTTGAATTTTGCTACTTGCAAGTAGGCTAAATCACGGATTTTGATGAATTATCCCAATTCAAGCAATCCAACCTCCACCCACAGGCATTCAGGCAGTTATATCACATAAGCAATTAGCCTCATGGTAAGCATGCTATCATGTTAACACTTACACACATGCAAGATGCTAAAGCGTAAACACTCACAGTGTACTCTGAGCCAAAACAAGAAACTAGTTAGAAATTATGCATGATCCTAGTTCATGTTGATATGGCCAATGCAACGCATGTGAAGTGCAACTAGAATAGGCTCGGCTAATCTAAGAATGGCATGTGAAATGCGACAACTCGATACACGTATTCAAGTTGGAATTGAGATACTACGCAATTAGTATGATATGCCAAGCCCGGTGCGTGCAATACGAATGAATGTATGCAAACATGCTGACATAAGTATGCTAATTGAAACATGACCTAAAACTAACCATTAAAAGCAGGTAAGTAAAAGGGAGAAATACGTGGGGTTGGAAGACATTCACACATGCACACACTTATTACAAAACTCGCCCTCTCGACAGAGGGTCTGAATGAATAATACACATTGACTAATTAATCAACTACCCTAGCTGATTAAATATTACAAAACCTTTAATTGATTAACAAATTAATTACAAAAGCAGTCTAAGTATGAAACTAAATAGGCCATCTCAGCTGCACCTCGAAATGATTGGATGATGCATGCTCGATTTGCCTCGCTTGGAAACCCGTCGCCATGCCACATGCTGCCTCTGTTTGCACTGTTTTTCTCCTCTGAAGACTACACAAGTCCCAATTATGTTTTTGAACCACTCCTTGAGCACTGTGGGATGTCACCGGCCAAGGTAGTGGAACACCAGCCATGTGGAATTGGTCATCGACCATTTGTAGGGCCATCGGCTAGATATTGGTGGCCGGCTGCCGGCACTGAAGGTGGTCGACCAACCATGTATTCCTACAGAATCCTGCTTTTGCTGCAACAGAGGACAGACAGTGCATGGCAAGGCATTTACAAGACCATGTGTGCATAGCCACTCTCCCTATCATGCTATGAACTCAAGGGAGTACGGCTCTCGACCCTCGGGCCACCAATCACACATTTCAATGCATAATGGCCAAAGGTGCCAAGGGTGCAAATTAATGTGGAATGAATGCAACAAACATATGAATGCCTAGAACTCTATCATGTTTGGGTCAAGAGCGTCAGCGACTAAGGATTGAGGGACGTTTCGTCACTTCAAGTACGAACGTCCCTCGCTCCTCATGTTTGGTTTGACACCCCAAACCAAACAAAATGCAATGCATGTATGCCCAACACAATGCAAAACATGCTACCAATGTAATGCGACATAAGCATGCCAAATACAATGTGACTCGAACATACACATGAAGTTAAGGTAGCAAACATGCCCAATGTAATGCAACCTAAACTGACATGTGACAAGGTGCAAACTAACGAACATGCAAGGTGCAACCTGGGTGTACGAATATGCAAAGTGATAGGCATGCAATAATGATGTCAATCATAAGGATGCAACAACATGCAATGTGATAACCATATGACAATATGCAAACGCATGATCCATGGATTTACACTAAAGGTGGAGGGACCTCAGCCGTACCAAAACAGTGGCCAAAACACCCAAATCAAGGGACTAAAAGGGGAGGCATGCACACACATACATTGGTCCATAAGCTAGACCACAATGCACAATCTTCAAACATGAGCAAGATGGGATAAACATGTGAATATGACGATGCAATAAGCTCTGAAATCATGTCAATAATGATGCCAAATCGACTAAACAAGACAAGCATAGCATGCTAATGGACTTCAAGCTCAAAGCTAGTCAAAAGACTTACACCATGGCCATGTCAACCAAGCCCCAAAGGGCCAAGATGACCCAAAACAGTCCCAAGGAAGACCAAAATAAGGCTAGAACACGCATCGGAGGAGGCCAAAACATGCTATAAAGGTGAGCACAAAACAAAACGCACACAAGGCCCAAAAGGGCAAATGCACCACACCTACTAGAACCAATCATGGCATGAATTAGGCCAATAAAATTAGAGTTATAATACATCAAAATAAGCCCCAAAACCCAATGAGAAGGCCTCCCAAAGACCTAATCATGGAGGCACATACAATGGTCCAAACATGGAGCATAAGAAAATAACTCTTCAAAGCATTGAAATGATGGAAAATGCAAGCATACAAGCATGGAACATGGACTGAAGTATCATGACAAGTGATGCCAAATCACAAAAATAGCCCAAATAAAGCATGCAATGACTCACACACCCAAAGCTAACAAGCTAGAATATATGGTGGCTATACAAAGCATGGCAAACATGGCTAAGACAACACCAAATAGAGCTTAAGCATGATAAAAAAAGGCTAAAAACTTCTCAAAGTTAAGTCAAAACATGCAAGCATGATGGTCCAAACACAAGATGCATGTTATGCAAACAAGCAAGATTACTCTACAAGTATGTGAAGCATGCAAGATGCCATCAAACCAACATGGAATAGAGTTAAGGAAGGTCCTAAAAACCCCTAAAAAGTGCTGAAATAGAACCAAGACATGCTAAGTAAACATGCTACTCTTATAAGCCAACAACACAAGTAAATGAGACACAAAGGGAGGGGGGTGTCCCTCCCCTATACAAGACCTCAAAACCACTCCTCTACCATTGAAAATCCTCTAGATTTTAGTGGTGAGAAGTTCAAAACAAAAGGGTTCCAAAGCCCAAAGAGGAAGGCTCAAAAAGAGGCCAAACAAGGCCTAAGAGGGAAGTAGACAACCCCCAACACAAAAGTGACCTTAATGAAACATCTCAAGCATGAAAATACATAACTTTTGTCAGTAGGACACTAAGCTTAAAACAGCATGCAAGTATGTGTAAAAGCTTAAGCCAAAATGGGCTATCAAAAACAAACAGACTCACCCTTGAAGAACACTTCAAGAACACCAACTCCAGCACCCTTCTTGGATCAAAACCAACTCAAAAACTCTAAAATCAACCTTCTAGTTCCTCAACAACCAAGGATAGTGTAATGCTAGGTGTTTGTGTGCAATAGTAAGAACAAAACACACTTTTGAACTCAAACACACACACAAATCTAAAGAGAGAGGTATATCTAATTTCTATATCAAATTTCTGGAACCCCTGGAAAGGGAGAGGAAGCTCTCTTTTTATAGAAAATCCAATTCCAAGCTTCTAAGAGAAGCTAAGGTCAAGGATGAAATCTCTCCATACACGTTTATGGAGAGCAGAGTCTGTGCTCACCAACTGGCACAGCTGGCATGCACAATGCCTGAAAAGGCAAAGAAAAGGCCTCGGCCAGAAAAAGTGGCCGACCGACCAAAGAAATGGCCGACCGACCAAATAAAGTGCCAATCGGCCAACACACTTAGCCGATGGCAAGAAAAAGGGGCCGATGGCCTCAGGCCTTGGTCGGTGGGTTGAGAAAATGGTTAACAAGCCACCCTCTTCCCTCAAAAGCAAAAACACAGGTGTTTGGTCCACAACCAAGCACAAAACAGACAAGTTGAGAGATCTTTAGGTAAGGCGCGCGGCCGACACCTCCGAGAACTCAAAACGAACACGAGCATAGATGATCATCGAGTGTTCAAACGATGATGTCCAAGTCTTGAGGACGGTCAAAAATGGGGTGTCTACAGACTGAAACTGAGCAGTCTTCACTAAAAGAGAGATATCTCTTAGCATAGTTGGAATTTCGATGTGAGTCCACCCCCGTTGGCAAGAAGACTTCTGGGGCTTCATTTTGCACACAAGAATGACTTGAAAAGGCATCCAGATGAAGGAGTTAGGCTTACTTCAAGTCAGGGACCAGGACTGATTTTTGCTGCAGACCACTAAGGGAGTGTGCCGACCACAAATGGAACATGCTGACCATATACCGACCAGAAATGATCCTCGCCGACCAGAAAAGGTGGTCGGTCGACCAGTTGAGGTGGTTGGTCGGCCAGAAATTTCTAGAAAGCCCAGAATCTACAAATATTTTGCTCCAGCTGTTCCAGGCTGTCCTAGATATTTCTGAATTGAGATATTTCGACCAATGCTCATATATTGCTATATATTGAGCTATATCTCATTTTTTTGAAGGGTTGGCAAGTTTGGGGAGCCTCTCTCTCTAAAGTCTCTCTCTCTAGAATTTTGAAGAGCAAAAATTCCAGCCCCTCCCTCTAGAAGTCTCTCTCTCTTCTTGTTTTGAGCCTTAAGCTTAGAATCCTCTACACTTTTGCAAAGAGACCCTTGATCAAACTTAACTACCATTGGGCTGAGGTTCTTTGAGGATCATTTGGAGCTCCAAAGGTGGTTTTAGCTTAGAATTTGGACCTATTTTGCAGCTGTGCTTCAAGGGTAAGAACTCTCCCTTTTAGCTTATTTTTCATGCTTGCTTCACCATCCTTTTTCCATTGTTTTGGACTATTTTGGGGCTGGTTTTGAACTGTTAGAAACTCTATTTTTGAGGCATAAAAGTGTTGGTTTGAGCCTTGTTTGGCTAGGGGGTTGTCTCTCCCTTTTGCTCCTTGGCTTGTAAAGCCTTTTGAGCTATCTTTCAAGGCCTTTCAAAACAACTTTTTGTGGCCTTTTAACCACCAAAGTCCAGAGAATTTTCAGTGGTAAAAACCCTATTTTGAGGTCCTAAATAGGAGAGGGTGGTCCCCTCTCCTCTTGTCTTGTTTGCTTGTCTTGTTGGCCTATCAAATAAGCATGTATTTCTATCCTCTTAAGGTTTAGTTTAAGAATGTTTTTGTGAGTTTTTGGACCTGATATAACTCTGTTTTTGGCTGGTTTGGTTGCCTTTTGAATGCTTCATACACTTGTAGTGTAATTCTACTTGCTAGCCTAACATGCTTCATGTCTTAGCCTATTGTTATAGCTCATTTTGGCTCCACTCCAGCAAGTTTTTACTCATGTTTTAACATTCTTTAGCTCTGTTTTGAGCCTTTTTGGTCATATGGTGCTTGTTATGCATGCTTGTAGTGCAATAGCCTTGACTAGCTTTGAGTTTTGAGGTATCTTGCATGCTTGGCTTGAGGTATTTGCATGTTTTGGCATCATTTGGAATGATATTTCAGAGCATATAGTGTTTTCACACTTCCATGTTTTTCACTCTTTAAGTGCTCTTGAGAGTTGTACCTTTATGCCTCGTTTATGAGCCAATGCGTATGCATGCTTGCTCAGGCTTTTAGGCTGCCATTTCAGCATGTTTTGGTCTTTGTTTTGGTCTAATTAAGCTCTGTCCAAAGCCAGTTTGGACATTTGTGCCATGTATTGTATGCCTCTTGTATGATGCTCTTTACTAGCTTTGATGTTCTTGGCCTTCGAACATGTCTCCCATGCATTGTTCACATGATGGAGACTTGTGCATACCACTTCAGTATTGATAGATATGCATGTTGTTTGCATGTTGTTACATTGCATGTTGTTGCATTGCATTGTGTTTGGAATGTTGTTGCATTGCACTATGTTTGGATTGGACGTTAATCCAAACACGGGAAACGAGGGGCGTTTCATACTTGAAGTGATGAAACGCGCCTCATTTCTCGATCGCCAACCCTCTTGATCATGCATGATGGAGGTGGAGGCCCTTATGTGTTATTTGTGCATTCATTGACATTGACTTGTGCAAACTTGGCTTCTTGGCCATCGTGCATTGCGATGCTCAGTTAGTGGTCTGAGAGTCGAGTACCGCACTCCCTTGAGCTTGAGAAATGATAGGAAGGCTGACTGTGCACATATATCTTGCAAATACACTGCTATGCCCCTTCTTGTTCTCTGTTGCAGCAAAACTGGAGTTTGGCAGATTTTCTGGTCTATAACCAGTTTTTTCTAGTCTACAGGTGGTCTACACCACCCTTTTCTGGTCGGCAGCGCACCAGGAGGTCCCCATGTTGAAGCATAAGCAATTTGGAGGTTTGTGCACCTTTCAGAAATCAAATCAAATGCAAACAGAGGCAATTCTGGGCATAGTAATGGATTTCCGAGCGAGACGATCGAGCATACATGTACCCCTTGCCCCAAGGACCTCTTTTAACTGCTTTACTTAGCTACTTTACTTAGTTAGCTAGTTCGCCGGTTTTGTACTTAATTAGTTAACGTGCTTAACTAATCGATTTGTGTTGTAATAACTAATTAGTTAACTAAGAATAGTTAATTAGTTTCAGTTTGTAATTCATTAGCTTAGCGTAGCTAGTTAGCTTATTATTCAGACCCTCCGTCGAGAGGGCAAATGTTGTAATAAGCGTGCGTGTGTGTGATGCATGTCTTCCAACCCCATTTCTTTCTCCCTTTTACTTATCAGCTTTCGATGGTTAGTTTAGGGCATGTTTTAATTAGCATACTTATGTTTGCATGCGTGCATCCATTCATCTGTCTTGCATACACTGGGCTCGGCTCATCATACAAACTGCATTGTATTTCAATACCAATTTGAATACATGTTATCTAGTTGCATTCACAAGACATCTTAGAATAGCCGAGCCTATCTTAGTTGCATTTTGCATGTGTTGTATTAGACATTCTTGACATAGCTAGGATCATACATGATTTCTAACTAGCTTCTATTTTGGCTCGGAGTACACTGTGAGTGTTTACGCTTTAGCATCCTTGCATGTGTGTAAATGACTGTCATGATAGCATCCTTGCCATGAGGCTATTTGCTTAATGATATAACTGCATGAATGCCTGTGGGTGAAGGTTTTATTGCTTGAATTGGAACAATTCATCGAAATGCGAGTTTTAAGCCCACTTGAAGTGGCCAAATCATGTTTTTCTAAGCCCACTTGAGGGTGGCAAATCCGTGTCTTAGCCTACTTGTGAGTAGCAACTTCAAACCATTTTCGAAAAACAAACATGAGTTGTTTTGTTCCAATTCTTACGATTGAGTCTATACTTGTATGTTGTGCGCATCACGTAGTAAGTTAGAATAATAAACCGGAATAAGAACACATGTGTTTTCAAAAACAACATATCATGTTAGTAGAGGCCGATCCTTTGATCGGGCAAGCGGGGGCGCTCATTTCAAGACCTTCCCCTCTCGTACCCAAGTTCTCGTGCTGAGGCAACTTTGGTGATGACGAACACGTGGCCTTAGGCACGAGTCAGGGTTTCCTAAATTTTCCAAAATAAAATATTTAGGTGGCGACTCTGAAATTTGGCAAAGTAGTCCATGTTTGGCACTTTTGATTCAAAATTGATTTTTCAAAACCAATTGTCAGATTTGGACGCTTTGATGATTTATCAGTCTTACATTGCACTTTGTGAGATTAGATTTAGAACCGTGACAGGAGTCCGAATTGTAGTAGCATGAACTAAACTCGCGCCCTCACGCGCGGAGCGGAGTTCGGGGCGGTCTACAGACACCACCAACTCCTTCCACTTCTCATCGACTGAGAGTTGACCATGACTCCTTATGACTTCTCGATGCTCACCGGCTTGTGGGTAGGAGTTGACAACTCGATCCCTTTTGATCATTACATGATTCAGTGGAGAGCTGCGCAACTTTACCTTCTTAGAGTGATCCCAGATGTCGTCGAACAAGGGATGGTGTGCTATAACTGGTTCCTAGACCATTTCTTTGCCCTCTAGCCAGTTACTCTAAATGAGATTGCACAGTTGTAGACACCACATTTTTAACCGTCCTCAAGAATTGGACGTCATCATTTGAGCACTCGATGATCATCCATGCTCGTGTTCATTTTGAGTTCCTGAAGGCCTCGGCCGTGCGCCTTGCCTTGGAACCTCTCAACTTGTCTGTTTTGTACTTGGTTGTGGACCAAGGGCTTGTGGTTTTGTTTCTGAGGGAAGGGGGTGGCCTTTTGGCCAGCCCTCCAACACATCAGCTAGGCCCCATGCTTATTAGCCATTCCTTCTTTCCATCGGCCATTAGTGGTGGCCGGTTAGCACCTTTGATGGCCGGTCGGCCATGTTTGTTGGCCAAGACCTTTTTATTTGCTTTTGCAGATATTTTGTTGCCAGCTGGTGAGCACAGAACTCATCCTCCATACACGTGTATAGAGGGATTGTAACAAGCCTCAAACTTGTTCAACAAGCTTGAGACTTGGATTTCTATAAGAGGGGAGGTCCCTCTCTCTTTCTAGATGTTTTGAAAATTTGCATTAGAGACAACGTATATATCTCTCTCTATATATTTCTTCATCTCTCTCTATATTTGTGCTTGTTTGTGCTCAAAAGTGTCATTTCTTCACACTTTTGCACACAAACACCTAGTGAAACACCTTCACTACTGAGCTGAGGTTCTTAGAGGTTGCATTTGAGTGTCTTAAGCTTGGTTTTTGCCTCTGAAGTTGCTATTCTAAAGTGGTTCTTCAAGGGTGAGTCTCTTACCTCTTTAAAGCTTTGTTTTCATTGCTTGTTTGGCCCTATTTGCATGCTTCTTTTGGCTTAACTTTCAACTATAAAAAGCTTCATTTTCAGGTGCTTAAAGTGTTTGTTTAAGGCCTCTTTGGTGTTGGGGGTGGTCTACCCCCTTTTGTGCCTTACTTGGCCTTGTTTTGAGCCATCTCTTTTAGGCCTTCAGATCACCTTTGTTTGGCCTCTTCACTACTAAATTCCAGAGGAATTTCAGTGGTGGAAAGTGTGTTTTGGGACCCAAAATAGGTGGGGGTGGTCCCCTCATTTTGTATCTTGTTTGCTTGTGTTGATGGCTCATCAAAGTAGCATGTTTTGGCTCCATCTTAGCATGCCTTAGGCCTTATTTTAACATGATATAGCTCTATTTGGGGCTGGTTTGATTACCTATTGCATGCTCCTTGCACTTGTAGTACAATCCTCCCTATAGCCTTGACTTGCATCATGCTTTGGACCATCATTCTAGCATGTTTTTGGCTCCACTCCAGCAAGCTTTTACTCATGTTTTGCCATGCTTAAGCTCTATTTTAAGTTGTTTTGGTCATGCATGCCTTGCTTTGCATAACCATAGTGCAATCTTGCTCACTAGCTTTGTGTTTTGAGTTCACTAGCATGCATTACTTGGGCTATTTGTATGATTTAACATTATTTGATATATGATTTCAGAGCACGTTTCATTGCCATACACTCACGTGTGTCACTCTTTCAATGCCTTTGGAAAGTTATGCTTTATGCCTTAAACATGGGCCAATATGTATACCATCTTGCCTAAGTTTTTAGGATGTCATTTCAGTCTGTTTTTGGTGTTATTTTGCCATGATACAACTCTATTTTTGGTTGGTTAGAGCATCCTTTATTTGCTTCTTACATTTGTAGTGTAACCATGCTCATTGCCTCTTGCATGCTTGGTATTTTGGCTTACCATGCTAGCTTGTTTTGGCTTCATTCCATGCATGTTTTGGTGTGGTTTTAACCTGCCTTGGGACTATTTTGAGTGATCTTGGCCCTCTGGGGCTTGCTTGATATAGCTATGGTGCAAGTACCTTTGCTAGTCTTAAGCTTTGAGCCTTCTAGCATGCCTCATTTGTGGTAGTTGCATGTTTTAACATCATTTAGAATGATATTTTAGAGCATATAGTGTTGTCACACTTCCATGTTTTTCACTCTTTATGTGCTTTTAAGAGTTACCCCTTTATGCCTAGTTGATGAGCCATCGCATGAGCATGTGTTCTTGGCCCTTTTGTGCCTAAGTTTTGGTGTGTTGGCCACTGTTTTGGACCCTCTTAGGTCTGTCCATATGTGATTTAAGTCCATTGAGCATTGTGTTGCATGCCTCTTGAACGATGCTCTTTACTTGCTTTGATGCTTTAGCTTTCAAGCATGCCATGCATGCATTATTCACATGATGGAGCCTCATGCATGCCACTTTAGCATTGGTAGATAGCATGTTGTTGCATTGCATTGTGTCGTGCATGTTGTTGCATTGCGTTGTGTTTGGATCAGACGTTAATCCAAACACGAGGAACGAGGGACGTTTCATACTCAAAGTGATGAAACGTGCCTTATTCCTTAGGTCACCAACACCTTTGATCATGCATGATAAGGTGGAGGTTTATCGAGTCCTATGTGTTATTTGTGCATTCATTGACATTGACTTGTGCAACTTGGCCTCTTTGGCCATCATGCATTCAGATGCGTGATTGGTGGCTCGAGAGCCGAGCACTACACTCCTTTGAGCCTGAGACATGATAAGGAGTGTAGTTGCACACACATTTCCTTGCAAATACATTGCCATGCCTCTGTTTGTGCTCTGTTGCAGCAAAAGGAGAAATTGCAGGAAGCAGTGGCCGACCGGCCATCAGAGCTACCGACCGACCACCAAGGCTGCCAATCGACTATCAGAAGTGGCCGATAGCCATAAGCTCTGGCCGATGGCCATTCCTCTTGGCTGACTATCCCTCAGCATGTTCTTAAGGGGGATCAGAAGTATCTTGGAAGTCGGCACAATTTTTAGAAGTCCAAAAGAGTGCAAACAGAGGCATCACGAGGCACGGTAGTGGATTTCCGAGCAAAGTCGACCGAGCATGCATCTCTTCCTTGCCGCGAGGTCATTTCATTACTTATGATTAGTTCGTGTAAACTAGTCATTTGATTTATTTTGTAATATTTTAATTAGCTTAGCATAGCTATTTATTTCAATTTGGGTTGTAATGCTTAATTAGCTAGAGTTAGTTAATTAGTTTACTTGTAATAAGTAGCTTAGCGTAGATTAGCTTAGCTTATTTTTCGGACCCTCTGTCGAGAGGGAAAATGTTGTAATAAGTGTGTGTGTGTGTGTGTGTGTGTGTGTGTGTGTGTGATGCATATCTTCCAACCCCCATTTCTTTCTTCCTTTTACTTACCCACTTTCAGTGATTAGATTAGGGCATATTTCAATTAGCATACTTATGCTTGCATGCGTGCATCCATTCATCTGTCTTGCATGCACCAGGTTCAGCGCATCATACAAACTGCATCATATTTCAATACTAATTTGAATATATGTTATCTAGTTGTATTCACATGACATTTTAGAATAGCCGAGCCTATCTTAGTTGCATTTTGCTTGTGTTGCATTAGGCATTGTTGACATAGCTAGGATCATGCATGATTACTAACTAGCTTTTGTTTTGGCTCGGAGTACACTGTGAGTGTTTATGTTTTAGCATCCTTGCATGTACGTAAGTGACTGTCATGATAGCATGCTTGCCATAAGGCTAACTGCTTAAGTGTTTAACTGCATGAATGCCTGTGGATGAAGGTTTGATTGCCTGAATTAGAACAACTCGATAATTATGAGTTTTAAGCCCACTTGAAGTGGTAAAATCATGTTTTACTAAGCCCACTTGAGGGTGGCAAATCTGCGTCTCAGCCTACTTGTGAGTAGCATCTTCAAACCATTTTAAAAAACAAACATGAGTTGTTTTGTTCCAATCCGCGTTATTGAGTCTATACTTGTGCGTTGTGCGCATCACATAGTAATTCTAGATTAATAACCGGAAAAAGAACACATGTGTTTTCAAAAACAACATATCATGTTAGTAGAGGCCAATCCTTTAATCGAGCGAGTGAGGGTGCTCGTTTTGGAACCTTCCCCTCTCGTACCCAAGTTCCCGAGCCGAGGCAACTTTGGTAATGACGGACACGTGGCCTTTGGCACGAGTCAGGGTTTCCTAAATTTCCTAAAACAAAATATTTAGGTGGCGACTCTAAAATCTGGCAAAGCAATCCATGTCTGGCGCTTTTTGATTAAAATCGATTTTCCAAAATGATTTTCCGGATTTGGACTCTTTGGTGATTTATTAGTCTTACATTGCACTTTGTGAGATTAGATTCAGAACCGTGACAGAAGTCCAAACTATAGTAGCTAGAACGACAATTTGCACCCTCGTGCGTGGAGCGGAGTTCCGGGCGATCTACAATAGTATGCTCGTAGATTCCTTATATATCTCCTCGATACTACCCTGTTTGTGAAAATGGAGAATACCGTAGGGTTATACTTTCTGGGAGCGTTGGTGCACCTCCCACAGGTGGGGGAGTATGATTGGGGTGGCGCCAGCCTGGCCACCTTCTGCTGTTATATGAGGTCGACATCCCGCCAAAAGGCAGATTCACTCGGTTGATATTGGAGAGTCTGGGAGGTACACCTTACACTTCATCTTCTGTTCTGCTACAAACCATGCTTTCAGTTGTGCATTTTTTTGTTTATATCTGCTTCACTTGTCCACTTGATTCATAAACTTGTTTTCCTTTTACAGCTGTGGGTTTACACATATTTCATGTCTATTACCCCTGTTCCTGTGTAGCCCATTAAGTTGTATGTTCCTCGCTCTTGGTACTATAACTCCATATTAGAGCACCGGAGACACGCGAATCGTGACTTTGCCTACTTCCGCCGCTTCTTCGACATGGTCACTACGGAGAGGGTAACAAAACCTCATACTGATCCTTGTCTTTTACTGCTTTCACTACTTTCATACTATTCAACCCTTGATATCTGACATTTGACTTGCATTCTCTACTTGCAGATTGATTGGCACCCTTTGGGCAGGCATTTCCCAGGCATTGAGGGTGACCTATACCGCTGTATGAAACGCCTCTACCATGAAAATTTTGTTTGAAGGTCCTTTCGACAGGACTTATTACTTGGGAGAGAGGCTCATCTGTCAGATTTAGGGCTGAGCCGGTCCTCACATTCCACATCCTTCTTCTCCGGGCATAAGGATCGTTGATGATTTTTGTGATGGACACCAGATTGACCACCTTATGTTGGGGGAGGATGGAAATTTGCATCACGAAGGCGGTGACTTCATTGTATTCTTGTAGACCCATGTGATGGCTCCTCTTACCAGGGGTGTGGTTCATGTGATTCTTATCGCTGCTGCTACAGACGCTGCTGGAGGTGTTCCTACGGCAGTTCCCATTCCTGGGCTTTCTGCGATTCCCACTGAGGTCGTACACATGCGATCAGATGGGGTGATTAAGCAGATCCCTCTTGATCCTATTGAGGAGAAGAATCTAGGTTAGTGATTGCTCCTGATGTTGCATAGGTAAACATTTCTTCTTTGTATCTACCTACTACGCTTCACAATTTTGTTCTGTTTACTCATACCTTCTTTCACTTTCAGGTGCCCGTGGAGTATGTTGATGAACTCTTGAGCACGGTTAACCGTCTACTTCTCATGGTGCGGAGGAGACAAACAGCCTTAGCCGCTCATGGAATCGAGGTACACTTATCCACTCTCTCCATAGTCAAATACTTTGTAATTCATTCATTCTTTGGCCTTGGTATACTCTGATATCCTATTCACAATTCTATTGTGTTTGTTCTAACGCCTTGTAAACTTTTAGCTTGAGCCAACACCAGCTGCACCAGTGGGACCTCCTCCAACTAGAGGAAGGAGAGAGAGACGAGCCTCAGTGAGACATAGAGGGCGAGCTGACCACGAGAGACGTGGTGGAGGTAGAGCGAGACAGTGCTTGCCTTCTTTAGAGAAGACCCTCGGTGATTATGTTGAGTACACCGCCCCTGAGGGTGAGGGGGATGCTAGTGTTGATATCCAGTCTACTGGAGATAGCAGTGAGAGTGATGTGTCTCCTCCTCCACGACCGAGGATGAAGAGGGCTAGGAGGGGTTGACTTTATGTTTTTTTTTTGTTATTTTTTTTATGCTTTGTAGTCAGGAACCTATGTAGTTTTAGATAGGTCCTTACTTTGTTTGTTCTTGAAAACCTATATTTTCTTTTATAAAACAATGATCAGGGTTGAACCTTGCAGTTTATGAAAGAACGACCTTTTGTTTCTTTGTAAAACATGTGGTGAATGGCACGACACTTGCACAAAAATGATATATTTCTGAAAAATTGAAACTGAGAGTGAATGCTTTTGAATTGAGTTCTAAACTGGATAAACAACCTACAACCGACCAAAATGCAAAATGCTACTCGATAAAAGAAAAACAAAGAAAACAACCTAAACCCACCTATTTACACTTGCTGGACCTAAAGCAACACCTAAAACAAGACCTCGAAACACAACGATGAGGTTCGCTGCTTCTACAATTGTTGTGCTATTTTGGCAGGAACTAAGATCCGACCGGATCTAAAATACGCATGGCCGGATCTAAATGAGGACAGTCGGATCCAAGTAGTGGCTGGGCACTTTGATACAATTGTCATGCCTTCACCCATTCTAACTTGCCCCTAGTTGCAGCAGGGCCATCATTAGGCTGATTAAAATGGCCCAACGCCTCAAGAAAGGTTAAAGCAGCCTACGATTGGCATTGGTCGAAACCTTAATGGGCTTGGATGTTTTCCATCAGTGGGAGACTTCTCGGTTCGCCGGGAGCCCACTAATTCTTTAGGTTTTGTTTCCCACCCTTTCTTATTTGTGATCCTCATATCACTTTGGCACTCAATCTCTATTTTATCTCAAAATCCCTTTCCTTACTTTTTCTCTTAGAGCACATCTCTCTATTCTTTAATCTCTCTCTTTTTTTTTTATTCCTCCCCAGGTGTGGTTGATGGATAAGCTGGAAGTTGTGGACCCTATGAGGAAGTCAAATATCCAGCAATACTTCTAGTCCGTGCATCACACTTGGCTCGATACCTCACCGCTTAGAGGATGAGAGAGCTTTTGGCCCTTGCTGCTAGCTTCAGTTGTACCCTTTCTGGTGAGTGCGTTGACAATGGGAAAAAGATAGAAAACTTGACTTGACTATGCCCCTAGTTCATTACTTTGACCTTCTTTTTTTCTTTTTTTTGGACTTTCTGCTAAAACGATTTTGACCAACATGAAAGTTTAGATTAACATGCTTGTTTGACTTTCTGCTTTGAAATCATGTAAGTTAGGTTGTGAGTACTGAAA
The DNA here is from genome assembly GCA_025200525.1 of Camellia lanceoleosa. NCBI lineage: Eukaryota > Viridiplantae > Streptophyta > Magnoliopsida > Ericales > Theaceae > Camellia > Camellia lanceoleosa. The sequence goes on along the minus strand of CM045769.1, from coordinate 36,144,957 downwards.
ATTTTCTTTTTCTTTCTTCTTCTCTATGAGATGGTTCAGTTTTGGAAAAATGGAATAATTTCTGAGAAAATTAGTCAACTTTACTAAAAATCCTCAAAACTGTTTTTGCAAATGACCACTACCCGACCAACGTAGAATTAACTCTCAAGATGCATAACCACATATTTGAACTTGATTTGTCTTGCAGTTGAATCCTTTTATCGGAATAGGACAACCAAATTTGAATGAAGATGAGCCAATTTGGACATGGATAGGATAACCGAGTTGAATAAGGATAAGCCAATCAACATGGATATGACAAGCAGAGTGAAAATGGTTGGGGTCGAACTTTGGGATGAAGTTGCCAACGTATCCTAAAGATAAGAATCAGGCCTTACGTAGTTCCCGGGTTAAGGTGCACTTGGGTATTAACTCTCTCTTTTTGAGCTCTAACTTTTGCCAAAGCCGCCTTTCTAGGTTTTTAACCTTGCGATTTCTATTTTTCTTTTTCTATTTTTTGTTTTGTATTTTTTTTTTTTTTTTTTTTTTTGTTCATTTTTGTTCTTTTTTTCATGCTCTACTTTTGCCTAGGTCGTCCTTCTGGGTTTTTGGCCCAACGAGCCTCTCAAGGGTAGAGAATTTCATTAACTTGTCCATGTTGATCAGTTCCGAGATCTCTAAGCCTTCTAAATCCACAAGAATGGCTGCTATTCCTGACCAAATAGTCTTGATGATGTAAGGCCTATCCAGTTGGGTCTGAATGTGCTTCTAGTGTTGTAGATGGGAACTTGATTGTCCTTCAGCAATAAATTTTCTTATTTGAAATTTTGAGATTTGGCTTTTTTGCAAATCTCTATTGGCTTGAGAAGTGACCCATCTTTGAATCTTCGAGCACATCTGACCGTTCTTGCCCCTAGTTCAAGGGCTACTTCTCATCCAACTATGTAAGCTTCCATTAATCACATCTGACTTTATTGCCCTTAGTTCAGGAGTTGCTTCTAATTCAACCATACAAGCCTTTTATTTTGATTGACTGTTGAACATTCTGAATCAATGTTTGAAAACAAAAGGGTTGAGTCTCAAGGCCGAGAGTAATCTTATGCTGTAGAATCTCAAGATCAATTCCAGGCATGTCTCTGTGGGACCACGCAAAAATGTTTTTGAAATCTTTTAATAATGTGACTTGTCGCTCGTGCTTCTCTAAAGACAATGTAAAACCAATTTAGACCAAGCCAGGATCCTTCTCAATACCCACATTAACAGACATGATCTCATTCATTAAGGGCTTTAGCATGTCTCTCTTCCTCTCAGTCAATCAAATTTTGCAAATCTCGAGGAATTCCTTCCTCTTTGTTTTCGTCACAGTTGTGGAAACAGTTTTGAAAAACTTTGGGTAAGGTGAAAATGACTGCAATTTCATTCAAAACTTATGGCTCAATGATAGAAATAGAGTCAAAAGAAAGAGTGAAAAAGACAAACAAAAATAAGACAGTGATGTTCGAGTTAACACCCCCGAAATCACTAAACTTTAACACAACAAGACTGTACCCAATTCAGAAAGTAAAATAAACAACATTTTCACATTACTAAAAATAGTGCGTGCCATCCACCACGCCTGGAGTAAAATGTGTGCCATCAGCAGGTGGTTCATTCCCAATTACATAGTCATATTATCTCCCAAGTTCATTGATTCAGCGCCGATAGACTTTGTAGGACTTGGTGTGGTGATGACCTTGTTGTCAATTAGGTCTTGTACTTCATGGCGAATGTGAAAACAATGGTCAATGTCATGGTCGGGTTGCTGATGAAAGGCACAATACTTGGCAACATCATGCCTGGCTGGAAGGCAATCAGGGAGAGGCTGAGGGTCAACGGTTTGAGATGGCCTTGTCCTACAAGGATTTGGAGAGCTTTGGACAAGGTCATATAAAGGGGATTGAAGGTGCGTTACCTGTCCTGGAAGTATTGACAGAGGGGTCGACAAGTGTTGACTAGATTTGGAGACCTTCTACAGGTGTAGGATTAGAGCTGAAAGGGGTGTTTCTGGCAAGGCATCCTTTGTCATGGCGTACCCCCTGATTCAAAATGGCCCCAACCTGAGTGACAAAAGTGTCATCTATAGTCTTTGTAAAACCTATGATCACTTGCTTTTTGTTTAACCCTTTAACCTTCAAAGTCTTAATAGCCCACCGAAGATGTACATAAAGATCAACACTTGCCCCGGCCTCATTCTTGCCACTTGCCTCCACTTTGCCAAGGGATTGGGTCACTATATCAGAGCGAGGCCCATTTGTTGTTAACATGTAATCACCTAGACTTGAGATGGCTTTGGGTTGGCTCTTTTTAATTGCAGCTCGCCCCTAGATTAGGGAGCTTTTTGATGTGAACTTCTTGGCATGTGATGTAGTCGATGATAAAGTCAAGATCCCAATGGTTAAATCTGCCACAGTTCTCTGAAGATCTTTAATCATTTTTATTAGCTCAAAAGTAGTAGGTTCGACCATTGGTGCCCACGGTGTATTTGATTGGGCTTGAGATGATTGGGGTTCAGGTGCATCCATCATGCACAAGTATGTGCTTTCTGGAATAAACACCTCAAACTTGGGTAATGGGCTGGGGTGATGTATATGTTGGGGTTGCAAGTGGATGGCAGTATATGGATTAGGTTCAGATTTTGAAAAGAGGATTTTTAAGGGTCTAAAACATTTTGGTCAAAATAGGGTGTAAGGTTGGGATTAGAACCTCAAAACTAAATTCTTTTGCTGAAGATTCGAACGATACACAGTATAACATTTCATCATCGAGTGTTTGGAATGAAGCGCCCAACTCTTGAGGGCGGTCAAAAATGGGGTGTCTACAGTTGCCCCCTCTTTGACAGAGCTTGGAGTCATTTCATGACATGAGTGAATGCCAAAGCTCAAAGATGACCCATTTGACAAGGCCGTAAGACTTGGGCAAACAAACAAAATGTAGATGCATTTGGTTGAAATCGAGGAGTGCCTACGTATCCCTTTGCAAGGAATCAAACCAGCATAGTTCAGGGGCAGGATACAAATGACATTCAAATACAATGCAACAGTTAAAACCACAAACGAGCATACCGCCCGAAAATCATAAAGATGAGATAAAGGACAAGCCAAACTACGTATCACATATAAAGGGGGAAAGAGCTCCATGCCAAACTACACTTCACGCAGAAAGGGTGGAGGGTGCAGGCCAAACTACGCATCATCTAGAAAGGGTAAAAGATACAAGCCAAATCACACTCGTGTGATAATGGTGAAAGGTACAAGCTAGACTACGCATCACGCAGAAAGGGTGAAAGATACAAGCCAAACTACGCATTATGTAAAAAGGGTGAAAGATATAAGCCAAGCTACGCATCACGTAGAAAGGGTAAAAAATACAAGCCAAACTACGCATCACGTAGAAAGGATGAAAGATACAAGCCAAACTACACATCATGTAGAAATGGTAAAAGCTATAAGCCAAAAAGGCATTATGCAGAAAGGGTGAAAGATACAAGCCAAACTACGCATCACGTAGAAAGGGTGAAAGATACAAGCTAAACTACGCATCACGTAGAAAGGGTGAAAAATACAAGCCAAATCACACTCGTGTGACAAGGGTTAAATTACAGGCCTAGATGTAGGAAATGCGAAAAGGGTAAAGGTGCAAGCCAAATCACACTCATGTGATAAGGGTGAAATTACAAGCCTAAACGTAGGAAATGCGAAAAGGGTGAAGGTGCAAGCCAAATCACACTCGTGTAATAAAGGTAAAATAAGCGCAGAAAATGCTAAAAGGGTAAAGGTGAAAGCCAAATCACACTCATGTGATAAGGGTGAAATTACAAGCCTAAACTCAGGAAATGCAAAAAGGGTGCATGCAAAGCTAACCTACGTTTCCACACAAAAAGGGGAAGAGTTTAAGCCAAACTACATTTTCCCTGCAGAATGGGTGAGAATGATGAAATGGTTATGAAAACTAGCCTAGACGCGCTTATTGTGAAAAGGGGTGGAAGTTACACTAGGGGTTAATGCTCTTCGAATATTAAAAGTGCAAAAGGTTTCTAGAACCCGATGTATGAAACTAACCCGTTCAAGGAAGCAACATTTTTAGAAAATGTGTTGAAGAGTGATGCTTACAGAGGTTACTGCATTTCGTATATGAATCGAATTTGGACTTATGCGTACCATGCTATGGGAAAGTGACGCATATATACAAATAAAAACAACTCTGATAATTTTACTCTTGAAAATGGGCCCAAACCCATGGTTTAATATGTCCCTGGAAAATAGCGAGATGAATAGAAATTTATTATGAATAATTGCTCCGTAATCCTTGAAATATGAAGCAGGACCTGATGCGAAAAATACCTATTGGGAGGGGCTCACCTATGCACATGGTGAACTGAAGTAGAACTGCATTTAGATCTGGCCAGGTCTAACAACACACGACCGGACCTAAATAGACACGGCCAGATCTAGGTAGCGACACAGGGGCAGATCGGTAAAAACACGACCTGTGGCTCTTTTAAACACACTTTTGGACTCTTATTCCACACCCACACCATGCAAAAATTCTCTCCCTTTCTTTCTAAGTATTCTCTCTCTCTAGATTTCCCCTCCATTCGCATTACCCAATAACCTTTGCGAATTTTTCCTTGAAATCCCTTTCATTCCTTTACATTTTCTATCAATCAAATTTTTTTTTGGTTGAGTTTGGGATTTCTCTTAGTATTTCTTGGGTTCCCAGGGGTTTACCCAAGCTTTTCGCTTTTCATCCTTTGATTTTCCATTCTCTCTTTATTTTCTCTCTCATAGGGTTTGGATTTTGGGATTTTTCACTCCATCTCACTTACCCATTTACTTTTCTCTCATATTTTCTCATTTTCTCCCGTGGCTAATGATGAGGTTCTCATTCTGGACCCTGCCACGGATATTGGAGCCTTCCTTGGAGAGGACTTAATGGCTGAGGATATTCCTTCTCTCGTGCCAGAGCCTGAGTTGCTCCCTCTTACCGATAGACCTTTTGATCTAGCCACCTACTAGCTGCGCACTGATGCCTTGACTCCTTGTGGTATTTTGAGATTTGAAGGGCCCATTCCTAGGGTTGATAAGTACATGCTTCTATGGGAACCTACAGAGCACCTATCCACTGATGTCTCTATGGTAAAAGATCTTTCCTCTTAAGCATGTTTTACTTGAATTCCATTATAGCTCCTTTGTTCAAAATGCTAACAACATTTCTTGCTACGGGTCATAGCCCGGAAGATGAGCGGATATGGGACTATTATCGAAGCACGAGGCAGGTATAAGAGGCTCCCTAGGGAGAAGACCATGACTCCCTATGACTTCTTGATACTCATTGGCTTGCGGGTAGTAGTTGGTGACTCGATCCCTTTTGATCCCGACATGATTTAGTGGAGAGCTGCGCAGCTTTACCTTTTTAGGGCGATCCCAGATGTCATCGGACATAGGATGGTGCACTATAGCTGGTTCTTAGATCATTCTTCTACCTTCCACCCAGTTACTCCAAATGAGATTGCATAGTGCACTTGCGGATTCCTTATGTATCTTCTCAGTACTACCCTGTTTGCGAACATGGAGAATACCGTAAAGCTTTACTTTCTAGGATCTTTGGTGCACCTCCCGTAGGTGGGGAGTATGATTGGGGCAGCGCCAGCCTGGCCACCCTCTACTGCTATATGAGTTTGGCATCTCACCGAAAGACAGACTCGTTTGGTGGATACTAGAGAGTCTAAGAAGTACACTTTACACTTCATTTTCTATTCTGCTACAAACCATGCTTTCTACTAAGCACCTTATGTTTATATCTAGTTCATTTGTCTACTTGATTCACAAACTTGTTTTCTTTTTGCAGCTATAGGGTTACACATATTTCACATCTATTGCCCCTGTTCTTGTGCGACCTAGTGAGTTGTCTATGCCTTGCTCATGGTACTACAACTCCAGATTAGAGCGCCAGAGACACGCAAATCGCGACTTTGCCTACTTCTGCCACTTCTTCGATACAGTCACCGCGAAGAGGGTAACAAAACCACATATTGATCTTTGTCTTTTACTGCTTTCACTATTTTTATATTGTTCAACCCTTGATGTCTGATATTTGACTTGCATCCTCTATTTGCAGATTGATTGGCACCCTTGGGTGAGCATCCCCCAAGCATTAAAGGTGATCTATACCGCTGCATAGAATGCCTCTACCATGCAGATTTTATTTGTGGGTCCTTTCGGCAGGGCCTATTAATTAGGAGAGAGGTTCATCCGTCAGACTTGGGGCCAAGTCGATCCTGACGTTCCACATCCCCCTTCTCTGGGCATGAGGATTGTCAATGATCTTCATGATGGACACCTGATTGACCACCTTATGTTGGGGGAGGATGGCGATCTACATCATGGAGGCGGTGACTTCATTACATTCTTGCAGACCCGTGTGGTGGCTCCTCTCACCAGGGGTATGGTTCGTGTGCTCCCTGTTACTGCTACTACCGTTGATACTGGAGTTGTTCCCGCCACTTCCTATGATTCTTACTGAGGTTGTACACATGTGACCAGATGGGGTGATTGAGCAGATCTTTCTTGATCATATTGAGGAGAGGGATCGCAGGTTGGTGATTGCTCCTGATGTTGCACAGGTAAACATTTCTTCTTTGTGTTTGCCCACTGCACTTCACAATTTTGTTTTGTCTACTCATGCCTTCTCTCACTTGTAGGTGCTCATGAAGTATGTTGATGATCTCCTACGGACAGTTGACTGTCAACTTCTCATGAAGCAAAGGAGACAGACTACCTTGATTGCTCATGGGATCGAGGTACACTTACCCACTCCCTCCATAGTCAAATAATTTGCAATTCATTCATTCTTCGGCCCTAATATACTCTGATATCTTGTTCACAATTCCACTGCATTTGTTCTAACGCCCTGTATCTTCTCAGCTTGAGCCAGCACCAGTTGTACCTATAGGACCTCCTCCAACTAGAGAGAGGAGAGAGAGATGAGCCCCAGTGAGAGGTAGAGAGCGAGATGACCATGGGAGACATGGTAGAGGTAGAACGGGACAGCGCTCACCTTCTTCAGAGGAAACCCTTGATGATTATGCTGAGTACACCGCCTCTAAGGGCGAGGGGGATGCTAGTGCTGATATCTAGTCTACTAGAGATAGCAGTGATAGTGATGAGTCGCCTCCTCCACAATCAAGGATGAAGAGGGCTACCAAGGGTTGATTTTACCTTTTTCTTTTCTTTTTGCTTTGTAGTCAAGAACCTATGTAGCTTCAGATAGGTCCTTATTTTGCTTGCTCTTGAAAACTCATACTTTCTTTTGTAAAACTATAATCGGGGTTGAACCCTGCAGTTTATGAAAGAGCTTTTGTTTCTTTGCAAAAAAGTGGTGAATGGCACGACACTTGCGCAAAAATGATTTCTATTAAAACTAAGAATGATTGTTTTTTGAATTGTGTTCTAAACCGGTTAAAGAACCTACAATTGACCAAAATGCAAAATACAACCCGATAAAAGACAAACAAAGTAAAAACAATCTAAACACACCTATTTACACTTGTTGGAACTAAAACAACACTTAAAACAAGACCTCGAAACACAACGATGAGGTTCGCTGCTTCTGCAGTTTTGGCAGGAATTAAGATCTGACCGAGCCTAAGATACACACAGCCAGATCTAAATGAGGACAGCCAGATCCAAGTAACGGTTGGGCACTTTGATACAACTGTCATGCACTCACCCATTCCCAATCTCTATAAAAGGTGTTTCTTACTTGCCCTTAGTTGCAGCGGAGCCAACATTAGGCTGATTGAAGTGGCCCAATGCCTCAAAGAAGGTCAAAGCCGTATAGGGTTGGCATTGGCCGAAACCTTAATGGGCTTGGATGTTTTCCATCGGCAGGAGACTTCTCGGTTCGTAGGGAGCCCGCTACTTCTTTAGGTTCTATTTTCCACCCTTTTTTATTTGTGATTCTCATATCACTTTGGCACTCAACCTCTATTTTCTCTCAAAAGCCCTTTCCTTACTTTTCCTCTCAGTGCACATCTCTCTATTCTTTAATCTCTCCTATTTTTTTCATCCCTTCCCAGGTGTGGTTGATGGATAAGCTGAGTATTCTGCTAGATCCTATTTCTTTCACTCGCAGCTAGTGAGTTTTCCCATAGAGGGGTTATGGTGTGTAGTAGATCTACAATTGACATCGCTTGGTGATGCCTTGGCTAAACTTGGACCGAAATTGATTAGCCTGACACACTGTTTTTTTTTTTTCCGCCCTGTGTAGCTTGCTTTTCGTGCTCCTTTTGAATACGACTAGCCCTACAGTTCGAACTCCCGTGGTTCTGAATCTAATTTCACAAAGTGCAATGTGAAATAGTGAAAACTCAAAAGAGTCAAAATCTGACAATTCTTTTTGGAAAATCGATGTTTGAATCAAATACCAAAAATGGATTGCTTTGCCAGATTACAGAGTCGCCACCTAAATATTTTTGAAAAATTTAAGAAACTCGAGATTCGTGCCAAAGGCCATTAGTCCGTCATCACCAAAGTGTCTCGGCTCAGGAACTTAGGTACAAGAGGGGAAGGTCATGAATTGAGCACCCCACTTGCCCGGTCAAAGATCGGCCTCTACTAATCATGATGTGATTTTTATTTACATTATATGCTCTTGTTCCGATTTATTAGGCTATTTTACTATGTGACACACACACAAATATAGACTAATTTGCAAGATTTGGAACATTTGATTTTGTGTTTCATTTGAAACTGTTTTGTGAATTTGCCACTTGAAAAAGTGGGCTTAAAATGGACATTAATCAAACTATCCCAATTCAAGCAACTAGCCTTCATGCACAAGCATTGAAAACATTATATCATTTAAGCAATTAGCGTCATGGAAATATGCTTGGCATGGCAACACAAACATTCGATGCAAGACGTTAAAACTCAATATCGCTCACCTAGTACTCCAAGCCACAACAAAACAAAATAATTAGAAAAATATGCATATTCCTAATTAATGCAATATGACTAAATCCAATGCACACATTATGTAATTTATAGGCTCAGCTATGAGCATGGCATATGGTTCCATTCAAGACATGTGATGAATCACGTATTCAAATAATGAATTTGAACATTGATATTGGGTTTGCGTGATGAGACGAACTTTGGATGCATGTAAGGCAAATGGATGTGAAACATGGAGTATGCTAAAAAAATGTGATGTTTCTAAACTAACCATCATAAGCAAATAAGTAAAAGGGAGAAAAACGTGGAGTTGGAAGACATACAACTTATTACAACATTTCCCTCGTGCAAGAGGGTGCAAATCAAAGTCCGAAGTCCGAATTAAACTACTTATTACAAAACCAAATGCAATCATTAAAGCATTAACTAGCTAACTATGCTATTACAACAATTAATTATAATGAAAACTAAACTAGCTATTTAAGCTAATTAACTACAACAATTACAAATAAACAAGGTTAATTATAATAATAATAATAATTAATTACAATAATGATAATTAATTACAACAATAATAACTAATAATTTAATCATCAAACAAGGATGCATAAGGATGCATAATGTTCGCATGTGCAGCGTCCAAGAACAACAATGTCTGTTCAGAGCATTCTGTTTCACCTTCAGTCACTGCTTTCTATTTTCTGCAAAAATACATTGCTGACCAAACATTGAGGACCAGTTGGCCCTCAATGAAGCCCAACCAACCCTAAAGAAGGCCGACCATGCCTCAATTTCATGCCAAATTCTATTTTGTGTTCTGAAATGAAAACAGTGCAGACAGAGTGTTTTGGAACACTTCTCTGTTATGGAAAAGCCTCTAGAGAAGGTTAGAATTGTTTCCAAAATCATCAATGAGCAAGTTGATTGCTTGATGATTTCAATGCCCAAATTTGGACAAAAATCAATAAATGAAATGAACAATAACCACCCCTCCCTCATATCATGGAGTGAACTCAAAAAGGGAGGTAAAGACGCTTCAAGATCCATCGAAATATCATGAATTGATGTAAGACAATTCTTGACACAATGGATTCAGCATAAGGTCCAGCCGAACCCCAAATTAGATAACTCATTTTCTTTACGTGAGTTGGTTCATTTTAAGCCAAATTCATTAGTCTTTGCCATCCTTTAATCCATTAAGTCCAAGATGATTGTTACGTCCACTAAGTAAGAAATATGTCAATCAGGAGGTGATTCTCAATGTGAAAGAGAGATTACACTATTGGCAATGAACCTCTGTAGAGATTAAGCCATTAATAGTTCACGCTTTGAATAACCGTTAACCGATTGAAACAACTCTCAAATCAAAGAGATGAATGGTAAGTTGATTATTAAAATGAGATTCTTAAACATGGAAATGAATTGAAGAAAAACTTAGAACAATAGATTACAAGCTATGTATGCAAACTTATGAAACAACAACCAAGCTAATCAATGCATGAACTATTTAAACAACTTAGAACAACCCTAAAACTGCCTTCAAGTGATGAAAAACAATGGCTAAAAATGCATGAAAAGAGTCTAAAAATCTAAACAACAAAGAGAGGAAAAAAAGGCCAGTAAACAAGAACAATGAGAGGTGGCTAACCCCTCCACTTTTGAAACCTCAAAACATGGTTCTGAGCCTTTTTAAAACTCTGAAAATCAGTGTGGAGAACAAAGAAAAAGAGTGTAAAAGTAAGGGTTTGTGCTATAGGTAAAGGTGTAGAAAGAGCAAACTCTCTATACCCTTTTTGTAGCTATTCAAACCCCAAATTTAAACACTTAGGATCAAAACAACACAAAACAATAAGAATTATGTAGCAAATGAAAAAATGAAAGAAAGAGAGAAGATAGCCAGCTTATACCTCTTAAGGGAGTAAGCTTTTTGTTTATGATCAAACTAAGCTCCAACACACTCTCAAGCTTAAATTATGGTGTTCAAGGCTCAACTAAGGTTCCTAGACCAAGGTATGAATGTGTGTATGGTGTATGAATATAGGTTCAAGGTGGTAGGTTAACTGAAAGTGTTGCTTGCATAAGAAGAAGGAGGAGAAGGAGCTCTCAAGGTAATATATAGGCTTTCTTGAAATTCTTGCACCCTCAAAACAGAGGTATATGGTCGTTTTTATAGAATTTGAGCCAGAAATATCATAAATATCTTCAAAAATGGACAGCTGGCGGCCTCCCACCCAGAACAATGTTTCTCGCTACCAAGGCCCGGCCGGCCCTCACTAAGGCACGGCCGAGCCTCAATGCATTCCCTTGTTTTTCTGTTTCAACCTCAACATAGGGTGGCACAAGGTGTAAAAGAGGATTTCTTGCGTATAATCAATGGGAATATGGGAGGTGTGGGTTATTTCGAAGCTTAAACAAGGCTCCTTCATTGAGACCTCGTACCACGCACAATACCACTTTCATCATTGAGTGTACCGAACAAAGCGCTCGAGCCTTGCAGGGGGTCAAAAATGGGGTGTCCACACCCTGCTAAGATTATTTGGGTTCATTTCAATCTGTGCTTCAAACTTGGCTCAATATCTCACTATTTCAAGGATGAGAGAGCTTTTGGCCTCTAATGTTAGCTTCAGTTGTGCCCTTTCTGGCGAATGTGCTAACAATGGGGAAAAGACAGAAAACCTAACTCGACTATGCCCCTAGTTCATCACTTTGACCATATATATATATTTGGTTTTGGCTTTTTGCTAAAATAATTTTGACCAACATGAGAGTTTAGATTAACATGGTTGTTCTACTTTCTACTTTGAAATCATGTAAGTCAAGTTATGAGTACTAAAAATTTTCTTTTTTGGGTTTACAAAAAGGTCCAATTTTGGAAAAAATTGAATAATTTCTAAGAAAATTAGTCAACTTCACTCAAAGTCCTCAAAAACTGTTTTTGCAAATGGCCACCACCTGACTAACGTGGAATTAACTCTCAAGATGCACAACCTCAGATATGAACTTGATTTGTCTTGTAGCTAAATCTTTTATTGGAATAGGACAACTGAATTTGAACGAAGATGAGCCAATTGGACATGGATAGGATAGTCGAGTTGAATAAGGATAAACCAATCAACAAGGAGGAGACAAGTAGACTAAAAATGGTTGGGGCTGAAATTTAGGATGAAGTTGCCTATGTATCCTAAAGATGGAAATCAGCCCTTACGTAGTTCGGGTGCTAAGGTACACTCGGGTATTAACTCTCTCCTTTTGCACTCTAACTTTTGCAAAAGCCACCCTTCCGGATTTTCAACCTTGTGAGTTCTATTTTTCTTTCTTCTTTTTTTTTTCATTTCTTTTTTTTTCTTGCTCCAACTTTTGCTTGGGTTGCCTCGGGTTCTTGGCCCAACGAGCCTCTCAAGGATAAAAAAGTTTAACTTGTCCATGATGATCGGTTGTGAGATCTCTAAGCCATCTAAATCCACGAGAATGGTTGTTGCTCCTAATCAAATAGTCTTAATGATGTAATGGCCCATCCAATTGGGTCTGAATTTGCCCCTAGTGTTGTGGATAGGAACTTGATAATCCTTTAACAATAAATTTTCTTCTCTTAGATTCTGGGATTTGGCTTTCTTGCCGATCTCCATTGGCTTGAGAAATGACCTAGTTTTGAATCTTCGAGCACATCTGACCTTTTTTCCCCCAGTTCAAGGGCTGCTCCTCATCCAGCTATGCAAGCTTCTTTCGATCACATCCGACCTTATTGCCTCTAGTTCAAGAGTTGCTTTCAATTTGGCCGTGCTAGCCTTATATTTTGGTTGATTGTTGAACATTCTGAATCACGGTTTGAAAGCAAGGGGTCGAGTCTTTAGGCCGAAAGTGATCCTATGTTGTACAATCCCATGAACAATTCCAAGCACGTCTTCGTCGGACCACCCAAAAATATTTTTGAAATCTTTTAATAAAACGACGTGTCGTTCGTGCTCCACTGAAGGCAATGTGGAACCAATCTGGACCAAGTTAGGATCCTTCTCAGTATCCACATTAACCAACATGATCTCATTCATTAAGGGCTTAGCACATATCTTTTCCTCTTAGTCGATCAAATTTTGCAAATCTTGATGAATTCCTCCGTCTTTGTTTTCATCATAGTTTTGGAAACAATTTTGAAAACCTTTAGTCAATGCAATGATTTAAAGCAAAGAGAAGTAGGTGAAAATTACCACCGTTTCATTCAGAACTCCTGGCTCAATGATGGAAACAAACTTAAAAGAGTGAAAAGACAAACACATACAAGATAGTGATATTCTTGTTAACATCCCTGAAATCACCAAACTTTGACACAATAAGACTGACTCAACATCCAGTTCAGAAAGTAAAATAAACAACATTTTCAAATTGCTAAAATCAATGTGTGCCATCTACCATGTTTGGAGTAAAATGAGCTCCATCAGCAAGTGATTCATTCTCAATCACAAAGTCACATTATCTCCCGAGTTCATTGATCCAGTGCTGATAGACTTTGCAGGACCTGGTGAGGTGATGATCTTGTTGTCAATTAGGTCTTGAATTTCATGGTGAAGACGAAAACAACAGTCAGTGTCATTGACGAATTGCTAATGGAGGGTGCAATACTTGGCGGTATCAGGCCTGGTTGGAAGGTGATCAGGAAGAGATCGAGAGTCAAAGGGTTTGAGATGGCCTTATACTATGAGGATTTGGAGAGCTTTAGACAAGGTCATGTAAAGGGGATTGAAAGTGCGACTACCAGCCCTGGAAGTATTAACAGAGGGGTCAGCAGATGTTGACTGGGTTTGGAGACCTCCTACAAATGTAAGATTAGAGCTGAAATGGGTGTTTCTGGTACGACATCCCTTTTCATAGCTTATCTCCTTATACAAAATGCTTCCAACCTGAGCGACAAAAGCGTCATCTACAGTTTTTGCAACAACTACAAGCACTTGCTGTTTGCTCAACTGTTTGACCTTCAAAGCCTCAATAGCCTACCGGAGATGTGCATAGGGGTCAATACTTGCCCCGACCTTATTCTTGCCACTTGTTTCAGCTTTGCCAAGGGATTGGATGGCTATATCAGGACAAGGCTCATTCATTGTTGACATGTCATCACCCAGACTTGAGATAGCTTCGGGATGGCCTTTTCCAATTGCAGCTTACCCCAAGATTGGGGAGCTTTTTGACATAAAATTTCTAGCATGTGATGTAGTTGATGATGGAGCCAAAATCCCAAAGGCTAAATCTGCCACAATTCTCTAAACATTTTCAATCATACTTATTTGCTCAGAAGTAGTGGGTTCGGCCATTGGTACTTACAATGTATTTGAACCAACTTGGCCTTGATGAATCAGATGGGTTGGGCTCTTTGGAGTACGTTAGACTGGAATTGGGCTATTATGAAGTTCTATCTTTGGGATTTGAGATGATTGAGTTCAAGTCCATCCATCATACACAAGTTCATGTTTGCTGGAATGAACACCTCAGGTTTGGGTAAATGGGCTCAGGTGATGTATATGCTGGGGTTGTAGGTAGATGGCAGTGTATGGATTAGGTTTAGATTTTGAGGCGAAGGAGGTACGCAGTCATGTACGGGAAATCAGTTACTGGTTACATTGGGTTTATAAGGTAGAGCTATAGTCTTATTGTCGATGAGATCCTAGATCTCATGACGAAGGCGGAAGCAACGGTCGGTGTGATGGTCATGCTGCTAATGAAAGGTATAATATTGAGTAGGGTCATGTTTGGTTAGAAGTAGGTCAGGGAGAGGTCGAGGATCAAGGGGCTTAAGATGCCCTTTGTCCATTAGAACTTTGAGAGCACGAGTTGGACTCATGTGAAGAAGGGTGAAGGTTCTAAATTGGTTTCGGGCTAGGCTGGTGGTTTGTGGGATTATGCCAGCGAATGGATCGGCTATCTTGGTTATGGTGGTGACAGTACTGATTTCGGCAGGCCCAAGAATAGTGTTATTGCTAGCATTGGTATCCCTAGTAAACGACCTATTTACCGGTTCACTTGTTCTCTAGATAATTCCCTTCTTGAAAGTGTTCTTAATTTGAACCCCCAATTCATGTAAAGCAGCGAAGGTAGATAGTGGTGCGACTATCATCCTCTATAACATGTCTGGTTCAAGGTTTTGAACTAACAATCGAATCTATTCCCTCTCTGAAGGCCTGTTTGCCATTCGGGCTGCCTTTGCCCTTCATCTATCAACGAAGTTGATAAAGGGTTCCTTGGGATTTTGAGAGGTTGCCTCCAGTTCCCTGATCGTTACCTCCATCTGAGTATTGTAGGAATACTAATTAACAAATCCCTCAGATAGTTTTCCCCTGTTCCACTTGGTCGAGTCTTCCAGTTTGGCATACCAAGTGGTTGCCACTTTTGATAAGGTCCTTCCAAATAATGACAATTTCTAAGCCTGCCATTGGTTTTAAGATATCTAAGAAGAGACGGATATGCACGATAGGATCTTCGCTTCCATCAAATCTGTCAATGTGTGGCATTTTGAACTTCTCTGGCAATCTTACAAAAGCCTTAGTATAACTGTCTTCAATGTCTGGGATAGATTTGAAGCCTTGAGATTTCTTAAGCATCTTCTCTAGCTTAGAGATTTTTATCATTGCAGGATCAATGTCATTCATGTCGAAAGGAAGAAGCCCTCTGTGACGCTACGCCAAAGGCTTGAAAGCTTGAGCTTGAGTTTGAGCTAACATCTCTTGGGGATCTAGAACTTGAAGGTTTTTAGCTAGCGGAGGTGGATTAAGATTTTGCTAGGCAGCCGGGACTGGATGTGTGGTAGATGTTGATGCCCCAGATGGGTGTCATATTTCTGCAATTGTCTGATCTTGCATAACTATCCTCTGGTTCAATGTATCCATGGCCTGTTGGAATGCCGTCATCGTAGCTGTAACTTTTTCCACACTTTGCGCCATTATAGATCTAGGCAAGTCAAATATTGGTGAACTGAGCGGGTGGAAACGAATGGGTGACTAATAAGTGCTCTGTACTGGTGATAACTGCGTGGTTCTTCTCCTTCAAACAACTGCCAAGAGAGATACTAACACTGGCTGACCATCAATTAGATCTCGGATTTTGAAAAGCCTACCGACATGAGTCCCTAAAACTTGGGGGATATCAGGTCTCTCTAAAGCTATGATTTCAAGACTAACTAGCAAAAGAAATAAAGAAAAAGAAAAGCAATAATCAAAAAAACAGACAGCACATCCGCCCAAATTTGCAATGGATATGATCACAACCATATGATCGTACTTTTTACTAATGAAACTAAAATTTGCCCCACAAACTACTACTGAACCAATAATTTGAATTCAAGAACCCCTGTATATATCTAGAGTATAGTACATAGCAGGTAAAGAGAGCCAAAACACCCCTATGAAGGGGGTAGGGTTACCCTGTGCTAGCTTTGGCATAATCTAGAGGTTCACTACTTCAAACAAGTGGTATCATAACATCCTAAATGTGGAAGAGTATCCTGTCCTATTTTGAATGGTCACTAGAGCTCACTACATGCACTAGGTCGATTGGTCAAAAGGGTACCTTAACAAGGTTACCTAATATAGCTTTCACACCTAACACTAAAAAGTAAAAGGAGGATCAAGCAGTACAGCGGTAATCCAGATCCAAGAGTTGTGTTTCTAATGTGACATTGCCTACGTCCAACCAGCCTTTTGGCAAGCTTTTGGCAAGCCTCCGACAAATCGTCCAGGATATCAAATGGTAAACATAATACCTTAAGAGTACCATGCAAATGCAATGCAAAGAATATATATATATATATATATGTAAATAATATATCACAGCATGAAGTTCGAGTCAAGTTCGCTAAATCCCCAGTGGAGTCGCCAAAAACTGTAGCTGGTTTTTTGCACTCCTTAGAGGGGTTTAGTCTCCTCGGGTACGATAGCCCTACAATTCGGACTCCCGTGGTTCTGAATCTAGTTTCACAACTGTAATGTGAAATAGAAAAATGAATGAGTTCAAATCCGGCAAATCCTAGAAAATCCATTAATCATCAAAGATGCCAAAAATATACTGCATTGCCAGATTTCAGAGTCGCCACCTAAATATTTTTGGAAAATTTAGAAAACCTGTGACTCGTGCCAAAGGCCACTTGTTTGTTGTAACCAAAGTTGTCTTGGTTCAAGAACTTTAGATATGAGAGGAGAAGGTCATGAATTGAGTACCCCCCTCATTCGATCAAAGATCAGCCTCTACTAATCATTATATGAATTTTATCAACAGTACATGCTTTTGTTCTAATTTTATTATGCTAACTTACTATGTGAGACACACAAGTATAAACTGCTTTGCTTGCTTTGGAATGCTTTGATTTCATGCTTGCTTAAAAAGAGTTTTGAATATGTGCTACTTGAATGAAAAGGGAGCTCAAACATACACTAATCAAAGTCATTCCAACCTAAGCGAAATAACCTTCATCCACAGGCATTCAAAGAGGTATTTTAAATAAGTATGTAGCCTCATGGTAGTATGCTTGACATGACAATAATTACACACATGAATATGCTAAAGCCAAAAATTCCATACCTAGTACTCCGAGGTAAGCCAAAGAAAAATAATATAGTTAGAAAAATGCATGATCCTATATGCAAAATGGCTATTGCAACACATACAAGAACACAACTACCAGGTTCGACTTATTAACATATCATATGGATTAACTTAAAACATGCGGTAACTCACGTATTCAAGTAAGTAGGAAACGACAATGATATTCAAGAATGATGAACCGAACCTTAATATATGCAAAAATAGATACAAAGCATGGCAATGATATGAAACGAAAACATGATACTATATGCAACCAAGGTAAGCATATAAATAAAAGGGAGAAAGAAATAGGGATTGAAAGACATACAAATATTACAAATTTGACATCGCACAAAAGGGTCCGAATGTCCTAATCAACAAATTATTACAACACCAAATGAATTAAATACTTAATTAATTATTACAAATTCTAATGAAAGTAACTAATTAATTGCAAATTATTGCAAAATACAAATATCAAAGTTACTAATCTAATGGGCTTAAATGAGCAGCAAGTCGCTTGCGCACACAAGCGAGAACATCCTCTGGAAACCTCGTTGTTTGCTGCCAGAAGTTGCTCTGTTTTGCCAATAACAGTCCTCTGTGTATACATTCTGAAGCCCGACCGGACCACAATAAGGGCCAACCAGATCTAATAAAATATAGTCGTGCCTCAGTTTGGCCCAAAAAACCTGTTATGTTTTGCTGAAAAATTACCACTGTCGTATAACATGCTTGGCCGACCAGCCTAATTAGGTGGTCGGCCATACATAATAATGGTTGGCCGGCCACTATTTCTGAGGAAAACCCTGCTACATGAAAATTGGAACAGAGCAAAACAGAGGGTTTCCAAAAACTGTTCATCCTTCCTACTCCCTTCTGTCATGAACATTTTCAATGAGGGAGTAGGTTTGCTTCCTAAATCATCAACCATGGCAAGTTTGCTTGCGTAATGATCTTAAGAGCAAAAGGAAAAGACTTAGTGTAGACACCCCATTTTTTACGGCCTTTACGACTTAGACACCATTGCATTTACACCTGATGATGAGTTTATATGCTTGCCAAGTGCTCGAAGTCCTCAGCGGAATGCCACAGGTTTGAGCCTTTCAAGCCCTATACCCCTGTTAGCTCATTCTTGGACCAAGCCTTAGTTCTTCAAGCCTACAACTTCTAGTGGCTTTTGAGGTTGCTAGCCATCACTTTTGGGCTGTCGGCCACCAATGATGGTCGGTCAACCACCAGTTTCTTTTGCAGATATTTTATGCTAGCTGTGTCAGCTGTTTGCACAGATGCTTGCATCTTTACCTACGTGTAGGGTTGGATATCCTTGTAGAGAATTCATGTTTTCTATATATAGGAGACCTCCCTCTCATGTTTTAAGGATAAAAAATTTTGAGATCAAAATTTTTCCTCTCTCTACAATTCTCTCTCTCTCTCTAGCAAATTCCTACATTTTTGCATACAAATCCTTAACCTTTGCCTATACACCCTTAACCAAATCTCACTATCTTTGAGCTGAGGTACTTTTGAGCTTGTTTTGAGCTCTAGAGGGTGTGTCTACTTGGTTTTATTGCCTAGAATTGGTCTTCTCTTCAAAAGGTATAAGGCTTTGCCTATTTGCTTACTTTCTTTGCTATCATTCCTACAATTTTTCCATTGTTTTTGGGCTGTCAATACTTTGTATTTTGGGGCTGAAGCTTGGGTCTAAGGGCCATTAAAGGTTGAGGGGTTGAGAGCCCTTTTTTGTACCTCATTTTGGAGGCCTTTCCCTTTGCGTTTCCTACCCTTTTACTAAGCTTTTAAACACTGATTTTCAGAGCTTTTTTAGTGGCCAAAATCATGTTTTGAAGTCCAAGTTTGGAGGGGTTAACCTCCCCTCCTTGTGTCTTGCTTACTAGCTTAGTTTGTGCCATGTTTTAGCATGTTAATTTAGCTAATTTTTAACTCAATTCCAGCATGTTTTAGGACTGTATTAGACCTATTTTGAGCACTGTTTTTGGTTGATAGTTGCATTTGAGCTTTGTTTAGCATGCTTATAGTGTAATAGTCCTCATAAGCTTGGTGTTCTAGGCCTTAGACATAATCTTAGTTGAGTTGACAGCATTTATTTATGCTTTTCTCACTCATTTTTAGCACTAACAATCTCTGCAACCTCCCTCCTTTCTTGGCTTTTTGTTTTTCTTTGAAAGTGGTTCAAACTACTTGTTTGTTGAAAGCATGCGATTGAGGTGTCATGCTTAATGGTTTAATCCCTTAGAGGGTTCATTACCAACGGCATGATGTCTCTTTCATGCCTAAAACAACTCTTGGTTTGAGCTCTCTTTCCATTAGAGGACTTAATCTCACCCTTTGGACTCAATTGATTAAAGGATGGATGATAATCTAAAATAGAGTAACTAAAACTTGGAATTAAAAGTGAGCAAGATAATAATTTGGTTGTGTTCAATCGGACGTTAATTGAACACATGGAAACTTGAACCATTTCATACTCATTAGTGGTGAGATGATTCAAGGTTCCAAGGTCACCACTTCCCTTGATCATTCATGAAAGGGAGGAGGTTTGTATCTTGTTTTGCATTTATTGAACTTGCACACTTGGTTTCATAAGCCATCATAAACTGAAATTGCAACCATTGATGGTTTGTGAACCGACCTTGCTACTCATTTGATTTGCTCATGAAAAGGAGGGGTGAGTTGTGCAAACAAACCCTTGAAATACCCTGTATATGCTCTGTTTGTCCTCTATTGCAACAAGGAGAACTGGGCAACAATGGCCGGCAAGCCACTTTCCATGGCCAACAGGTGGCCGACAGACCACCTTTGATGGCCGATCGGCCATCACTGGTGGCCGACAACACTCATCACTGGTCGGCCGTCCACTGATGTAAAATTCAGCAGTATGTCTCTTTGGCAGAGCAGTGTTGTTCTGGAAATGAGCAATAGTATAGGTGTTCTCTGTGCAACAGAGGCTTTCCAGAAGCAAAACAATGGCATTTTCAGGTGGAAATCAAGCATACGCATGAACATCCCTCGTTTCCCGAGGCGGAGTAGTTTGTTGTTTAGTTTAATTACTTATTTTAATTGCACTTGTGTTGTAATTATTTAATTAGTTAGTTAACTAGTTGTGTTGTAATAATTAATTAACTAGTTTTAATTCATTTGCTGTTGTTGTAATAATTAGTTAAGTAGCTTAGCAAGTTTATTCATTTCGGTTTGTAATAATTAGCTTAATTAGCTTAGCTTTAATTAGTTAGCTAGTTAGTTAGTTTATTCATTCGGACTCTCCTTCATGAGAGCGCAATGTAATAATGTGTATGTCTTCTAACCCCACGTCTTTTTCCATTTTATTTAATTGCTTATGATGGTTAGTTTAGGGACATCGTGTTTTGTTTAGCATACTCCATGTTTGCATCCGCTTGTATTGCATGCACCGAGGCTCGGTTCATCATTCTAACTTGCATTTTTAGTTTACTTCTTCTTTGAATACGTGCTTAGACCGCATGCTATTTCATTGATTAATATGTCATATTAGTAGCCGAGCCTATTAGCTGCATTTTTGTATGTGTTGCATTAGTCATATTGCATAGTTAGGAATCATTCATTTTTCTAACTCATTTCTCTTTTAGCTTGGAGTACTAGGTAAGCCTTTACTCGCTTTAGCATATCGCATGCGTGTGATTGTTTCCATCTCTAGCATGCTTGCCATGAGGCGAATTGCTTAAATGCTATAACAGTTTGAATGCCTGTGGATGAAGGCTTGTTGCTTGAATTTGAATAATTTGAGAAATGTTTATATGCGATCACTTTTTCAAGTGGTACATATTTCGAAACAATTTTGCAAAATAAACATGAATCAAGTGTTCCAATTCTTACAATTTTAGTCTATACTTGTGTGTGCACATCACATAGTAATGCTAGCCTAATAAACTGGAACAAGAGCATATAATGTACATAAGATTCATATCATGATTAGTAGAGGCCGATCTTTGATCGGGTGAGCAGGGGTGCACAAATGCATTAATGACCTTCCCCTCTCGTACCTAAGTTCCCGAGCCAAGACAATCTTGGTGATGACAGACACGTGCCCTTTGGCATGAGTCATGGGTTTCCTAAATTTTTCCAAATAAAATATTTAGGGGGCGACTCTATGTCTGGCAAAGCAGTCCATTTTTGAAAATTTGATTCAAAATCGATTTTCCAAAAGATTTCCTAGATTTGAACTCTTTGATGTTTATCAATTTCACATTGCACTTATGAGATTAGAATCAGAATCGCGGGAGTCCGAACTGTAGGGCTTATTTCGACTTCCGAAAGGGGGGGCGAAAAAGTCGAGCTACACTTTGCTAGACACCAAAAGTGCTATTCTCCTTACCTCCTTCCTAACACTAAATTATTAAAGGAAGAGGTAGAAGTGCTCCACAAATCATCAAACATCATTAGATAGTATGTGATAATCATAGAGAAATTAAAATGAAAAAAAGTAACAACTCAAGAATTGTTGTCAACTCATCTCCCTACTCATGGAATAAGGATGAAACATCCATTTCCATGCTACAAAGTGGAACTAGGAGAGAGTTTTCAACACTTCTCGAGAAAGAGCTCTCTAAGAGCAACAAACCAAGTAAGGAAAAAAAGACACAAAGCAAGCTATTTATCAAAGGTTAAACACACAACTCGCCAAAGTTGTTGACAACTCCTCTTTTTCATGGAACAAGGATGAGACATCCATTTCCATGTTTCAAAAATGATCAATAAGAGAGTTTTTCAACACTTTGAACACAGAAGCAACTACCTAGCTTCAAGGTGGACAACAAGAATATGAAAGCAAGAAATTTATTTTTAGATAAGCAAACTTGTGGCGGGCTGGCTAAGCCTAAGCTTTAATTCTCGCATGACCACAAGGTTCCAAGTAAAGCTATAACAAGGTAAAGACGATCAACTTAACTGATTGGCCGTATATCCTAAACATTCCAAATCCAAGAGGACTTACAACAACACAAATATGATATTCAAAGCATAAGAAGTAAGAGCACATGTAACGGGGAAGAGTAGGACCCTTTTATAAGCCCATACTCAAGTCATATCACACAAAACAAGTCTAAAAACAATGCTAAAAGGTATTGAAATTTAATCAAATGAAGTGAAAAGAAAGTGAAAAAAAAAATGAAAGAAAGCAAAGGATATACAACTAGTGAGCTAGCCAATGGAAAGATGGCTAGCCCACCCACTTTTAAGGAGGTTTTAATCACATTTTAAGCTCAAGAATTACTCTAAAATCACTATGTAAATAAAAACAAAAGGGAGAGAAAAAATGGTGAAAAAGGTCAAAGTTTACCTCTTGAAAGAGAGAAAAAGTTTCTTAGTTCACAAACCACAAACTAAGCACTCTTAAGGAGCTGAAATTATGTTCAAGAACTTTAGCAAAAGCTTCAAGTGTAAGCTTGTGTAGTGTATCTATTGTGTATGTATATTGCAAGAGAGGAGAGAAGTTTGTTGGACAAGCTATAGGCTCTTGGAGATTTTTTCTAACCCCAAACCATAAGGGAGGTGTTGTATTTATAGACAAACAACTTCTCACGTCAAAAATATCTGTCACAAAGATAGCTGGTCCAAAGCATGTACATGGAAGCAAGTGGCTGCTGCAAAATATCTAATTTGCTGAACATGGCCTGCCGGTCGACCAATCAATTGTACGACAGGCCCAAAAAAGTGGCCTGTTGGTCATTTTTTTGGTTTTGTTGCCACTGAGAGCCGGCCGAGCCCAAATACACACGGCCGAACCAAAATACACATGAACGGGTCTTAATTTTTGAAAAGAGGATTTTTAAGGGTCTAAAACATTTTAATCAAAATAGGGTGTAAGGTTGGGATTAGAAACTCAAAATTGAATTCTTTTGCTAAAGATTCGAAAGATTACACAGTATAATATTTCATCATCGAGTGTTCGGAATGAAGTGCCCAAGTCCTAAGGGCGGTCAAAAATAAGGTATCTACACACGCCGACCACGATGCTTAAATACTGGGCGACGGTGCTCACTCTTCTGACGGCAGAGCTTTTTCCAGATATGCTAGGCTGCATTTTAACTGGGCACTCAACCTCCGCCATTTGTTCAGCCCTTGTTGTTGCCTCTTCAGCAGTATCTGCCTTCTCTGATTACTGGGGGTTCACCACTTGATCAAGTCCTTTGTCTTCAGACTCTCCTAGCTTAATCAGCTCAGCAATAGGAGGGTCTGCCTTAGCCTCTTCAACTTTTGCCTTAGGCTATAGAGGCTCAACCTACTTCATTGCCTCCTCTTTTTCTCCCGCCACTGCAACCTGCTTAGCCACCACCTCCTTATCCTTTTTTGGTTTTTGCCCATCTTCGCCATATTTTGGAGCAGCTCTCTTCTTTTTTAGCCACTCCAACTTAGCTTTGCTCTTCTGCTTCAAGAGATCCACTAGAGGCTCAAATGGAACAAAGTTCTTCAAGTCCTGCTTAGCCAAGTCTTTTGGAAGAGAGCGAGCGGCTCTGTAGACGTATGATTTTAGGGCAAGCCCAATTACTTTTCCGTCGCCGTGAACACTCGCCGATCATCCACCTCATGTGCCTTCCTCCTTGTCTCCACTTCTTCAGGCGTAGGATCCCCTTCAGTTGGTTCAGGACCTAGCCCAAAAGCAAATAGAGCGGAAGGATTCACTAAGTCGTCCTTGAATTTTTTTACCATCTGCACCCTTCTCTTTTCTGCAATAGTTAAGGTGGGCTACATCGACTTCGTCGGAATCTTCCAGGTGGCGCAAACCCCCTTACCTCTGTTTACAGATACGAAGAAACATTTGGTCCTACATCTCTTCACTAAGGAGGGCAGACCAGTCACCAGCCCTCGACCAGACACTACTTGTAGGGCCACCCACATCTCCTATTGGCCAGATGCTTTGTAGCCGAAGAAGAATTTGTTTGTTGTTATCTTCTCTCCTTCCATAGCTTGCGGCTATGAAATAGCACTCACGAATAGAATTTTACAAGCGTTTGGCACTAGTTGGCCTGAAGCCACCTCCAGCTGATTCAGTACATCCACGGCCAATTAGGGGAGCGGCAGCCTTAAACCCCCATGAAACGCCTCTTCGTATTGCAAGAACTCCATTGGCTTGGCATTAGAAGCTCATTCCTCCGCTGTAGGAAGCCTCAGATCTATATTTTTAGGGATTTGGTACTTTGTTCGGATCTCTTCCAGATCCAATGCTGTTAGCGCTGACTTGTTCGCTTTGGTGTGTCAATGGCCAGGCCCCACTTGGATAATAGGTTGAGCAGCTGATACCATGGTCGACGAAATGGGGCGCGGTGGTCTCTTGACCGTCCTCTCCACTATTTTCTTCACCATGTGCTTCTTTGCCAGGGCAACTCCATCATCATCCCCCAGTTGGTCAATCATCAGAGAATAAGGGTTCTCTTATGCCATCTCTTTTACGTTATGGTA
Source organism: Camellia lanceoleosa (assembly GCA_025200525.1). Taxonomy (NCBI): domain Eukaryota; kingdom Viridiplantae; phylum Streptophyta; class Magnoliopsida; order Ericales; family Theaceae; genus Camellia; species Camellia lanceoleosa. The sequence continues at coordinate 36,119,971 of CM045769.1, read as the reverse complement.
CATTGCATCGGATACAGGAGCTAAGAAATTTGAGATATTGAAGATGGGGGAGTTAGGGAAGACAAAAGACGAAAAGTCTGGGATGGTTTGGTTTTTTGCAATCAAGTATACAAATAGCACAAGTGAGAAGGCCCAAGGTTTGCCAATATTCCACTAATCGTGATTAAAATTTGCCAGTTTGAAAATTGCTAAGTGTAGAGAGAAAGAGGAAAACCAGCAGGTTAATGGCCAAAACTCTTTGAATTCACGCACTTCAAAAACCTTTCACATCCCAAATGGTTCAAATTTGTATCAACCGACTGAATTCTTCTACGTGGATGGACAAAATTAATTCCCCTAACCACCAGTCCTCTCTTTTCGCTCCGCTTCCAATCCATATCATGTCATGACGTGAATCACTGTTCCTCGAGCCTCGCTCCTCACAGATGCATTCAAGTGCTTAGCTATCACACCACATTTTGGAGGGTAATCGGCCAACCCTCGGTCGGTCAGGTCCCTCGATTGACTAACCCTCGATCAGTTAGGTCCATCGATCGGCCAGCCTACCGGTCGGTTAGATTCATTGGTCGGTTAGCTTCAGTGTTCGACCACCTTCAGCAGTCAACCAACTTTAGCAATCTCCCGTACTTCCACGACTTTCCCGCATGACCCCTATCAACAGTCGGCCCTCGCGTTCGGATTCTTCACTCCCCAACTATAAGACGGCCGATCGGTCGGTGCCCTCTCCACGACTTGGGGGACTACCCCTACTATTCTTATTACCTTCATTGGACTAAAGCTGCACTCGAGAATGAGGGACTACTGATGGGCATGGCCTAAGAAGGCCCAACCCATAGTTGGCATGGGCTGCCTAAATAATTGTTTGATTAGCTATCACCTATGACCATAAGGCCGAGCAAATAAGGCCCAGTAATAGGCCATATAAGACCTGGAAAATCCTCTCACATGGATTGTGAAGATCCAACGAAGAGATGAGCTTTACCCTTGTATATCTGCAAAGATGAACATAGTCGGTGCCACCCAACTAGGTTTGCCGGCCGGAGACACTCAGATGATAAAGTTAGTCACTTGATTGAAAGAATGAAGCTATAGAAATCATGAGTGTTGGTGTATAGTGTAAGGAGAGAGCACATACCTCCTCTTCTAGGATGCCTTCCCTTTATATAGATGGAGGGGTGTGATATTTGTTTGGGTTAACCCTAGTAAGCTGATATATATTTTTTCTAGCTCCCACAATTGCCCCAAAACTTTCATTGTTTGCAGTAGAAGGAATGAGAGTTTTTCTTGCTGAGTTACACTGTTCAAATAGCTATTAGGTATTTTGATAAAGAACACTCTGGACAAAAGAAAAAAATGTATAAATAAATGACTGTATGAATGCATGTATGCTTGAATGTATGTATAAATGTACGTATGTCTTGAATGTTTGTATAAATGTATATATGTCTATGATAGGATAGGGGAGTGAGCTAAAACCCAGAAAGGAATATAGCATAGAGAGGTTAAATAAAGGATGGCGATCATAGGACGAAATTATATCACATGAGTTCCAAACAAATCATAATGATGGGCCACGGTATTGTTACCCCCGGGCAAGGGTCGTAGGCCGCGGTATTATGACCCCCGGGCGAGGGTGTAGGCCACGGTATTATGACCCCCAAGCTAGGGTGTAGGCCATGGTATTATGACCCCCGGATGAGGGTATAGACCACGGTATTATGACCCCGAGATGAGGATGTAGGCCGCGGTATTGTAACCCCTGGACGAGGGTGTAGTATATTGCCTAGTGTAAAGATTGCGTCCAAATATGGACTTTCGTGCCCAAGCTAGAGATATTTCTATGTGTCGCACATGAAAATGACCAAATAAGGCAAATTAAATAATGTAGATATATCAGCCAAAAAAGTGAAAAGCTGTAAAAACTATAAGAATGATGGCGTGCAACAATATACGAAGAACTGCCGAGTGTCATGTATTACCCCAAAATTGGCACTTGCTTGGAGCTATGTGAAAAGGAGCGGGAGTTTGTAACTCAAGTAAATGTCGTTATAATGTTTGGACCAAGTTGGCCGAGTATGCATGCATAGCAGAGGTACCAAGATGATGATCGACTAATATGCACCAATTGGAAAGCAAAAAATTGACTAAAATGTCCTAGTGGGCAATAAATGACCAAGGTAACGCAGGTAACGCAATGAATGATCGAGGAAGGTGGAGGATTATTTCCTCGCCCCAAGATCCTGCCGCTGAAATTGCATGCCAATCGAATAGGATTTGACATCTGATTTTGCATTTAATGTTCCCGATTGGCCGATTTATTGATCTCAGCATGTGACTCAGAATTTGCAAACTTAGACCGCACGAATGTGTTCACAAGGCTCCAAATAATTGGAAACGACCATTGGATTGTTGTAATCAGACTCTTGATGACGTAGTTGTAGCCAAAATAGAACTGATGGCTCAGATCGGTTGAGAATTGTGCTCCACGAAGGACTGGATAATTGCTTGGCAAAAAATAAAAGGAAGTTGTTGGTGAGAATTGAACTCTTGCTCTCATGGTGAAATAATAATACTAAACCATGTTGCCATGACATATCCTTGTGTATATATTTTGCACATCATATATTTGAACTTGATTGTTTGGCTATGGCATTATGTAACTTAGCCGTAATGTACACAATAATTTCTTTTGTTTGCCAACTGGTGGTCGTTTTCTTCAGCAAAATAAGTGAATTTCTGGGCAAATTTCACTTAGCTCGTACGGGCTTCGTTTTAGCTCTGATTTTGACGTGATTTGTTGTGTTGGAATCGGCTTAATGAGTACTTCATATTGGTATGGCCAAAACTTGATTTCGACGATTTTGAAAAATTTTAGTTTTCTGCAATCTGGTATGTTTCGCAACTACTGGAGAACTTTGGTTACTTCTTGGCTCCTCAAGTTGGTGGGTTTGGACTCCTTGAGTTGACACGAATCTGCTAGTATTTTTAGATGTGGATTTCGGCAAGCCAAGATGCTAGTGTTATGCCGTGATAATAGTGCCAAGCAATATTGCCAAATAATGTTGATGTGCCGAGTAACATGTTTGTGTCAAGCCAGATGTATAAACAATGATGCTTGTGAAAAAAGGTGCCAAGCCGAGATGCCGAGATATTATTGCCAAGCAATATTGCCTGATAATGTGCTGAATAAGCAATGTTGTGTAATGTTTTGCTGAATAAGGTTCATAGATAATGTTGAATTAATAATGGTACAGAATAATGTTGCCGACTAATAGCTATATATATATTTGTTTGTTGGTGTTCAAAAAGATGACAAATGGTGCGAAGCCGAATGTAAAGAAATTCAAGTTATGTGTCCTACCCCAAATAACAGTAAGTGGCATGAATGATCGCTGAAGATGGATAACTATGGCCTAGCTCCTAGAGCCTGCTGTCAAAATTGCATGCTAATTGGACATGACTTGACTGTTGATTTATCATTTAACATTCTCGATCTACCAGTTTATTGATCCCAATCTGATACTCAAAATTCACAAAATTGGACTTCAAAAATGGATTCTACATAGCAAAAACCCTGAGAGTAGTCATGCTTGAAGTTATCTGACCACCCGATTAACCCGAATGTGCTAAGATGCGACAGAACACCTTGTGCCGAGAAGTGCACAATAAATCCTCATGCTATCTCCTTCATACAGCAGGTCGTGCAATGCAGAATTTTTAAATTCAAATTCTTGACTTTGAGCCCTTGTATCTCCCTCATTTTAAGTCCGATTGGCCTCATTTTTGTGGCATTGGATTCATCACTCGGCCTAGTGTGCATTCCACTATTCAGACACATCATTCCGCCTCGGATTGGATGCCGTTGGACCTCCTAATGTTGATCAAAAATAAGATTGGTTGACTCTTTTTTTTTTTTTTTTTTTTTTGTCCGTGTGTGTTTGGCTCTTCAATGTTGCGGAGTAAGTAGTGGTATGGTTGTGCAATGTAAGTAACTTGGCAAACTTGCTGCAGTTAAAGATTTTTGTAAACAGGTTTGATTTCCTATAACGGAAGTGTTGCGATGATCCGTTGCCGAGCTTGACCAAGGTGGCTAAAGCCATTGCTAGAAAATGGTTCCTGCGAGATGATGACATGGTCAAGTAACATGGGTGATCTCGCCGAAGAATCTTGGTGTGGTTGGAATGAGGATTTAGCGCATGCTCGACGAAACTTATTCTCGGCCTTTGCAGTTGTAGGCTACTAGGCGATTCAAGGCATTGGATTCTAACTGTTGAAACAGTTTTCCGAATGAGAAATACTTCAATTGTGTAAAAAGTTGGTGCTCCATTCGACTCGGCGTGGTTTAGCATTGGTGAACTTTAGCTTTCCTCTCTAAGCTTGGTCAAGGTGACCGATGCCTTTGCTAGAAAATTGGTCTTCTTGCGGAATGACGACATCGCCGAGTGACATGGGTGATCTTGCCGAAGAACCTTGATGTGAAATAAGGAGGATGATCTTCGATTTTACGTGCTCGACGAGGCTTATTCTCAGCCTTTCATTAACCCCGAACAAGCCTCATTCTTTGCCGAGACTGTTTCACGATTACGTTTGGGGAGTTCGGCACATATGGATTATATTATGTTCACAGAACCCGATTTCGAGGATGGGATGTGATATGAGTTTAGGTTTGGCAAAATTGGAGTACATTCGGCATCTTTTAATTCCAACGGTGGTTCGAACCAGTGAAGCAATGAATGAGATACTCGGCCCCTTAGTTTGTAGCATTTTTATTTTTTATTTTTTATTAGCTTGCCAAGAACAATTCTAGAGAGAAAGAGAGAGTCAAGACCCAATTGTAGAGCTATTAACTTCATCTTGTTTTGTCAACCTTTCTAAGCAATATTGATATTCAACAAGGCTTTGATCAAATCTGTGAGCGTAAATAGATACATACATATATATATATATATGTATACTTGAACTTTAGCAATAAACATAATCAAAATGAAAGAAGCCAAAGACCCAGCTGTGGGTCTTCTTTTTTAGAAAGAGATTGGTTAACCTTAGAGCTCACTAGTCCGAGCACCTTGAGTGTCATATTTATTCTTCTCTTCGTTGAATTCTGTAGCTCTTTCCCACAAACGATGCCAATTGCGAGACCGGAAAAATCCTCTCACATGGATTGTAGAGATCCAATGAAGAGATGAGCTTTGCCCCTGTATATCTACAAAGATGAACATAGTCGGTGCCACCCAACTAGGTTTGCCGGCCGGAGACGCTCCGATGATAAAGTTAGTCACTTGATTGAAACAATGAAGCTATAGAAATCAAGAGTGTTAGTGTGTAGTGTAAGGAGAGAGCACATACCTCCTCTTCTGGGATGCCCCCCTTTATATAGATAGGGGGTGTGATATTTGTTTGGATTGGACCCATTGTAGGCCTTGTTTAGGTTAACCTCAATAAAGTGATATATACATTTTTTTGGCTCCCACAGGCCCAATTAGAGAACCCATGGTAGTTAAACCCAATTACTAGTCAGATACATGTCGGGTAGAAAACCAGCCACGTAGTAGACAAAGATCTTACAAGTCATTGAGCCCACATGCCAAGCATTAAATGAGATTGACAAGCATTAAATGCTATAAGACCCCTCCTCTAGGGTGTGATGAAACCACCATGGCTGAAGGCAAATAAGCCGTAGACTTTCAGCCAATAGGACAACGTGAATGGACAAGGGAATGATTGGTAAGAGATATAGGAAAGCTGTTGGAGGCCATTTGGTAACAAGTCATCTTCTCACTCTCTCACTCTACTCTCAATTCCTCTCTAAGCTTCTTATTTCCTTTATACACTCAAACTAACTTGACTGTCGGAGGGTCCTTAGAAAAGAACCGCCCGCTCTTTGGAACCTTCTTACTGGACTTGTTACAGGTATCACTGGGAAGACGAAGGCAACCAACAAGGCATTTGGATCCTATCTAACCCATCCCCTACCGACCAAACCGCATTATTAGAATATAAGTTCAAATATATGGGATTACGTGAAACACAAAAATACTTTTTGTACTTATTAGACTATAAATTCTTTAAATGAGATTTATAAATAAATCTCTCATAATTTATTAGTAAAATAAATAAATAAATTGATGACATCATCTCTTTTCTTTTAAAATGTATATCTAACTTTGTTTATTTCAATATCTACTGTATATTTAGATTAATTTTGATTACATTAACCTTACCAAAAAGGAGATATTTTTCTAAAATAATCTACCTTTTTTATTATTATATTTAATGTAAATGATATGATGGTCATGTGTCTAGTTGTTAGCACCTTAGGACTTGGACACTTAGGTTGGCATATGGTGGCACCTTGCACCTATGTCAAATGTCCAAGTCAGGCATAAGGGAGGCATGCCTAAATCAAGGTAACAACGTGGTAGGGACAATGCCAAGAGACTCAAAGACAAGTGATGCAACATGTGGGCAAATACAAGGTTATACTTAGCCCGAATGCTGCTAGCAGCATGGGCTTGTTGGGTTAGACAAATCAGTGGGCTTGACACTTAATGACAAACCAAGACTTACAAATTCGTGGGTCAAACTCAATAGGGTTCAAAGGCTGACATGAATGGCAGTTCATAGCAATTCTATTGGCATGATGCAAGGCTGACGGACAAGGCAGTTATTGTCAGTTATATTTGCAAGAAACCATAACAAAAAATGCTAGAACTAAGAAACTGGTCCAAGACAATTCGAGGCAATTACCAGCAATTAGAATTATAAATTTACAAACATTTTGAAAAGACACCACTTATTTACAATTTTTCCATACTTTTATCACTTCCTAAGAATATAATCTTTTAATTAATAGGACAAGACAAAGACAACTGCTGTGCATTCTTATCAACAACAACAAAATAAATAAATAAATAAATAAAATAATAATATCGTTCACTTGGATCTAGATTTTAGGCGATAATTTGAAAGAGGCCAGCCCAAAAATAACATCCTTGTCAATTTGATACAAAGCCCAGTAAAAAAACGTTATTGTCGAAAAGAACCCAATTGAACAAAATGAAAATAAAAAATTTATTTATCCAAAGATGCAACAAATAAATAATAAATAAAAAAACCCTATTATGTGTTAAAAAAAAAAATCATTAAACAAATAAACTGTTGACATTTTAGTTACAAGAATCGAATGGAAAAATAAATATTAAATAAAACAATCCACAATATAAATAATAACAAATGTTTAAATAAAAAATTTCTACAAAAAGAAAATTAATTTTAAACAAAACAATCCAAGACATAGATTATTTATTACTTAAATATAAAAAGCCTCCAACTGTCCAACTTTGGGCCTACTCAGGTAAAATCTCTTACAAATTACCCAAGAATTAATATATAAATTGCTTCCCTTTGAACCTAAATTCTTTGTTCATATCTACAAGACTTGAGTTCACATTTTGTGCCTCCACATCAAGAGAGTATGACCTCTTCATCCCACACGCCAAGTGTTCACCATTTTAGAACAAAATATGGATGCCTCCTTTTGATGTAGCTAGACTTCATACACGATCCTTTATCCTTGTATTTTTCTATTTCTATTTGAAAATACTCACAACTATTACATTATACTTTAAAATTGTCATGTTGAGATTTTTACATAATCCAATAGTTGTCAGTATCTCGAGAGAAAAGAACATAAAACTTTAGGACTAGAACCCTTGACCAAGCTATACACAACTCCACAAAACCAACATGTTCACCGAGCTTTACCTTCCCTACGAGAATACAAAAAATGCACAAAAAGCATATTGTACGGCTAAAATTTCTTCTAAATAGTGAATTTTTTTTTTTTTTTTTCTGTGTTCTATTTCTGTGCATTTAACATTTTTGTTACCTTCCTCAGTAGCTATCAACACATGTTGAGCAAAGAGAACTTAACATTCAGGCAAATCTTCCCTTTTTCCAAAACCAACCTCGCCCCAGTCACCAACCAATGCCCAGGACTATCCAATGGTCCTCTACATAACTGTGATATATCCACAAACTTCAATAGCTTCTGAGTCTGCACCGGCACAGGCGGACCCGTCGGGTAAACACTAGAATCCACAACCACCACTGGTTTTTTCTCCTTCTCTCCACTACCCGTAATTGAAGTACTAATCGCAGAAAAAAAACCCGATTTCTGAGAATTCTCTGACGAGCTCCGGACCCAATTAGATTGCGCCACGTAAAAATTTGAGACCTTAGAGAATAAGAGACGTAGGTGCAACACGCTTTTAGAGTCGTGCCTTTTAACGTGGAGTTGGACCCCAGTGACGATGAAGGCGGAGTCATCACGGGTTGTGGTCCAGTTGGGGTCGTACTTGACTGGAGCTGTGCATACGTGAGAGAATTTTTTCCATTGGATGGGCTCGAAGTAGCGGTCGTCGGAGAGTTCTTCTGATCCCCGCCATGTTGGTGAATCGGCGATCTTGTTTTGGAGGAGAATTGGTGTGTTTGATAGATGTTGGAGGTGTATGGCTAACCTGATAAACGATCATGTTTGATCAATACTAAGCATGAAAAAAAAATTGATTGAATATCACAAATCACATAATCATACCATCACATTTATTTTCAAAACAAAAAAAAAAAAAAATTCAAGAAATCTGTTATTAATCTAATTTTGTATATGAATTTTTTTTATAATATAAACAGTTTAAACGGGCCACACTTCGGCCCCACAAAGAAGAACAAGAAGGCCTATAGAACCAAAAATGTGATAGAAATATTACAAAATACTATAAATGTCTTCTCCCTTCTTTGTTTCTCTTGAATTTTGTTGGTTCATAGAATTCTTCATGTCAACAAAATTGATTTTGAAGTGTTTTGGGAAGTTGGTAAAAAGTTAATTTTTTGATTTTTTGACTTTTTTTGATTTTTTGATTTTTTGACTTTTTTTGGTTCATAGATATTAATCACATTGAAGTGTTTTGGGAAGTTGGTAAAAAGTTGGTAAAAAGGCCTCCAATCTGTTATTAATCACATTTATTTTTATTTTTTTAAAAAAATTCAAAAAATCTATTATTAATCTAATTTTGTATACGAATTTTTTACTATATAAACAGTTTAAACGGGCCACACTTCGGCCCACAAAAATATGTGATATGCGATAGCAATATTATAAATGTCTTCTCCCTTCTTTGTTTCTCTTGAATTTTATTGGTTCATAGAATTCTTCTGATTTTATAAATCAATAAAATTGTAGGAGACAGAAAAAGAAACATAGAAAGGGGCATGTGAGCTGGATTCCAAGAACATCATATGAACATGGTATAAAACCAATGATTGAATGAGGGGTACATTAGTCATTTACCTATTGCATTTCATGCCCTCAAGGTACAACCTCATCCCTGTAACAGGTCTCTTTCCAGATGTGACCTGAGAAACAAACAAAACAAATTCAATTATATATATATATATGGTTTAATACTTTTGTGAATATTGCAAGAGTTATAATAATATATGAACCTGAGAAGTGTTGACTAGAAGTTTAGGACCCATGAGTTTGAATTGAAGGGAAAGGGTAGGAATGGACTTGCTAGTGTTTGGGCCTAGTGGAAGATCATTGTGGACTGGAGCCCAAAGCTTGTGCCCTTGGAAGTCTAGAAAGTACTGTAAATCTGATATTGGAGGCTTGTCTGCATATATATCATCATATCATATCAAATGTTAAAATAAAATTGGGTTAAATTGATGATAAAAGGGAAGAGAATTTTAGTTAAATACAATAAGTCATCAATACTCACAGATAAATTATTACAATTGTAGATATTGAGACAAATGGAGTTGATCTGAGCAAAATCTCTTCATTTGCTTAAGATTCTTCTAGAATTGTTTAACATGTTTAATAAATAAATGTTCATCTAAGAGTGGGAGATACATTGACTCTAATCTTCTATGTAATATTTATATAAAATGTCATGTGATCCATATCAATCAAGTAAAGAATATTATTATATATCAGTATATTAAAGTTAAGAGTTTTCACACATTGTGACACCACTTACATTTTTTTGGTTTTTGTTTTTTATGCTTCCACTGCCCCCAATAATGTTGTATATGTGATATAGAATGCTTGAAATGAAAAATTACTAATTAAAAATTAGTCATGATCAATACTTTTCTTCTATATACTATCTGTTCAAATATATATATATATATATTTTTTTTTTTTATGTCAAGTGTCTAATTTTTTTGTAAAATAAAAAATTAGATAAAGAAGAGAGTGCGGCTCACGATTCAAACCTAAGAACTTAGGTATAGCAAAAAAAATTCTTATCACTTGAGTGGCATACAATATATAGTAAGTGTTTTGTTTTGTTTTTACTTGTTTGAATTAGACACGCTAGCCACTAGTTAAGGGATAAAGAGAACAAGTATGTTTTATTATAATCTTGTTAGTGTTTTGTTCTTATGATTTCATGCATAGCGTTCAATTGAAGTAGCCCAAAGTTTTACAGAATACAACGTTATGAAGAGCACAAAATTTGTGAACATAAATATATTAAAAAAAGTAATATGTGAGTCGGATTCAATTTTAAATGAATTTAGGTCGCGGATTAAATTTTTTAGATATTTTTCTGTGTATGAATTTTGTGTTAGTGTGTAGGAAGAAAAGAAAAGGTATTTACATCTCATGTAGAGGTTGATCGCATGGGATAAGAAGCCTCTGCCAGGGACACCTTTGAGGAGAGAGGTGATGGGAATGAAGCTGAAGTGAATTGCATCTGGCATTGATGGCACTGTTGGCAGCCACTCACAATGGCTACTCGTTGTTGTATCTCCTCCCCTTTTTGAGCATATTACACTTATTCCCTGCAAAAATATATATATAAATAAATAAATAAATAATGGATAAACATCTTTTTCAATTCTAAATATTATCTCTCCTCCCTTTGTCATGATTTCTTATTAATTTTTCCATAGAATTAATTTATTCTTTTGTTTTCTTTTGACTATAAAAAACATAAGAGATAACAATGATCACCATGAAAATGTTATCAAGAACAATAATATTAGGGATTAAGAATTCAAACATAGAAAAATATCTAGAAAAATTATTTGAGGTCTAGATTCCACCCATTTATGGTGGAACCTATAATTAAATTGAAATCTGAACTATATGCCATTTTTTTTTAATTTTTCTCTGTAATAATGATTATTTTTTTTCTAGGAGAGTTATTATGTGCTCTTCTGGGTTTTTTTTTTTATTTATTTATTTAATTTAACATAGAACTTTGTTATTGACCTTAAGAAATGGTTGCAAGGCCATTGCAGCAACCAATATTAATTACAACCACATTTATTTATATGTTTTTGGTAGAGTTGGCTCACAAACTAGAAGGGTATAAGAGTCAAATACGTATTAATCTCAGTTATCAAATCTTAAAACCAACCCAAACCCAATTATTGATGGGCACAAAAACTTTGACCAACACAAACAAGAATACTTTAGGGCAAATTATTAGTAAGGTAATCAATGCATCAATATCATTTTGCTATGTGTCTTTTCTTGTGATTTGTAAATAATTAATTAATTCAATAATTATAATAAATTAATAATAAATAAAGTCTCAAATTGAAAAGATTAGTCAATGATATGGGCCAAACCTACATCTTTAGAGGAGATAGCTGAGTAGCTGTTGAACCCAATAGGTTGCGGATCAAACACGTTGAAAGCCTGCGGTGCCTGTAATTAATTTACATAAACACTATTATTATAAGCAAAATTAAATGTTATGTAAGAATATTTTCTTGGATATAATAATACCTACATTAATATATGTATAAACTAAGAAGCAAACGTAAAAACACAATATCGGATTAAGTGATTTTGAAAAGATTAGAATATAGGCTGGCTACTAAAAAAAAAAATGAAAAAAAAAAAAAAAAAAAGGTTTTATTGAATTTTTGATTTGAATTTTATGCGGTGTAATTGTTAACTTTTGGTGAATAGTGTTAACTTTATAACTTTTTAAGTAACTTTTTGGCTTTTTGAATTATTTGGGAGTACCCAAACTTGGCCTAAGTGATTTTGAAAAAATTAGAATATAGGCTGGCTACAACTAAGATTCACCAAACAAATATATAACTAGGGTTGAGTAAGGAATTCATAAAATTCGTAATCTGATTCGATTTAGTCCAGTCCAATCCAATATGTTTGGATTGATTTTTTGAATCCGTGATTCGGTTTCGGATTGAAGAATTAAAAATCCGTAGTCCATGAATTGGTTCCAGATTGAATCCCACGGTTTCGGGTTGGAACCGATCCGGACCGTATACAAAAAATTTATATTTTTATTATACGTCATCCCCCATAGTATCTTCTCTTATTCTATATAAAATCTAAACTCAAACCTAAAACTGTATAATATCTTCTTTTATTATTTTTGTTTGATAGTTTTTAGTTTTAATTTGTAATGGTCTAAATACGTATGGTTGTTTAAATTCTAAAATAGTATGTCGCTATTACAGAAAAATATATTACTATTGTCGAACAAATATAACGCTATATTTATATTTTTATGAAATTAAAGTGTTATATACATATATATATATATATATATTGTTATTTAATTATATGAATCTATAATCCTAAACCGATCCAATCCGTATTTAAATGGATTGGTTCAGATTGGTTTCATAATTTAAACGAATTGAATTGATTCTAATTTTTTAAAAATCATAAATAATAAATTGATACTGATTTTCTCCCAATCTGATCTAATTAGAACCATGCTCACCCCTATATAACAAGAGCCTTTGGGGTATTGTTTAAAATTTGAATGTATAAAAAGTGTTTTGGAAGTGATAAAAGGATTAAATCAATTATAAAATAACCAAAAATGTTATAAAATTAGGAGAAAGTACATTGTGCTCTTCAATTTTTTTTGTCTTATTTTCGTGTAGAAGTACTATTGACAAGACTTTTAATATATATATATATTTTGTTTGTTATATATATGAGCATAAATTCCGACACAAAGATGCAAAAAAAATATCAATGTATCATTAATTCAATGGATAATTTAATGGGATAGGGGTGGTATTATTAATCCAATGGATAATTTATTTTATTAATCCAATTAAATAGTGAATACCACACTAATTTTGATAGAATTATTAATATCTCACTATTAATCTTATAAATCAAACATGACTAATGTGTCTACAAACATTACACTCATTTACAATGTATGTATTTATATGTAATGGGAGGGAGAAGAGAAGAGGTAGAACCTTGTTTTTGTGTTCTTTGGCCTTGCAATGGTGAGGAGAGAAGGTACAAGTGCCAGTGAACAATTGATCACAAAGATCATCCAAGTGGTTTTTGAGCAGTGTTGGATCAAAATCTGATGACCTGTCTTGCCTTAGCAGCACCACATCCTGCCCTCCAACGCCCAGCCCCACTACTATGTGGGTCCCATATTTCTCTATAAATCTGTATATAATTTCCACAAAACTTTATCACCCACAATGTAATATTATATTATAATATAAAGATTTTGCTTGGATTTCCATTTTTCTTTTTAGGTCCTATTCTTGGCTTGATTTGTTAAGTCAAAAAACTTAACTTGCACCAAATTGTCAAGAGTAATTATATACATAAATTGATTTTCATCTTATCAATTAAACACAAAAGTAATAATATTTATATTATTAAATACATGTGAGACTCGTGCAATTGTGTTATGCCTTGCCTAATGATAGAAAAATCAAGTAAAAAATTCAAATTATTTTGAAAAGATAGTTAAAGGATGACTTTTTAGTTTTTTTTAGCATTTTTTTAAAAAATATGTAAAAAATGTGAAAGAATATATGACCTAAAATGAGTTAAAAGTTGGAAGATGGCTTTTAACTATCTTTCCAAATATACAATATTTTTTAATTATGTTTTTTAAAAGAATGATAAAAAATCAAGCTTATTTAAAATATGAGTTTAATAATTTTATTTAAAAAAATGTAATGTGAGAATTCAATTCTTGACCTTGTATTTTTGCTTTTTAATTTATTTTATTTATTTATTTATTGTTTTACACCAAACCTTGTATTTTTGCAAAGCACTTGATCTTTCCTCTCTCTTTTTTTCCTTTTTTTTCCCTTTTTTTTTTTTTTTTTTTTTTTTATAATGATGATAGATTTTTAGGAAGGAGATTGTTTTCTTCACATAATTTAGTGATGTGAAATTCTTTATTCAGCTATTTCTTTTGTTATTATATATAAATAAACCATGAAATTGTGAGTTCCTATTAGGAATTTGACCGAAACCCCAATTAAGGTTATGATACGGCTAGATCTAAGATCTATATTTACTTTACATGTTTTTTCACAGTTTCAAATATATATATATATATTAATCCAAAATCTTTTTGACAATTTGGTAAATTAGCAACCAAATGTCAAAGACCAAAAGAATAAACTTCTGAGACAAAAACCCAATGCTCAGGCCATCTCATGTGCTTATTTAGCGAGATTTTAATTCCCGCCAACTACACCTTCCCTTTGGACTTTTGAGTGATTAGTGTGCGAGGGCACGCAATTACGTTTGTCCTTTTAGCGTACTGTTGGGCATCCGTGGACCTATCACGGAGTTCACATCGATAATTCGATTCGTTCAATATGTAGGTTTCGTCGAGTATTTTATCATTGTAAAAAATTATGTTAATTGAATATCGATAACTACTTGATTAATTCATTTTGTGTCAAAATTAAGCATAATTTTAAAAATAATTTATTGACACAAATGTAATCTGATCAAATAGTTATTGATATTAGATTAACATGATATTTTATATGAATAAAATAATTAATAAATTTTACATATTGAATAGTTTAAATTATCAAAATAGATTCAAAATAATCCGAAATGAAGCATCTAACTTGTATATTTAATAACTTGCATTTCCAAAACATTCTTACATACCAGAGGAACCGCCACATTCTCTACAACACTAGCAGCATATTTGTTTGGTGGGATTGAAGTGTAGGATTAGACTAATAATTTATTCGAATTAATAATTCATTGTTTATTTTAACTTTTTTGTACTGAATTATTAATTTCAAATCTGTTGGACTATTGTACGTCACGGGGGGAGGGGGTGAGACATAAATCATGGGATAACTCCGCCCATGCTATTAGGCTACCAAATTACATTGTTGACCGTCTAGCATTAAATATCTTTTTTCTCGTGGTATTAATTATACTTAATAAAGTAGTTTTAATTTAAAAATAAAATAATTTTATTTAATTTTTATTGATGTTTTATCTATTTAATTTTTTTAAATAATTTTTTATAAATATTTTATTGATGTTTTATTTTAAAATTTTGTTGATATTTTATTTAATTTCATTATTTAAATTTTAACAGATGTTTTCTTTAATTTCATTATTTAATTATTATTTTTTTTAAATAAATTTATTTAAAATTTTAATTTAAAAAATAGCATATATTTTTATTTATATTTTATTTATTTAATTTTAAAAAATTAATTAATTGTGTAAAAAATAAAATAAAATAAATTTTTATATAATCTAACTAAAAATATTAAAATATTAAAAATATGTTTAATATTTCTATTACTTAATAAATAATTGAAAAAGATAAAATAGTCATTTGAATATTTATCCTTCTCCATAATATCTCAAACAAATATAAGATTCATATTCTATTTAACCAAATAATTATTAATTATCTGATATCTAATTTTATGACTAAACAAATATAAAATACATATTTTATCCAACTTAATAATCTCAAAATTATAAATCTCAAGATTACATGGATTCCAATCACTCTTTATTCAATCCGTTCTAACGAACATTCAATACAATACACAAAACGCTACCGTGTCTGCCGTTGATATTGTTGACCTTTTTTTTTTTTTTTTTTTAAACATCATAAGTTTGACATTGACTGTTTCAAATCAAAATATTAATAAGTACTAGTAATCAATCAAGCGTGGAGGCTCCATCTGACACATGTTGAATTTCATATTCAAAAAGATAAGATTCTAAAGATTATTTTGGAGGATCACTTACAAACTGATTTTTTTTATTTATTATTAAAAAAAAACGTATAAAATATAAAGAAATTATATAATTTAAATAAGTCAAAAATCTAAGGCCTCGTTTGGCAACAGGCCAGTTTAGTCAAAAAGTCAAAAAGTTACTAAAAAAGTCAGAAAGCCAAGACTCCATACTAAAAAGTCAAAGATTCTCTTTTCTTTCTACTTTTTGCACATCTTTTCGTAAAAAGTCAAAAAGTCATCCCAAACATTCTAATTTTTTTTTAACTCATATTTTAGCTAAACAACCAAAAAATTACTAAATTAACCTATTCCCAAACGAGATCTTATAAACTTGATCCCAAAATGGCCCTTAATTATTTAGTTTGTATTATTATGGCAAATGACAATAATACATCATTGGACACAATTTCTCTATTTGATTTAGAAGGCCTAATAACATAGGAGAAATATTTGGGGTTAAACTTTATAAAGAACCGAAATCTCAGAGGTTACTCTTAAGTGGTTACTATATAGTAGAGTCACTCAATCATATAGTGATAAGTTATGAATTCATTCAAATCCACACTCTTGACACTGGGTACGGTTCATCAAAAACTAAAAAGTTCGTCTTAGATTAAAAAGTTCGTCCTACCAACTATATGTTATCGCCTGAATGGCTAACTCCAAAAAGAATGGAACCTGAAATCTCAAAACCCATGTCCCAAAGTCTTATTAGGTTTCATTTGAGAAGTGGGTTAACTTTTACGCTTTTTTATTATTTTAACTTGAGGCTAAAAAGTTCGTTTAGGTAGACTTTTTTTATTTTTTTAACTTTTATGAAAAAAAAATAAAATAATTATGATTTGAATGTAATATTTTATCTTATTAATTTTTTAACTACTCTTTCTTTCTTTCTTTTGACTAAAAATATAACCAATCTCATTTTAGTCCATTGCCAAACGAGAGCTAAGGCGTCACACCCGCTTGGATTTCTACATTGGACTTGGTCCTCTGTAATGGAAATTTCTATTTTGTTTATTTCATTTGTAATATGTCAAGATTGCCCTTCGTTAGAGGTTTCATTCACCAAACGATGCACCCACCACTGCATGACAATACAATGACATTTGATAATTTTTTTATTATTTTTAATTAATTAATTTATTT
Source organism: Camellia lanceoleosa (assembly GCA_025200525.1). Taxonomy (NCBI): domain Eukaryota; kingdom Viridiplantae; phylum Streptophyta; class Magnoliopsida; order Ericales; family Theaceae; genus Camellia; species Camellia lanceoleosa. Next base: position 36,102,760 of record CM045769.1, on the reverse strand, counting down.
ATTTTTTGGGTATATTTTACAAACTCTAGTTCAAATGGAAAAGTCAAATTACCAACTCAACCCACTGAAATGGTCCCAGAAAATTACCATAAAAAATTGGCCAGTAGTGTATATTTTAAGTTTTTATTGTGGGGCCATATTTGGAGCGAATTTAGGACATATAAGTTTTTATTGTGGGGCCAAATTTTGAATTTTTTTTAATATTTATTTATAAATCTCTTTTCACTTATTTATATTTTATTTATTTTAAATTATTTTATTATATTTTAATAAATTTTATGAGTAACATAATTATCAAAATATCTCAAATAATAATATATATTCACATTAACAGTGTGAATATTCTATGATGTGAACATTCAAATTGCCAAATGAACATTCACACGTCAATGTGAACATTCATACTGTAACATATGAATATTCATATTACCAAATGACTAAACGTTCAAAAAATATTTGTAACAGTAAAATTATCTATAAAATATCTTAAATAAGAAAATTAGGATTTAATAGATCAAATGTCTAAATAATAAGACTTATTAAAATAAAACTAAAATTAAAATATAAGTATTTAAAAAATAATTTCCTAATAAAATCACGGGATTAGTAATGGGTTGAGTGGAGCTTATTTGGCCTATCATGGTCAATTGAGTGAGAGGAAAAATTATTAAATAGTCCTCAAAAACAGCGTAGCATTACCTGAGTGATACTCTTAAAAAATTGGGCATCAATCTTTTATTACGACACCAACCATTGACCGATCCAAAGCTCAGGAAGTCACGATGGACTGAGATACGGCTGCTAAAGGGACATCTAACCACATTCCAAATAGTTTGTTGAAGTAGTAATAAAGCAGTTGTTGAATTGAATTAAATTCAGGGAAAATGAGTTCAACTGTATCTACAGATGGTTAAAATGAAACTCGGTGGACTAGTTCAATGCCCCTAAGATGTCATGGCCTAGTTAAAACCACTAAAAATGTACTACTTTTTTTCTAGATCAAAATTGCCAACAATTCACGGTATTAAATAGGAGTATCAGAAGATTACATGTTAACCTACTTGATAAAGATTTCGTTATCAAGGGCCATGTCTAGATTCAAGTATTATTATTGTGTTATGTAGAGTTTTCGTTTCTCTAATCCCTTCTTATCAATTTTAAAATAAAAAATAAAAAATTATATATGTAGTAGGATTTGGTAATGGTTATGTCTTAATAATATTAAAAATATCAGTGATATGTACTAGGAATTATAATAGTGAATTTTTTTAAATCATGAACCACAAGCAACCGATATTTCAATATCAAAAACACACACCCGATATAATAGGTAGCAACCGATATTTAAAGGCATGCTATAATCTACAACTATTGAGAATGACTAGAAAGCAATGTTATATATAAACGGATTTCTTACTAAGTTTTCTTAGGAAGAAATTTGCTTATATATAACTTTTTCTATGATAAAAAAAAAAAAAAAAAAAAAAAAAAAAAAAAATGGCACCATTGTTTTAGGGTTACCTTGCAAGACCACATGGATCCCAAGTGGAGGGAACTGCATTTCGGACCTCATCGGAGAGTACAAGAGGGTACCGGTCAATATGAACAATGAAGAGTACTATGAAGTAACCATCAAACGCTAAGTATTTGGTGTTTTGTGCATCAAATGCCCATGATCCGCTCTGGAAACCAAACATAGAGTTGAATTGACCGGAAGGAATTTTCCCTGACACTGAGGATTTTTGGTTGAAAAGCTCCGACATCTGCATCGATATACTATCTCATAATTTTAAGTCAATAAAAATAACTCTCATGTATATAAATATTTTATATATCACTAACTTTTCTCACTATATCGATTATTCATTGTTTATAGTCCATTTGGATCGAAGAATTTAGTGAGAAAACAAAAGAAATGAAGATAAAGTGAACAATATAGTCTTATTTGGATGAATGTGAGAAATTATGAGAAAAATAAATCACTTAAAAGATTTAATTGTTTTTATCAAAATGAAAATGAATTGGTAATAAACCAAAGTTACTAAATTATTGTAATTTGAGTTGCAATAGGTGTACCTTTCCAATAACATTAATAATATTATTTTCGCTTGCCAATTAAAATAAAAAAACTAAGAAGTTATTATACATAGAATTTTATAATATCTCAATTACCCATTTAAATATAAAATAAAGAAAAAAAAATAACATAGCTGTCCTCTTATAGTTCTTGTTCATCCTAATTAAATAATAACAAATCACAATCATTTTTTCTTTTCTTACCAACCGTAATCCTCTCATTTCTTTTCTACCAAACAAAGTATTAGCACTTAAATTATATATTAAGATTTTATTCTCTTCCATTTTTCCCCCTTCATAATCATTTCTATGCAAGAAACAAATTTCAAGAATACACACACACAAAAATATATATATATATATATATGACAGATAACATCTCTGTTATGTATAATAAAAACAATCAATGGCAACAACAACAACGATGAAAATGGAGAAGAAGAATAAACCTGGTTGAAGTCGAGGATGTCGGATTGGTATCGAGTTCGATCACCTTTGTCGCATTTTATGTCGACAGAGACATCCTTGTAGGTTCCGAAACCCGGTACCACAAGCTCTCTTGTTTCTGTTTCATTAAGCAAAACTAATCTATCTTTTCCCTTGTGGTATTTTTGTCTAAAATCAGATGTTATATCAAACCCTTTACCCAGAGAGCTAATAGCTTTCTCTACAATTCCATTATCACTCATGTCTTTGATTGTTTAGAGAGAGAGAGAATGCGAAATAGGGAATGGGTAAGACAACTATATAAATGTCTTTATGGGAAGTTTGAAAGAGAGGAATATAGAGGAATAGAATAGGTGGGAACTTTCTTTAAATTTCTTAATTCCCTTTCTTGTTTCTTTTTTCTTGTTTCTTTGGTTAACAATAAACTCTTACTTTGACCATTCTCTCTCTCTCTTCTTTCTCTGTTCCTCTCTCTCTCTCTCTTGATTTTTATAAGCCATTTTTATAGCTTTCACACTCATAACGCGAAAGAAAGTGGAAGGACTGATTTGTCCTTGTTGAATGGGACAAGAACAAGAATTAGAATTAACCAGTCCTGTGGAAAATTAACATTTTTGTTTTCTGTGACTTTGAAGGATATATCAGCTTCACATGTATGATTGATTCAGATCTTCTATGTGGTTAAATTATGAAGTTAATTATACGAAAAATATTTGAAATACTTTTAAAAAACTTTTTATTTTGGCCCACAATATATAGTATAATAGATATATCTTTTGATTTGCAATAATGATAGAGACCACTAATTTTGGAATTCTAAAAAGATCACTAATGACATTGCACTCAATAAAAAAAAAATACAATACCAAGACCAAAACATCAAATCATTCATGGTGGACCCACTACCACATCATTAATAATAACACTAATTAGTGCTTTCACTCATTTTCCTTTAATTTATTATATATTCAAACGATATACCACTCAATTCCTTTGTCACATCAACCCCAAAAGGGCTGACTTGATCTCAAGTTCAAAATCTAAAGTGCAAACAATTTTTTAAGATAAGTTTAATTGAATTCATTACTGGTAAACGGTGTGATTGGTCCCTAGGATTAGCCGGTCTATAGAGTCAAATACCAAAACTATTTTGTCATATCATGATGAATAAATTTAGGATAAATTACAAATACACACTCTAAGATTTGATTAAAATACGAATCGCTTTCTGTGGTTTTAAAAATTACATTCCACCTCTTAAGGTTTCTATTTTCATAACAAATCACCTCTTTTATTAATAAATCATCAAGTCAATTAACAGTTTTTAATGATGTTAAAAATATGTTTCAATTAATAATTTAGGTAATTTTATAATTGTATAGGAGAGCAATTATGAATTTCATTTTTTTAGTTAATTATGTTAAAAAAATTTCTAATAAGAGGGATATTTGTAATTTTTCAAGTTACAAGTGGTAATCTGTATTTTAAGCAAACCTTAAACTTAATGTTGGTGTATGAAAAATGTCTAAAATACATATTTTTATTGAGTTTATTGACTAAAATACATTTTTTCCTATAATTTTACTTAACAAAAATAGGTGAATAGTCAATTTAAATTGAAAACAAATCAAAATTTTAGAATTTGAATTGATAAAATAAAAAATTTATAATTTATTTTGTTATAAGACTCAAACTTTGAGATTTTTTTGGGTAATTTGGCAAAAACCCCCTAGGCCCAACATGTTAATGTATAAAGGACAATTCAAAATATTTTACTTTCTAAATCCCTTGAACAGGAAGCATGTTTTTCACGAAAGACAAATTAATATTTTTTTCTTCTTTTTCTTCATGAAGGACAATCTTGCCTTAGATATATATATTTCAGCGACAACCAACGAAACATTCTTTCCTTCAATTTCTTTGGTGTTGAAAGATTAAAATTTGATTCAAAATCGTGCCTGTTTGGTGGTTTTTGAAAGGAAATTGGAGGTTGTTGAGACAATGAAGTCGTTAGAGGCCTTGCCAAATCTAATTGAATAAGCTAAGCTTCGAACGGTGTATTGGACACTTTGTATCTATGCAGTATCTTACTTTTGGACTCATATGTTCTTCAATTTCGATTTAACTCGACGCTTTTCAACACCAAAGAAATTGATTCTTTACGTTAAAGATTAATGGTTAAAATTCATGATGCTTTTTGTATTTTCTGAATCGAGAAACTGTTGAATTTGCATTTTGATATATAAAATATATTAATTTAATCTCAATTAGGGTTTGACATTGCAGATTTTGAATTGGTATTGTGTTGTGTAAGTTTTTTGTGAGTTGGGAGTGAAGGTGATATGTGTTGAAGATAGGAAAAACTCATATTAACTAAGCAGAATATGTGTTCAAGAATGATAGTAAAGTAATAGCCAAATTCAGTTGATTCCGGGGCTTCTCCTGCTACTGATGTGGCATTTTCGATTAGTACAAAGAGGGTTTTTAAAGCTGTAATTGAGTATTCTATGAGTATGGGTCTTAATTTCTAAAAGTAGTGTGAGTTCACATGCAGAGAGGTTCATACTTTTTTTTTTTGTTACTGATGCTCTGTTCAGAACTGATAATAAAATCTTACTATCAACCAGAGTAACATTTTACTATAAAACAAAGTAACATGTTACTATTTACGTCAATTTCGACAGTAATTTATTTATTTTTAAGAATTTAATAGTCAATCTGCATCTTGTTTGATAGATCTTGATGAGCAGATTCTAAAAGTACTAATTTTGTTAAAAACTGACATTTAGATCAAAAATTATATTATTTTAAAGTTTAAAATGTTAAATTACTCATCACTAAGGTTATTTTGGTAATAGTTGTATGTACTGGACTTTTTAAGAAAACTTTTTATACTTGTTCTTAATAAATTAAAGTTTTATTATGAGTGTGCATTGACCAAATCTCCCATTCCCCCCCCCCCCAACACACACACACACACACACACACACACACACACACAAAAAAAAAAACCATTTTAAGGGTTATTTACACGAAACCTTTTAAATTGTTGTCAAGTATCACTTTGACTCTTTGAATTTAAAATATAATAAAATAAAAAAAAGCAATATAAATTGAATATCATAAAATTCCTTAACAATATTAAAAGAACACATTTAATTACTAAAATGTACCATATTGAGTGTAGTATAAATGGATAGATTGTATAGATAATTGAATATTATAAAATTCCTTAATGATATTAACATAACATATTTAATTACTAAAATGCACCATATTGAGTGTAGTATAAATGGATAGATTGTATAGATAATTAGTTATATATTTTAGGGCACTCGATCCGTAAATTCAATTTTGAATTTTGTTTGGCCAAAGGTTCAAACACTGAAATACTTTGTCCATAAGGACAAACTTCCATAAAATGACCAAACTATCTCTCTCTCTATATATATATCCTTTCCCAAACCAAACCAAATTCGTAACCCAACCAAACCGTTCGTCTCTCTTCCTCTTTCTCTTACTCATCGCTCTGCCGATCTCCTTCGGTGATCTCCCTTCTCCGCCTTTTTCAGTTGCCGATCTCCTTCTCTCTCTCTCTCTCTCTCTCTCCTAAACACCAACATCATTTTCGAACTCTGAGCATGGCTTTTGAATCATCAGATCGTAACAACTTTGCTATAAAAAAGGGTTCGATTTTGCCACCGATGACATTCTCTGGGACTTTCTTACCATTGATTTCAGTGGAATTCCCTAGCCAAGACCATCGATGATGGTGGCAACAATGGGGTCACAGATCTAAACATGGCTTTCGCCACTACATTCATATATGCCACCAAAGAACAACGATAACATTGAAATCTCCAAAGAGAATGAGATCAAACGGTCTTTGTAATAACCCTGTTCCGTATTATGCTAATTAATCTTAATTATGATTGTGATTATATGTTTAATATGATTTTGGATGCCATTTATATGATTATATGTGATTTTGAACTTTTATCTGTTCACCGTAGGAAAATATGTTCAACTTACTGTTATGAACTGGAAATTGAAGGCCTTATCGGCCACAAAAATCGAAATTGACTACGCCATTGTAATTGGCGTAATTTTTAGAGCCTATAGTGAAATTTAATTGAAAACTGATTCGAAATAAATTAATTAGTTAAACTGATTGAATTAAACACTATTAATTAATCCCAATCAAATTTGATTAAGAGAGCTTATAAATAGGCCAACTTACACTCATATGCATCTTGCTATGAGCTCAAAATCTGAATTACACTCTAGCGAGAGAGAGGGGCCAATCCTAGAGTGAGGAAGAGGGAGAATTATGCAATTTGGCTCAAAGCTTGAGAATTTGGGGCTAAACTCAAGAATTAACTATACTTTGTGAAGAATGGAGTTCCTAGGTGAGTGAATTCGTCAGTTTGAGTTTGTAATTTTGTGGAATCAAAGTTAGATTGTGATCAAAAAGTGTGATTTGAGTTGTATATAGAGTTAAATACATGAATCAAGCTAAGCTTGATAAACTTGAAATCATTGGATGGATGCATGTAAAGATTGACCATAATTTTGCATGTTTAAAGGTAAAACATGTTGATCATGTTGTTTTGAGGGTTGTTTGATACATGCATGCAAGAATTTCCATGTATTGGAGCTTAATTTCAAGATTTAAAGCTTGTTCATGCTAAATACAATCATGATTTGTGTGTATATATATAATTTATGGTTTAAAAGTTGTTAAACCTATGGAATTTTAAGCTATGGTTACAAATTATCTTCAAATGTATGTTTTGGGAGTGTACCTACATATTTGAATGTCTTATGCATGAATTGGACCCTTGGGATTTTGATTTGAACTTCAAATAGAATTATAGAAAACCCAGAATTCGTCAAGCCCGCTCGAGCGGGGAATACGCCGCTCGAGCATAAAATGTTAGTTCCCAGAACTTTTGCAGACATGGATGTTCGCTCGAGCGGAGAGAGTCACGCTCGAGCGTAAGTCACATTGTTTTGACTCTCAACTTGAGCGTCCAGGGTCATGCTCGAGTGTAAATATGAAGTAACCAGTACTTTTGCAGACAAAAGGGGTCCGCTCAAGCGGCGAAATCTATGCTCGAGCGGGGAGCCCTGTTTTAGAAATTTTGAAAAATGGTTTCATGTTTCGTTTTCCGTTCTCTTTCATTCCTAAGCACTCTTAGGCATGCATTGGACATTGTGAACGGATTAAGAAGATATGAAAAAGGCCTAAGAAGAATATTTGAATTTTGAACGGATTGAATTGCTTGTGACCATTGTGTCTATGAAATGTGTAGGATCGAGCACAAGGGCAAAACATCCAGCAGATCACTGTGAGTAATATCTTAGTAAAGATATTTGAAATATGCTATTGTCCAATTGCTTACTCTTATTTGAATTTCGTAAGTTTGTTAATTCGAATTATGGACAAATGTTTGTTATGCCGAATGATTGGGCCATAGGGCGTTTGATATGAATAAATGGGCTAAAGGCTATTGGATATGAATGATTGGACCAAATACCATTTGATATAAATAAATGAGCCAAAAGCCGTTGGATATGAACGATTGGGCCAAAGGCCGTTGGACATAAATGATTGCGCCAAAGGCTGTCGGATATTAATGATTTAGGCCAAAGGCCGTTGGATATTAATGATTGGGCCAAAGGCTGTCGGATATGAATGAATTAGGCCCGAGGCCGTTTGATACGTCTGAATCTGTAGTCGCTTAATACATTGGATGGAAACATAAATTGGGCCTAAGGCCGTCTAATGTATTTGTTTCGAATTCCATTCATATGTACCTTCTTTAATTGATATTATTCACTGGGCTTTCACTCACTCTCATTCATGTATCTGTAGGTGAGCCAAGAGATGTCCAAACCCAGCTTCAATGAAGTATGCGAGAGACAGTCAAGTTTTGAGGAGTCAACCCATACGTCTCACGCATGAGACTTGTTTTCGCCCTTTTGTTCTATTGTTACATTTTGCTATGTTGGCGAGAACTTTGGATCACCTTTGTATATAAGCTTTTGGTTGGCTGATTATGACCTGAATGATCTTGTTGTGTAAAGCTTATGTGTTAATCTCCTTTGTGTGAGTTATTATAGAATACTTTTGGAATGATTTTGTTATGCCATGTAAGCACAACTCTATAGACAAAGTTTTTAATTGCTTCCATTTTGGCCCTTTTACTCTGTTGAAATGCGTTTCACTTGGTCTGAAGCCGTCAGTAATCTCATGATTACTGGCCAGTTATGTCCTTAACCCATAGGCGCGGGTTCAGGTCATAACAGTCTTGTAGTGGATCCGCACCACTACCGTTGTACCACTATATCCTCCTCCTCATCTGCTAGTGGATCTGCTGGATCCGAGAAAATCTTAGATTGAAGGGTTTAAAGCTTCAATACATCTATATATATATATATGTATGTGTATTTGATGTTGTGTTTGTATAATCTGTCCAAATATATAGTTGATATATATTTCAAGCAGTGAAGAATAAGATTCAAGATTTTGAGTTGTCGAAATGCAACCGACTGGCTTGTTCTAGTACTAAGAAGATTGAATATGAGCATCTGTGCAGAGAGGATGTGGAAATGGTAATGGCGAGGTTAGGGATTTTGTGTAACCTTGAAGATGAGAAACTTGTGAAGAGTTTGGGCTCCGATGATCAGGATTATTTTACGATTTTTGTTGTTGTTATTATTTACTATTTGTCTCTCACTCTATATCTATATGTTTATAATTTAGGGATTTTTTTTGTTGTCGTTATTGTTGTTGTTGATGATGATGATGATAAAAATAAAAAAATAAAAAAATAAAAAAATAAAAAAAAAACCATATTGCAACAAAATAAAAAATAAAAATATTTAACAAAAGTGACAAATTTGTTTTGAATAGATAATAGGATATATATGTTCAAAATTTGAACATATAGGGGCTTGGTATACAAATATGGACAAATTTTGAGATTTTGGACAGATAAGGGGAAAATTAAATAGATAAAGGAAAAAAATTTGGATAAATAATAAAAAATAAACACATTTTTTAACAGACATTTTTTTAATAGAGAAGAACAAAGTGAAACCCATAAAATTTGAATAGATAAAGAGAGAAACCCACAGAATTTGAACAGACAGGAAAAAAAATTGAACAAATAAGGAAAAAAATTCAACAGATAGATATAAATTTGAACAAATAATCAAAAAAATTTAAACAGATAAAAAATAATTTGAACAGATAGATATAAATTTGAATAGATAGTAAAAAAAAGTCAACATATAAATTAGAGGATAAAATTAGATACAAAGGCTTTGTTTGCGATGTGTGTTGCCTTTTTGGCTTTTTGGTTATTGTAGCTTGGGGCTAAAAAGCCTCATTTAGGACAAGCTTTTTGCGTTTTTTTTTTTTTTAATCTTTTGTGACAGAAAAAATAAAATAATTATGGTTTGGATGTGATGCTTTGTCTTATTGACTTTTTAACATATTTTATCTTTTTGTGGCTAATTTAGCCTTTTAGCCCCAAAAATCTTCATGTCAAACGAGAGTAAAATATTCTTCAAAATAAACAAAAAGGCTTCTCATCAAACTATTTCGCAAATAGTGAACCTCTCACTAATAAAAAAAAAATATCTACTGAATCCAATGCCTTAGAGCCTCCTTAAGTTGAACTTTTCAACAATTATCTCTATATTTTATTGATGTTTCTTACTATGATAAAAATAAAAAATAAAAAATAAAAAAAAGTGGAGGAGAGACTTATGTGTAGGTCCTATTAAGTAGACTTATTGTCTAATAAATTCCATAATAATTAATGAATTTTTCATCATACACTATTAAAAAAGTACTAATTGTTAATTTTTAATGACAGTTTACAAATTTTATTACAAAAAAGTCACTAATTATAAGTTTTAGTAACAATTTAAAAAAATTGTCACAAAAAAATGTTGCTAATTTTCAACTTTTGACAATAGTTTGAAATTTTTTTTTACAAAAAAAAATCACTAATTATAATTTTTAACAACAATTTATAAAAATCATGACCAAAAAAAAAAAATCACAAATTGTCAATTTTTAGCATATATGTAAAAAAATTCTCACAAAAATTATTTTTAGCGACAATTGTAGTAAGACTTATTTTCAATAGGATTTGATAGGCATTACATCCAACGATTGGTAGTTTACTTACAAAAAAAATAAAAAAATAAAAAACCTAGAAAATCATTGCAAAAAATAGAACTCTTAAATAAGCCAAACTACTCAAGTTGGATTCGTATTGAGCTCGTTAAAAACTTGTTTAAGATTGATTTGTTATTCGACACATTTTAAAATTTGTTAAGTTTTCAAGTCAAATTTAAACAACTTATTATTCGATTCGATAAGTTTATATATTATAAAAAATTAAATTAATCAAGCTTGACTTGCGTTTGATTTGTTCAAGATTGACTCAGGTCTCTCGTTAATTTAAAAGTCAAAAAATCATTAAAAAAAGTCAAAAATCCAACAAATTATACCTTAAAAAAAAAGTCAAAAATTTTCTTTTCTCTACTTTTTATACATCTTTTTATAAAAAATCAAAAGTAATCACAAATATACTATTTTTTTTACGTCACATTTTAACTAAAAATCAAAAAAGTTACTAAAATAATATATTCTCAAACGAGATCATATTATGCAAATAAGTCAGATTTAAATGTATTTTAAAATTCATTAAATTGTCAAAATAAATGTGATTTACCTAATACTCGGGCTCGTTCACAGCCTCACATGAAAAAAATGATAAGAGAATTTAGATCCTCGTGAACCACCGCCGCGGTCCATATATCCACAAAACTTCTTCCTTGCTGCTATCTCCATCTATTATGGAGCTGTTTCACGAGGGCATGCCATCAACCACACCATTACTTTTGTCCTTAGCAAATTTTATTTTATTTTATTTTTAATTTACTTTTTTCTTTTAATATATGTTTTTTAAGATGAAAAGGAGGTGTGACAACGTCATTTTCCAAATAATAAACTATTTCAATGAGTCTTTTCATTTGATATTAATAGATATATATATATATATATATGAAATATCATTTTGTACAAATTATTATTATTATTTTAAAATTTTATACGATTGACTCTTTCAATTAACATGATGGACAATTGTTTTAGCATAAGAATCGGAGGACTCTTCTACATGTAACCAATAATTTAATGCAGAGTAGACAAGACGTCTTCTTCTATTCCAATCCAACTATTGACCGCACTAAAGTCTAAGGAGAGATATAAAATTTTCTATTAAATAAATAAAATATTTTATTAAATAAATAATCAAATGTCCACTCATATGAGTCATTTAATTATTCATTTGGTAAAAAATTTAGGACTTATAGCATTTTTTAAAGTCCAAACCCATGATGACAAAATTGACTGTTAAAAAATTAGGAAAAATTAGAAACACATTTTTGAAGTTTATTTAAAGACTTAAATTCACGTCGTCATTTACATTATTAATTAATATAATGGCGCTGTTTGGGAAATCGTGGTTGAGGCTATTATAGCCTGATTTGAGTTATTAGCCAAAATGCCTCCAAATCAGATTTTTTCAAAAAAAAAAAAAAAAAGGCTCAGCGTCGGACAGTGTAGGCTGTCACAGCCTCAAAAGTCATCATCAACAGCTAAATTACCATTTTACCCCTTTACATCAATTTAAAAAATTATACGTTAGGGACAACTTTGTCATTTTAAATTCAAACATCATTTCAACACACTTTTCAATACAACAACTCAACTAAAAATTCATCTCATCTTCTCAAACACAAAAACTAAAATAGCCTACTAAAATAGTCAAAAAGTCAAAAAGCCTCTAAAATAATCACCTCCCAAACGAGGCCAATGTAAGAATTTTTTTGTTCATTATTAATTAGTTTTGAGTTAGATACTTTAACATAGTATCAAAATTAGACGGTGAGTGACCTTTTATATTATGTAGTATAAACGGTCTATCTCTCAATCAATAATTATATTTTGTTTGGTTTTTCTAAAACTTGTTTCAAATTTTTTTTCTAAAAAATTTAAAATTATTTTAATGAAAGAAATAAATAAAAAAAATTATTTTATATTATCTTATCTTTTGAGAGGCTAAAAATATTTTTTTTTAATTTAAAAATATATTTTTGATATCTATTTTTGTCAAATTAGTTTCAGTTTTTTTTTTTAAAAAAAAAAAAATTGAAAAAGAAACCAAACAAGGGAGTAGTTTTATGAAAATTCTAGTGGATCCGCATGAAAATTCTTGTGGATCCGTACCACCACCACATCCTCCTCTTCCTCTGTTGGTGGATCTGTTAGATTCGAGAAGATCTAATCACTGTAGGCCTACACACATTGAAAATCTCAAATTGAAGTGTTCGAAGCTTCAACTCTCCATATATGTGTGTATTTGATGTTGTGTTTGTATAATCTGTCCAAATATATATTTGATATATATTTCAAACGGTAAAAAATAAGATTCAGGATTTTGAGTTGTTGAACTACAACCAACTGGCTTGCTCTAGTATTGAGAAGATTGACGATGAGAATCTAAGCAGCACAGATGTGGAGATAGTGATGGCCAGGTTAGGATTTTGTGCAACCTTGAAGATGAGAAACTTGTAGAGAGTTTGGGCTCCGATGATTTGGATTATTTTAGGATTTTTGTTGTTGTTGTTATTTACTATCTGTCTCTCGCTCTAGATCTATGTTTATACTTTAGGGTGTTTTTTTGTTGTTGATGATGACGAAGAAAAAAACAGATTGCAACAAAATATAAAAAAAAAATATTAACAAAAATAACCAATTTGTTTTGAACAAATAATAGGATAGATCTATTCAAAATTTAAACATATAGGGGCTTGGTATGCAAATATAGAGAAATTTTAAGATTTTGGACAGATAAGAGAAAAATTAAATAGATAAAGGAAATTTTTTGGACAGATAATAAAAAATAAACACATATTTTAACAGATATTGTTTCAACAGATAAGAACAGAGAGAAACCCACAGTTTTTGAACAGACAGAAAGATAAACCTACATAACTTGAACAGATAGGGAAAAAATTGAATAGATAAGGAAAAAATGCAACAGATAGATATAAATTTGAATAAATAGTCAACAAAATTTGAACAGATAGAAAATAATTTGAACAGATAGATATAAATTCAAACACAGATATTTAAATTTGAATAGATAGTAAAAAAAAGTCAACAGATAAATTAAAATGTAAAATTAGAAACAAAAGCTTCGTTTGAGATGTGTGTTGACTTTTTTGGCTTTTTGATCATTTTAGCTTGGGACTAAAAAGCCTCGTTTATGATGAATTTTTTTTTTTTTTGACTTTTGAGAGAAAAGAATGAAATGATTATGATTTGAATGTGACATTTTGTCTTATTAATTTTTTGGCTTGTTTTGTCTTTTCGTGGCTATTTTAGCCTTTTAGCCCAAAAAATCTTCATGCCGAACGAGGGCAAAATATTCTTCAAAATAAACAGAAAGACTTCTTACCAAACTATTTCGCAAAGAGTGGACCTTTCACTAATAAAAATATATCCACTAGAACTAATATCTTAGACCCTCCTTAAATTGGACTTTTCAACAATTATCTCTATATTTTATTGATGTTTCGTAGTGTGATAAAAAAAAATGGACTTATGTATAGGTCTTACTAAGTGAAATTATTGCCCAATAGATCCTATGATAATTAATGGCATTTTTCATTATACGCTCTTAAAAAAATCACCAATTGTTAATTTTTGGCAACAGTTTAAATATTTTAAAAAAATTGTCACAAAAAATGTTACTAATTTTCAAATTTCAGTGATAGTTTGAAAAATTCTATCCAAAAAAATATCAATAATTATAAATTTTAGCGACAATTTATAAAAATCATGGCAAAAAAGTCACTAATTGTCAATTTTTAGCATATATGTAAAACAATTCTAACAAAAAATTATTTTTAACAATAATTCTAGTAGAACTTATTTTCAATAAGATTATATAAGAATTAAATCTAAATTTTAAGATCTATTGGTGATTTAATCTACAAAAAAAATCCTAGAAAATCATTGCAGAAAACGGAACTATAACAAACTAGTCAAGTTGGACTTGTTAAAAATTAATTTAAAATTGATTTGTTATTCAACACATTTTAAAACTTGTTAATTTTATAAGTCAAATTTAAACAATTTACTATTCTATTCGATAAGTTTATATATTATAAAAAATTAAATTAATTGAGATTGACGTTTGATTTGTTTAAGATTGACTCATTATATAGATAAGTCAAATTTAAATATATTTTTAAATTTGTTAAATTTTCAAAATAAATAAGAATTACCTAATGCTCAGGCCCATTCACAGCCTCATAGGAAAAAAATGACAGAAAATTTAGATCCATCGTGGACCACCGCCGCGGTTCATGTGACCACAAAACTGCTTCCTGGCTGCTATCACCATTTATGTAACTGTTTCACGAGGGCATGCCATCAACCGCACATTACTTTTACCCTTAGCAAATTTTTATTTTATTTTATTTTATTTGTAATTTACTTTTTTAATTTTTTTTAAATGTAGAGGAGGTGCGACAACGTCATTTTTAAAATAATAAACTATTTCAATGAGTCTTTTTCATTTGACATCAATGAATATATATATGAAACATCATTTTGTACAAATTATTATTATTATTATTATTATTATTATTATAAGTAATGTTAGAGATTTTAAAAGTTTTATCAAAATTTTTATCAAAGGTCTCATATGGGTGTGAGACTTACATCATGTGGGTCCCAGTAGACATTTGGTAAAAATTTTAATAGAATTTTTGACATCTATAGCATTTATTATTATTATTATTTTAAAATTTGTACTCTTTCAATTAACTTGATCGACAATTGTATTAACTTAAGTGTTCGTTTGGGATGTGGGTTGACTTTTTAATTTTTTGACTATTTTAACCTGAGCTAAAAAGTCTCGTTTGGGATGAACTTTTTAACTTTTTTGACTTTTGTAAAAGAAAAAATAAAATAATTATGATTTAAATGTGATATTTCATTTTATTGTTTTTTTAACTTATTTTACCTTTTATGACTATTTTAACCCATGAAAAAGATGCCAACCATAGCCTTGGAGGATTCTTCTATGTGTAACCAATCATTCCTTGAAACACCTCAAATAATGCAATGTAGACGAGACATCTTCTCTGATGGTCCTATCCAATCTAAGGGTAAATTATAAATACATTTTTAAAATTTGATTAAAATATGAATTACTTCTGTAGTTTTAAAAATTATATTTCACCTTCTGAGGTTTCTAATTTCATAACAAATCGTTCCTTTTATTAATAAATTATCAAGTCAATTAACAGTTTTTGATGGTATTAAAAATATATTTCAATTAATAATTTAGATAATTTTATTATTGTATAAGAGAGCAATTATGAATTTCATTTTTTTAGTTAATTCTATTAAATAAAAAATTCTAATAAAAAGGTATGTATAATTTTTTAAATAACCAAAAACAAACTTAAGAAGTGTATTTGTAATTTACCCCTAATCCAACTATTGACCACACTAAAGTCCAAACCCATGATGACAAAAATTTACTGTAAAAAAATTAGGAAAAACTAAAAATACATTCCTGAAGTCTATTTAAAAGGTTAGACTTCAATTTTTCCCTCATTATTCAATTTTGATTAATATAATGTAAGAATTTTTTTTGTTCACTACTAATTAGTTTTGAGTTAGATGTTTTAACATATTGTCATGATTGGATTTTAAGTGACCTCTTATAATATGTTATGTAAACAGTCTATCTTTCAATCAATAATTATATTTCGTTTGGTTTTTTTAAAACTTGTTTCAAAATTTTTTTGTAAAAAATTAAAAATTAATTTAATGAAAGAACTAAAAACTAATAATTATTTTTATCTTTTGAGAGGCTAAAAATATTTTTTTGATATCTATTTTTATCAAATTAGTTTCATTTTTTTCAAAAAAAATTCTAAAAAAGAAACCAAACAAGGGGTGTAGTTTTATGAAAATTTTAAAATACATGCCTCCTTAAGTTTTTAATCGCATAATAAATGACTCATTTTATTAATAAATTATCAAGTCAATTAACAGTTTTTAATGATGTTAGAAATATATTTTAATTAATGATTCAAATAATTTTATTATTGTATAGAAGAATAGTTAGAAATTTTATTTTTTATTAATTTTTTTACATAAATTTTTTGACAATAATGTATTTGTAATTTTCAAAATTATATGGGCAATCCATATTTTAAGAAAACCTAATGGAGTGTATTTGTATTTTAACCTAGAAATTAAAAGTTAAAAAATAAAATGTAAAATTATGAATTAATTACCTAAAAGTCCTATCTACATATTTGGTGGTAGCTTAGGTCCTGTCAAAAAGTTTTTGAATTAATAAGTCCCATTTACAGGTAAAAAGACGGTTTGTCCTTTAATCCCAAAACTGAGAATGTTCTCAATTTTAAAATTGAGAATGTTCTTAATTTATAATTATCAAAATTAAGAAATTTCTTAATTTTTTTCTAGTATAAACTGAGAATATTATCAAAACTAAAAAATTTATAATTATCAATTTTAAGAAATTTCTCAATTTTTTTCATAATTAAAATTAAGAATATTATAACCGAGAGGGTTCTCAATTTAAAAAAACCCTAGATCTCTCTCTTTCTTTCTCAGATTATAACAAAGAACTACAAAAATAGTTTTATACAAGCGCCATAAATAGCTAGACATCTCAAACAGAGCCCCCTTCAGGCCCTTGTTTTCCTTCTTCAGAAGTTCAATATGCAATTGACAAAAGTTACTCATGGCTTCAGCGGTTGGGCCAACAACTACAAAAACAGATTACATTAAAAGCTGGGAAATAGCTAAAGATCTCGAACAACCCTTCTCAAGTCCTCGTTTTCCTTGTTCAGAAGTGTTAGGGAAAATTTGTGATTCCCCACAAGTAAATCAATCAATGGGAATAAAAACTAATGCGGAAAAATTAAATCAAAAGCAACACAAGAATTTTTACGTGGTTCCCTCAATGTGAGGTACGTCCACGGGATCGAAATCCGATTCCACTATCAACCAAATAAGTTTCCAAACGATTACAAACGAGACACGAATAGTCTCACAAAACCACCCTTAGGTGAATTTCAAATAATCACAAATAAACAAGAGGAAAGACCTCACCAAATAGATAACAAAAATTTTCAGAACCAGAGTTGTAGAAGATCCAAAATAACGAACTAAATCAACACCGAAAACGAAGCAAAGAACCACCCAAATTAATTTCACTGTTCACACACCCAAATAATTGACTTCATCAAAGTAGAGTATATGTGGCAGCCGTTCTCTTCACCACAGGATGAGAAAAAACAAAAACCCTAAAATATTGTGAATCTAGGGTTTATTATCAAACCTTAGTTGTTTTCAAATTGGATGGGTCTCCACAAATTAAATATAATATATAAAAATATATTATAATTAATACTAAACCAAATTAAACTCTTTTTCCAAAACCAATTGGGTCCCACACTCCAATAAGGAGGTATACCCAACAATTCTCCCACTACCGACTTAGGTGGAGAAATCAACCATACCCGTCAAAGTTCGACACTTTAAATATTTGTCCCTCAACAAAGTCTTTGTCAACATATCTGAAATATTATCATCTGTGTGAACCTTTTCGAGTTGTAACAATTTCAAATCTAACACATCACGAATCCAATGGTATCTCACATCAATGTGTTTCGATCTCGAATGAAAAGTAGAATTTTTACTCAAGTGAATAGCACTTTGACTATCACAATAAAACACATACTTTTCTTGCTTTAAACCCAACTCTTGCAAAAAAAATTTCAACCATAACTCTTCTTTGCAAGCTTCTGTAATGTCAATAAATTCAGCTTTGGTAGTTGAGAGAGCAACACATTTTTGTAATTTAGATTGCCACGTCACAGCTCCCCCGGCAAAAGTCATCAAATACCCCGAAGTAGATTTCCTAGAATCAACATCACCGGCCATATCAGAATCTGTGAACCCATCAAGCATCGGCTTACCATCCCCAAAACACAAACACACCTTCGAAGTCCCTCGAAGATACCTTAGAATCCATTTTACCGCTGCCAAATGTTCTTTACCCGGATTAGAGAGAAAATGACTCACCACACCAACGGCGTGAGCAATATCCGGCCTTGTACAAACTATGGCGTACATCAAAGAACCAACTGCTGAAGTATAAGGAACTTTTAACATCTCTTTCTTGTCTTTCTCACTTGTAGGACATTGATTCGAACTGAGCTTGAAGTGACCGGCAAGTGGACAACCAACCGACTTTGCTTTATTCATGTTGAACCTCTCAAGAACTTTCTCAATGTAACTTTCTTGAGACAACCAAATCAGCCCCTCTTTGCGATCACAAACAATTTTCATACCAAGTATTTGCTTTGTTGGTCCCAAATCTTTCATAGAAAAAGATTTACTCAACTCCAATTTCAACCTGTTAATCATGGTAGAACCTTGACCCACAATTAACATATCATTAACATAAAGCAAAAGAATAATAAATTTACCATTCGGAAAATTTTTCACAAACACACAATGGTCCCAAGTGGTTTTAGAAAAACCATTATTCATCATGAAAGAGTCAAATTTTTTGTACCATTGCCGCAGGGCTTGCTTGAAGCCATACAAACTTTTCTTCAATTTGCAAACAAGTTTCTCTTTCCCTTTCTCCACAAAACCTTCCGGTTGTTCTATGTAAATTTCTTCTTCAAGATCACCATGAAGAAATGCGGTCTTCACATCAAGTTGTTCAACTTCAAGGTTCATACTTGCAGCCATGCCAAGTACAACCCGAATAGAAGACATCTTTACAACCGGTGAGAAAATCTCGTCAAAGTCAATACCTTTCTTTTGCTCAAAACATTTCACAACAAGACGTGCTTTGTACCTCAGAGTCTTCCCATCATTCTTCAATTTGAAAACCCACTTATTTTTCAGAATTTTCCTCCCTTTAGGCAACTTCACTAAATCATAAGTTTGGTTTTCAAGTAAGGAATTCATCTCCTCATCCATGGCCTTTTTCCAATCACCTTTCTTTTCATGCTCAATTGCTTCTTGGTAGCTCTCAGGCTCCTCTTGATCGGAAATCAACACAAATTCATTGGGAGGATACTTTTTC
This sequence comes from Camellia lanceoleosa, assembly GCA_025200525.1. Classification (NCBI taxonomy): domain Eukaryota; kingdom Viridiplantae; phylum Streptophyta; class Magnoliopsida; order Ericales; family Theaceae; genus Camellia; species Camellia lanceoleosa. Next base: position 36,082,988 of record CM045769.1, on the reverse strand, counting down.
GAAGGTTACCAGTCCCTTGTAGATTTCCTCAACTCAAGTTGTGGTGGCGGTTCTTGAGTTGGATACTCTTCCTCAATTTCTGGCTCAACTTCATTAGGATTAGCATCATCCTTTACATCTTCAATAGGTAGCTACACATCTCCCCCATTTTCATCATCATCTGAAGATGAAGGAGATGAATCCATGTCAATGAGATCACTAGTTTTTTGCTCCGGTTGATCACCTTTGCCAAAGTCTTTAATTGTTTGGTCTTCAAGAAACACAACATCACGGCTTCAAATGACTTTCTCGTCGACCGGATCCCACAATCTATACCCAAATTCATCACGCCCATAGCCAAGAAAAATACATTGTCTTGACTTACTATCAAGCTCGGACCTCTCATCCTTTGGAATGTGAACAAAAGCTCGACAACCAAACACTTTCAAGTGCTCATAAGACACATCTTTGCCAGTCCAAACTCTTTCTGGAACATCACCATTCAAAGGATAGGAAGGAGACAAATTGATCACATCAATCGCTGTCTTCAATGCCTTACCCCAAAAGGATCTTGGCAATTTAGCTTGTGAAAGCAAACACCTTGTTCTTTCCACAATGGTGCGGTTCATCCTCTCGGCAACTCCATTTTGTTGAGGAGTCTTTTTAACTGTCTTTTGATGCTGAATACCTTGGCTGCGACAATACTCATCAAATAGCCCAATGTATTCACCACCATTGTTTGATCGGATGCACTTCAATTTATGCCCTGTTTCTCTTTCAACCATGGCCTGAAAATGCTTAAATACTTCTAGAACTTGATCTTTAGTTTTTAGTAGAAAAGCCCAAACTTTCTTTGAATAATCATCAATGAAAGTAACAAAATAAAGTCCACCACCATGTGTTCTAACTTTTAAAGGACCACAAACATCCGAATGAATCAACTCCAAAACATTTTCTTTTCTAGAGGCAACATTTTTATGAAAAGAAACTCTATGTTGTTTACCCGCCACACATTTTTTAAGATATGTACCTTTCAAACCGAGTAAAAGCTCTTTCTTGAACAATACTTGCAGCCGCTTTTCACTCATGTGGCCAAGTCGATTGTGCCACAATTCGGTAGAAGTATCATCTTCAAGTGCATTGACAACACCTTTACAAATTTTTCCTTGCATCGAATAAAGTGTATGAGTCTTCTTGCACTTAGCCACCACCAAAGAACCCTTTGTGAGCTTCCATATTCCATCACCAAATTTGTTGTTGAAGCCTTCATCATCTAGCTTCCCAGTAGAGATCAAATTGAGGCGAATGTCGGGAACATGCCTCACATCTTTAAGCAACAACTTGCAGCCCAAATTTGTTTCCAAGCAAACATCACCCATGCCATAATCTTGGACAAACCTTCATTACCCATTCGAACAGAACCATAATCTCCTTTGGTGTAGGTAGTAAAGAAATCAACTCGAGAAGTCACATGAAAAGAAGCACCAGAATCAATCACCCAATTGCTCTCTTGATCCACAAAATTGATACAATCATCTTCACAAACGACCATGAGATTATCGATGGTAACTGCCGTTGTATCTTCTTGCTTCTTATCCACACTTTTGTGACGCCTTTTCTCTTTATTCTTGAGCTTTCGGCATTCCCGCTTCATATGCCCTTTCTCATGGCAATAATAGCACTCAATGTCTTTCTTTAAAAAAGGACCATCTTTTGATTTGTCATGGCCTTGATCACGATCATGAGGAGTCTTACTCCTTCCCTTTGTTTTGCTTCGGCCTCTCACAATAAATGCTTCCGAATGAGAAGCACCCGCTGATTTTCTTCTAGTTTCTTCATTCAACAAGCTACTAGTGCCTTGGCTCATTGTGACAACTCCATCAGGTGCCAATTACTAACCGTCACAACCAAAGTCTCCCAACTTTTAGGCAAAGAACTAAGTAACATCAAAGCTTGCAACTCATCATCAAAAACAATTTTCATAGAAGCAAGTTGATTAACAATACTCTTTATTTCATTCAGATGTTCCGGAATAGGGCTGCCCTCTTTATATTTTAAATTAACCAACTTACGAAACAGAAAAGCTTTATTTGTGGCTGATTTTCTATCATAAAGGCCTTCTAATTTTTTCCATAAATCATGTGCTGAAGTTTCAGTAGCAACATGATGAAACACACTGTCATCAATCCATTGACGGATAACACCAACGGTTTTTCGATTAAGCCTCTTCCACTCATCATCTTTCATACCCTCAGGTTTGCCACTATCACCCTCAATAGGTCTATGCAAATCTTTACAAAATGATAGGTCTTCCATTTTAGTTTTTCAAGTTACCCAATTGCTTCCATTGAAGCTAGACATACGACCCACATTCCCTTTCATTGATTTACACAAATAAATAGACCCAAATAAACCGTAAGCTCTGATACCAGTTGTTAGAGAAAATCTGTGATTCCCCATAAGTAAATCAATCAATGGGAACAAAACTAATGCGGAAAAATTAAATCAAAAGCAACACAAGAATTTTTACGTAATTCTCTCAATGTGAGGTATGTCCACGGGTTCAAAATCCGATTTCACTATCAACCAAATAAGTTTCCAAACGATTACAAACGAGACACGAATGGTCTCACAAAACCACCCTTAGGTGAATTCCAAATAATCACAAATAAACAAGAGGAAAGACCTCACCAAATAGATAAACAAAAATCTTCAGAACCAGAGTTGTAGAAGATCCCAAATAACGAACCAAATCAACATCGAAAATGAAGCAAAGAACCACCCAAATTAATTCCACTGTTCACACACCCAAATAATTGATTTCACCAAAGTGGAGTATATGTGGCAGCCGTTCTCTTCACCACGGGATGAGCAAAAACAGAAACCCTAAAATATTGTGAATCTAGGGTTTATTATCAAGCCTTAGTTGTTTTCAAATTGGATTGGGTCTCCATAAATTAAATATAATATATAAAAATATATTATAATTAATACTAAACCAAATTAAACTCTTTTTCCAAAACCAATTGGGTCCCACACTCTAATAAGGAGGTATACCCAACAAGAAGATCAATACGTGATTAAAGAATGTTAATCATGGCTTGGGCCCTCATCACTTCAAGCATCATCGTCTCTCTCTCTCCATAGAAATATTAATGATCTCATTTTCCTAATTGCTGATGAATTTCAAATATCCGGGAGGCACAAAATTCTCAAGATTAGATGCATCGAATGTTGACGGGTTATTTGGATGGTTTTGTTTGGGTTCAAGCGATTCCAACAAAGGGAATTCCAAGAGTGTAGAGGGAAATTTGGTTGTGGTTGCTATAGTTGTAGATATACAAAGATCGTGAGTTGTCATGAATCTTCCGAACCATTTGCAATGGAGTAGGCTTGGAAGGTAAATTAGTCTATTAAAAATTAATGGGACTTGAAAGAGCAAATAATTTTATCTAGGATTTAATGGATTATAAGTTCACAAAATGGGACTTGTATGTAAATGGCCCTAAAATTATTTAGGGAAAATTACAAAAAAAAGTTTGATCCTTATAACAAAATGAACCCTAAATTTTTAATTTTGTCAATTTAAACTCTAAACTTTTTATTTGTCTTTTCAAAATAAAAATGGTTATTACATTTGGAGAAATTACCCCCCAAAAAAAATAATAAAAATAAAAAAATTCAAGTTTTGAATCTTGAAACAAAATAAACCCTAAGTTTCTAATTTTACCAATTTAAACCCTAAACTTTGATTTTTTTTTTTAGTTTAAATCATTTGTCTATTTTCGTATAGAAAAATCGGCATTTTGAGTCATTAAACTCAATGTAAAGGATATTTTATATATACTTATATTGAGTTTAATGATAAAATATTCTTTTTTCATAGGATTTATTTAATGAAAATAGGTGAATACTTTACATTTAAAATAAATCAAAAATTATGATTTAAATTGACAAAATCTAAAATTCATGATTTATTTTTTTACAAGGCTAAAACATTGTCACATTTGCACCTTGTGCTATTTTAGTCTCCGATGTTTCAAATGTGTTAATTTGATCTTCAACGTATTAATTTTGTTACTAAATGGTTCCTACATTCATTTCAGCCTAGAATTGATAATGAAAGTAAGAACATTTTTGTTAAACCACATTTAAAAACCACATTTAAAAATAAGCAAAATGATAAAATAAAAAAAAATAAAAAAATAGTTTCCAAAGTATGTGATTTGTTTCATTTTGGTACCTAATATTTTTAATTGTGTCAATTAGTTCCTAACTTATTTATGTGTCATAGGTGGTTTGATAAAAATGTCCTTACTTTCTTTAGCAATTGTAAACGGACACAGAGGCAGGGACCATTTAGTGACAAAAATTTATAAGCTAGGAACTAAATAACACAAGAAACATACTTTGAGGGCCATTTTGTATAATTAATCAAATTTAAAAAAAAAAAGAGGATAAATTACATTGATCTTCCTTGAGGTTTGAAAAAATATAGTAAGCCCAACAATTTTTACATAATTACAGTGACTTTCCTTTTAGTAAGGTTAAATAGATCGAAATTAATGCAGATGTTGAAAAAATACAAAAATAGATAACGTATCATATACATTTGCATATAAAAGAAATAACAATATCATTTTTTAATCTATATAACTAACAAATTATTGAGAAAAAAAGACTAAGTGTTATATAAATTAAAATTATAAGAGAACTCAATATAATTATGTTAAAACTATCGATTCACCATATTTTTCCAAACCTCAAAGGAGGCACTACAGGAAATGACAGTTTTGGCGACCAAAATATTGGTCGCCAAAAGTCCCATTTTTGGTCGCCGAATCTAATTAGCGACTAAATTTTTTTGTCGCCAGGTTAGTCGCCTATACCCTGTCGGCGATAGTATTGGCGACTAAACTATTTTGGTTGCCGAAAGTTAAACATTTGGCTACTAAACTTTGGTTAGTCGGGAAAGGTGATCTTTTGGTGACTAAATTATTAGTCGCCGAAATTGAACTTTTGGCTACTAAACTTTGGTTAGTCGGCAAAGGTATCTTTTGGCGACTAAAACATTAGTCGCTGAAAGTTCTCACATAAAACTAAATTAAACTATTAGAGACTAAAATTTTAGTCACTAATAGAATACGGACATTTAGCGACCAAACACTTTAGTCGCCAAAGGATGTTATGTTTTTAGTGACTAAAATATTTAGTCGGCAATTAAACTTCCCTCATTCTAATTTGTTTTAGCTACTATGTGGTTTGGTCGCAAAAAGCCATTTGGTTATTTTTTGCTACTAAATTATTGGTCACCAAAACATTTGCTTATATTTTTGGCTACCAACATATTTAGTCACCAAATGCTTTATTAATTTATTTTTTATTTTTTAAATTTCTGAACCACCTGTATCGATTATTAGTGCAACCTGTATCCTGTATAAGCAATATAATCCATCAATACTGAATATATTATCAACCATTCAACAATGTGCACAAATTTCACTTCCAACCATCCGAAAAATTTATATTCAACGTCCAATTCTAAATGTAATACAAATTCCATACGAACCAAGTATAATCTATCCCTAATAATTTAATTCCATACATAATACAGGATTAACCAAATTTAATATCCAAAAGGAAATCTATACCACACCAAAAATTTATTCTGTACCGCCCCAAAAACTAATTTGTACCACATTCAATGCTAATTTGTACCACATCAAGAACAGAGCTGCTATTAGTACGAAGACCAGGCATTTCGCGATCTGAGTCACCATGGTTGAATTGAATGGTATGGAATGGTTCGTGTTCAAGTTTTTTATTATCCTCAAATTTCAATCATCATCATAATAAGTACCCAAAAAAAAAAAAAAAAAAAAAACAGAGCAAAAAACCGTAGAAGAAGAAACCCCATCGATTTGGGGTTGGGTATGTGTGAAGGTATGCAAATGGAAGAAGAAAACCCTAGAGGCTAAAATTAGGGGAAGAGAGACTGAAAGATAGAGAGAAGGCAAAATAGAGAGAGGACATACCTGGGGCAATGCTCCAATGGTGGATTGATGGTGGTGCTCGTGTGCGATGGCGGTGATGCTCCCGTACCCGACGACGATGGAGACAAAAGCGAGAGAGAGAGCTGGAGGAGGGCAAAGACGTGAGAGAGTGAGAAAGAGAGAGAGAGAGTCACAGAGTGAGAGACAGACAAACGTATGAGAGAGTTTGAGCGTGTGGAAGTGTATTTTTTAAACCTAGTTTATTTTCTTTCCCGACCAATTTTTGTAGTCGCCAATAATAATAAAGACGTTTTTCCGACTAACGACTTTAGTAGCCAATTAATTTTCCCTCCAAAATATGAAGACCAATTTTTAAATTTTTTAATTATAATTGCCGACTAAAATTTAGTTGCTAAAAGTAAATTAATACCGACTAAATTATTTTTAGTAGCTAAAGATTATACATTTAGGGACCAAAATTTTTTTAGTCGCCTATAGGGTAATTTTTTAGCGACTAAGTCATTTTTAGTCGCCTATTGAGTAACTTTTTAGCTACTAATTGTATTTTAGTCGCCTATTGGGCTATTTTTAGCGACTAACTATTTTCTAGTCGCTGATGGGGTCATTTTTTACCTACTAATTATGTTTTAGGCGCCAATAAGTAATATACAGCTACTAAAAAATTTTAGTAGCTAAAATATGAAACATTGTCGACCAATTCAAATTTTAGTCGCCAAAGGGCTGACTTTTGGCGACTAAATTAATTTTAGTAGCCAAATTTGGTCCCCAAAAGTATAATTTCTTGTAGTGAGGTCAGTAGAATTTATGAAAGCATATCTTCATAAAGTGGCCCACATGCCACATGGTTTTTTATTTATATGATTATATAATTATTATATATATTTTAATCAGTAAATAAATTGGGTAACTAACGTGAAATATGTCCACTAATCAATAAAATGGTTTCGTGGAAGTTACAACTTCCCTGATGGTGGGAAGTTATGAAGATTTGCACTTGGATCATAGGTCAAAACCTATCTATATATGTTTGTGATAGCCATCAAAACGCAGACACTGTTTTGTGAATAGAATAAGCTTAACATTCTGTTCCTTCCACTTCTTCATATGATTTTGTGAGAGTGTGTTTAGGGTGTTTATAAATTTGTGAGTGGTTTTATTTATACATTTAAGAATTAATCAATCAAGAACGCAATTCAAAAACTTGAACAACATGACAGGAGATATCACTACAAGAATTTACACATTTGCCGACCACTTTTGTCGACTAAAAAAATTTTAGTCGCAAAAAAATGACATTTGCTGACCAAAAAACATTTCGTTGCTAAAAGTTGATACTATTACCGACTAAAGTACTTTTGTTGCAAAAAGGTGATTTTTTGCAACCAATTTAAAATATTAGTCGCTAAAAATGATGTTAGGAGGTGAAAAATTGGGCGGGAACAGTAAAATCTTTTATCGACTAACACAATTTAGTCGCAGATATCAAAACGACGTCTTTTTGATAGCTAAATGCACTAGTAGACAATGGCCGACCAAATTTTAGTTGTTATATGTTAAGATTCTGCGACAAAAAATAAATTTAGTCGCTAAAGGTGAAATGTTTTTTTTAGTGGGATATATATCACCGCCCCTATTCTCTATTTACAACCATTTGTTCAAACCTCTCACACAGATTCTTCTTCACCACCAAGCCTCACCTCATCGCAGACCACCACCACCACCACCGGCACAAATCGCCACGGCCACCGCCGCAGATCCCCACTGTCGTCGATGATCCTCCTTCGTCCTCTGCTGGTGCCTCTCTCTCTCTCTTTCTCTCCTAAACACCCACCGCCGTCGATGATCCTCCTCCACTGGTGCCTCTGCCGAATCCGAGAAGATCGTCGAAATCTAAATTCTTGTAGTGTATTCTGAACATATTTTATTTGGAGACTCATTTTGTGTCATTAAGTATGAATTTTCATTAATTGACCAACATTAAAGATTAAAGTATTTAATCTAATTTTGTATAAAATTTAAAAATTCTCATGCTTTTATTTGAGTTTATTCGATTAATTTTAAAAGGAATGAAAGGTTTGAATTTATTTCTAGATTTTTTATATGGACATGTGGCTCAGGATATTTTGTTTATTGTCATTGCATGTTTAAATAATATGCAAATTCATTTGAATTTCATACAGTAAGTTATTTTAACATATCCTTTAAAGCCTTATAAATTTTTAGATTCATTGACATACTATCTAGAATAGTGTAATATAATATTACATGCATTAAGAAGTTTATTTGGTGCCATATAGTTCTTATGTATTTTTATGAAATTATTGATAATTCTTGGAACATGTATATAGACTGTGTGTTGGACTTTTGGAATTTATTTTGGTCTAACTCTTAAGCAAAATCTGGTATAATTTTTAAGGCTTAATTACATATGTTTGGTCTTGAGGATTTTTATGTGATATTACTCTGATTGTATGTATTATACATTCTGTGCATTAAAAGATTATGTATTTACTATGACCATAAGGATTTGCTCACATTAATATATTATGCCATAATTAAAAAAGATTTATTTTGTTTTAAGAATAGCCACAGCATCTTAAGACATAAAGATAAAGTGATTCCCAGTACTTTGATCACATAAAGTTAAAATCAATTTGGGATTTTCATATTGTAATTACATTTTATGAATAATTTATCAGTCCCACAAGAAAGTAGTTATTTATGAAATTGAATTGGAACAAGATAATGGATTGGGTATTAAAGGGATTAAACACTCTAAACCCACAAGTATGAGTTTTATTTTCCTTAAATATTTCGGAATCCATTAGTCATATTATAAAGTAATAGCAAATCTAATACAATTTAGTGATTTCTGCCCACAAGAAGGCTTAGATTTGTTATTGAATTTGAGATTGGTTGATCAAACTATAGTTATTGTTTCAAAGCATTAATGATGTTCTCAGTAATTGTAGTGATTTCTACCTCTGTACTGTCTAATGAGTCTTCTCGTATTCCATTCTTGAACTGTGATAATTTTTTGGACTAGAAGAACAAAGTCCTTCTGACATTAGGATGCATGGATCTCGATCTGGCACTCTATGTGGATGAACCTCTTGAATCCACAGACGAGAATTTCGCTGTAGAAAAAAATGCTGATAACAAGTAGGAGCGACCTAATCGCTTAAGCCTAATACTTATAAAGTCACATATCAGCCAGAGCATTAGGGGTTCAATCCCACCATCTGATAAGGTCAAGAACTACATGAGGGCTATTGAAGAGCAATTTGTTAGTTTTGAAAAGGCACTGGCAAGCACCTTAATGAACAGACTATCAAGCATGAAGCATAACAATTCTAGGAGTATGTGTGAGCACATTATGGAAATGAGAGACATTGCAGCTCATCTTAAGTCCTTAGAGATTGAGATTTCTAAGTCATTCCTTGTCAATTTCATACTCAATTATCTTCTTGTGGAATATGGAGCATTTCTAAATTTCTTACAACACATAGAAGGAAAAATGATCTATCAACGAACTTTTGACCATGTGTGTTCAAGAGGAGGAGAGATTAAAGCATGAAAAAGTGGAAAGTGCTCATCTAGCAACACATAAAAGAGGGCAATGCAAAAAAGGCAAAGGTGATAAAAAATAGAAGAAGCCTGGTAAAGTTCCATTCAAGAATCATGGCAATAAGGATGCATGCTTTCTATAAGAAAAAAAGGTCACATAAAGAAAGACTGTTCCAAGTATAAGAAATGGCTCGAGAAGAAAGGTAATCTCATATCTCTTGTGTGTCATGAATCTAATTTTGTTAATACTCATCAATATGATTGGTGAATTGATTCGGGCTCTACAATTCACATTGCTAATACCATACAGGGTTTCCTTAGCCTAAGGAAATTGATAGAAAGTGAACACAACATCTATTTGAGCAATGGGATGCGTTCGTGCATTGAAGCTGTGGAAACTTTGAGACTTGTGTTAAAGAATGGCTTTGTTCGGGATCTTTCTTATATTCCATAATTTTCTAAAAATTTAATTTATGTTTCTAGACTAGCACTGTTTGGATTTGGATTTTAGTTTATTGGTTCAAATTTTAGTTTGTTTAAAGACTCTATTTCTATATGATTTGGTACTTTAATTAACGGTTTCTACAAATCAAATTTGGATCCTGTTTTTGAACAATGTTTTTTAACCTTACATGGTCATATTGGTATTAAGTGTAATATTGTTAATGAGTCCTCATCTATACTTTGGCATAGGAGATTGGGACGTAACTCCATTGGGAGAATAAAGTGGTTGGTTAACGATGAAGTCCTTTTGACTCATGATTTTACCAACTTTGGTATTTGCGTGGGCTGCATAAAGGGGAAGCAGACCAACAAGACCAGTAAAGGTGCCAAAAGGAGTGAGGTAATTCTTGGAATCATACACGCTGAAATTTGTAAGCCATTTACTCCACAATGTTTGAATGGCCAAGGATATTTTATCTTATTTATTGATGACTATACATGATACATGTACCTCTATCTCTTGTTTGGTAAGGTCAATGTACTTGATGCCTTTAAAGTTTATAAATCAGAGGTAGAGAAACAAACAGAAAAGAAAATTAAAATTGTGAAGTAAGATAGGGGTGGAGAATATTATGGGAGATACACATAATTGGGACATTACCATGTCCATTTGCTAAGTTCCTTAAGGAAGAAAGCATTATTGCATAATATTCAATGCCTAGCACACTACAACAAAATGGTATTATTGAAAGAAGGAATCGAACACTTATAGATATGATAAGGAGCATGCTTAGTTATTCTAATGTGCCTATAAATTTGTGGAGTGAAGTTTTGAAAATCACTATGTATATCTTAAATAGGGTTCTATCCAATGTTGTTCCCAAAACACCATTTGAGTTATGGAAATGATGGAAGCCAAATTTAAGACACTTACATGTTTGGGGTTGTCTTGTTAAAGTAAGGGTGTATAATCCACATTTAAAGAAGAGAAAACTTCACCTTAACCCCTTGTGGTTTTGGCCATGTGCAGTTTACCCCCTTAATGTTTGAAAATGACCACATAACCCCCACGTGGTTTGTGGACCAAAGTGCACGGTTCACTTTTCCATCCAAGTTAACTGATTGTGGAGTTCAAATGCCCATGAAGAGAGTAAGCTACATTTTAAGACCAAAATACCCATTGGACATCTTTAAATTTGTAGAGGCATGCCATGCTTTTTCCTCCTTCTATCCTTACTATTTCTCTTTATATTCCTCAACTCCACCACGTACCTCATTTCCCTTCCATTCACATGGTTATGCCCACGTCTCTCTCTACAACCTCATGGCCACTTCAAGTTAATAAGAAAAACAATAAAGCTTGGAAGAAAAATGTTGGGTTTGCATCAGTCAAAATTTTTTGAAGCTAAAAATTAGTATCCACAAACTAATGGTTTATCTTTAGAAAGGACCGTAGGTTTTGTGTATATATTTACATTATATATGCATATATGAATGAAATTTGGGTTGTTGAGTGGTGATGGAAGGGAGAAAGAGTCTTCTAGGCTGAAAAAGTATAAATTCACATTTTGAGTATCACATAGTCAATTTCAATTAATGGATAAGCAAATTATGCCGAATATAATTTGACGCCCATTGACAAATTTTTTTTTTTTGGAGAAATAGTGACAGATCTTAGCTTATTGTGAATGATTTAAGGAATTTAGTATTTGGATTTTAAATTGATTTGTAGAATGTTGAATGATTGGATAATATATACATTTACAGATTATATATAAATATGCATTTACTATTGATGAGTGGTAAGAATGAGTGATTGGTTTCTAGTGTGGAGATGTGTGTGCCGCTTGGATTTCTTGTACAAGTTGGAATGAAATTTGTTAGAGTCGGTAGCATGGAAGGAAGAAGAAAGAAAATATGTGTGTGTATGTGTGTATATATGTGTGTATATGTATATTGCAGGTTTAATTCAAAAGAGAGAAGATGAAGAGGAAGAAGACGGGCATAAAGATCAATTTACACGTTCTGTTAATAGAAGTTAGCATGCATTTTGGTCCACAAATCACATGGGGGTTATGTGGTCATTTCTAAACGTTAGGGGAGGAAACTGCACATAGCCCAGACCACAAAGGGCTAAAGTGAAGTTTTCCCTTTAAAGAAATTAGACCCTAGAACAGTTAGTAGTTTTTTCATAGGCTATGCAGAAAAATCCAATGGCTACATATTTTATTGTCCTTCAAATTCACTAAGAATTGTTAACGCCAGAAATGCTAATTTTATTAAGGAAGTTGACTCTAGTGAAAATACGCTCAAAAGATAGAGTGAGAGGAATCACGGGATCCAGATACAATACTCGTGAATATAGGTGGATTGGTTGTCTTTTGGGATAATCAACCCAATATCCTTGAAGATCAACCAATTCAAGAACTTCTACTACAAGAGGAACAAGTCAACATAGAGCCTATAGCTCAAGTTCCAATTGAGACTATAGAATTAAGGAGATCCTCACAAACTAGAAAATCAGCAATTTTTGGTGATTATTTTGTATACTTAACGGAGTTTGATTTTGACATCGAAGCTAAAGATGATCCTATTTTGTTTTCTAATGCCATAAGTAGGGATGATTCTAAATTATGGTATGATGCCATGAAGAAAGAGTTGAAGTTTATGGCTTAGAATCAAGTTTAGAAAATTGTCAAGTTGCCTAAGGGAGTTAAAGCTGTTGGCTGTAGATAGGTCTATAAGACCAAGAAAGACTCAAATAGCAACGTTGAACGATATAAAGCCAGACTTATAGCCAAGGATTTTACTCAAAGAGAAGGCGTTGATTATCATAATATCTTCTCTTCAATTTCTAAGAATGATTCATTTAGAATTATCATGGCATTAGTAGCTCATTTTTATTTAGAACTACATCAAATGGATGTGAAAACGGATTTTTAAATAGGAATCTTGAGGAAGAAGTATACATGAAGCATTCTGATAAAGATAGTCACTTAGTTTGCAAGCTTAAGAAATCCATATATGGACCACAACAAGCCTCCCATCAGTGTGGTGTTTAAAGTTTCACAATGTTATTACGTTATATGGTTTTACGGAGAACGTTGTGGATAACTATATATACCTTAAGGTTAGTGGGAGAAAGTACATTTTCTTAGTTCTATAAGTGGATAACATTTTACTTGCATCTAATGATTTGGGTTTATTGCATGACACTAAACAATTTCTTTCCCAAAACTTTGAAATGAATGATATGGGTGAAAGTTCTTATGTCATTGGTGTAGAGATTCACAAAGACAGATCTAAAAAGACATTAGGATTGTCTCATAAAGCCTACATTGAAAGTGTTTTTGAGAAATTCAAAATGAGTGATTGCACTCTTAATGCAACACCCATTTTAAAGAGTGACAAATTCAGTTTAAGTCAATGTCCAAAGAATGATTTGGAAAAGGAACAAATGGTTAGCATTTATGTAACAATCCCGACCTGTGATTAGCCTATAATCCTTAATTAAGAATGCCTAATTAGTAATTATGAGGAAATTCTGAGTTAATTGTGTGCGCTATGTGTTAATTGTGTTTATATCTGTTTATGGTAGGAATATCTATCTGTGTTTCTGTTTCAGTATGTGAATTGAAGGCCTTATTGGCATTCGATGACAAATTTGCCTAGGTTAATGTGTTATTTAGAATTTTATGTTAGGTTAATTGAAATTCAATTCAGAATCAAATAATTAGAATAAAATAATCCCAATTGGTTATCTTTAACTCAAGTTAATTAAGCTCTACTAATTGAGCCTACATAAGACTAAATCATTCTAGAAACCTTAGATACACTTTCATTTCCTCATCTTTTTTACTCAAATGTGAGAAAGAGGGAGATTAAGTGTTAGAGTTTGAAACTAAGGGAGAGGAAGAAGGATTGGAAGGGACTTTGGAAATTTAGTCTCCTAACTCAAAGAATTAGGCATATAGAACACAATTGAACACCTAAGGTAAGACTTCAAGCCTTTAAGTTTGCAATTGAGTTGGTTAATGCATGAATTTAAGTGAGTTAAGTGGTTTAATAGAAGAATAAAGCTAGGATTAAAGAATTTAAGCTCAATACATGCTTGCAGGCATAATTCATGAATTATGAGTTTAATTTTCACTCAATTTTTATATGCAAGTGCATATATTTTCCATCTCTTAGGAGCTCACTATGTTTTTGCCTCAAAACACTTCATTTATGCATGTTTTGAATTTAAATCATTGCATGCATGTTATGTATATATATATACATTTCAAGTTTGGTTTTGCACAATTAACTTGATTTTGGGCTTTGATTTTGCAAAATGACTTTCAATTCATGATGTTATATCAGTTTAGATATGTTTTCTCAAGTTTTGGCCAAAAAGAAAGTGTTTTACAGTTTTGAAATTGAGTTTCGACCTTAAAGAGCAGATCTGGAAATTCTAGATTTTGCATCTTCGCTCGAGCACCCAAAGCTGCGTTCAAGCAACCATCCTTTGTTTTGCACCTTGGCTCGAGTGACCAAAAAGTTGGCTCGAGCATAAAATTGGAGCAACCAGTACTTTTGCAAATATGAGCCTAGGCTAGAGCGACAAAACCTATGCTTAAGCAGCCAGCCTTTGTTTTCTATCTCCACTTGAGCGACTAAGCCCTCTGCTCGAGCTTAAAATGAGAGCTCCCAAAAGTTTTATAGACCAAGGGGTCCGCTCGAGCAACCAAAGTTGCGCTCGAACGAATTGCCCTGTTTTTAGAATTTTGGTTATGTGTTTTAAAGTGCATTTTTGCATCCTCATTGCATCTTAGGCATTCTTAAGCTTTAAGTAAGACAGTGTAATGGGGACAAGGATTAGAAACACATCAAGACAGAAAAGAATTGAGTTAAGTGTTTTCCAAGTGTGTGTTTCAATGTGTATCCACTATGTGTTTGTGTATGTCACACGCCATAGATTGTCTGATCTGATTGTTTTGACTATTCTGCTACCGGAGCTATCTGTGAATAATAACTCCGTAAAGCTATATTTGATTATGAGTAATTTCAGAATGATAAGATATGATTTGGTTTGTGAAACGCTATTTTGTAAATAATGAATGAATGTCCAATTTTCTTAAATGTATTTGTGGCATCCTTAGTTCACATGGCTCTTGCCTCGGGGAAACAATACCGTAGCTTATGATTATATGGCCCTTGCCTGGGGAAAACAATACTGTAGCCTATGTTCACGCGGCCCTTACCTGGGGAATACAATACCATGGCTACTTGTGCACAAGATGTTGACCTTTATAGTTGTTGACACCAACTATGCATGTGGGTCTCAGAACCAATTAGATTTGATAGCTAATGAATGTTCCACATATAACTATTTATGAAATCTGTATAAGTATGTGAATCTGAATCTATTTTTGATATGAATTCTAATTTCTGAATTTGTTTGGACATCATTCATAAACCCTTTACTCTGTTGTTATTTACTGGGTTCCAGCTCACCATATTATTTATGTATATAGATGACTAAACGCGTGACCAGGCTTAGAGTTGATTGCATAGAGTTCCGTTTTGTCAGCCAACCACTGTGCTTTTCAAGGAGGTTCCCATCTAAAAAGTGGTCTCGTTTTTGTGAACAATGTCTCAGCCTTATTTTTGTATTTCTTTTGTTACTAGTTGAACATGTCTTTTGTTTGTTTGTATATGGTGACAAGGGGCTGACGTCTTAATTATGTAAATTAAGTTTTTAATTTTCTGTCTCATGTGTGTCTACACAGCTCTATGGACATTATTTTTTTTTGTAATTGCTTCTGCTAGCCCCTGTATCTTGTTTAATTTGATCAGAGGCCTTTGGTAATCCCAGGATTACTGGCCGGATACAACGCTAAACCTGTAAGAGCAGGTTTGGGTTGTGACAATTCCCTATGCATCTGTCGTAGGCAATTTAATGCATGCTCTGGTTTGTACGCGACTTGACATTGCATTTGTAGTTGGGATGCTTGGAAGATACCAAAGCAATCTAAGAATAGAACATTGGAAGGCTGTAAAGAAAGTCGTGAGGTACTTAAATGGAACCAAGGACTACATGTTTACTTATAAACATGCTGACTGTCTTGGAACGGTTGGATATTCAAACTCAGATTTTATGGGTTGTCAAGACTCTAGAAAATCCACTTTAGGATATGTCTTTCTGCTAGCAGGAGGTGTTGTTGCATGGAAGAGCGCCAAAGAGATGATAATTGCATCGTCGACAATTGAAGCAGAGTTTGTAGCATGCTTTGAAGGAACATCACACGCTATTTGATTAAGGAATTTTATGACAGGGCTTCAAATTATGTGTTAGGTATTTATTCTTGGCAACCCCGTTTGACAAAACTCCTTTCAGATGTATTTATTTTCGCACTTTTATTTCAGTGAGGCTATGAGTTTAGTAGATGCAAATCCAAACCCGAATCGAGCCATGCAGAGAAGTTTGTGATGTTAATGCTTTCAAGATTGCCACTTCGCTGATTATTACGGGGGTCGGCCGAAGCAAAATACAAAATTGCATTCAAAATTGCATGTCTGCCATTGGTCGCTCGAGCCAAGAAGAGCTCGTTCGAGCGAAGGTTTGCTCGCTCGATCCAAGGAGTTCTTGCTCGAGCCAAGGATTGCGTCCATACAAAAACCTGAAAGAGTGTATTCTTCGCTTGAGCCAAGGATTCGTCGCTCGAGCCAAGGCACTAGTAGAAATCACGAAAAATACACTCCTCGCTCGAGCCAGCAAAGCTTCGCTCGAGCGAGCCTCAGAATCCGGATTTCTCAAGGAGTTTGTTTTCTTCCCAATCTAGAATTACTTTTGGTTCTCTATAAATACTTGGTTTTCTCCCAAAACTAAGGTATTCATTGAATTCCTCCAGATCTTCTTTTTGGTTCTTGAAGGTTTATATCTGGAGATATTTTGTTATTTTTCTTTGATGTTTTATTGAGTATTCAACTCATGGTTTAAAGAGAGTACATCAAAGGTTTGTTTGTTATACACAAAAGAGAGAGTTGTTCTTCAGTTGTGGATTCTGAAGAATTCGAGCCTGAAGCTTTGGTGGAATCCGGAGTGGCTCATCAGAAAGACAATTCCGTGGTGAAGATGGGGTTGGAAGAGGCACATAGAGGTTGGTTCAATTAGGCGTTGTGGATTCGCTAGGTAATTGAGAGTATACCTGTGTAATTCCTTTAATTCTTCTCAGTGGATTGTCTTGTGGCAGTTGCCCGTGGTTTTTTTGATCACAATTGGAGGTGTCCAATTGTGGTTTTTCCACGTAAAAATCATTGTGTCGATTTGTCTTTGATTGTTTGATTGGGATTGTTATATTCTGCTTAAAATTGATACATAATCACAAATCAACATCTAGGGGGTTTCTAGATTTTTCATTATGGATTCAATTTCTAGGCCATTGAGAGTATACTGTGATAAATCGGCTGCAGTTTTCTTTTCTAACAACAACAAAAGTGGTAGTCAGAGCAAGCATATTGACATAAAGTATCTTGCTGTTCAAGACCGTGTTAAGAAATAAGAAGTCAGCATTGAGCATATTAGTATTGATATGATGGTTGCAGATCCCATGACCAAAGGTATTTCTACAAAGGTGTTTTCAAAGCACGTAGAGAGCATGTGACTGATTTCTTAGCTCAATAATTTTTGTAGTTGTTGTTTTGTTTTGTCATGATATTTTGATTATTATTAATGAAAAGTATCATTTTGTACACCTAAAGTATTTTTGACACTATACAGTCCATTGAGACTATTGATACATAGGCATCATTGGATCCAAAATAACTTATTAAAAGTAATTTATAAAGAATGACACCACATAAACTTGAGAGAATCATGCAGTGTAATATATGGATGAAAATACTCATTTAACAATGTATAACTACCATGATTTGTGTATTATGTCTCTTTATAAAGTTTGGGTATTTTTATTTAATGGCCATAATTAGTTTGTTAGTTCTGAAAGTCAGCAAAATGTGTCATATGTGCCAAGTGAGAGAATGTAAACATATCTCCATAAAGTGGCCCACATGCCACATGGTTTTTATTTATTTATATTATTATATATATTTTAATCAGTAAATAAATTGGGTAACTAACGTGAAACATGTCCACTATCTAATAAAGTGGTTTCATGGAAGTTACAACTTCCCTGATCGCAAGAAATTACGAGGAGTTGCACTTGGATCATGGGTCCAAGCCTATTTGTATATGCATGTGATAGCCATCAAAACAGAGACGTCGTTTTGTGAATAGAATAGGCTTGAAATTTTTTTCTTTCCACTTCTCCATATGATTCTGTGAGAGTATGTTTAGGGTGTTTATAAATTTGTGAGTGGTTTTGTTTATAAATTAAAAAAATTAATCAATCAAGAACGCGATTTATAGACTTGAACAATATGACATGAGGTATTTCTCTTTGGTATTAAATTATTTTAATTCTCATAATTTATTAAAAAAATTATATATAAACAGAACTAAACAGGGCAAAGAAATAAAGTACAAACAAATGAGAGGTAGATTATTAGGGTGTTAGGGACGTGTCAATCCAAGGACTTCAACAAATTATCATGATGTGAGTGTGTACATATATCAGTGTCATTTTCAGATTACCAACAAGAAGTCAGTGTGTGACTCAAAGTCCTTCCGTAGATGTTGATTGGTCTTCTGCTTTATTTTCAAATAGTTCACACTAGTCCTCCTAGTTAGCCTTCGTGTGTGAATCCACTCTCAAATTCCAAAACAGCAGTATAAAAGTAAAAACACTTTCAAGTCCACAAAGGCCCCAAGTTTGAATTCATTCAAACCATTTTGGGAATTTTTTTGTTTTTTTGTTTTCAGTTTGCATATCCCCCACTTGTTTTGTATTATTGAGTTGAATACAGCTCATGATAGAACCGTGAAGTGGAAGCAACGCAAGTGTTGCCCCACTAGGATAATGTTTTAAAAAAAATCTTGAAGACAGTTAGCAAATAGAAATATTAAGGGTAGATTTTTTTTTTTTTCAAATTTAAATTTGACTGTCTTATTTGAGTTTGTGAGGCACATTACAGGTTTTGTTTCGATTATTCACATCGCTCATTTTGTAAGGTTTTCGATATATATTATTTATGAAAAAAATTAAATTAATTTAACAAGCAAAACATTTTCATTTTATTATGTTTGTCTTAAAGCGTATTTTTTAAAATAGATTATTTATTTTTTTAGAGTCAAATGTGATAAAAATAAAATATTATGAATATCGGATCGATTTAATATTTTCATGAATGATATACATGAAGGACCTTATAAAATGAACACTTTAAATTATCGAAATAGAACTTGTAGTGAGCTCCATGACTCCAAACATGACGGTTCGTATTCGAACTTGAGAGAAACCAATTCAAATATAAATTTGCACGATGGCTAGCAGGAATTGTTGTAAGTTTTCACATAATCAATTACGAGATCTTAGGCTTCAGTACCTTGTTTGACCCATATGCAAGACTGGCCAGTGGTCGCACCAATTAAAATTTTACTCTTGATCTCACCTAATGGGATAGTTTGTTATAATCTATCTGAATTGTTGGGAGATGCACCAATAAATCCCAAATTTGTATCTTGTAATCCATTTGGTCCTATGATTTTTCTTATGAACCGTTAAGTCCTATCACAATGTTAATGACCATTAAACATCAAACACATCATTGTCAAAACAACATCATCATCATCAAAACAACTTCAAACATCACATTAAACATTATTCATCATCATCAAACATTAAACATTAAACATCATCATCAAACATTGAACATTAAACATTATTCATCATCAACATTAAACATTAAACAACATTATTCATCATCATCAAACATTAAACATTAAACATCATCAAACATTAAACATTATTCATCATCAACATCAAACATCAAACATCAGACATAAAACATTATTCTTCAACATTAAACATTATTCATCATCATCAACATTATTCACCCAAAAAAAAAACATCAACATTAACATTAACACAGTGGCGTTAGAATCCAAACACGATGATACGGTATTTAGCGGATCACGAAAATCATTCGGGACTTCTTTTCTTGATTTACTTCACGTTCCATTTTCCTCTTTCTTTCTTCCCAGATCTATTTCTATTGATTTCTTCCTCTACAATCGTATTTTTCTTTTCAATTCCTGTCATGATCGGTGCTTTTTAGTTTTATTTTTTTTGAAGGCATTTGAATTGAATTTATTTCGAGGTTTTGGGTGATGGAGAGACTTTTGGAATGTGGGTTTGTTGTTTTGGGATTCTGGGTCAATCAGGGTTTATTGTTTATAGGTGGTCTTCTAGCTAAGATTTTGAATCAAATTTATATCTTTGTAGGGATTTGTTTCTAGTTAGGGCCAGTGGTGGGGAAGAGGAAGAAATAGGAAGAGTGGAGAAGGAAACCAAACATGGTTCTGGGAAACCCAAACATGATTCTGGGAAGTGGAGATCTCGCCCGCCGTGAAGTGTTCTTAATCCAAAGGTTCAAACCTAGATTCAAAATCAGATTTAAATCGTGAAGTGTTCTTGGGGTTTTGATGATGTTAATGATGTTGTTGATGTTACTGATGTAGATAGTGGGACTAAATGGTGCATAAGAAAACTTGTAGGACTAAATGGTATAACTTTCTACCACATAGGATTTACTGGTAATTTTTCCTGAATTGTTTATATATATATATATATATAAATATTTTGAGATCTGTGCCAGTACAACTTTTACTTATAATTTATTATTAATTTAAATAAGTTAAAAAAATTCAAGTTTTGAAAGCTGAGTGAAGAGTGCTTTTGGATTATCAGTATCTAGTTTACAACAAATTGCATCAAACAATACGGATGTAAAATAAGTATAGGAGGCTCCTAGTTATACATATAAAAAAAGGGGAAAATATCAAATAAGTGGTATTTACAAAAAATAATTACAAATCCATGATAAACTTTATGAATATTAATCATTAAAAATATAAATTTTTCCATGTATGTCTAATTATTTTCTTAAAAAATGGACTGAATTGTAATTTCCCCTATTAAAAAAAGTGTAGCAATAGATATTGAAAAACTTGAGTGTTTGGGCTTGGTGTACCCATTTTGAAATTGATCACAGTGATCCAAACTGATATGGACAGGCTCACAAAGGCCATGAACCACTATAAACAACCCAAGCCCATCAATTGAAGCCCAATACATAACCCAGCCAATGAAGTCCAGAACAGTTGGAATCCAACATGGCATAAAGAGCCAATGGCATTCAGACACATGGCAAATGAAGGACGAGCCACATCAGCAGACAAAGATCTGCAAAGTTATTGCCACTGCACATCACCATTAATGCAGCCCATCACAGCATTTATTACGACAACACCTCCCCGTCGAAACAGGACCCCCTTACCCTGAATAAGGTAAGCTACAGTATAGACTTTCGGCAAAGAGGGCAGATCGGAAGAAACAGCGAAATGATTACCAAAGGATATAAGCAAACGTTGAAGACAAGAAGAAGGTTAAGCTTTTCTATCTCCAATCTCTCTCTCTACATTTTACTCCTCTTTTTAACTTGCTTGTCGGAGGGTTCACTGGGGGACTACCCGGTTCCCCGTTGAACTTGTTTGCAGGTGACTCGGTGGGCTAGACCATTTCTACGTGGGCTTGAGGAGTTTGGACAAGTCCGATCCATTCACAGGAACAAACAGTATCATCAGTTGGCGCCGTTTGTGGGAATATGTGGTTTATCCGTGCGTCAGTTGTGTTCATTGTCGCCGGAGACCCTGTCCCAGTAACCTTTTTCCCTCACCCATCAAAGTGTATGATTACGACTAGATCCATGGCTTCTCACCATAATGCTGCTGATCATCAAACTGACCCTCCCAATCCAAACAACCCACCACAGTATTTCATCGAACTTATCAATAGCATTAACTGCATGACCGAGCAAAACCAGGCCCTGATCAATGCTTTACTCCAAAGAAACCTCCCTATGCCACCCCCACCACCTCCAGATATTCCACCCAACTAAGAAAGAGTCCCGAGCCAAATTGCGTCGCAACCCTATCCATTCAACCTAGAAGGCTTACAACCTCCTCCTTCTCCACATATAAATTTACCACCTCCACCCCCACGCCCGTCAGTCATGGTACCAGCCCCTGAAGGGGAAGCCAGCAGCGTCCAGCCCCTACTGACTGACCATGGTGACAACATTTCCCTATGGGACGCTGAACTCCGAGCTATGAAGCTCCAACTTCAAGGGGTCATGCAGAACATTCAGCACAAGCCCTCTACCACCGCAAACTCGCCATTTGTTGCCTCCATCGGGGACAAACCTCTGCCCGCCAAGTTCAAGATGCCCACCATTGACTTTTTTGACGGTACGACGGACCCAGTCGGCCATCTGGAGACATACCGCACCCTCATGATCCTCCATGCCTTCCCTGATGAGATCAGGTGCCAGGCTTTCCTCGTGACATTGAAGGGGTCAGCTCGACTGTGGTTCAGTCAGTTACTAGCAGACTCTATTTCCATTTTCCAGCACATCAGTGACTCTTTCCTGAGCCATTTTATTGGAGCCCAGCGCCAGCGATGCCCGGCTACCCAACTCCTCAACATTCGTCAGACTGAGGAGGAATCGCTACGCAGCTTTGTTACCCGCTTCAACACTGAAGCCTTGCAAGTAGCGGAAAACGATGACAAGGTCATCCTCACGACTTTCATGGCTGGTCTGCGGTCGTCCGATTTCCTTTTCTCCCTCTCTAAGAAACCCCCGACCTCTATGGCAGCCCTACTCTCCAAAGCCCAAAAATACATGAATGCTGAAGATTCACTGGCTGCTCGGCAGGACCCAATAACTAAAAACCTGAACCCTAGAGACAAAAGAAAAGACTCAGAACCCAGGAACGCTCAGTATAATAGCCAAACACCCCACTATAACGACCGACCAACTCGAGCTGACCGGTCGGCACCCGCCCGACCGCCTGGTCGGTTCGAGCGGTACACACCTCTCAATTCTCCCATGGAACATGTCCTCAATCAGATCCAATGGGACTACCCCCTCAAATGGCCCCTGCCTTCACGAACCCCTTCCCATCGGAAAGATCAATCCAAATATTGCCGTTTCCACCAAGACCATGGCCATAACACTAACGAGTGCATTAACCTCAAAGATCAGATCGAGACCTTCATACGTTAGGGATGTCTTAGCCGGTTCACGGACACCCGCCCCCAGCAGAGGCAAATTACCAAGCCCCTTAGAAACAATGGCCGGGGCACCCCACCTTGGCAGCCAGCCCTACCAAACCAAGGCCATGATCGCCCTCCACAACAACCTCAACCGCCAGTTAATCACCCTCCACTAGTCGGAGAGATCAGAGTTATTTCAGGCGGCCTTGCTTGTGGGGGACCATCCCGTTCAACTCAGAAGGCAGAACTCAGAAAAATAAGGCAAGGCTCAGATAAAGCAGTGGCAACGGTGGACCGACCCTCTAAACAGCCGAAATAGTGGACTGAACCTATCACCTTCACGGACGCCGACTGTACAGGCATCCGTTACCCACATGATGACCCCCTTGTCATCTCTGTTATCCTCTCCAATTACAAGGTCAGACGAGTTCTCATCGACAACGGCAGCTCTTCAGACATCATCTTTCTCAATTGCTTCCGCCAGCTCAAGATTGGGGAAGAAAGCTTATCTCCTCTCCAAACCCCTCTGGTCGGTTTCACTGGCGACCATGTGACCTCCATCGGTTCTATCGATCTCCCTATTACGATCGACGAATTCCCACGGCAGACCACGAAGTTGCTCACATTCCTTGTGGTCGACTACCCATCTGCCTACAACATCATCCTTGGCCGCACCGCCCTAAATGCCTTCCAAGCCATCACATCCACCTATCATCTTGCCATCAAGTTTCCCACCGATCTTGGGGTCGGGACAGTTAGAGGAGAGCAAACCGTGGCTAGGGAATGTTATGTTGCCTCACTCAAAGAGGTCAAGCTGAAGAAGGCAATGATCATCGAAGGACTTGACGTCCGGGATGAGGATGAGCTGGTTAGAGGAGAACCTGTGGAGAAGCTCGTCGAGGTCCCGATCGACCCCACCAACCCAAACAAAACTGCCAAAATCGGCAGCCAACTATCCCCACAAGCCAAGGCCGACCTTTCTGCCCTCCTGACCGAGCACAATGATGTATTTTCCTGGACCCATTCAGGAATGCCGGGTATTGACCCCTCCTTCATAACCCATCGCCTTAGCATCGAACCTCATTTCCGACCCTACTACCAGAAGCAGCGCATCTTCCATCCAGAGCGCAATACTCTCATTGCAGCAGAGGTCGACAAGCTCCTTGAGGCCTAATTCATCACAAACGTAGACTACCCTAAATGGTTGTCAAACGTGGTTCTAGTCCGCAAGAACAACAGCAAATGGCGACTCTGTGTCGATTACTCTGACCTGAACCGAGCTTGCCCCAAGGACAGCTATCCTCTTCCCCGCATCGATCTGCTGGTCGACGCCACGGCCGGTCATCAGATGCTCAGCTTCATGGATGCTTTTTCTGGATACAACCAAATCTTGATGCACCCGTCCGACCAGGAACATACCTCCTTTATTACCCACCGAGGTACTTACCACTACCGTGTGATGCCGTTCGGACTAAAGAATGTTGGGGCCACCTACCAACGGTTGGTCAATGCCGTTTTTTATTACCAGATAGGTTGGAACATGGAAGTATATGTCGACGACATGCTGGTCAAGAGAAAATTCTCCACTGATCATCTGACCGACCTGCGAGAAACCTTCGCCACCCTCTGCAAGTACCAAATGAAGCTCAATCCAGAGAAGTGCGCCTTCGGCATATGATCTGGGAAGTTTTTGGGTTTTATGGTCAGTCAGCAGGGTATTGAAGCTAACCCTGAAAAGATCAAGGCCTTGCTCGAGATGCAGTCACCCAGAACGGTTAAGGAGGTCCAAAGACTCACTGGCCGAGTTGCAGCCCTTAACCGCTTCATTTCCCGCGCAACGGATAAATGCCTTCCATTCTTCAAAGTTCTCCGGCAAACTTTTGAATGGGCGGCTGAATCCGAAGAGGCTTTTCAACAGTTGAAGCAGTGCATGGCTAATCCTCCCCTCCTTTCACAGGCGATTATAGGCGAGCCCCTCTTCCTCTACCTAGCTGTATCCAACACCGCTGTCAGTGCAGCTCTTATCAAGGAAGACGACTTCGTCCAACGACCGATCTACTACATCAGTCGGGCCCTCAGGGGAGCGGAGCAGAACTATCCTCTGTTAGAAAAATTGTCCTTGGCATTGGTCACCGCCTCCAGACGGCTCCGTCCTTACTTCCAAGCCCATTCCATAGTAGTACTCACCAACCAACCCTTGAAGAAGGTCATGCAGCAACCAGAACTCTCCGGCAGACTTATGCAGTGGTCAGTGGAGCTCAGCTAGTTTGACATCACCTACCGGCCACGAACAGTGATTAAGGGACAGGCTGTCGCATATTTCATCATGGAATTCACTAATCCTATCCCAACCACCAACCCTACACCCCCATCAACCCCTACCGAGCCAGAAGACCCTCATTCTTGGACTCTCAACGTCGACGGCTCATCCTGCAGGGAAGGTAGTAGGGCTGGCCTTATCCTAACCACCCCTAAGCGCGGCTACTTCAAATGTGCTCTCCGTTTCTTGTTTGCTGCCAGTAACAACGAGGCCGAATATAAGGCATTGATAGCAGGTCTTCACTTAGCCAGGGATATTGGTGTCAGCCACATCCGAGTGTTTAGCGACTCCCAGCTCATCGTCGGACAAATAATGGGGGAATTTGATGCCAAGGAGAACACAATGCGGGCTTATAGGGACATTGCACTTCCCCTTGTTCGCTTCTTCAATACTTTCCAGATCAAGCACATTCCTCGGGCAGAAAACTCCAAGGCCGACGAGATGGCTCAGTTGGCTTCCGCAGACCAGTTCGACCTCAGCCATGGTGTCCGCCTCGAATACCTGTCCCACCCTGCCATTTCCTCCGATCAGCAAGAAGTACAGTTCCTCCAAAACGAGCCCATCCCTTGGGCGTCGGACATCTTTCTATTTCTGACAACGGGGGAACTTCCAGATGACCAACAGCAAGCAGCCAAAGTCAGGGCCCGGTCGTCCAATTACATCCTCGTTAGTGGCATTTTGTACAAACGTGGTTTCTCAAGCCCGTATCTGCGATGCCTCAATTCGGCTCAAGCAACCTATGTAATGCGGGAAATCCATGAGGGAGTTTGTGGTAATCATTCGGGTGGCAGGTCTCTGGCCCACAAAATACTTCGTACTGGTTATTTCTGGCCAACTTTCAATCAAGATGCGACAGATTTCGTGCTCAAATGTGATAAGTGTCAACGTTTTGCCAACACCCCCCATGCTCCTCCTACAGAGTTGATCACACTTTGCAGTCCCTATCCATTCGCCAAATGGGGAATCGACTTGGTCGGTCCACTTTCCACCGGCCGAGGCCAGACTAAGTTCGTGATTGTCGCCATTGATTACTTCACCAAGTGGGTAGAAGCAGAACCCCTTGCTACCATTACCGAGAGGAACACCACCAAGTTTATCAGGCAATCGATCGTTTGTAGGTTTGGCATTTCTCAGAACATCATCTCCGACAACAGCAAACAATTCGACAACGCCAAGTACAGGAAGTTCTGTGCAGACCTCCAGATTCAACCATGTTTCTCTTCCCCCGGTCATCCTCAAGCCAATGGCCAAGTTGAGGTCACCAACCGTTATCTTCTAAAGATCATCAAAACTAAGCTAGAAGTTGCTAAGGGACTTTGGGCTGAGGAATTACCGAATGTACTTTGGGCTTACCGAACTACAGCTCGGACTCCCACTGGAAAAACCCCTTTCCGCTTAACATACGGCGCTGAGGCGGTTATCCCGGTGGAAGTCAGTCTGCCTACTCCTAGGGTCCTATGTCCAGATCCAGCACTAACCGAAAAGCTCCATCGGACAGACCTAGACCTAATTGAAGAGCTCAGAGAGACCGCTGCTGTCAGATTGGCCTCATACCAACAGAAAATGAGAACACACTATAACCGCAAAGTCCGACCAAGAGAGTTCGCTGAAGGGGACCTTGTCTTGAAAGAAGCAACTCTTGTCACCAAAAATCCGACTGAGGATAAACTGGCGGCCAAATGGGAGGGACCTTACGTTGTGAAAGCCCAACCACGTTTAGGCACTTACCGACTTCAGGACATGGAAGGTCGAGACCTCCCCCACCCTTGGAACGCTGAACACTTGAAGCGCTACTATCAATGAATTTCTGCTTTTGTATTGCTCAGTTGTTGTATTTTCTTTCTGATGCATAATGTAAATTTTGATTGATCGGACTACACTGTCCATGACAAGCATTTTATATCTCAGCTATCTGCATGTTATCTCAATAACATCTTTATCTGCAGCACTTATAACAAGCCTCGGCTGGTCTGAGCATCACAAGCCTCAGCCAGACTGAGTATCAAAAGCCTCAGCCAGACTGAGCACCAAAAGCCTCAGCCAGACTGAGCACCAAAAGCCTTAGCCAGTCTGAGCATCAAAAGCCTCAGCCAGACTAAGCACCGCCAGCCTCAGCCCAACTGAGCACAAAAAAAAAAAAAAAAACCCTCAGCCAGACCAAGCACTAAGAACCTCTGCCAGACCGAGCATGAAGCACTCGGCCTGCCTAACAGGTCTTAGCCAGACCGAGCACCACAGTTCCAAGGTCAGACACAGGTTATTTTGTCCTCAATCAAACCCTTACATGTTAGCTCTCTCCTCCTCACAAACCAAGCCTCACTCTATAAACCACTAACTTACTTGAGCAATGTGGCAAACACACACTTGCAATTTTACTACATTTTAAATTTCACTCTGCCTTAAGGAGTTCTTACCTTTACTCTTACTACAAGTTTAACTTCACTCTGCATTGAGTTTTTATTACAAGTTTACCTTTACTCTGCATTGAGTTTTTATTACAAGTTTACCTTTACTCTGCATTGAATTTTTACTACAAGTTTACCTTTACTCTGCATTGAGTTTTACTACAAGTTTAACTTCACTCTGCATTGATTTTTTATTACAAGTTTACCTTTACTCTGCATTGAGTTTAACTTCACTCTGCATTGAGTTTTTATTACAAGTTTAACTTTACTCTGCATTGAGTTTTTATTACAAGTCCAATTTCACTCTGCATTAAGTAGTCCACTCAGTTCTTATTACAATTTCAATCCCACTCTGTCTTGAGGAATTCCTAACTTCAGCTTTTATCTCAAGTTTACCACAAGTTTTTATCACATGTTTTCATCCATTTCAGACGCACAAGCAAAAACAGTCAAAGGCAAAACACAACTGAAATTTTATTTATTCACAACCTTGTACATAAGCTCATTGCAGCAATACTAAAGCAAAAAAAAAAAAAAAAAAAACCCTAAAACAATATCTATGCAAAGTCTCTTTCTCCTTCTTCTCCAGTCACTCCTCCTCGCTAGAGATGAGGTCTTCTTCTTTAATGCCCTCGTCCAGAGGGGTTTGGGCCACATTGTCTTCACCAATTGTTACACTACTAAGGTCTAAGTCTGAGAATAGCTCTTCAGCTCTACGTTTGAACATCTTCCAACTACTGTCCCAGTACTCAGCTATTTCGTGCTTATAGAAGTCTGACTGCTGGAAGCTCTCAATAACTTCTGATTCAGTTCTGCCTCCAACAATCGTCCTCGATGGGCCCGCCCCCCCAGATTCTTGTCAAGCCAGGCTGGCGGCATCATGATTAATCGCCATCCGAAATTTAGCGCACTTTGAATTGCTCAAGCTGCTGCTGACGCACGACGGTAAGTCGCCTCTCGAGGCCGCCTCTCTTTGTCCAACTCTTTTTGCAGGGTCGCCCTTTCAGACGTAGCCTTTGCCCTTTCCTCCTCCAATTCCTTCTTCAGGCTCTTTTTCTCTGCCGTCGCCTTCGCTCTCTCTGCTTCTAACTCCTTCTGAAGCCTTCCCCTCTCCTCCACTACCTTAGCGCGCTCACCCTCCAGTTCCTTCTGCAGATCGCTAATTTTGACATCTGCCTCATCTTTTTGCCTGACTAGCTCTTCATTACTGCTCATGGCCTCTTCATGTCGCTCGTCCGCGACGGCGCAGGCTTTTTGGGCCTCATCCAACTTCTTCTGCTCGCCAGCCAGTTGGAACTTGAGCGACACAACCTGGCGGCGTGTATTCTCTAGCTCCACCTTGACCGCTTGCAGATTAGCATGGGCAGTCTCCCAACTTGCACTCTCCTTCTTCAATTTCGCAAGATAGGCCTTGGCCTCATCTGCCTTGAGTTTGGCAGCCCCCGCTTTCTTTAGCTGAGCCCCTACTAAGGTGGTTACCTCCATTTGGGCGGAGCATAACCCCCTCAGCAGTTCAGCCTCGTTGAATCTGGATGCCGAGCATAGGGCTGCCTCTTCTACGATCCCCACCAGGCGGTCTACCCCTACCCTAGCTGGGCCTTCTTCTCCCTCCAGCCGCCCAGCCACCGCGCGAGCGTGGTAGATCGCTGTGGTCAGACTGACTCCCCTTCCTTGGGGTGCAAGTCCCTCTTGAGGCTGCTCTTCCCTTCTTGAGCCAGGGCCGCTTGCCCCATCTTCTCCTTGCCCTTAAGGGGCAGCCCTCGCGACCCCTGCGGCGATCACCGCCACCACTGGCACCACTTCCATGCCCTCTGAAGCAACATCCACCACTTCTGGGCCACCTACCCTTCTTGGGGTCTCCTCCACTCCTCCCCCTTCAGCCCCCTTGGCAGCACTGGCTTCATTTACACTTGTCTCCCTCCTCCTCTTCTAGGCAGGCTCTTCCTCACTCCGCCTCACCCTCTTCTTCTTCTTCCCCACGCCCAACGCCTCAATCTCCTTCTTAGACCTCTCTTTCAAAGGGTCTGTTGGGGGCGGCCGTGGCACAAATTCGCCTAAGTTTTTCTCTCCCAAGGGTTTGGGGTGAGGTCGAATCCTCTCCCTTGCAACCGGCTTTGATGGTCGGTCGGCCTGGGAGTCTTTGACTTTTTGGGCCTTAGCAAGGATGGTTTGATCCTCCGCTTCTTGAGCCATTCTCCTCGCCTCCAACTCCGCTTGGTCAAGGTCCCCACTACTTGGCTTTGGACCCAACCCTGCCTCAAATAATGCAGACGGCTGAATGAGCTCGTCCCATTTGGCCTCTTCTTTCTCTCTCCACTCATTTACCCTCTTCACCCTCCCCTCTGCGGCTGCTCCCAGTTTTGGCTCCACAGACTTGATGGGTACTTTCCAGATGGTGTGCACTCCAAACCCCCCATTGGCAGACACATAGAACCATCGTGGTCGCCACCCCTTGATCAACGACGGCAGCCTCGCCACCAACCCTCTCTCCGCTGCTGCCTGCTGAGTGACCCACGTCTCTTGCTGACCTGAGGCCTTATAACATGCAAAGAATTCGTCTACTGTCTTGGCCTCCCCTCCATTCGCCTTCAGCCATGAACTTGCACAGGCCAGCAAGATCTTCTATACATTGGGCATTAGTTGGCCCGGTGCTACCTCCAGACGGTTGAGCACATCCACCACCACTTGCGGCAGTGGCAACCTTAGTCCTCCCTTCAGAGCTTCCTGATAAGGGAAAACTTCCCTGGCCTAGCGTCAGACGGCCTTTCCGTTGATGTCGGCAGTAATAACTTTACTTCCACAGGGATCTGGTATTTTTCGTGGATAGCCTCCAACTCCGCCGCAGTAGTCGTGGATTTGTCAACCTTCATGTGCCAATGATCTGGTTCCACCTGGCCGATTGGCTTTGGAGCTGCTATCATGGTGGAACCATGGGATCGTACCACCGATTCCCCCACCCTCTCTGTCCTATACTGCGCCGCTAGCTCTACTGCATCATCATCACCAAGTGGGTCCACCCTCACATTCACAGCTTCTTCTTGGGCCATTTCCATGGTATGTTTGCGAATCGCTTCTGACGCAGGTGCAAGGAAATTAAAAAAGTGTTGTAGCGGTGTATCGTGAGCAACGATGGCGTTAACACTTGGGATGTTTTGAGTTTTTGTAAACAAGTAGGTGAACCGAATGATGCCAAAAGCCCACGGTTTGCCCGTATTCCAAGGATCCCAATTAATTTTTGCCTGTTTGAAAAATTTTCAAATTATCGCCAAAACTGCCTTTTCAACACCCATAATGACCTATCGTTTCATTTCTGCTCCAACGGCTAACCTCCTCCTGCAAGATATTGCCACGTGTACGACCATGATGCACTGTCTCCTCCCCTTATCTTGTCTTTTCCACTTCAAATCCTTACTTGACACGCCGCCTCTTGAGCTCGCCTTTCCTCGCGGTCAGCCCTTCCGCTCGACCTTCGCGTGAGGTCGCCCCTCCTCGCGGTCGGTCCTTCCGCTCGGCCTTCGCGCGGTCAGCCCTCCTCACGATCTTCCTTTCTGCTCGGCCTTCGCGCGGTTGGCACACCTCTTGGTCGGCCCTCTCGCTCGGCCCCTTCTCACGGTCGGACCACCTCACGCTCGGTCCACCAACTCGGCCATTCCGATCGGACTCATCTTCCTCATAAATATTCCCTTCGTTGGGCTGAAGCTGCACTCGGAAATGGGGGACTACTGACATGGACAGTCCCACAAAGGCCATGAATCACTATAAACAACCCAAGCCCATCAATTGGAGCCCAATACATAACCCAGTCGATGAAGTCCAAAACAGCTGGAATCCAACATGGCATAAAGAGCCAATGGCATTCAGACACATGGCAGGTGAAGGACGAGCCACATCAGCAAACAAAGATCTGCAAAGTTATTGCCACTGCACATCACCATTAATGCAGCCCATCACAACATTTATTACAACACCTCCCCGTCGGAACATGACCCCCTTACCCTGAACAAGGTAAGCTATAGCATAGACTTTCGGTGAGGAGGGCAGGTCGGAAGAGACAGCGAAATGATTACCAAAGGATATAAGCAAACGTTGAAGACAAGAAGAAGGTTAAGCTTTTCTATCTCCAATCTCTCTCTCTCTACATTCTACTCCTCTTTCTAACTTGCTCGTCTGAGGGTTCACTGGGGGACTTCCCGGTTCCCCGTTGAACTTGTTTGCAGGTGACTCGGTGGGCTAGACCATTTCTACGTGGGCTTGAGGAGTTTGGACAAGTCCGATCCATCCACAGGAACAAACAGTATCATTACAAACTATCATTACTTTGCAAGACTCATTGAGTAAATATTAATACGAAAAATTAAGATGATTGAATATTAGTAATTATATGTTTGAGTCAATATTTGTTTTTAAAAAATAGACGATAATTTTTATTTCAAAAGAAGTCATTCATTTTTTTTTTTTTTTTGTAATACAAATATGATTTAAACAAATAATTATCGATGTTCGATTATTTTAATTTTTTGCATGGGAGTACTAAAAAATGAATGGTTCAAGTCACTAAAGTCAGTCCCAAAATGAATCCACTAAATCCAAACGTTTTCTCAAATTCAAATTGTCAGTCTGAAAGAATTCAAATCCGTATAAATTAATGGAAGAGGAACCCTTACAACTTATGATTTACCCCATTTGGTTTCACATACTTGAAGCTATTTTGGTTTAAATTTATGCTTTTTAAGTTTTCTACTCATTTATTTCTTCATAAGCACAAAAGATTTTTTTTTTCCCCAAGGGTTTATGCTTTTTTAAAGTTAAAATGATGTTGTTTTTTATTTTTATTTATTTATTTATTTTTACCAAACACAAATGAATCCAACTTGCCTTGGTGCAAAACAACCTACAATATCAACATTCTATCTGTTTTTTTATAGTAAGGTTGCAAATGAATAGAACCGTTCGTGAACAGATTCAACTTCGGTTTGGTAAGAGTTTGTTTGAACTCGGTTCATTTTTATTTTTTTATTTTTTTGTGCATTCGAGTTCGAGCTCGAACTCGTTCAAATTTTAATAAATAAATCCAGACATACTAAAGCTTGACTTGTTAGTTGGCTCATTTAACATTTAGTATTTATATATTAAAATATAAAAATATGTATAAAAAATAAGATACTTATGTTATTTATATATTTAAAAAATGTAAATGTAAATAATAGTTAACTATAGTTAATACATTTAATAATAGTGATGGTAGATATTATTATTTTAGTAAAATATTGATTTTTTTTTTAGTATGTTTATATATATTGTATATATAATTGTATAATCAAAATTTTAATTGTAACTTTAATCACATACACAAGTATGATTTTATAATATTTTTGACTCGTTAAGGTTCGTGAGCAGGCTCGAGCTCAAGTCGAGTCGAGTCAAAGGTAACTCGGGCTTGAGCTCGGTTTCGTTAAATTTTTATTGAGCTTGACCTCGACCTCGACCTCGTTCAAATATTAATAAATAAGTCCAAACATACTAAAACTTAGCTCGATTCAGCTCAACTCATTTGCAACCCTAACTAACAATGAGCTTATAAAAAATTAAAAATAGAAAGAATAAAGTGATATTTTTGATAAAAGTGCAATGATAGAAATTGTGATTGGACAGTGCTCCCAACTGGAGCGTCTTGTTGGGGCTTTGTGGGCCTACCACAAGGCCCACATTGATAATCCGAACCATTCAAAATTTAAAACACGATGTGTACTTTATTCTATAAAAAAATCACGTTGATTAGATCACATTTATGTCAATAATTTATTTTTAAAATCATAGTTACCATTGACACAAATTTGATCTGATCAAGTGGCCATCAATATCCGATCAATGTGATTTTTTATGGGGATAAAGTAATCAGTTATCTCTAAACATTTAACGGTTTAGATCATTGGTATGGACTCTGTAGTGGGCTCACGAAACCCAACATCACACTCTAGTAGGGCCATTGTGATTTTGTTGAAAATATTTATTTGACTTAAAAATGTAAAAGATTAACTGTCGCAATTAAAAATGAATGAATCGAAATAATTTTTTTTTTAAAAAATACAAAAGTGCTAAGCGTAATTGAAAAAATAAAAAAATTTTGATTTGAAGGGGTTGGGAGGCTAAGAGTAGATATATATATATATATATGTATGTAATATTACATATGCACAATTTTGACACAGAGTTTTACTATTAGGCCTTTTTTATGTTAAGATCTCAACATGAGAGAACTTGAGGGGTCCGTAGGGTCTATTATGGGTTTCATTTTGATAATCCAAATAATTCATTTTGTAGGGCCCTCAATGTGTGTGTGTGTGTGTGTATATATATTTAAGATTTGTCAATGTATATTATTTATGGAAAAAAAGTTAATCCGATAATGGTAAGATTTTTCATTTTATAGCAATTATTTCTCAAAAAATAGATGGTCTATTTTAAAAATATATTTGTCGTCCATTTTTTCAGAGACAAATGTAATAAAATAAAAAGGTTACGATTAATAGATTAAACTAAATTTCTTCATGGACAATATAAATTGAGGGTCCTACAAAATGAACGGTTCGGATTATTGAAACAAGATCCATGGTAGGTCCTATAGGTCTCCAAGTTATTTCATTTTGAGATCTCAACATGAAACAAACCCAATCCAAAGATTAATGTGTAATTCAAATTCATTCTCAACGTGGACCATCAATTAAATTTTTATAAAGGCACAATTTTGACACAGTTTTACTTAGAAAGATTAATGTGTGGTTTAGATTCATTTTAATACATCAATTAAATTTTAATTATACTTAGAAAAAATTATTGAAAAGCCTAATCTAAGGAAGGTATAAGGCATTAGGTCCAATAGATACTTTTTTTGTTGGTGAAAGGTCCATTTTGTGAAATAATTTGGTGAAAAGTCTTTTTATTATTTTGGATGACATTTTATTTCTAATTTTACCTCTTATCTGTTAAAGTATTTTTCTATCTGTCTAATTTTTTGACTATCTGTTCAAATATTTTTTTTATCTATTTAATTTTTATCTGTATAGATTTTATTCTGTCCAAATTGGTTCTATTTGTTAAAATTTCTTCACTTCTTGTGAAGACAAGAAAGAAAGCGGTATGTATTTAAGTTTTATTTTAGTAATTAATTATATTCATAGTGTTTTGATTTCTAGTATAAAGATCCTATAAATATAGTTAATTACTAAAATAAAACTTAAATACATATCGTTTAATTCTGCCATTGTCTTGAGTGTTGCTTTCTTTAGAACAATACGGTATTCTTCTCCTATATCTTTCACGTTGTTTTTCAATGGGGCTAATAACCCTTAGATTTTTATATATATATAAATATAGGTAAACCCTAATAGGATAGGAGAGGGGACCGGGCCTAAACAATAATTATTGGGCCCTTCCATTAAGGAACCCAAATAACTCAAAACAAGCCTTACACCTCCATACCACATACTTATAATAAATCCACAAAGATGAACCATGTACACATCTAAAATCGAAGCCTTTAAATTCATTCAGAATTTATTAACTGTAACTATATGAGCTCACTTAAAATAAATAACAAATAATATTCAAATGTGCTCAAAACTTATAACTGTAGATAAAATGAGAGTCAACACATCAAATTTTAATAGTTAAAAAATAACTCATTAATGTGTCAAAAACAAGTACTTAAAAAAAAAACTCTATCCAAGCACATCAAAAGATTGTAAAATACTCATGTGCTCAACATGTTTAACAAACTCAATTGGTCTAAGCCCTTTAGTAAGAGGATCTGCTAACATGTCTTTTGTACCAATGTGCTCATAAGTCACATCACCATTATCCACCCATTCACGAACTTTGAAATACTTCAGATCTATATATTTAGCACCACCAGAATTTTTATTGTTCTTTGTAAAGAAAAACCGCAGCCATATTGTCACAATAAATTCTTATGGGTCTAGAGATGGAGTCAACTACTTGAAGCCTTGAAACAAAGTTCTTTAACCACACAGCTTGAGTACCAGCCTCAAAACATGCTATCACTTCTGCTTGCATTGTAGAAGATGCCACAAGTGATTGCTTGCAACTTTTCCATGATATGGCACCACCTGCAAGCATAAAAATATAAACCGTAGTGGATTTCATATCATCTGAACAACCAGCAAAATCTGCATCTGTATAGCTAGTAATTTCAAGATGATCAACTCTCCTATAGACAAGCATACAATCTTTTGTTTTCTGCAAGTACCTCAACACTTTCTTCGCTCCTACCCAATGCTCATATCCTGGATTAGATGAATATCTCCCCAATAGACTTGCAGCATATGCAATATCAGGCCTAGTACAAACTGCAGCATACATCAAACTTCCCACAACACTAGCATACGGAACATTCTTCATGGACTCCTTCTCAATAACATTTTTCGGACACTGAGCTTTACTGAATTTATCTCCTTTACAAACAGGAGCAATACTACGGTATTCACAGTTGGAAAACCTTAGAACCAGTTCTTCCTCTCCTTCTCCTATATCTTTCACGTTGTTTTTCAATGGGGCTAACAACCCTTAGATTTACATATATATAAATATAGGTAAACCCTAATAGGATAGGAGAGGGGACCGGGCCTAAACAATAATTATTGGGCCCTCCCATTAAGGAACCCAAATACCTCAAAACAAGCCTTCCACCTCCATACCACATACTTATAATAAATCCACAAAGATGAACCATGGCCCAAAGCTTTATGAATCACAAAATTAATTTGGGCTCATACCAGTCAGTTTGTCTGAATCACTTTCAACCCGTTTTTCACAAATCAAAATAAAACATAGTTAATGGTAGCCCAATTAAGAATCGAAAAACAAACTGGCAAAGTGATCAAAATTGTTAGATCTGACCGTGGAGGTGAATATTATGGTAGATATGGTAATGTTGGTCAATGTATGGGACCTTTTGCTAAATATTTACAAAGTTGTGGAATTGTTGCACAATACACCATGCCTGGGACCCCTGAACAAAATGGTGTGGCTGAGCGTCGTAATCGCACTCTAAAAGAAATGGTGAGATGTATGATTAGTATGTCCAAACTACCTGAATCCCTTTGGGGTGAAGCCTTTTTGACTTCCATGTATATCCTAAATAGGGTACCGAGTAAAGCTGTTCCTAAAACACCTTTTGAATTGTGGACTGGAAGAAAACCTAGTTTGAACCACTTTCGGGTTTGGGGTTGTCCTGCTGAAGTAAAACTTTATAATCCTTCTGAAACCAAATTGGAACCTAGAACCACTCGTTGTTACTTTGTAGGTTATCTAGAAACCTCGAAAGGTTATAGGTTTTATTGTCCTGGTCATGGCACAAGGATCGTTGAGGCTGGAAATGCGAAGTTTCTAGAGAATAATGTAGGTGATTATATGAGTTCGGGTGAACAGTCTAGAGCTCAAATACATGTGCCTACCTTTGTACCTTTGCCTATTGTGACAAACGAGTTCGTTCCTTCTCACATAGAGAAAGTAGGAGCACAAGCAGATAATGAAGCCCCTAATCAGCCTATTGATGTACCTCAACCAGTTGAAGATGTACAACAAGCACAACCTCCTAGGCGTTCACATAGAGTTAGAAGGTCTGCTCTTCAAAATGATTATGTTGTCTTTCTAGGTGAGCAAGATTATGAGCTTGAGGAAATAATTGATCCAGTTACATACAACGAGGCAGTCACAAATCCAAATTCTAGCAAGTGGCTTGATGCGATGAAGGAAGAGATGCATTCTATGGAAATCAATGGTGTGTGGGAGCTTGTTGAGCTTCCTAAGGGTTTTAAGCCCATTGGTTGCAAATGGGTATTTAAAACAAAGAAAGATTCCAAGGGAAAAGTTGAAAGATTCAAAGCAAGGTTAGTAGCAAAAGGGTACACGTAGAAAGAAGGGGTTGATTATACGGAAACTTTTTCTCCTGTGTCCACAAAGGATGCTTTTAGATTGATTATGGCATTGACAGCACATTTTGATCTAGAGCTTCACCAAATGGATGTTAAGACATCATTTTTTAATGGTGATCTTCTTGAAGAAGTATATATGATGCAACCAGAAGGTTTTGAGGAGTTAGGTAAAGGAGATCTAGTTTGCAAGTTAAAAAAGTCTATATATGGACTCAAACAAGCATCAAGGCAATGGTATTTGAAATTTCATCAAGTAGTCTCATCTTTTGGTTTTATTGAGAATACAGTTGATTCATGCATATATCTCAAGGTTAGTGGGAGTAAATTTATTTTCTTGGTCCTTTATGTTGATGATATTTTACTTGCTACTAATAATTTGGGATTATTACTTGATGTTAAGAAGATGTTGTTAGAAAATTTTGATATGAAAGATCTTGGAGAAGCATCTTATGTACTTGGCATTGAGATACATAGGGATAGACCTAGAGGGTTATTGGGCTTGTTGCAAAGAGCATATCTAGATCGTGTTCTAGCTAGGTTTAAGATGCAAAATTGTAAGCCTAGTATTGCTCCTGTTTGTAAAGGAGATAAATTCAGTAAAGCTCAGTGTCCGAAAAATGTTATTGAGAAGGAGTCCATGAAGAATGTTCCGTATGCTAGTGTTGTGGGAAGTTTGATGTATGCTGCAGTTTGTACTAGGCCTGATATTGCATATGCTGCAAGTCTATTGGGGAGATATTCATCTAATCCAGGATATGAGCATTGGGTAGGAGTGAAGAAAGTGTTGAGGTACTTGCAGAAAACAAAAGATTGTATGCTTGTCTATAGGAGAGTTGATCATCTTGAAATTACTAGCTATACAGAGGACTGAATGTGAAATTAGCATGTTATAATTGATTGGATCACTTGTGCTAAAAGTTTCACACTACACTTTACCACATACAGGAATCCATGTTAGTGGAATATTGGTATTTGTAATTGTAGAAGATATTATGCTGATAAATAGCATAATTATCGCTGCAGTTCAATATTAATATTTTCGTTGAACGGGATTTTGTGCTAAGATGTTTTGTTCTGAATCATGTTTATGTGGCCATTAAAGTTGTTCAATCCGAGAGTTGTTTTATCAAATAAATTGTTTTTTTTCAAATAAAAAAATTAGTAGTCAATGTTGCCCAAGTGGGAGAATGTAAGAATTTATTTCTTAATTGGGCTACCATTAACTATGTTTTATTTTGATTTGTGAAAAACGGGTTGAAAGTGATTCAGACAAACTGACTGGTAGGAGCCCAAATTAATTTTGTGATTCATAAAGCTTTGGGCCATGGTTCATCTTTGTGGATTTATTATAAGTATGTGGTATGGAGGTGTAAGGCTTGTTTTGAGTTATTTGGATTCCTTAATGGAAGGGCCCAATAATTATTGCTTAGGCCCGGTCCCCTTTCCTATCCTATTAGGGTTTACCTATATTTATATATATATATATATATATATATGTAAATCTAAGGGTTGTTAGCCCCATTGAAAAACAACGTGAAAGATATAGGAGAAGGAGAGGAAGAACTGGTGCTAAGGTTTTTCAACTGTGAATACCGTATTGTTCTAAAGAAAGCAACACTCAAGACAATGGCATAATTAAACGGTATGTATTTAAGTTTTATTTTAGTAATTAATTATATTCATAGTGTTTTGATTTCTAGTATAAAGATCCTATAAACTTACAAATTCACAAGCTTGTTATACATATCTTGTCACGACCTTAACCCGTCCCTAAAAGTTAGAGAGGTGATCGGTCAGTAATCATAGATTACCTAAGGCCTCTTTGATCAGATCTAAAAATATTTATTTAATATTGGGGCCTGAAGCGGAAGCAAAAGAGAAATGTCATTGTCCATGGAGCAGTGCATACACGCACTAATCACAAACACATATTTATAGTTACATACACGCACTAAATACATTACATCAAAAGAAACCATTTATATTACAAAATTCTAAATTAGATGACTTCACAAAACTACTCTCCAAAGGAGGCAACGGGGGCCTCGGCTCAGGTGGTATTTCCAAAAGCTTCACAAAAGTTGTTGAAAGAAAATATCTAGGCTTGATCTCCCAATTGCTCACTTACATATATATATATATATATAAGGGAAGGGGATGTGCATAAGCCCAATGAGTAGTAATAGAATAAGGCAGTAAATGAATGAACATTGAAAGCTTTGAAACATTCTCTCAAAACAGTACATATATATATATATACTTGTACCGGATAAAGCATAGCTAATCTTGCAGACAAAATACATAGTGATGGACATTCAAGGAGAACAGGGGTTTAACTGGCCCAGGTATCAACTAAACAAAACAAGATGAGCTCAGCCATAATACATGATCGGATATTCCCCTGATTGTGGGGCATGATTGGATATACCCCTAATTGTGGGTCTCGGTCCAAGAATGCCTTCTAAGTAGATGATACAAAAGTATAGAATGTTCATTCATAGCAAAATATAATAATCATGTAGACATAGTCAAGTTTGGTATTGAAAACATAGTTTGTCAACATAGCATTA
Organism: Camellia lanceoleosa; assembly: GCA_025200525.1. Taxonomy (NCBI): domain Eukaryota; kingdom Viridiplantae; phylum Streptophyta; class Magnoliopsida; order Ericales; family Theaceae; genus Camellia; species Camellia lanceoleosa. The sequence continues at coordinate 36,042,519 of CM045769.1, read as the reverse complement.
CTAAATTACAACTCACGAATGGCTCCGGGAACGAGGGTGTAACTTCCTCAAAGCTTAACCTATGCAAAACAAGAACAAGCATTGAAATTCAATTTAACTTGCAAGTCTTAATCTTAATTCAAGTGTTCTAATTTTGTTTAATGTTTCCTATCTTCTTTTCTAAATTGTTCAAGGCTTGGTTATGAATTAACTTGTATGCCTCTATATTAGTGACAGCGTTCTAAGTGACTTAATGCCTTCTTAGTTCTTATTCACATTGTTTAATCCCTTAAATTCAAGTGGTGGTTACGACATTGAAGAGCCCGGCTTATTTGTGTAAACATGACAAATCGAGTGCCTAAACTTGGTTAGATGTTTCCCTAAACTTCTTTAAAGTGTTTAATGCTAATGTAGGCTTAATTCAAGTATTTTCTAAATGTGAATCAAGTACAAAGCATGTGCCAAAGACGTACTTTGAATGGCCCTAAATGTTCATGACTTAAATTAATGTTTCCTAATCTTTCTAAGTTCAATTTCAAGTGTTAAACATGTAGCAAATATGCATATTGAAGAGCCTTCGGTATCCTACAATAATTTCATATGTTTTGTATTGAAAATATCATGTTTTCATATTTAAGGTTTAAGGAAATAGTAAGAAATGAAAGGAAACTAAGTTAGGAGAGGAATTAGCTTGAAATGGTTAAAGAGAAAATGACTAGCGTTCACTAATTTAAGTATATCTATTTGTGTACTTAGAATTTAGATCTGACACCACCACCATTGGAAACAAGACTTCTGAGGCTTAAATATAGACTCAAGAATCACTTAAAATCGAGTCTGGATAAAAGAGATATGCCTATTTGAGATTGATTAAAACAGGAAAATCCGCTCGGGTCGATTTATGGGGTTGCATGGGCGGATTTAAGCAATAACGAAAATCGAGTTTTGGGGTTCAAATTGCTTGACCGGAAGTCAAATCCGCTCAAGCAGATCTAGCTGCTTTAGAATACCTGGTTTGAGTTCGAAATTTCATTCATTTTCTCATCTTCTCCCCTTTCTTTCTAGGGTTTCAAGACATGATTTTGGGCTTCCAAAAATCTTGAAAAACATGAGGAAACATAAAAATAAACTTCTTTGAAGAATAAGATCATCAAAACTATATCAAAACTTCAAGATTTCTAACTTCCTAGCTTCATTTCAATTCTTTTGTAATCTTTTTCCTCTCATTTCTTCAAAACATGAATTTAAATATGCAAAATCATTAAAAGCTATGAGAAGTCATGAGGGTAGAACTTCCTATGAGATAGGAACATCAAAAACAATATCAAATTAGCATAATTTGAGACCCTCCACTTGTTCTTTAATTACCCTAAGTCCTCCTTATCTTTTCTTTTTATTTCTTCCATACTAACCCAAATTAACTCTAGTTTCTTCTTAATCTCAGGTGATTGATAGGTTAGCTACAAGATGAAGGGTTTAATTTTACCTCTAGGATGATAAAAAATGGTGATTTAGGTTGAAATTCTTGAAGTTCTCCAAGCTTTTCTCATTTCCCTTTTCTTTCTCCTTTTTCTTGCTCTTTCTCTTTTCTTCTAGTCTCTTCTTGTTTTCTCTAGTAGAAGCTCCTCTCTTTTTGACTTGGTTTGGCTTATACAAGAGTTATAAGGGACAAAAGAAGAGGTATATGTGTGCTTTATCAAATTGTCTAATTTTATTTGCTTAGCTTAACTAATCTTGCTTAATTAACTTAGTTAATCTAGGTTAGGACAAATCAATTAAGGTTTATACTAATCAATCAAGATTTAGCTTAATTAATCCTACTTAAGGCCCACTAATCATACTTAATTAACACTAATCCTAATTAGCAAAATAACATATATTATTAAAATGACGAGTACATTAGTCTAAGATTTTTAAGCTCCTTAATTAGTGCATTGGCACATCCTAGAATTCACAAATTCTAAACTTAAGGTGTCCCCTAGGTCTTAATGATCTTTATGTATTTATATTCTTAAGTTTCTCTCATCAAGGCATTTTTTTTTTTTTTTTACTTCTAAATTTCTTGCCAATTGCATTAATCTTCTAGGGTTTCGCCTTATCAATTCATATTTCTATCTCTAGAGTATTGAAAGGTAATTAAATTAAGTTACGCATTTGCTCATGTTATGTAAAAGCGCCTTTGATGTGATACACACTTACTTGTTATGTTCAAGAGGGGACTAATTCTTAAGTCTTAATTATGGATAGTAGTATTCTTATGTTCAAAGTTTCCTATCTACTCATTTATAAGCTTTACATTGAGTACCTAGTCTAATAAGGTAGTTAATTTGACTTAGAATATTCAAGGGTAGATAATCATATAGTCATTGCATGCGGCGTTCTTTGGGGTGTCACATATCTGTTCAACTTTTATCTGAATAAAAGTGCATCTAGGCAACATCTGTTCAATTTTTCACAATATCTATTCAACGTTTGTGCATATCCCACTAAAATTCAACATAAAATCAAAGAAAACTTAGAAGTTGAGATCTAGAAAGCACTCCATCTCAGACCATCAAAATTCAATGATTACGGAGCAGGTGTTGTCTACCAAGCAATAAAAATATAAGGCACACACAATAGACATACAAAGCTATAATATATGTATACATACATACATATGAGTGCATATATATTTGTGGTATTATTAAGTTGTTGTAATTGTAGGGGGTGGATTTTGAGGGTTCCATCACCGACGTTTCCGAAGCAAATGACAAGGGTGTTTTGGCCTCTCTCTCTCTCTCTCTCTCTCTCTCTCTCTCTCTCCCGATTTGAGATCTATCTCGTCGTCTACTCCTTCGTTCCCGCCACACTACTGTCACTTTTCCTTGATCGGACTCAATCTAGACCTCTGATGCCATCATCGTCATTGTCAACTTCGGTCTCATTCTAGTTTGTCTCTACGGCATTGAAGAGAGAGAGAAAAGATTTTTTTTTTTTTTGTTTCCACTGTGTATACCATACATATATATATATATATATACATGGGTATTTTGGTCATTTCGCTTAAGCATATCCTTGTGGACAAAATATTTTAGATTATAGACTTTTGACAAAACAAAATTCAAATTTGAATTTATGGACTGAATGTCCTTATACTTTTTCTGTCATAATAAATTTCTTGACATTTTTTCATAATGTGTAGACTTTTTAACTTCACATTATTGATGCAACGTTTTTACTCCCAAATTAAACAATTTTTGAAAAGAGATTTATTTATAAATCCCATTTAGAGGAGTTATAATCCAATAAGTCCATAAAGTTTTCTTATGTTCCACCTAATCCCACATATTTTGACTTCTGTTCTACGAGGTCCTTTTTTCCTTATTTATAATATCTTTTGGACTATTATACCCTTTGGCCATGTTTGTTTGGGCGGACTGGATTAGCATTCCCATGACTAATAGTCCTAGGATTATCAATTCATTGGATTATGTATCCTATCTTAACTAATAGTCAAGTTTAAAATAATTAGTCCGTACTTTAATTGTTTAACCAAATATCGGATTGATAATTTTATTGGACTATTAGTCCAATCCCAAGCTCATGTCCACCCAAACAAACATGACCTTTGTTCTATTTTTGATAATACTTTTTTTTTTGGGTAATTAAGATTTTTTTTTTTGATAATACGTATTACACACAATTGTAATCTTCACTTCTTTTTTTTATTTTTTTGATTGAGGTTTTACCATTAGAAATCAACTTAAAAAGTGAGGATTAATTCAACAAAACTTCAAAATTCTAGGATAAAGACTCAGAAATATCATAAAAAGTAGTGCCATCGTCTGCGACGACCCAACCTGCTTCGGAATAGAGAGATTTCAAGACTTTGTTGTTGTCATAGTGTTTGGGAAGCTTGTAGTTTCCCTGAGCTTTGAGACTTGTAAATATCTTGGCTGCAATAGCTCTTTTCCTCCTCTGTCCCCTCTTGTTGTTCTCTCTATTCTTCTAGATTGGTAACCGCCTTGATGATCCCCCAGCAGTCATTTTTCTTCATGTGACCACACACACAGACACACACACACACACACACACACACACACACACACACACACACACACACACACTCTCTCTCTCTCTCTCTCTCTGATCCTATTTCTCTCTCTCTAGAGGAGCGAATATTGTGTTAGAAATGGTTTTTGAAAAAATCTGAAAAAAATAATTTTTTCTAAACTTTGGTCTAATTTTTAGGTGGGATCCAAGCGCCTAATTTTGCGAGTCAAAGTGGTAATACATTCTATACCGCGTTGTGATTCACGTGGTATATTTGGTTACTCAAAACCATTATCGGGTGCATGAGAAATTGAAGCCAAAGTGAGCTTCATGGAAATGGAGTTTTGGTGGAAATTTCTTAAAGGTATGGTTTAAGGCTTGTCCCACATTGGTTTGATGGGAAGAATTTTATGGATTTATAAGGCGTTTGGAACTTGGGTAGGCCCCAAGGAGCACCCAAGTTTTGTAGACAGGGAGGTTATGGGCAAAGTAGGCTAGACCCATTGGACCCAAAAATAAACATGCGTCTTGTATCTGTCCGGCCGATTGTCAAAGTGGCTGGACACAGGCTTAGGTGCGGGTGCGTGGTGTGAGGTTGGGTTGGGCTTGTCCGATCCAATACCTATCTTTTTGGGCAAAAAACATTTGAATTTAATTTTATTTTTTGGTAAAATAAAATCTGTTTTCAGTTTTTGAATTCAAATTTGTTTGCACCTCTTCAAAATTTTGTACAATTTAATTCAAATCTGTCCAGTTTGAATTCTGTACAGTTTTAATTCAAATCTGTCCAGTGTACAGTTTCATATCTGTCCAACAGGTTCCAATCTATTTGAATTAGAACCAGACATATTTAATATCTGTTTGAATTTCAAACCAAATAGTGCCTTAACTGTTTTATTTGTCCAGAACAGATTCAATACCTGTTCAAACAGGTTTTGTACCTATTAAATTTAAACCAAACAGCCACCAATCATCTATAAATAAGACCAGTCCCTCATTTGTTTTTCCACTAAATTTTCGTCCTCAAATTCTGTTTTACTATCTCTACATTTTGCTACATTATTTTCTTGTAGGAAAGAGTGTAAACACAAAGTGTGTTCGTTGTGTAAATAAATTGTAGTGCTGCATTTATTCGTTGTTGATCATTTTATCCTGGGAGATAGACGTCCGCAAATCTGAAAGCACCATGGCGATAATGAATCTGTCTTAAGGATGCAGTGTTAAACACTGGACTTGATCAAAAGTTTGTTCAAGAAATTAATCAAGTAAGTTGTTAATTTATTTTCTATTTTATTATTATTTATTTAAATCAGATTTTGATTTTGTTTTTGTAACAAAATAAAAATCTGTTTTTATTTATTTATTTATATTTATTAGTTTGATTTTTGTAATCAAACAATCTCTTTCCTTTCCTATATTTCTTTCGTATTCCATTTGTTGTTTAGTACACAAACATAATTTATTTCATTAAATACAGTGAAGATTGTCCAACAATCTTAAGACAAAATAATCTTTGGTGTCTTCATTGTACTTATTTTTCTATACTTTCACAAAGTGATATTCTGGTTGGAAAATACAAATAGTAGTAATATCCTGTTTGACAAATAGTAGTAATATACTGTTTATTTTCTTTGATAATTAGTAGTAATATACTAGTGTCATTAACAATTACAAAATATTAATTTGTTTTACAAAAAATTATTATGGTATGTTATTTTTCTAGTTTTAGTAACAAGAAAAGTAAAATTATTTTGTATTATAGTTCATTTTCTAGTTTTAGTAACTAGAAAATTAATTTGTGTTTTGGTTTTTTCTAATTTTTCTAATAAGATATTATGGCTACTGCAACTGAAACTACAACTGGAAGTGGTACTCTAATTGTTACACCGACTCCGATCCCTATCTAGAAGCATGTTCAAGTTTGAATAAATCATGGAGAAAAACTGGAAAAATTTAACGATACTGAGTTTAAGAGATGGCAGTAGAAAATGCTATTTTATCTTACAACTCTAAATCTGGTCCGGTTTCTCCGTCAAGAGGCTCCAGCACTTAAAGGGGGTGAAAGTGATTGGTAAGTTGTTACCGCCGTTGTAATAACCCGACCCTCGCATGTGTTTCTGACATGTTTACGTTCCTTATTTTGTGCATCGAAATGCTTGATGAGCAATTTTATGATTTTATCTGTTGGATAAGAAAGGCCTCTGTTACAATGATAACGGTTAGAATAGAAATTGAGAGCCTTAGAGGCTTCCTAATCTAAAATTGATTTGATATTTGAAATCAATATAATTTTTGGATAATAATAAGCATTTCTGTGAAATTTCAGTTTGGAATGTGTAAACTGATTCAATTTTGTCCGTATCTCCACCTTACCTATTTACATACTTGTGCTCCTTATATATTTGACTTAAGAACTTTGTGTATAAAAAAAATACATCTCTTGAAAGAGGGTAGGGAGAAGTATGGAGTAAAGATCTAGAAGAGAGCTTCACCAAAGATCAAGACCTGAAGGGGGTTTGAAAGATTTAAGCTCAAAGGTAAATTTTCTCATCTTTTGTAGCCCCTCTCCTAAATGTGAGTGAGAATTCTTCATGGTTGTGTAATCTATCTAAGACTTGAAATTGACCTTAGTGTATGATCATTGTTACCTTGGATTAAGTTTTGTCACTTGGATGATGTTTTTATGTTTATATAAGGGAACTATCTTAATTGTTTGTTTCCTCATGATTGTACCTACATAGTTACATGTATGATGTTGTATATTAAAAGAATTGAGGTCCTTGAAGCATGTTATGAATTTAAGAATTAAACATCTAGTTACATCTAAATTGGTGTGTGTGTTTGTAACTCTTATTAGCATGTGTTTTTCAACCTCTTTGGGACCTTGTAAACATTTGCCAAAAGTTGAGATTGTATATGAATTTTCGGACTGAATTTACCCAGAATTGCCGCACGGTGGAGTCATAACGCGTCGCGGAAGGTGCTGCCAACGTGCGAGAGTCATGGCCGCACGTGCGGGAAATGGGGCAAATTTGGGCGTTGAACATCGCTAAAACGCGGAGCACATCAACGCTTTGACATGAGAAATTTGCCGCACGTCTTGGAGATGACAAATGCACGCGCGCCCAAGTTGAAAAACATGGTTTGCTCTGTTTGACCCTCTAGGATGTGTGAAATTAATATTCAAAATTTTTACAGTGTTCCTTTATTTATTGGAAATTAACGAATGAACTGTGAAATTAGGAGGCACTTGAACTAATCTATGGATTCTATGTGTGTAGGACACACTTCGAGAGGAAGTGGCGCTCCGTCACAACACAGTGAGTAATAATGCAATAAATGTACATTTATTACCACTATTACTGTTCTGTTCTCCGCGAGTTACTATATTAATCCGTATATTGGTTGGAAATCGAGATGAATGTAAATGAAAAAGGAATTGATGTGCACCTGAAGCATTTACGGGCGATGGCGATTCTGTTATTTTCTGGGCATTGGTACATTACATATATCTAGGCCTAAGGCCGTTTTGAAAGTAAAACAGCATCATTCATATGAACTTTGCAGTCATATATGTGTTGTTATGTATTACCAATGGCTTATGCATGGAACTGTTTATGTATTATTACTCATTGAGCGTAGCTCACTCTGTGTTTTGTCTGATGCTGTAGGTGATCAACTGGGAGGTCAGTCCTAACCCCGATACCCATCTTCCTTTTGTCAACCTCTGAATGATCAGGCACTAGACGAAGCCCTTATGTTTTGTCAAGGTTGTTAGTGAAGTTTTGTTGGGCTTTTGGGTTCGTACTCTCGTTGTCGATTATAGTTGGACTGTAAATAATATTTTTGTCATACGCCCAATCCTAGGGCTGGATCTATATATATATATATGTATGTATGTAACTGATGCTCGGATGTGTGTTTCTGTACATTATTTTCCTGTTATGATGTGCGTGATCCTGGCATGTCAATAGTAGCTCAATGGATATGTTTTGATGTTGTTCTTGATATTAAATGCTTCCGTTCAGGCCCCCTATATTGTGTATATCAGGTTTAATGCCCATGTCTGCATAGGTCATGCCCGAACTTTTAGGGGCGGGTTCTGGGTTGTGACAAGTGGTATCAGAGTACGAGTTGCTATCTCACACACGGATCCATTGAGTTTTAGGGTGTCTAGACCAGATTTAGGTAGCATGCATGACATCCTGGAAGTATATGAAAGATCGATAGCAACGTTATGCGTACTTTGTTAATACTAACATTTTTGAATTATGTCTATGGTATATACTTGATTGTTGTGTAGATTATGGTGAGAACCAGAGCGGAAGACCCGGGATATGCCACTTCTGCAAGGTTGGACAGGATGGAAAGAATGATTATGGAAATGGCAGAAACCCTACGGCAACAACAACAACAACAACAACAACAGCCACAACAGCAACCGCCACCACCACCGGTACCTCCACCAGTAGTACAAGATGTCCATGCAGAAGGCTGAACCATTACCCTTACAAAGGAGTTTAAAAAGATGAAACCACCGTCATTCAAAGGGGGATAGAACCGATGAAAGCCGAGGCATGGGTGTTGGGCATAGAAAAATTATTCGAAGTTTTCCCTTGCACCGAAGCCCAAAAGGTGCAACTGGCTACTTGAGGCACGGAGATGGTGGATGCTTACGAGTGCTATATATCCGGGATTGGCATGGGATAGATTTTTGGAGTTATTTTATGATAAGTACTTTCCCCAAAGCATACGAGACAAAAAGGTGACCGAATTTGAGACTCTTCGACAAGGGAACAAGACCGTTGCTGAATATGAAGCCCAATTTGCAGAACTAGCACGGTTTGCACCTCATATGGCAGACACAGATTACAAGAAGGCGCGCAAATTTGAAAGGGGGTTACGGAGTGCTATACTGGACAAGGTCAACATGTTAAGGTTACCCACTTATGTCGCTGTGTTGGAGAGGGCTGTTATAGAAGAAGGAAACCTCGTTACTCAGAATCGAATCTCTGAATGGAAAGAGAAGAGGCAGAATACTCAATGGGCAAAGGGCATAAGTACTCCGCCAAATAAGAAGCAAAATTCAGGAACCCCCAGCGCAACCGCTTCTACTCAAGATTCAACCCCTGTGTGTGCGGAATGTGGAAGAAGACACCATGGGGTTTGTCACTGATTGTTTGAAGCATGTTTCTGATGTGGCAAAACGGGTCATTTGATAAGGGATTGTCCTCAAGGGAAGCAACAAAATAATAACAAAGCTGTTACAAGTTCAGTAGGGTCTGCACCAAATTCCAACACTAAGTCAGTTACAAAACCTGCTAACAACAAAGATACTATGATGCAAGGTAGAGTATTTGCACTGGTTCTGGGGGATGTGCAGAATGCTGCGACAGTGGTGTCAGGTACATTTATGGTTCATGGTTATTCTGCTTATGTACTGTTTGATTCTGGCTCTACTCATTCTTTTGTGTCAAAATTATTTGCGCAAAATTTAGATAAATCTGAAGAAAATTTGTCATATGTGTTATGTGTGTCTTCACCTTTGGGAGACTCTATGATTTGTGCTTCTGTGTATTTTGCTTGTGAACTCCAATTTGGGGATATCTGGGTATATGCCAATCTATTACCTCTTGACTTGACCTATTTTGACGTTATTCTGGGCATGGACTAGCTGAGCGACTATGGTGCAACTATAGACTGTCTGAACAAGCAAATCAGTTTCCATCCTCCGGGACAACTAGAATCTATTTTTCAGGGACAGGAAGTAACTTCTCCGCCATATTTGATTTCTGCAGCAAAGGTGTGCAAACTAATTCAGAAAGGGTGCCAGGGGTTTTTATGCAGTGTTTTGGAAGGGCAAGTGTTGAATAGAAAAACTGATTTGATTCCAGTTGTTGGTGAATTCCCGAATGTCTTTCCAGAAGAATTGCCAAGGCAGCTAATAGACCGTGAGATTAAGTTTACAATTGAAGTGGCGCTGGGAACTCAACCTATTTCGAAGACTCCATATAGAATGTCACCAGTTAAAATGAAAGAATTAAAGATTCAGTTGCAAGATTTGCTCGATAAAGGATTCATCCGTCCAAGTGTATCTCCTTGGGGTGCGCTAGTGCTGTTTGTGAAAAAGAAGGATGGAACACTTCGGCTATGTATTGACTATAGGGAACTCAACAAAGTAACAATAAAAAACAAGTACCCCTTACCACGGATTGATGATTTGTTTGATCAGCTCCAAGGGGCACAAGTCTTCTCGAAAATTGATTTGCGGTCTGGATACCACTAACTAAAAGTTAAAGCTGATGATGTAGAGAAAACGGCTTTTCGGACTCGACACGACCATTATGAATTTCTGGTTATGCCCTTTGGAGTCACTAATGCACCAACAACATTTATGGATCTGATGAACCGCGTCTTTAAACCTTATCTGGATGAGTTTGTGGTGGTCTTTATTGATGATATCCTCGTTTACTCAGAGAATACAAAAGCTCATGAGAACCATCTTCGTTTAATTCTTCAAACACTCTGAGAAAAGAAGTTGTATGAAAAGTTAAAGAAATGTGAATTTTGGCTACATGAGGTAGCATTTCTGGGGCATGTAATAACGAAGGATGGAGTCTCTGTTGATCCACACAAAATTGAGGCGATCGTGAATTGGCCAACTCTTACCAATGTGACTGAGGTACGTAGTTTTATGGTCTTAGCTAGTTATTACAGGAGATTTGTTCAAGATTTTTCCAAAATCGCTGTGCCGTTTACACAATTGACTCGAAAGGGAGTTGCATTTGAATGGTCAGAAGAGCAGGAATTTGCCTTTCAGGAGTTGAAAACAAAGTTAACTACAGCACCAGTTCTGGCCTTACCATCTGGTACCGAAGGGTTTATAATCTACAGTGATGCATCGCATAAAGGGCTTGGTTGTGTACTTATGCAAAATGGAAGGGTTATCGCTTATGCCTCGACAGTTGAAACCTCATGAGAAAAATTATCCCACGCACGATCTTGAGCTAGCAGCAGTAGTTTTTGCCTTGAAGATATGGCGGCATTATCTGTATGGCACAACTTGCGATGTTTATACTGATCACAAAAGCCTTAAGTACGTTTTTACTCAAAAAGAGTTGAATATGCGGCAAAGGCGCTGGTTAGAGCTAATTAAAGACTATGATTTACAGATTCATTACCATCGTGGTAAAGCCAACATAGTTGCAGATGCACTTAGTCGGAAAAATGTGAGAGATTTGGCACATCTAATTACGAGGCAAAAGGAGTTGGTGACCGAATTGGATAAAATAGATGTAGATCTTGTGGTGCATGAACAGGAAGCCATAGTGGCAGCGGTGATGGCCCAACCAACCTTACTTGAAGAGATCAAGCTACATCAATTAGAAGATAAAACTCTACGAAAAGTATGTGATGAGTTGGAGACAAAATCAAAACTAGGGTTCAGTTTAGTGGATTCGGTGCTCAAGTTTCAAAACAAAATATGTGTCTCTAATGTATTGGAACTTAAACGGAGACTAATGGAAGAAGCACATGCCTCAAGATTTTCGATGCATCCGGGAGGCACCAAAATGTACCGGGATTTGAAACAAAATTTTTGGTGGCCAGGGATGAAAAAGGAGATCGCAGAGTTCGTTTCTAAATGTCTCTGATGTCGGAAAGTAAAGGCTGAGAACATCAAAGGCGGCAGATTTGCAACCCCTACCAATTCCGGAATGGAAGTGGGAACATTTGACCATGGATTTTGTCGTGGGGTTACCATGAACTCCTCGGGGTATGAATTCTATATGGGTAATTGTGGACCGATTAACTAAATCTGCTCACTTCCTACCAGTGAAGACTCAATACAATGCGGATAAACTCGCAGTACTTTATGTGAATGAAATTGTCAGGCTTCATGGTGTTTTGATCTCGGTTGTGTTAGATAGGGATCCAAAGTTTGTTTCAAGATTTTGGCAAAGTCTGTAAGAAGCCGTGGGTACAGAACTCAAGTTTAGCACAGCTTTTCACCCTCAGACCGACGGTCAATTTGAGAGAATGATACAAACTCTAGAAGATATGCTCCGAATGTGTGTACTGGATTTTCAGGAAATTTGGGAAACCCATCTACCATTGGTAGAGTTTGCATACAACAATAGTTACTATTCGAGTATTGAGATGGCACCTTACGAAGCTCTATATGGAAGGCCGTGTCGTTCCCCCGTGTGTTGGGCCGAAGTTGGGGATAAATCATTGTTAGGGCCTGAAATTGTGCAGTTGACAACTGAAAAGGTTCGAATTATTCGGGAAAGACTCAAAACTGCTCAAAGTAGGCAGAAAAGTTATGCAGATAATAGACGAAGGGATTTGGAATTTAAAATAGATAGTCATGTGTTTGTGAAGGTCACCCCGATAAAAGGACATCCAAGGTTCGGAAAAAGGGGTAAGTTAACACCCCGGTATGTTGGACTCTTCCAGATTTTGGAAAGAGTGGGCCCGGTAGCTTACCGAGTTGCCCTTCCGCCAAATATGAGTCAAGTCCATAATGTGTTTCGTGTTTCTATGCTTCGAGGATACCTTCCGGACCCGTCACATGTGATAGATTATCACCAAATTGTGCTAGATGACAAGTTAGCTTATGAAGAGAAACTAATTCGAATTTTAGACCAACAAGTGAGGCAGTTACGAAACCGGGAGATTCCAATGGTAAAAGTTGAATGGCAAGAACATTACGGAATCGAAGCAACTTGGGAAAAAGAGGAAGATATGCGACATCAATATCCACATCTATTTCCGTCCTGAGGTAAAACAAGTTTGAGGGACCAAACTTATTTAAGGGGGGGAGAGTGTAATAACCCGACCCTCGCATGTGTTTCTGACATGTTTACGTTCCTTATTTTGTGCATCGAAATGCTTGATGAGCAATTTTATGATTTTATCTGTTGGATAAGAAAGGCCTCTGTTACAATGAAAACGATTAGAACAGAAATTGAGAGCCTTAGAGGCTTCCTAATCTAAAATTGATTTGATACTTGAAATCAGTATAATTTTTAGATAATAATAAGCATTTCTGTGAAATTTCAGTTTGGAATGTGTAAACTGATTCAATTTTGTCCTTATCTCCACCTTACCTATTTACATACTTGTGCTCCTTATATATTTGACTTAAGAACTTTGTGTACAAAAAAAATACATTTCTTGAGAGAGGGTAGGGAGAAGTAGGGAGTAAAGATCTAGAAGAGAGCTTCACCAAAGATCAAGACTTGAAGGGGGTTTGAAAGATTTAAGCTCAAAGGTAAGTTTCCTCATCTTTTGTAGCCCCTCTCCTAAATGTGAGTGAGAATTCTTCATGGCTGTGTAATCTATCTAAGACTTGAAATTGACCTTAGTGTATGATCATTGTTACCTTGGATTAAGTTTTGTCACTTGGATGATGTTTTTATGTTTATATAAGGGAACTATCTTAATTGTTTGTTTCCTCATGATTGTACCCACATAGTTACATGTATGATGTTGTATATTAAAAGAATTGAGGTCCTTAAAGCATGTTATGGATTTAAGAATTAAACATCTAGTTACATCTAAATTGGTGTGTGTGTTTGTAACTCTTATTAGCATGTGTTTTTCAACCTCTTTGGGACCTTGTAAACATTTGCCAAAAGTTGAGATTGTATATGAATTTTGAATTTTTGGAATCGCCGCATACTTGCGTGGAGTCATGGCATAGCGTCTTGAAATGGAACAAATTTGGGCGTTGAACACTGCTTCAAAAGGAGCGTCTTGAACATCGGTCTGCAGCGTCTTGAGGAAATTCTTTGCCGTCACGGGGATCCTGCAACGCATGTGCGGCCTAAGTTGAAAAACATGGTTTGCTCTGTTTGACCCTCTGGGATGTGTGAAATTAATATTCAAAATTTTTACAGTGTTCGTTTATTTACTGGAAATTAACTAATGAACTGTGAAATTAGGAGGCACTTGAGCTAATCTATGGATTCTATGTGTGTAGGACACACTCCGGGAGGAAGTGGCGCTCCGTTACAACACAGTGAGTAATAATGCAGTAAATGTACATTTATTACCGCTATTACTGTTCTGTTCTCCGTGAGTTACTATATTAATCCGTATATTGGTTGGAAATCGAGATGAATGTAAATGAAAAAGGAATTGATGTGCACCTGAAGCATTTCTGGGCCGATGGCCATTCTGTTATTTTTGGGCCACTGGCTGTTCTGTTATATCTGGGCCTAAGGCCGTTTTGAAAGTAACAGAGCATCATTCATATGAACTCTGCAGTCATATACGTGTTGTTATGTACTACCAATGGCTTATGCATGGAACTGTTTATGTATTATTACTTATTGAGCGTAGCTCACTCTGTGTTTTGTCTGATGCTGTAGGTGATCAACCGGGAGGTTAGTCCTAACCCCGATACCCGTCTTCCTTTTGTCAACCTCTGAATGATCAAGCACTAGACGAAGCCCTTATGTTTTGTCAAGGTTGTTAGTGAAGTTTTGTTGGGCTTTTGGGTTCGTACTCTCGTTGTCGATTATAGTTGGACTGTAAATAACATTTTTGTCATACGCCCAATCCTAGGGCTGGATCTATATATATATATATATGTATATGGCGATGCTCGGATCGTGTTTCTGCACATTATTTTCCTGTTATGATGTGCGTGATCCTGGCATGTCAATAGTAGCTCAATGGATATGTTTTGATGTTGTTCTTGATATTAAATGCTTCCATTATGGCCCCCTATATTGTGTATATCAAGTTTAATGCCCATGTCTGCATAGGTCATGTCCAACTTTTAGGGCGGGTTACGGGGTGACATTGTAGATACTTGGAAACATTGATTTTACGTAAAGAAACTACATCATAATAGCCTTGACAACATCTTTGTATAATGTTTACCTACGAAAACAACAAAAGAATTGTGGGATTCTTTGGAGAAAAAATACAAGACAGTGGATGCCAGCACAAAGAAATTTCTTGTCGGTAAATTTCTGGACTTCGTTATGGTAGACTCCTAGACGGTAATTTCTCAAGTTTAAAGTTTTCAATTAATTTTACATGATATTCATTTTGAGGGTATGTCTTTGAGCGAGTCTTTCCAAGTCGCTGCATTAGTGGAAAAATTACCACCGGCTTGGAAAGATTTCAAAAATTATTTAAAATATAAACGCAAAAAGATAACCATGGATGAACTTATTGTAAGACTGAGAATTGAGGAAGATAACTGGAAGGCTGAAAAGAGGAATGGTAAAAATTCCATTGAGTCCAAAGCTAATGTGGTTGAACAAGTGCACAAATCACATAACAAAAAGAGGAAGTTTGCTAGATATGGTCCTAAACAAGGTGACAATAATGGCAATAAGAAGTTCAAAGGAAAATGCTATAACTGTAGCAAGACTGGACATCGAGCTTCTGATTGCCGTTGCCCTAAGAAGGATCGC
This sequence comes from Camellia lanceoleosa, assembly GCA_025200525.1. NCBI lineage: Eukaryota > Viridiplantae > Streptophyta > Magnoliopsida > Ericales > Theaceae > Camellia > Camellia lanceoleosa. The sequence continues at coordinate 36,027,070 of CM045769.1, read as the reverse complement.
AGAAGTACAAGCAAGAAGACCACCAATCAAGCCAATATCACAGAATTAGATTGCATCTCTGACAGTATAAATGACATCAATCTCTCTGCTGTGGTGTCTGAGGCTAATTTGGTTGGAAATCCCAATGAATAGTGGGTTGACACTGGGGCAACTCATCACATTTGTGCGGACAAGAAGATGTTCACTACCTACAATGAGGCTGCAAATGGTGAACAACTTTTCATGGGAAATTCTTCTACTTCTACTGTGGCTAGACAAGGAAATGTGATCTTGAAGATGACATCAGAGAAAGAACTGACCCTCAACAACGTACTGCATGTACCAGACATCTGGAAGAATTTAGTTTCTAGTTCTTTGTAAAGTAAAAATGATTTTAGACTTGTTTTTTAGTCTGATAAATTTGTATTAACAAAGAGTGGTATGTATGTTGGTAAGGGATACATGAGTGATGATCTCTTCAAATTGAATGTAATGACGGTTATACCAAAAGTTGCTATTAATAAGAATAACACATCTTTTGCTTATATTCTTGAGTCGAATTTATAGCATGGTAGATTAGGACATGTGAATTTTGATGCTTTGCATAGATTAATTGGTTTGGATTATATACCAAAGTTTGAAATTGATCCTAATCACAAATGTGAGATTTGTGTAGAAGCGAAACTAACTAACGCTTTATTTAAATCGGTTGAAAGAAAAACTGAACCCCTACAATTAATTCATACTAATGTATGTGATCTTAAATTTGCTCAAACTAGAGGAGGTAAGAAATATTTCATAACATTTATCGATGATTGCACAAGATATTGTTATGTATACTTACTTAGAAGTAAAGACGAAGCTTTGTTTAAACTTTACAAAACTGAAGTTGAAAATCAACTTGGTAAAACCATTAAAATGGGTAGAAGTGATAGAGGTGGTGAACATGATGCACCTTTAAATGAATTTTGTGCACAACATGGCATTATTCACCAAACTATAACACCCTATTCTCCATAGCAAAATGGAATTCCTGAAATAAAGAGTAGAACCCTAAAAGAAATGATGAATGCTATGTTATTAAGTTCAGGCTTACCGCAGAACTTATGGGGGAAAGCAATATTGTCTGCTAATTATGTTCTTAACAAAATACCTCATAAGAAAACTAACACTCCTTATGAATTGTGGAAAGGTCGACCACCTTCCTACAAATACTTAAAAGTGTGGGGGTGTTTGGAAAAAGTTGAAGTCTCTGTTCCTAAAAAAACTAAGATTGGACCAAAAACAGTGGATTGTGTATTTATTAGTTATGCTTAGAATAGTAGTGCATATCGGTTTCTGACTTATAAATCAGAAATTCTTGATATAAATGTGAACACTATTATAGAGTCAAGGAATGCTATGTTTTTTGAACATGTATTTCCTTACAAGAAAGAACAGGAATTAAGTTCACAGAAAAGAACTTATGATTGTACACAAAGTCAAGAGCCTAATAGCAATCAAACACAAGAGATTAGTAATGGTCTCGACCAATAGAATTTAACTGATGATGAACCAAGGCGAAGTAAGAGGGTAAGGACATCAAAATCCTTTGGTCAGATTTTACGACATACCTATTAGAAAATGAACCTCAAAGCTTTAAGGAAGTAATAGCAGTCTGAAGTACTTTTTGTAGAAAGAGGCTGTTAATAATGAAATTGAATCCATTATGCAAAATTATACTTGGGAATTGGTGGATCTTTCACTTGGTTCTAAACCTCTTGGATATAAATGGATATTCAAGAGAAAAATGAAAGCAGATGGTTCAATAGACAAGTATAAAGCACGACTTGTATAAAAGGTTACAGACAAAAGGAAGGTCTGAACTATTTTGACACATATTCTCCTATGACAAGTATAACATCCATCCGCATGCTTATTGTCATAACAACATTATATAATTTAGAGATACATCAAATGGATGTTAAGACAGCTTTCTTAAATGGTGATCTAAATGAAAAAATCTATATGGAGCAACCCGAAAGGGTTGTAGTGTCAGGGCAAGAAAAGAAAGTTTGTCGGCTTGTAAAATCTCTTTATGGATTAAAACAAGCACTTAAGCAATGGCATGAAAAATTTGATCACGCTATGCTTACTAATGGATTTAAGATAAACGAATGTGATAAATGCGTCTATGTTAAAAACATGGAAAAATGTTATGTCATCATTTGTCTTTATGTGGATGACATGCTTATCATTGGAAGCAGTCAAAACACGATCAAATCAACTAAGCAAATGTTGAACAAAAGATTTGATGTGAAAGATATGGGGGTTGTTGATGTAATATTAAGAATGAAAATTACTAAAATATCTGACGGATATGCATTATCTCAATCACATTATATTGAGAAAATTCTTGGTAAATTTATCAAAGATAATATGAATGTAGCTATAACACTTGTAGACATCAGTCTTTATTTATCAAAAAATAAAGGTGATGCGGTGTCTCAGTTAAAATACTCCCAAATCATTGGAAGCCTAATGTACCTAATGAATTGTAGTAAATCACGATATAGCTTATGCAGTCAGTAAATTGAGTAGGTACACTAGTAACCCCGGTGAAGACCATTGGAAAGCGATCATTCGGGTTCTTAGATATCTAAGATTTACCTGTGAACATGGTTTAAACTTTACTCGATATCCAGCAGTACTCAAAGGTTATTGTAATGCTAATTGGATATCGGATACTAAAGATTCAAAATCCACTAGTGGATATGTCTTTACTCTAGAAGGCACTCTGTTTCTTGAAAATCCACGAAACAAACATGCATCGCACGATCCACAATGGAATATGAGTTCATTGCTTTAGATAAAGTAGGAGAAGAAGCAGAATGGCTTTGCTACTTCTTAGAAGACATTCCAATGTGGCCAAAACCTGTGCCAGCTATTTGCATTTATTGTGATAGTCAATCTGCAATAGGCAGGGCACAGAATCATATGTATAATGGTAAGTCACGACATATTCATCGTCGACATAATACCGTAAGGCAATTGCTTTCAAATGGAATAATCTCAACAGATTATATAAAAGCTAAAGAGAATATTGCGGATCCGTTAACAAAAGGTTTGACTAAAGAGCAAGTGTGTAGTTCATCGAAGGGGATGGGATTAAAGCCTATTACATAAGAGTCATCATAATGGTAACCCTATTTAGATGACTAGAGATCTCAAGAACTAAGTTCAAAAAGACAAGTAAGTTATGTATGGCTTACTAGAAATCACCAAGGGTTTTAAAATTCCCTACCCATTCTTATGGTGAGAGTGATATCTACAACATATGTTGTTTGCAGAGGTCTGAGGATAAGCTTAGCTTTTAATGATTACTTATATCTTGATTTAGGCATAAAAATCAAGACGAGTATAGGAGATACTCACAATAAGAATCACCTATATGAGTGTCGAACCAGGGCTGGTTCTATGAGAATGAAGAGGCTAAATTCTCTAAAAGCACTCACGAAACCAGGAGCGTTCAAGGCCAAAATGAACACAACCGTGAGAACCATGATATGTCAGAAGATATTTTGTGTGAAATCTATTGTCTTGGCTTATACAAACGGTTGAACAATTCAAGACATCGCGTCCATTGGTTAGCTAATAAGTCTGATAGATTATCGAAGGAAGGTTCAAGGCGAAAGCTACCTATCTTGATGCAAGATATTTTCGATTTATACTCTTTTGGAAAATTCTGCATATTGTTGCATTTCCGTTGTTATCAAATTCCATTCATGTTGGGGATTGTTAGAAATGGTTTTTGAAAAAAATTGGAAAACAAAATTTTTTTAAAACTTTGATATAATTTTTAGGTGGGACCCATTGCAAATTTAAGAGGTCAAAGTGGTAACGCGTTCTATGCCGCGTTGTGATTCACGTGGTATAGTTGGTTGCTCAAAACCATTATCGGGTGAACGGAAAATTAAAGCCAAAGTGAGTTCCATGGAAATGAAGTTTTGGTGGAAATTTCTTAAAGGTATGGTTTAAGGCTTGTCCCACATTGGTTTGGTTGGAAGAGTTTTGTGGGTTTATAAGGCATGGGTTTGGAACTTAGGGTAGGCCCCAACGAGCACCCAAGTTTTGTAGAGAGGAAGGTTATGGGCAAAGTGGGCTAGACTTATTGGATCCAAAAATAAATAACTTGCCGTCTGTTGCCGTCAAATGCAGTGGTCGGACAGTGGTGAGCTTGGACTTGGGCGTGGGTGCGTGGTGTGAGGTTGGGTTGGGCTTGTCCGGCCTAATACCTATCTTTTTGGGCAAAAAATATTTGAATTTTATTTTAGTTTTTGGTAAAATGAAATCTGTCTTCAATTTTTGAATTCAAATCTGTTTGCACCTCTCAAAATTCTGTACAGTTTTAATTCAAATCATCCGATTATGATTTCATATCTATCTAACTGAGGTTCCAATACATTTGAATTAAAACCGGACAGATTCAATATCTGTTTGAATTTCAAACCAAACAGTGCCTTAATTGTTTTATCTGTCCTGAACAGATTCAATACTTGTTCAAACAGGTTTGGTACCTGTTAAATTTAAACCAAATAGCCAACAATCATCTATAAATAAGACAAGTCCCTCATTTGTTTTTCTACTGAATTTTCATCCTCAAATTCTGTTTTACTATCTCTGTATTTTGCTGCATCATTTTCTTGTGGGAAAGAGTGTAAACACAAAGTGTGTTTGTTGTGCGAATAAATTGTAGTGTTGCATTTATTCATTATTGATCATTTTATCTTAGGTGATAGGCGTCATAAATCAAAAGCTTAGTAGAAACGCGAATATGTCTTAAGGATACAGTGTTAAACACTAGACTTGATCAAAAGTTTGTTCAAGAAATTAATCAAGTAAGTTGTTAATTTATTTTCTGTTTTATTATTATTTATTTAAATTAGATTTTGATTTTGTTTTTATAACAAAATAAAAATCTGTTTTTATTTATTTATTTATTTTTATTTATTAGTTTAATTTTTGTAATCAAACAATCTCTTTCCTTTCCTATATTTCTTTTGTATTCCGTTTGTTATTTAATGCATAAGCAAATTTATTTCATTAAATATAGTGAAGATTGTCCATGATTGTTCACAAGAACAACACTTTATTTTGATTATTGGATCATAGAAAATGAGAGGTACTCTACTATTTCTTTGGCTTTATTCTCTCATCTCTCTAGCTTTCTATCTCATTCCCTCACAATTGCCTTTGTATATTGTTCTAAATATTTTAGGCGGATGATTGTATAATTATTGCATAACGAGAATGTTCATATATCATTGATTATTGTATAAGTTTGTATAATTTTACATGATTATTTTATAGTGTGATTGTTCACATTGTATGGAGTCATTACTTGTTGTGGACTATCACATTGTAATGTGTTGCAATTGATGTTGTAATCAGTACATCATTAATCAATATCAATATTCACATTCAAGAATAGTCATACATGCACAAACAACAATATGTTAATATTCTTATTCAAAAGTAGTCATACTAACATAAACAACAATGTGTTATTTTCGTCACAAACATAGTGTGTTTATATAGATGTGAATGTTCACATTAATTTTGTAATACAAATAGGTAGTCAAACCCAATGTTAATGTTCATACACTCATATAACATCGGGTATGTGTATAGTTCCATGAGGGGATGTTATTTACCAACATCCATTTATAATATGAAAGTTCACATCAATATTTAGTGAGAGATTTTCATAAGGTAGATGATTTAGGATTTTTGGAATGTGAGAGATTTTCTCTATGGAACGAGGGAAAGATTTTCTCCTTATTCATGAGGAGATATTTTCTCCAAAGAATAAGGGATAGATTTTTTCCGTAAAATGAGAGATATTTTTCTATGCAATGAGGGTCTTGTTACTTTTTATTGTGTATTGATTTCAAAATAGAAACATGCATAGAAAGTTGGAATGGTGGTTTGGTCATATTACACTAAATAGGACATAATGGAATACTTAAAAAGAAAATGAGTTGGATGGAATAAAATACTTAAAAATGGATTTATCAAAAAAAAATGATCCATTTTTGAATCACAACCACATTTGTGTGTTGATTATTTTTCCATTTCCAGTTAAAGCTAGCCCTCTATTACCATTTTTTAGAATACTTTTTATCCTTCGGTCGGTTTGTTTGGATAAAAAATATTTATCCCATATATAATAGATGATTTATTTTTAAAAATATACATGTCATTTATTTCTTCAAAGACAAATGAGACAAAATAAAAAAGTTTAGAATTATCAGATCAATCTAATTTTTTTCATAAATAATATAAACTAAAAATATTACAAAATAAAAATTCAGATTATCAAAATAAAACCTGCGATAAACCTCACAGACTCCTCAAATTATGTTAAATTCATAATTAAACTTAGAGGAAAATTCAACCATTTTAATTCTCCCATTGAATGAGAAGAGCAAGTGGTTAGCAGTGTGAACATTGAAGTAAATTTTCTTCAGCATAGCTGAAAATGTGTCAGGGGACTTTAACACGTAATAGATATACATGGAAAAAAGACATTTGACCACTGTTCAAACTTCCATATGCTTATTCGAAACCAAAGTATCTAAGAAATTTGATGGTGTGAAAAGGAAGAGAAACAGAAGTTTGAATAAATGTTCAGGCTTGTTTTTTTTATATATATATATATTTTTAATTTTTAAGTTTTCAAAAGTTAATTTGGTGAAAAAAATAAAAGAAAAAAAGATAAATTATATCAATAGTCCCTATATTTTGGTCTTTTTGTCATTGTGATCCACATAATTTCAATTGATTCGATTTTAATTATTAATTTATAACTTTATTTCAATTTAACCTAATTAATTACAATTGTTAGTATTTTTAAAGAAAAATATGCCCATAAGTGACATGTGTCATGATTTTAGACAAAAAATTATAAATTTATTTAACTCAATGTATTAACTTCGACAAATTTAGTGATCAATTTTCATCAGAAACACTAATTTTGTTATCAATTATATCAAATTGATACAAAATTTAAAATTAATGGTAGAAATTGAGTCAATTGAAAATGTATAGGTCAAAATGACACAAAATATAAAATGTAAAGACTATAGATATAATTTGCCTAAAAAAACCAGAAAAAACGTTCACTATTTTTATATGATTTGTTGGGGGAATTTTCAAAAATAAAATGGGTTAATATTTTGGAAGTTTTGAAAACCAACCTTGTTTTCTTATAGAAGGGTCATATATATATATATATATATAAGTTTAAAAAGATCCGTGCAAGACATGAGCTATCATTAGAGTATATTTAAATTTTATATTTTGATAATTTTTTAAAGCTTAGAATATTATTCGATGAAATTGAATAAAATAAATTATTAGATATATGACAAAATTACGTGGTATGATATGTATTATTTTTTGATTTGTTATATACTCAATGATGTAGACGTCAATTGTATTACCATATCACTTAACATTTCTTTTGAATTTATAAAAAAAAAAATTATGATACGTAGCTTTTCTCAACAGATAAATATAAAACAAATACTAAGACAATTTCTCCATCTAAAAAAAACTACTAATATAATTCACTAAACTAATAAAGAAGCAAAGAATATATATATATATACACAAATGACCACTTTTGTTAATACATAAATCATATTCACATAACGAATGACCAATTTTATTAATAAGTAAATCATTAAGTAAATTAATAATTTTTAATGATATAAAAAATATTTTCGATTAACCATTTTGTTTATAAATAAAGTATTAAGTCAATTAATAGTTTTTAATAATATTTGAAATATTTTTCAATAAGAATTTTGATGATTTATTATTGCGTAGGAGAATATATATATATATTTTCTCTTGTGATTAGTGATAAATTAAAATTTATAACAAATAATAGTTATAATTTCTAATATTATAAGACCAATTCATATTTTAAACAAACTTTATAGGTGTATTTGTAATTTATTAAAAATAAAATATTTATGTTTCATAATTGACTAAGAATATTTGTGTAATTATAAAAAAAAACCTTAATTTAACATATAGGTCACTATTAATAAATTATTCAAAATAAAATGACAAAATGGGATAGGGCTTCCGATATAATATATATATAAATTTTGTAGCTTGTCTCACATCGAAAATACGAGAAAAAGTTGTTGAGTTTAATAAACATGTACATAAGTTTTTGAACCCTAGAGATGCAGGGCGCTGGAGAGCGTTTCTCTCTAGGTGATTTTCGGCACTCCTTGGGGCGAGCTCTAAAAACATTTTGAGATCTTTTTTTACTATTTTTTTGCATAAATTTTTGGATTTTTAACGTGCACAAAGTTTTTCTCTTCTCTAACTCCTCCTCCCTTATTAATGTGGATATTTTTTTTCTTCCACTTGGGCTTCCGAACTTGGCCGAAGATGGCAACATCAGTGACGGTGGAGTTGGGCAGAAACAATAGGAACGACAAAGTTGGTGGGTTTAGGCTGTATTTTGATTCAGATCTGGTTATACTTAGATATATATATATATATTTTTTTTTTTCAAACCACATAAATGAAAAGATTGATGGTCTTTCTTAAATGGTGGCTATTTTTTTAGCAGCTTCTATATTTTGTTATTTGTAATTTGTGTTTGTTATACAAAATGTATAATTTAAGTAAACATAAACAGATTCGTATTTAATTAAATTCAAATTACAGAACAAGAAATCATATAAGTAGATTATGCTGGATATTACAACTTGATGAACAAAAATATATACTGAAATAAAATGATATAGAAAGCAAACCACGAATATAATGAAATAAATTAATCTATTATAAATTGTATATGAATCTATTTGTCTAATTTCATGAGAAACATATAATTTGTTTTAAGATTGTTATACAAAATGTATAATTTAAATAAACATAAGTAGATTCATATTTAGTTAAATTTGAATTACAAAACAAGAAATCATGTAAGTAGATTATGTTGGAGATTACAACTTGATGAACAAAAATATATACTGAAATAAAATAGTATAGAAAGCAAACCGAAACCTGTGTGATATCATAGTCTCTTTGAAGCAGTTAGCAGCCTCATAGTAAGTCTTTGGAGGTATGCCAACGTCTGTCTCCCTAGGACACGACGGTTAGAACCCGCTAAGTCAGAAGCACCTTTTGTATAGCTCCGTAGTCAAACCAAAGAGAATGGCCTCAATTTATACACAAAGGGAAAGAGAGGAGTCTTCCAACAACATGTGTGTACATTCTATATACATATATGTGTGTATCTACAATCACCTACCTATCTGACCTAGTCCAAGCCTCAATCTCCAAGCCCGAGCCAACACTAATTTGACCTGGTCCAAGCCTCAAACCCAAGCCCCAAGATCCACGGACCAGGACCATGACCCGATCCGAGTGGACGGCGTGCGCATGTGTGGCATTTTTTGCATAACCAACTTGGACCAATCTTTCCCTAAGCCTATCCTTGAAGAATTCATAACTCCATTTTTTTGAAAAATTTGGATGCCCCCAAGGGCTCATGCCTTTATCAAAAATTTAGGATTTAAATATTCATCAATACTTTTCTCAACAATTAATGTGGGATGTTACACACCATTCCCAATACCTCATTCATGAGGCAAATTTTATGACACAATTTCTCATTCAATTCTTTATGATTTTTTTTTGATAACTCAGGTATCCCCAACCCGCTGATTTTAAGGGAAGCCATGACTAATCCTGAGGGCCCTGAAATTAACGACTGGGCAAACCTCCAGTGGCCCCAAGGGTTTATGATTTATTATTATTATTTTTGTGATGTAAAGATCTTGTTACAAATAATTTAGATCCACTTGATCTCACCTCAACTAGTGATTGAGATCTATTTTAATTTTACATTAAAATCACCATAAAACTTTTTTTTTCCAACAGTATTAAAGTTTCTTATTTGGTCGTTTGAGACCTTTGTATTATTATTTTATTTTAATATAATTGTAGTTAACGTTTCTCAAAAAAATAAAAATAAAATAAACGTGTACATAGAATATTTCATTTAATAGAGAATTATGAGAACGGTGTTAATGTGTATGCTATTACATTGTAAGAATGGTGGCGCACCATTTACGGACATCCATGTAGGAGTATAAATTTGGTCCACTGGCCTGCGGCCCACCCGAAGTCCACCTACTACCTAGTGCAGCCAAGCTTAGCTAGGCCTAGATTGGAGCTTAACTAGAGACCTAGGACTGAGCATGAGCGAATTCGGATCCTCGGCCGCCCTTCTCGGCGTTTCAGCCCCCAAAGCAGCGTCGTTTTGGGGGTTTTTTTTTTTTTTCTTCGCAGAACCAAAGGGAAGGGAGGGAGGAGCTCGCGCCGCCATGGTGCTCAGGCGAGCTTCGCCGTCACTTGGTCGTCGAGCTCGCCAGCCGTCCGATCGTCGCACCACCTCCGCCTCCTCCTCCCCCAGTGATTATGGCCCCCTCCAGTCCGGTCCACCGGCGGCTCCCTCTTCTTCTCCCTTCCTCTCTCTCTTCTTCCCCTCCCCTCGCCTTGCCTCGCCTCGCCTCTGGTTCTGTTCGAATGAGGAAGAAGAACAGAACAAAAAAAAAAACCAAAAAAACTCCCAAAAGCAGCGTCGTTTGGGGACTCAAACGACATTGAGAAGGGCGGCCGAGATCTAACTTCGAGCATGGTTGTCTATTTGAAACCGATCTAGCTTGTCAAGCACCGAGCACGATTGGCTAGAAAATTTTTCTAATATTTTATTTCATTTTGAAATAAAATATATTTATTAAATATTATCTATTTAATTTAATAATTATAATATTCGTTTCATTTTGATATATATAAAATTATTCATTTCATTTTATTTTTTTCCAGACTAGAAAATGTACGAACCTAGTAACTATAAAAAAAAAAAAAAGAAGGTATAACTTTATAATTTTTTTAGTTATAAAAAAAAAAAAACATAAGTCATAAATAAATATTATATGAAACATAACAAAACATCTCATTAATCATAATTAAAATACTATGGAACAATTTTGTTTTTGTTGTTATACCCCATAAATACTCTACATATATGTATAATATCTATCAATTATTTTTTGCAAAAAATAAAAAGGCCCGTTAGATTTGGCCCGCCACTCTAGCCCAGGCCCCGCAACCCTATTTTGAGTGGGCTTGAGCTTGGGCCCTAGATTTTTTCCATGTGGCCCAGCTCGGTATTGCCTAAATTTTGGCAAGAGCATGCATGGCTTGACAGGGCTGGCCCCGCCCGAGCCAAATTTACACCCTTACATCCGTAGTGTGGGTTGTGTGGCACTTGATGGAAACTGGGTGGGATCAAAATATCTTTTGAAAATTTATAAATTTCAATATATTCTTTTAGTGTTTATTTTTATCAGAATTTTTTCATAAATCTGATATTGAGGAATAGTAATTCGTTTAGTTCTAAGAATTTTTTTATAAATCAAGTAGTTCTGTTGGTTTTGAAACTGTAAATTTAATATGTTCTTTGACAGTTGAGTTTATGGTTATGCCCTTATTTTCAGTATGTTTCCTTGTTTGTTTGTTTTTTTAGATGAAAATATAAGATACAGAATATATTATTTTGTGAGATTTAGTTGAGTGAATCATGATTTGTGTGACATACAATATACTTGATTTCATGCTGACATAGTCACATTTGATATGTCACACTAACTCTGTGTTTGGTTGTAGGATTTGGGAAGGGATTTGGAAAGAGAAAGAGAAAATGTGTGTAAAACTAGGTGAAATGTAGACATATTTTATTCACATTTCACCTACCTTTTCATTTTCTCTTTCTAAATCTCTTCTCAAATCTCTTAACCAAACATAGCATAAGAGACGAACACGCATTTGATATGTCACGTTAAGAGACAAACCATGCACATTGTTAGTTCAAATGATATCCATTGAACGCATTTATCCACATCACACAACTATCACTACAAAAAATTAAGGTTTTAGAGACCAAAATGTAGGGATAAAATTATTTTTTAGGGACCAAATATTTTTGTTGCGAAAAGTGTCGTCATTATATTTTTAACAACAAAACTTAGACATTAGTGATGAATTATTATCTTTTTGGGATTAAATTTTTTGTTTAAAAAATTAAACCATTTGAGACCAAATTATTTTGTCCTAAAGTCTATTTATTAGTCACATTTTCAAAATTTTGTCGCTAAAAGCCTTGTTTTTGACTTTTGAAATGACCTTTTAGCGACTATCCTCATGACGGTAGATATTAGTCCCTAAATGCCTTTTGCAACAAAATTTTCACTTTTAGAGACCAATTCATTTGATTTGTAAAACTCTTATATGTTGTAGTGTATATGCACACACTGGGAAAATGTGATAACTAATTTGCTCAGTCACATTTATAATGTATAAAACCCACATATACACTTCCATAATATCAGCATGAAATATTTACAAAAACCAAAGCCTTCCTTGAAGAACTGATAGTACACATTCAAATAATACCCGGTCACAGTGTGGCAAACCATGTACTTAATTACATGTCACGTAGTTACATCTGATATGTCACATTTAGAAACCACATACTGTATGTGATGACCAACATTGCTCACATTCACATTTACAATGTAACATATCAAACACACACAAACACTTTCATAATGTCGGCATGAAAATTTTACAAAAATCAAATCTCTCTGTGAAGAACCGACAGTACACATTCAAATAATACCCGGTCACAATGTGACAAATAATGAACTTAATTTCATGTCAACATAGCAACCAACTACAACCACAATCAGAGACGGGTGTGGTTCTGCATTCCTAGCTAGATGGCTAGATGTGGTGATCGCTAAAAGGAACAACCAAATATGGGAGATTTGTGTTTTGGAGTTTGAATGCCACTTATCACATTGGGGGCAATTGGAATGGGGTGTGAGTATTTCGAAATGGTGGGGTGAATTCTAATATGGGAATCTTTTTGATTTTGAATGACTTGATTTGTAAGATTTTTTAAAAAATCCTTAAAAAGAGTATTAAAACTCTTTAGAAAACTTTGTGCAATATGTAATTTCAGCTTATGGATATTCTAGTCATTTCACGGATATTAGTCAGCATCACGCCTATAAAATAAAGGGTTATAGTGTCATTTCCACACAAATGGAACTATTTGGTTCATTTGATTATTTAGAAGACTTATTGGTTACTAACAATGTTTTCAAAGCAACCAGGACGGCGGTCGAACGGGACGGCAGTCGGGAACGGTTGGACCAAGAATCGGGTCTAGTTCCGGTCCGGTCAACCCCTTGAAACCAGATTGGGGCCAAAATCGGGAAAACCCGGCGACCCACTGGTCGAACCGGTAAAACCGGTGACCAGTGGTCGAACCGCCAAACAGTTAGGTTTTTTTTTCAATTTTTCTTTTTTATTTTCTTTCTTTCTTATATATATATATATATATATAAATATATATTTCAAAATTTTGACTAAAAATTCTTATTTCAAGAGTCTCTCTCATAAGGAAGAGTCTCATTGAAAGCTTGAGAACAATATGAAAGTCTATTCCTATTTATAGGAAAAGATTTTTCAAAAAGAACCTACAAAATTCTATGTGGGATTCAATCAAATAATTTGAAACATATTGATTGAAGGGAGAGTTGAAAATTTCATTTCCCTCCAAAATTAAATCTAGCATTCAATCAATTTATTTGGAGGAATGTTTAAAATTTTAATTTCTTTAAAATAAGTGACTTTTTTTTTATCAATTAAGACTTTATAAAACATTATTAATAAATATTATGCAACAATTTTTATTTTTATTTGATTATTTATATATATTTTTATTTATTTATAATTTATAATTATATTTTTTAATTATATAATATTAATTATGTCGTCACGGATCGTCCGCTTTGACGACAGTTGAACGGTGACCCATCCACCGATCCTTTTCGGTTCACTCACCGGTCCGGTTTTGAAAACATTGGTTACTATGACATGGATATGAGATTTATTGGTGTTTTTCCCTTATTTTTATTAAGACTAGCGGCTAATACACACAATGAGCGTACAATTCAAATAAATAAAAGTAAAATAAAAAATTTACTATATATTATATCACTTAAATGGTAAGAGTTTTATTTGTAGAGTCTTAAATCGACTATCCTCTTTATTTAATTTTGTTTTATTTTTACATAAAGAAATGAGACACTTGGCATTAAGGAGAGGAATGGCTTTAGGACATCAACTAAGGTGTTACCTTTATATAATATATAATATAGTATAATAGTACTAACAAATTACCCGTGCCTAAAGGCACTCTCAACCCAAATTTTGGTCTTTTGACCTAAATTTAGTTTTATTTTAAATCAAACAAATTTAATCAATGCATTTTGATAAAATTGTTAAAATCATAGTTAAACCAGCGAATCAATCAAACTGAAAATGGTTCAGCCTAATCAGCTAAGTCAAAAGACCAACCAACTTACACAAAAATTAATTAATTAAAATTTTAAATTTTATTTTATTTCAAAATTTAGATTGTCTTGAATTGAAGCACGCATACAATATTAAATAGAAGCATATATAAGGTTCACTTTATATAAATAAAACAATTCACTTTGTCCTTTTTTTCTCAATGTGAGATTGTGTAAAATAAAAATTAACAATTGTTTGGGTGAGAAGTTTATTTCGAATTAAGCACTCTCAACCATTCAATCTTTGATTAAGTTAATCCATGCCGTTCTAACTAACAATTGAATCAAATGCCCTAATTTCCTTCTACACATTTTTTGAAAATCATCCTATTTTATTATAAAGATACATATAAAATAAGAAAATTTAATATCTATCCATATATTGTAACTAATCTTTCTTTATTTGCAAATAATTTTTATCTATTAACTGCAATTATTATTATTACTATTTTTTCATTGTTTGTAATCAAGAATTGTAAAACTCTATCCAAACACATGCAGTATACAGTGAATTTATCATCATTTAACTTCTAGCCATCATTACTATTAATGTCACTGTTAGTTATAGAATACGCAAACATAATGCAAAGTGAAACTTGAGTTTATTTTTAAAATTTGGTCAGGGACACACCATCATTTGAATTCAGGTGCATGTTTGAATTTTGTATTGATTTTATTTTATAATTATTATTTTCTTTTTGTTAGCATTGGTATGGCTCGATAACACTTTATTTCATTGGCAATCCTTTACTCACAGGTCATTTGCTAGAATTTTGATAAAATAATTAATAAGTGTAATTAAATCAACAAATCAGTCAAATCAAAACTGATTAAGCCTACTTGACCGAATTAGAAGACTAACCAACTCACACAAAAATTAATTAATTGGGACTTTTAAAATTTAAATTGTATTTTATTGAACTAAAGTATGAATAACACTAAAATATTAAATGAGAGTATAATGTTCACTTTATATAAGTGAAACAACTTATTCAATCATTCTTTTTCCGATGTGGGATTGTGTAAATTAAAAACTAATAAATGTTCAAGTTAGAAATTTATTTCAAATCAAACAATTCTAACAATATATTTTGATAAAACTGTTAAAATCACGGTTAAACCAGTCAATCAATCACACCAAAAATAGTTTAGTCTAATCGGTTAGGTCAAAAGACCAACCAACTTATACAAAAATTAATTAATTTAAATTTTAAATTTATTTTAAAATTTAAATTGTCTTAAACAAAAAATGCACAACATTACAATATTAAATGAAAGTATAAGGTTTACTTTATATAAGTGAAACAACTCACTTTTTATTTTTCCCGGATCTTGAGATTATGTAAAATAAAGTTAACAATTGTTTGGATAGAAAGTTTATTTTGAATCAAGCAATTTAATTTTAATTTTAATTAGTTCAATCTACATCATTCTAACCAATTGTATATTTTAGACATTTTCAAAAACCATCTTATTTTATTATATAGATAAATAATTTTTAAATAATTTTAAAAATATTAATAATAAATCCTAAAAACTAAATTGAACTTAGTTGATTTTCCTTCCTTTGAATTGGTCATTTGGGAGGGGGGAAAAATCTAAGAAAAACAAGTTGACAGGTATTTTCCTTTTACTTTTCTTTATTTTCCTGTTCCCTCTATTAATATTTTCTTTCCTTTTTTCTCTAAAATCAAACAAGGAAAATTATTTTCATTCTCACTTTTCTTTCTTTTTCTTTGCAAAACCAAAAATGAAAAAGGGAAATTTATTGGAAAGTCGTAATTTGGCAACTCTTGTACCATTCAATCCCACGTTTGATTTGTTTGATTGCCAAGTCCTCGTTATGTGGAACATCTTACCAGGAAGTCCTTTTTCAAAATATGATGGGAATTGGATGGACATATGTACCCTCATTAGTTATGTAGGGAAAGTTTGTTATATTTTTGGAATATACGGTCAGACGTTTACGGAGAGGTGTGGGATTCAATTTGTGAAGGGTTTTAAGGGGGGAGAGTAGGGTTTTGGGTCTTGCTGCATGTGAAGTGGGAAACAGGGTTTTTCAGTTGATGTGAGCATATTCCGCCATGTTCAGGTATGTCACACTATTTCCCTGTCACGTTTAATGTATCATGTGGGATTCTGGTCAATTTCGTTTTTCTTGCACGCAATCTTCTAGTTCATTTCATGTCAATACAATTGTCAATGTTGTGAACAATTTTTTTTTTTTTTTTTCCTGTTACAGATGGACTTCTTTTTCATGCTTTTGTGTTGTTACCAATTCATCAATGTTGCTACAATTGCCCGCCATATAACTTTGCTAAACTTGTCGATTTCGTATGTACCAAATATGATGGGTTATCCTGAAAAGTGTTATTGTTTTACAAGATTTTGGGGTATAACAATTTTCCATGCGAATAGCGTTGACATCACGAGAACATGGTATGCCTTGCCCGATCATTCGCTTACAACTTATTGATGTGATTATTGAAAACACCGGGTGAGGGAATGGTCATCGTGTTGATGAATAGCCCCACAGAGGAGCCAACTTCCTTGCTAAGGGTACAAAGCAATATGGACATTGACTTGATGAGGTGGATTTGTTGCCAACATTTTGTCCAAACAATGACAAGGTGTTTCTCGACATTAATGCGCTATAACCCATGCGAAAATGGCAAAATGTCGGTCGCATCCCATACTTGGACGGTGCAATTTGTTCCAAAATGGAGTCCCGTCAATGTACATAACCCAAACCCATGTCGTATCCCATCAAATGTACATAAACCAAACACAATTCCGTGTTATAATGAATACATTAATATTATGTTGTCATTTAACAATTTGCGGAAACCGTTATAGGGACATGTGTTCAATCTTAGTTGAATCATTCAACTCATGGATACGAGTCGCGCAATCTTCAATTACCCGCATAGTTGATGACGTGAACCAAACTAATGCGACAAATGGCAAACGTCGTGTCGCATCCCATACTTGGACGGTGCAATTTGTTCCAAAATGGAGTTCCACTTGGATCTGAGTTTCAACAAAGGCGGTCATGGAATGTCACCAGCAAATCTGAGACATCTATGAAGTACGATTTCCCTCAGGTCACTAACAACGTCGGGAGGCGTACATGTTCGTGCTTCTAGTGGCAACTCAAAGGTTTCCATGTGCACATGTTGTGGTCACCGTTCAAAAGAGTGGTGGAAATTTGAACGAGCTTGTAGAACCGTACTTCCATGTGTCTAAGTATCGTTCCATATATGCACCAACCATTACCCAATACCCTAAAGGGAATAACTACCGTTTAGTCCAAATGATTACTTCATTCAACCCCCCGTGAAACATCCACCAAGTGGGCCAAAAAAGCGGATACCAGTCAAAGGAGAGCATGTACAACAAATCCGTTGTGGTAGTTGCGTAGTATGGGGAACCATAATAGGAAGACATGCAACGCACCAATATAGTCTAGTTCACATCTTGCCAGATCTAGTAGCAAATATTTTTAAATAAATCGTCATTATGTAAGGGAACCATAAGTATTTTTATTTTTTGATTATTAATGCGTAACGTTATCTCAAATTTATGGTTCACAACTTTCCATCAAATAAATTGTTTTACCAGCAATCTACAATATGTTCTCAATTCCACACACCACTTCTTTGTTCGCGACCACCATAACAATATGGCTTTACAAATGTACATAATGCCGCGTATAATATCATGACCCATACACACGCCTAATAGCAACACCTTTGTAATTCCGTAATAACCTCGATCCGTAATTAGCTACTAATCCATAATTAATGATGCTAGTGAGGGATTAAAATAAATTATGTGTTTATTAGTATTTTGCATGATTTTGGCTTTCTATCTGTACCTATAGAAATATCTATCACGGAATTCACTTTAATATAAAAATTAAAAAGCCTTATAAATTCGAAAATGAAATTGATTACGCCGATATGTTATTTGAAATTTTTAGAACACTATGACAAATTTTATTAAAAAATTGATTTAGTTTGATTCGTTAAGTCATGTTTGGTCAGCTTAATATTCTATTTAATGTATTTTAGCATCATGAGCTTTATATGTGAGAGATAAGCTCATTTTGAGCTTATTTTCTTTATCTCTTGAGTGGAAAAATATGGTGAAACATTTGAGAGAGAGAGGGAACAGAATTCTAGTGAGAGGAAGGAAGATATTGTAGAAGAATTGAAGGCTATAGGTTGAATTGATCAAGATTGTGCAAGTACCTAGCTAATTGAAGACTATAGGTATGAATTCAGCCCCTAAATTATGAATCTAAGTTAACAACATGAAGGTTATGTGTTTAAGGGTGTGTATTGAGCTTAGAAGGAAGATTTGAGTTGCAATTCATGCATGCATGTACATTTCTTACAATTGAGCACGATTTCCATGAATCCTCCTTTTGCATGTTTGAAATTCATCTTCATTATGGAAATCTTCAAGTTTCAAGTTGTTTGTGGTATTTGATCATGTTTTGAGAAGTTTGATACAAGAAAATCCATGCATGTTGTGTTCATGAACATTCATCATGTTTTAAGTTGAAATTGGGAACTTTTGGCAAAATCTTGGGCCATGATTTTATGAAATGATCTTAAATTCTTCATGTTTTACAAGTTTACTATGTTATCTCAAGTTTTGGGGCCCAAAAGATGTGTTTTGGAAGGTTGAATTCGAGTTTTGAGCTTGGGAGGTCAATCTAGATTTTCCAAAAATTTGACCCATGCTCGAGCGGGGACTTTTACGCTCGAGCGTGAACCCTGAATTCATGCACCACACTCGAGCGTGGGTCAAGTGCCCGTCGAGCGTGAAAATCTTGCATCTAGTACTTTTTAGAGTTTACAGTCCGCTCGAACGGGGAAAGGCACGCTCGAGCGGAGATTCATTGTCTGCATGTCTGCTCGAGCGATGAAACCCACGCTCGAGCGTAGACCTCATTTTTAGAAAATTTGACTAAGTGTTTTCCAATGCATTTTGGCACCCTCATTGCATCTTAGGCATTCCTAAGCCTTAATTAAGCCATATTAATGAGGTTATGAATTAGAAACACACTAAGTAAAAAATGTACTAAGTTAAGAGATTACCAATGTGTGTTTGGAACAATGTGTCAAGCAAGAAACCTATGAAATAAGAAAGTTGAGTTGTATTGGCTATGTCAGTGTGTCATAATGAGATATGTTGTGTTATGTACCTTTGTGTTTGTAGGTCAACGTCTGAAGATTGATTAACCGCTTTGAAACCCTTTGTGAATAACTTTATCGTAAAGATACGCTCATATAAATTATGTTCCAAATGAAATGTGATAAACTATGATTTCTCGATATGATATGTCTGTTTTACGTGAACTTAACATCCCAAGTTTGAAATCTATTATGGCATCCATAGATAGTCCCAAGTCATGGGGACGGCATGAAAATGCGGGTCCATGACATACAAGTTTATGAGATCTCGTTAGCTACTTCATTGTGGTGATATGTGTTTAATCGGTATCCGAAGCCATTACTCTAGCTCGGAAGACGCTACGTGATGTGTTCTATGGGATGTACCATTATTATGTTCTCGATATGAGAATGATTATGCTATGATCCATTTTACGCTTATGATATGTTCGGATTTCGCTCACTAACCCCTTTACCTTAATGTTATTCATTAGGCTTTAGCTCACTGCTTTGTATATATATATGTATAGGTGAGCATTACGAGTTCGAGTCCAAGGCTTTTGCCCGATCGTGTTCTGTTATCACCAACCATTGTACCTCGTGGAGGTTCCCTTTAAGGCCCCTGATTAAGTTCTGTGGTTTCTATTTATTTAAGACTTGATTTGATGTTGTTGGTTATACTTAAAATACTATAATGTGTGTGGGTATAATGTATGACTACCGGTTATGTATATAAGGTTTTAAATATTTTGTTTCATATAAGTTAGCACAGCTCATTGGATAACTATAATTATGTATTTGCTTCCGCTAGCCCTTTAATTTTGTTAATCTATTCAGAGGCCTTCGGTAGTCCAAGGATTACTGGCCAGTTAGGATGCTAAACTTATAAGGACGGGTTTGGGTCGTGACAGAGTGGTATCAGAGCACGAGTTATACCGCACACACGAGTCCGTATGAGCTATAGGATGTCCTAGAAATGAAATAGGGGCGTTGCATTATCATGTTTTATTGGATGAACGTATCTGAATTGAAAGTGAAATGAAATGAATCTATGAGTTATGTGAAATAACATGTAATGTCAGTTCCAATATTGAACGTGTAATTCTTGTAAACGTGACCCTATGAATGTGAAAGACTACGTGACCTATGTGAATATATTTGCATTGAAATAAAATGACGAACTGGTTGATTCGAAGTGAAAAATGAAGAATGTGAAATATGTGAGAACTTTTCTTATATTAATAAAAGCGCCTGCTTTGTGTGTAGCCAATGGAAAGAACAAGGAATGTAGACTTAATCTGAATCTTCCGGCTAGAATTAATAGCCGAATAGAAAGAATGGTTGAAGCCTTAATGAAAATCAAAC